>OZ010673.1:35419588-36619588 GCA_963932185.1 Troglohyphantes excavatus
AAAAATGCAGATCTACAGTTTAAAAAAATGCAAAAAAGGATTCCCTCCCGCCTTACGTTAAAGCAATAGCAATAAATGTGTGATCATTCTGAACTCTCTTTCGGGCAGATTTTATTTTAATATTGCATGCAATGAAAATTTTAATGGTTAAAAAATAAGTTGGATAATTAATCTATATAACTTTTCAGGGCATATTGACGAGCTGTCAAGAGTTTTAGATACAAAAAAAATATGCTGATATAAAATTAAAACTCTGAATTTGTTATAGAGAGGAGGTCGTTTTGAACTGTAAAAAATGCAGATCTGCAGTTTAAAAAATGCAAAAAAATTCATTCCTCCCAACTTAAAATTTGTGATCTGAACACTTTTTCCTGGAGACTTTATTTAAATATTCAATGGAATGAAAATTTTAATGGTTTAAAAGTAAGTTGGATAATTAATCGATGTAACTTTTCAGGGCATATTGACGAACTGTCACGAGTTTTAGATACAAAAAAAGGGTACGTTACCTGATATAAAACAGTGAAATTCAACACTGCAAATGGAACATTTCACATATATGGAGAGTATAAACAAAACAATCACCCGTTTCAAGTATTCAATACCTACCTTCAAAGCACCTGTATTTACCTGCATATCCCTGAAGACGACACATTCCAAGCCCGCGTGTCTTTTATCTCCTCGGAAAAGGTAACGCGGCTATATAAACAGCTCATATTCTTCAAACACAGCCGACAGTGACTGCCAGAACAATTCGAACGAAAAAAAATGGAACCTGAAAATCGTTCTTTTTTTTTATTATTGTTCTTTCGCTATAACGAGAATGGACGACCCGACGACTGCCACGCCAGATGCGACGAAATGGCACGGGGTCCCCAATAACAGTATTTCACTTCGTTCTTATCGGCGGGTGTCTTGAGTTCAGTTACAGTCGAAGATCGATTCGAGATAGCTGCAGATTCTTTTGGGGTGAAGGTGTTCGCTTCGAAACGACTTCTGGAAGTGGGTCGTTTTGTGACAGTCAAGGTCGATGGAATTTGTAACGCCATGTGAAGGTCAGAGGTAAAAAAACGATGAAAGTCCACTCTTTGTTAAAATCGAGAACGTAAGACCGTGTATTACTACGGATATGCAAAATAAAAATAAAATTATCCGGGTCAAACAAAGTGGATAGATTATGATCCGGGTCCAGATCGCTTGGAGCAAAAATATCAGCAAAATCCCCATATGAAAATTTCTTATATCGGCGAATTATATTGTTGTTAACACTCCTTAAATTACATTACATACTTAAGCAAGATTCGTTTTTTTTCACTAAAAAATAACCTTTTTTCTTGAATAATCTGGATATTCGTAAATCCGTATATTCGTATATCCGTTGTACTACCAGGGCGACGTGTAGAAGTTATTAACAGAATAAATGTTAAAAAGGTGTGCCAAATAGATGGAAAGTAAGATAATTGAGTTGTAGTACGTACTTCTTCGAGCATGGATCCTTTGTAGTAGCGGAGTCAAGACGTCACTCCCGCTAACATTAAGGTGAAACCAACATGTATGGCCTCAGACACGTGGTTAATGACGTCATCCCATTCATAAATTGTGATTGTTGCACATTTCTCAATTCATTAGCCAATCGAGAGTATTTTTTAATTCATAATTTTAAAGAGATGGCACGTGATATGGGCCTTTCGCTCTGAGAATTTGGTTTCACGATTATGACGTCATATTCTCTCTACTACAGACCATTCATGCTCGAAGAGTACCTCAGATTCTATTTAAGCGATCGATATCAAATAACGTGGAAAACCATCTTTAAGTTTGTCGGGTCTATTTGTCAAGATGGCTTGAAAAGAAGCTGATATTAGCAATATTAAATTACACTGCTCATCTTTTAGAAAGTCCTGTTGCTTAAATTTGAGTACGTCATCGCTCATTTATGATGCAATTGTATTCAAAGCAAAACTAGTATGTTCAAGTACTCATTTTTAAGTACCTTTTTTACAGTGTATACTTCAGAACTCCAATTATCCGGATCAATTGGGGGGAAAATTCCCATCCGGATATACAAATATCCGGATAATTGGATCATTCACGAAAAAAAATTATTTCTTAATAAAAAACTAATTTTCATTAGTATGTAATGCAATTTAATGACTATAAAATTAATATTATTCACCGATAAGAGACTTCCCTTGATTTCTTTTAATTTTCTCAAAGCTATCAAAGTTTATTACTTTTACACAAACATATTTTGAAATTGTAAAGTTTTAAAATAAATTATAAAGTTTTGAATTTATAAAGTTTGGCATATGAGTTTTAAGTAATTTTATAATTAATGCGCTTTTATAAGTTTTATAAAGTCTTATAATTTATACGTTAAACCAATTAACTATCTGTTGTTTTCTAAAATATATTTAAAATCCGAATGAGGAAAGTGAAAATCGAATGTCACAGTTACAACTGAAGTTAAAGAACTTCCACACTCAGCAATCAATATTTGAAAGAAAATAAGTAGGCGCACTGGAATACCAATCACTTTGCTTATTTGAATGAAACCTTATCGTAATAAAAAATGAAAATATAGAGTACAAGAAACAAGGGAAGTGAAAAGAGTTGGAAAATTGAAAAAAAATTAAAAAGATAGATAAAAAATAAATTGAAATAATAGAAAATTTTCGCTCTTTCCATTTTGAAATAAAACAGAATTTAAAATAAAAACTCTGAGAATCAAGTAAAATATAGAAGTTGTCAAGTCGCACTCAATTAGGATAGTTCAATATTTTCAAGAAATGATATTTAGAATTTTTAATTATTTTATAAGTCTTTCAATACTTTAGACTTTAAAAATTAAATCATTTTGGAGTAAACTAAACATAGGGTTAAAATAAACAGGCATTTTAAAAAGTATTAATTTTACATTTTTGTTTTTCTTTTTAAAGTGTCACAATTTCGATTGCTTTAGGCAATAATTCTGCCATTTAGAAAAAATAAAGCGCAATATGTTTAATATAAACAGAAATTTCAATCTAAAATCCCCAGAAATACATATTCTTAAAAAATATGAATTTTCTGAAGGTTTAGAAAACTTTTCTTGAAAAGAACTTTTTAATATATCGTTTCTTTTTAATACGAAACATTAAACTATCTTAATTAATTAAACGAATATTTTATGTTAAATTGTTTGTTAATTAATAACTACCAGTAAAAGCTACAATACACTAAAAATAATAATTTTACATGATCAAATGGTGTTACTTTCTTGGCATAATACTAATAATACAATAAAATATTAAACATATACTAATAATTCAATAATATATTAAACATATACTAATAATATATTGAACTATAACAGAATATATTGAACATATACTAATAATATAATAATATATTAATCTTATAACAGAATATATTGAACATATACTAATAATATAATAATATATTAAACTTATAACATAATATATTGAACATATACGAATAATATAATGATATCTTACACTTATAACAGAATGTATTGAACATGTACTAATAATATAATCATATATTAAACTTATAACAGAATATATTGAACATATACTAATAATATAATAATATATTAAACTTATAACAGAATATATTGAGCATATACTAAAAATATAATAGATATTAAACTTATAACAGAATATATTGAACATATACTAATAACATAATAATATATTTAACTATAACAGAATATATTTAAAAATATTTTCTATGTTGTGGAGCAACCCAAACTTGAAATGTTTAAACATTTAAAAGAGAAAGTATCTTTTTTGCTACATAAAACTTTGCATCCTCAAATTGTTTGTTCAGCTATACATATACAAGAAACATTTATTTAATTTTTATTCATGAAAAATTTATTCTTTTTCTAAGCCGTTAAAGGGTAAAAGACCTAAGAATAAAAAGTCGTCAGTTATTAAAAAAGGTGAGGAATGAAATGTTTTAAATTAGAGTTGTATTTTGCAGATGTATTTGTTCTACCGTAAACTTAACAAGCTTTCTTTTTGTAAAGTTTTTAAGCTTTTCCTTTTATTGCCGTTTTTTCTTTACTTACCTTACTCCAGAGAATATATACATACAAAAAATTATTTCCGCTCTCTGAAACTTTAAAGCGTGCTTTATAATTTATATTTAAGGAAATTAAAATACTTGTAATAAGCAGGAGAATGTAAGAAGGTAGGAAATATAATTATTGTATTTTTGATTAAAATACTATTTTGTTGGTGACATTATTAATTTATATAAATTTAGTAGGATATATTAAATGAATATTGCTTTATATTAGATATAATGTGCTTCATATTAAATAAATATTGCTTTATATTAGATATAATGTGCTTCATATTAAATAAATATTGCTTTATTCGAAAATATTATGATTGAAAGATAAACTTGGCAATGCATTCACAAAACAAATTGTTGTTTTTATATACTTATTTGGTTAGTTGTGTTTATTTTTTGACTTCCTATTGTTGAGATATGGATGACCTGGTGAACCTTTTTTATTCTTAATATTGTTGTTGTGTTATGTACTGATGCAGTTGCTTCATAATTCCATGCGGGGATGGTTTTGGCTAAAAGGCGATGATGATTACAACAAAAAGTTTCGTATCACTAAATAAAGATTTCAAGTTTTTAATTATATAATTCGCCAGATTGCGTCAACATTTATAGCGATCAAAAAGTTTCGTATCACTAAATAAAGATTTCAAGTTTTTAATTATATAATTCGCTAGATTGCGGCAACATTTATAGCGATCAAAAAGTTTCGTATCACTAAATAAAGAGTTCAAGTTTTTAATTATAGAATTCGCTGGATTGCAGTAACATTTATAGCACTCGCAAAAGGCACAATTTTTTTTTACAAAGTTAAATATGAATCTCTACGGCGACATGAAACTTTTTTTGATGTATTTGTCATAGTTTTTTTAGCTATAGCCTTTTAAAATCCTGTTGTAAATTATGAAACAATGAAATAAGCAGTTTCTATTCAATTCAATTCAACACCCACGGCTTTGGTTGAATTATTTAGCTTTGTTTTCTATGTTGCGACGATATATGTTGTTTTCTATACTTTATCTGAAGTTTCCAAAAATATGAAGCATTGAAGAGTTAAGTAATATAGGAGAATTTTGGAAATTAGCTTTATATTAGTAAAAAAATATTAGGTTTTTTTAATGCACATTTAACCATTGAAAGGTTATAGAGCTATCTAGGTCCATGAATAATTAATTAAAGGAGAGAAAAATTATTATAGTGATTTTTATTATGGTAATTTAATATTTTTCTCAAAAAGTTATAGAGAAGAATTCGTAGTCAAGAAGTCACCAACACCGGAGTCCAGCTGTATTTGAGACTGGAACTAAGTGGTAGCAAAACGAATATTCCCTCGCGGCAAAAACGACCATCATGACTGAGAATGAGGATTTTCTACTTAAAGCGTATTAAATTCAAGACTCCTTGATAAATAACTGGTTGTTTACTTTCCATTTTGATAAAGATGCAGCAATATTTTATGAAGAAACTACACATTCAGAAAGTTGATCATAAAATGTAAATATATTTAATTAAATATTTGATGACTAACATGCCTGTGCAATAATTATAGCATAAACTTTTTTGTCCAAAAAATAAAATAGTTTAAAGATTTGCTGACAGATGGCAGCATTAACAATGGCTTGTTTTAAAAAAAACGCAAATGAATTATTTTAAACTCATTTTTTAAAAAAATTATATTTATGAGATGAAAGTACGATTCGTTACTGGTCCATTAATTTATCTTTCTTTTGGGACCTCATGTGTTAAAATTCGTTGCATCTAAGGGGCGTAAAAGGGATCATTACTACATAAATAATATATATGATGATAGGCATTAGACTTACATTAAAACCCCTTCTTTAAACTACTAGATAAATCATATCAAAGTAATTTTTAAGACGCGCTTAAAATACCCACGTCTCAAAAAACACCCTCCAAAATAAGAATAAAAATCCGAATTTACACGGACGAACAACTTCAAAAGTTCCGCCCTTAACATTTTTAAGGTGTTGCAAAAACACTTCCTGCACGTTTCAACAACACAAGGCAAAATACCAAAAACTCAGGGGGTACCAAAAAAAATATTTCTTTAACAGCTTATGTCGCTTGATCATGATAGAACACTTTAAGGGAGGAAACATCTGCCAGTGACATGAACAGAAGACACCGACCAAAAGCGCATCGTCCAAAAATATTTGAGTTCTTTTTAATAGCGATAAAAACGCCGACGAACTGAAGTGAGTTGGGAAAAAATTTATCCGAATATCGGATTAGATGGGGGGGTACCGCGTGAATAAAAACGTCGCGTAGGCACGAAATTCTCCGTTCGTTCTTTTTTAGGGCTGAAAAAGAGAACTTTCTGCAGCGTTTGCTTGATTTGGTAGGGGTGATTAAAACGGAAAGGGGTAAGGATGTAATTACGTAATGAAAGGGTATCGAAGTGCCCGTGGAGTTGGGATTGTAGTAAGTGGTCAATTAAGGACGAGATATTCGTATTGAGTTATATTGGCACTGTAAAAAATGTACTTAAAATGTGTACCTGAACACACTCTTTTTTATTTGAGTACAATTGCATAAAATGAGCAATGACGTACTCAAATTTAAGTAATCGTACTTTCTCAGAAATGTGCAGTGTGGTTTAATATTGCTCATGTCGGCTTCTGTTCAAGCCATCTTAACAAAGTGACCTGACAAACTTAAAATAGTTGTTCAGAACGTTTTCCACATCATTTGTACTTCACTCATCTTACTTCATTGGCGAGGGTTTTATTAGTAATTGACGTTTAGCGAAAAACACTTCTGGGTGTGCTCCAACACAGCCACACCCATTTTTTTTTCTATACAATAAGTATCCTACCACTTTAAGTAATGTCTTTCAGCATCACTAAAGAGCAATTTTAAATTTCATCAACCTTTTTTATTCAATAAGCAGAAGCCCCTTTAAACTTGCAAACCTAAATTTTAGCGAAATTTTCAAAGTGTAGATAGGCATAATATTAGTATTGCCACTTACTTTTATATCCCATACTTATAATTGTATAATTAAATTTAACTATCTCAAAAGTTAGAAATAATGAATAACACAATAGCGAAAATCAAGAACAAAACCAAATCGCATTCGTACGCACATACCAGGATAATTTCACTCCTTTTGAAATTACGAAAGATTCGTCGCTTTAAAAGGAAAATCATTGCAGTTGCTTTTAAAAGATTAAACTTACGTGCAACCCTCTCCATTGCCTTTCCCATTAAATATTCCTTTATTTGTATTGTTTCCAGTACAATTAGCACTTTCATTTTGTCTGGGGTCATATTTGAGTACTATGGAGTACTCCAGAAATACGAATAAACAAAAGCTTCTCTTGTATTTTGGAGATTAAATAATGATTTTAATTTTGCAACCATCTAAAGTTTTTGTAGGAAATGTATTTTTTTTTGTTACATTTTTCTTTAACTCAAAGAATTTTGCATTGAAATGCACGCTGTAAAAGAAGATATTTAAAATGAGTAATTGACCCTACTCGTTTTTCTTTGAGTAAAATTGCATCGCAAATTGGCAATGGCGTACGCAAGTTTAAGTAACCGTACTTTCTCAACAAAGCAATTCGATTTAAAATTGTTAATCTCAGCTTCTGTTCAAGCAATCGATCGTGATGAAACCTGACAAACCTAAAATAATTGTTCAGACGATGGTTTTCCACATTATTTGATATCGATTGGCATAAATGGAAACTCTTACTTCCCATTCTTTTGGCACACCTTTTAACATTTCTTCTGTTTATAACTTCTTCAAGTCGCCCTGGTAGTTTAACGGATGTTCTCTGGAATGCGGTGCCTGAGGATTTGGGTTCAATTCCGAATGGGTCTTAGTTGTAATTCTTGATTTTTATTGAAAGTTATGTATCAAGTCATCCTTTGTAGCCAAGCATCTGCTCTTCTTAATATTTTTTTTTAATCATAGTACTGATCTTTGTGTACATGTATTTTTCGAAATTGAAACTTATGTATTCGGAGCCATGATATGCATCAAATGTACTCAAAAATGAGTATAATTTACTTATTTTTAAGTATTAAGTACCTAGTTTTAACAGTGTATCTTCGATATTTTGATGTAATATTTATTCACGTGAAACGTCTTAAAAATCAACTATATGGGGTATCAGGATAGCAACATCTTTTTACCATTTTCGAGAGATACTCCCTCCTTTTGTATAGGTATGTGTTTGTGACCACTTTCTTGGTGATAATATGCTAATATGATGGTTCTTATAAAATCTTTATGTGTGTGCTCTAACACTGGCACACTCAATTTCTTTAAATGGAGCTTTTTTGCAAACTTAACATATAACACTTTATAGCATTCACCCGTATGGCATTTACCTTTACACATGTTCACTACACCATTTAAATAACAAAATAGTTGTGCAATTTGGCATCCATTTAGAGATGATTGAAAAATTAAAAATAAAACAACCAAATTAATCATATCCAAAAAAGTACATATTTTAGTCCTAAAGATCTTAATAGACAAATAGAACGAGGCGGAAATTAGTTGTTTGTGGGATGGCGAACTTGCAAGTTGCAAAAGAAAACTGGTAAACAAACAATAATATATCTTCTTATGTTCGCATTAATTTCGTTTAACTTTTGTTTTAACACCATACTATAAAAAAAATATCATCAATCTTCTCAATATTTTAGTTGTTTGTTTTGAAAAACATTCGAACGCTATCCCACAAACAAACAGGCTATGACGTCACTGTAGGCGTGGTCATTCTAATTGTCCATTCACAAGTCACGTTACTCCAAACCACAGATTCTGCGGCTATAGCGGAAGCTGCTTGGCGACGAGATCCATCCGACTCACTTCTAAATGCGGAATTCTTTAAAAAGATGGAAGTTATCGGAATCCCTGAGCTTAGATTGTTGGTAAAGGAATGACTTAAAGAGTCAATTAATTTCCGAACTCGAAATGTGTCGTCAAGCAGTTCGGCTACTGAATCCGTGGTCTTAAGTTCCATAGTTTGTGATCGATACATTATATTCATTTCGAAACTCGCTTACGTTCATGAACCTTAAATTTAACTTCCAGAATCTAAGGTTCTTTGATAATGCATCTATTCGTAAACTTAAAGCAACTGCATCTTGAAATAGAATTCGAGGAATTGGTTCATGTTTCTCGGACATATTTACTTTAAAATAAAAAAAAATAGTGGTTCTTCTGAGAATGCTGGTGATGTTTGCGAAACAGTCTGGGACTTCTTTTGTAAGCAAGGAAGCAACTGATATCCATTTTGCGCATCAGGTATCGGGAGTTTACTGAAGAAGACATCAAATAAATTCCGATAGGTGAAAAAAAAATATTTGGACACAAATGCACTGTTGAAAATAGGTACTTAAAAATAAGTAAAATGTACTCGTTTATGAGTATATTCGATGCTAGTTGACATGCATGAAATTGAAGACATGTACTCAAAAATGAGTATAATGAGTAAAAATGAATAGAAATAGCAGTTGATTACCTATATAAGCTGCCTTCATAAATCACTTACAATAAATTTCGGCAATTACAACCAAGACTTACCGGGAATCGAACCCATACCCATAGATACCGCAGTCCAGTGTCTTATCCGTTAATCTTCCAAGGCGACATGAAGACGTCATAAAGAGAAATAATGTGAAAAAGATGTGCCAAAAGAATGGGAAGTAAGATAAGTGATTTATAAATACACAGTTTCCTTTTAAGCAAACGACATCAAATAATGTGGAAAACCATCTTCGGAACAATTATTTTAAGTTTGAACAGAAGCTGAGATCAGCAATATCACACTGCTCATTTTTGAGAAAGTACGATTACTTCAATTTTATTACGTCATGACTCATTTCCGATGCAATTGTACTCAGAAAAAAACGAGTATGACCAGGTCCTCATTTATAAGTACCTTTTTTACAGTGTGGTAAAAAAATCTCACCAAAAATTACGTGTTTGAAATTTAGGCTTCAGTGTAAACAAATATTATACTTATTTTACCTTACATTTGAGTTTGTTACATCGTATTTCAATAAAGACCAAAATATTTCAAGACTAAATAATATTTGGAACCAGTTATTTTTCCCTTGTATTTAAAATATGGTAAAGTAAACCACTCTTTAACATGAAAATAAACGTGTTTTTTACTCCTGATTTCCTTCCAAACATTAAAACGATAAATTGAAAAAAATTGTTAATTGCAACATCAGAATATGAAATCAAACGTTAAGACACTATCTCCTTTCTCTTAAGAAACCCAAATCTTGTAATCTACACTTGCGACATAGCAACGTTATTTAAAATAAAGTTTTCTGGGTATTTGAACCTAGGACACCGCTCTCTCAAAACTATAAATAAAGATCTGAGATTATATTGATTTGTCTTCAGCTGCTCCCAAATTTCATTTAGTATCTTAATTAATTAAACATGCCCTCACTAATGAAACTATTGATGAGGAAACCCAATTAAAATCTGTAATATAATTTTATACTGCCCAAACAATTTTGAAAAATGTTGATGTAATAAAACTGTTACATTTTGAAATGAAGTATCTCTGCAGTTTGTAACGAACCTGTTTAACTTCCCTGTCCTCTTGTGTTTGTTTTTATTTTGTGTATATCTGTTTTATGATATATGTACTTTATTTTTATGCATTTTTTTAAATGTATGTATTTTTATTGTATATGTAAATTTACTACGTTGTCTGGAAGGACCTTGGGGCTCCTTGACAACATTTTGTGGCTAATAATAATAATAATAATTATAATACTAATAATAATAAAATAGTTCTCAAAAATAGCAGATTAAAAGAGCTGTACTCCAAAATAACAGATTGGAAGAACAGTTCTCAACAACAATTATAAGAAATATATATATCCAATCCATTCAAACAGTTATATTTTTGATAGAGACGTATGCGGTACAAAGTTATAATGGCTCAAAGAGAAGTCAAATATAAATTATTTAAACACAAACAGTTTGTTTTACACTTTTTTCGAATTTAGAAAAGGCGCTGGAAAATTGTGTGCTTTTAACATTTGAAAACATGGATGTCCCAAATTGATCTGCAAATCAATCTATGACCAATCTTTCTTATTACAGCATTTTTGCATTTTTGACACTGTATTACATACCTGACTAATTTTTTTGTATGCATAAAACAGTTAAAAATTATTATTATTATTATTTTTCATTCTTATTTTGATTTCCATTAATAATTTTGGAAAAATACTTATATTTCTAAACAATATTTATGATATAAAAATTATTATTCAACTTTCATATAAGAAATATGCAAAAATCATTTTCTATATGTAACATGTTTTAAAAGTTTGAATATCCTCATCAAAAAACGTACGTGCATGGCAGATTTCGAAATATTACCTGCGTTCAAATTTAACAAGATACGAATACATTTTTGTGAAAGGTGTGGAAAATATGGGTTAGGTGGGATTTTGTATAATTGCGCTTATAAATGTAAACAACAGTATTATTTATAATAAAAAATTTATATAGATTTTTGCTATTTTGAAAGTTTATTGTGCCCTTAAATAGTGAGTCTAAACAAATAATATTAGAATTATAAAAACATTAAAAAAAATCTACAAATTGTAACTACATTTTTTTTAAAAATAAGTTTAAGTATTATTTCTCTATATTCAATAACATCAAGTTATTATTAAATGTTGTGCCTGTGATAATATTATATTTGAACTTTAAATGCGCGATCTAAAATCTTTAGAAAATGTAAATAGGCCTTTACGTCTGATAGAGAACGATATATACGATTTTGCAGTGTTTCAATTTGTTTGAAATGTAATAAATAAATGTAATGGAATGAGTTGCTTCATCAAAAAAACAATTTATCGACCTTAAAAATTATTCGAAACGAGTTTAATTCGAAAATAAGTCGGGCATAATTTTCGGCAAGTACACATGATCCAACACAAATACAAAGAAATATTTAAATTTACGTGGACAACATGTGAAACTACAAAGAGTTTCTTTGAAATTTGCATTGTATATTAGTTACTAAATAAGTTCAAGAAATACTCTTTCTCTTTTTTAGTCCGAGCCGAAATGAGTTAGAGAAACCAATTTGAATACTTTGAATCAAAATAAATTTCGAACCCTTACTGGAGGAGAAAAAAAAAAGAACAAATATTCAAATTAAATCGATTCTAAGAAGAGTGAACTTCTAACTTCTGTTACGTAAATAAATGAAAAAGTTGGGAGATCGAGAAAAATAAACAATCCGATCTTCGACAATTATTCGCCTTTTTCGTGATATAACTTCCAGGAAATTTGAATATTTCCAATTGACTTCCTTTTGGTTTAGAAAATGAAAGAGGATATAAAATAATAAAATTCTATCTGCATTGTTTCCAGAATTACTGTACCCAAGGGAATTGTTGAGCGCAACGGTAGAAATGCAGACTTACAGCGCCATCTATTAAGTAAAATTTAAACCTCAAGTTGTATTAAAGATTTTAGAAATTAGAAATTATTAGTATAAATAAAAAAAAAAGGTGTAACTGTTTTACGTGTAGCGTCAGTTCAGCAGATTATTAAAATCTTCTAAGTTAATAGCCAAACAAAAACCTCTCCAATCGGAGGAAGATAAACAAGGTATTTCAAGATTTTATTCTGTCGAATGAAATCAAATGTATGTCAAACGTGCTATTTGTCACGGAATTATAATAGTTATTAACAAAATCGTAAGATATTGTTTCTATCCTGATACCTCTTGTAGCTGATTTCAATGACGTTTTTCAAAAGATAATACAAATTGACATTTAAATGCAATTGAATTGAATTTTAAATTATTCAATACTTAAAATACAGAGAATTACACAATTGTTGTGGGTCTATCAACCTGTTTCAACATTAAACTGCATACATCCACATATTATAAACGCGTTGTAATAGGACCTTCTGTCAATTTTTGTATAACGTCATGCTTTTATATGGATGTTTTGAAATTACACAGATCAAAATTTATTTTAAAAAATCTTGGTACATGATCTTAAATAGTGAAAAATTAAGAAATTAAATGTGACAAAAATCTAATTAGCATTCATCCAAATTGAGGTAGAAATTCATAGTTTGAAAGTTAAATATTTATGTATTTACATTCATTTCATGTATTTACATTCGATTTATGTATTTACATTCAATTTATACGTTTACATTCAATTTATGTATTTGCATTCAATGTGTGTATTTACATTCAATTTATCTATTTACATTGAATTCATGTATTTACATTGAATTCATGTATTTACATTAAATTCATGTATTTACATTCAATTTATAAATTTACATTCAATTCATGTATTTATATTCAATTTATGTATGTATTTACATTCAATTTAAGTATTTTCATTCAAATCATGTACTTGTATTCAATTCTTGTATTTACATTGAATTTATATATTTAAATTCAATTTCTGTATTTACATTCAATTAGTGTATTTACATTCAATTAGTGTATTTACATTCAATTTCTGTATTTACATTCAAATTCTGTATTTACATTCGATTTATGTATTTACATTCAATTCATGTATTTACATTCAATTTATATATTTAAATTCAATTTCTGTATTTACATTCAATTAGTGTATTTACATTCAATTAGTGTATTTACATTCAATTAGTGTATTTACATTCAATTTATGTATTTAGATTCAATTTAAATTTAATATTAGATAATTAATTGCCCATTGCAAATTATTTTTATATCTCAAGTTGTATATTCTGATAACACATTTTTAATCAAACCGTACAATCGCTTTTACCGTTTCTATTAAGCGTGTTTATGAAATTAATGCGTCTACATACCATGTATAACACATTTTAAATCCAAACATTTTAAATACACTACTTTAATCTAAGTTTTCAAGGTTCAATTTACTAAAGAAATACAAAAACAATTTTCCATTAAGAGTCTACAAGTTTATTCAATCTATCAAAACCATTTCACGTAGCATCCTACCTATCCAACCTCTCAACGCAATTATTTAAACAGTAAAAATTCAGAGAGCGCGTTCCTAAATGCGTTCTCATCTGCGATCAAATTGTCTCGGCTCTCAGATGCACATTGCCCCCAAATCAAGAAAAAGACATTCCTGGCTCATACATCATTCCATAATCCTTTCCGCAAAATTCCGCCTTTTTATTCCCGTTTAAATCAATTAGATCCGGCTTCCTGAAATTTGTTTCCACTATTAACGGATAATTGAAACATGGAAATGCTGGCAATTCTCCAAACCTGCGGAGAACATCTGCACGGGACAGGTTTTCAGATGGTTTCCAAGAAACCCTTTCACGGAATGTCGATGAAATAATAATCTGTTTTATGGTCTGAAAAATTCTAAGGATATTTTGTATTAATATTTGTTGAGCGACTCTCAATCTGGTTTGCTTTATGAACTTGCAAGTTTATGTATACAAATTTTGTGTTATTTTTTATTTATCAAGATATGTTTGTTATTGATGGATAAAAATCTGGCCCATGACGTTTTCAGTTATTGAGAGTGAATGATATATTTTATCCACTTGCGATTTTAATAAATATTTATTTTTAATAACTGAGTTACTCAGATGCAAAAGTAGCAAAATTCACTTTTAGTTTTTTGAAATAAACACGATAACCATCAGACGATTCAACTGGTTTCAAAGCTGTAATAGTTTTTTTCTCGAAGTTTTTATAAGTAAATATATATTTTTTTCATTGTAAGATAGAAATTGAAGCTTGAGTGATATCGAAGCTAATTGAACCAAAATCTAATTTTTCGTATTTTTGGATATAACTGCATTTGCAGCTGGGCTGCTCATCTTATAAGGTTGCTTTAAACGATTGTGGTGGAAATAAATATGAGAAAATAGATATGAGAAAATACCGAAAAATTAAATTTAACTTAAATTAAAATTAAATTTAATTTAAAATTAAATTTAAACAATTAAATTTGCAATGCCGAAATCACGTTTACTTTCGCGCAAAAAAATTCTTGAACCGACCGAGAAGACTAAATAGGTAGACTTTGGAGGGTGATTCGATATATATCGAAATTCCGGAAGTAAAAAAAATCATCGCGATATCGATTTTGTGATGTTCGATATGACGATTAGTCGAAACTGTGTACTAGGAGGTACGGAAGGACATAAGTACGAAAAACTCTCGTGATGCCAAAAGTCAACTCCAGAAGAATTCAATTTGTTTATCAACAACCCAAAGATATAATAAAAGTGGCAAAGTATTATATTTTTGATGATAAAGGGTAAAACTAAATTTTATTATTCTTTGATTTGAAAACAGTCGCGTTCCGAAACTTTAGTTCTAAGCACTGTTTAAAAAATGTACTTAAAAATGAATGAAAATGAATGTACTTAAATCCCTGAATCTACTCGTTTTTCTTTGAGTACAATTGCATCGTGATTGATGACGTACTCAAATTTAAGTAATCATACTTTCGTAAAAATGAGCCGTGTGAATTAATAATTGCTGATTTCAGCATCTGTTCAGGCCATCGTAATAAAGCGACTGCACACACTTAAAATAGTTGTTTAGAAGATGGTTTACAACATTATTTGATGTTGATTGCTCAAATGGAAACTGAGTTATTACGACTCAATTTTCTTACTTTCCATTATTTTGCCATTTTGTTGGTCATTTTGAATTCTTCCTGTATATTAAATAACAGTTTACATATATTTTGATAAAGACAAAAGGTTAGGCATAGACATATATGATGCAGCCTGGGGAGCCCGCAACACAGAACGACAAGACGAGTGCAGATTTTTATTATCGTTTTTATGGATTCCAGAACGACATTGTACATTGAAATTCCTTGAAACCATTTAAATATTATTCAACAAAGTATTGGAAATTTACAACAAAAAAAATTATCACAATTTCGTTTGTACACTTAAAAATTATTTAATTTTCAATTTCGGAAAAAAAATAAAATCCGGAACCCCTACCCCCAATATTGGGGGTATACCATACCCCCAATATTGGGGGTATACCATACCCCCCTGTAGCTGAAGGGCCCGTCCACATATTGAGCCTAGTAGGGAGTCCGCTAACCCTAAATCCGATTATGCAGAAAAGTAAAACTTATATAAATAGAATTTAAAGTTACGATGACCTGTTAAAAATTGATTGATTTTAAAATTTATAGGAAAGCTAATACAGTTAATTATATGATAAATTAAAGGAAAGTATATTTTAGTAGCCATACTAACCAATTCGCACAGTTTATTGGATAAAAATTTATAAATTCTAATATAATATATAGCTTATTAAAAGAAAAAAATATCACCAGCAATTGGTATATTTATTTTTTTCTTCTATCAATTTATATTTTTTACCTTTTTTTTTCAATTGAAGTACACAATTTTCGTTCTGATATTTTTAGTCGAATTATTTAGTATTCGCTTTGCTGTGATGAGTTAGTTACCAAGAAATATATTTTTATGAAATTGCAGATATTGGTGAAAGTACGTGGCGCCATCTACAATGATTTATTGTAAACTAAGTTATCAACTTTTAATTTATTTTCTATAATAATAAACAATAAATGTTACATATTTACAGTTTTTTATGCCCTTTGTTCGTAAAAGTATAGACGAATAAGCATATGAATTAATGCCAACATAAAAAACTGCAACTTTAATTTTTAATTTTTTTTTTAAATATATAATATAATTACTATATACAAATTTAAAATTTACAAAATAAGTTTAACCTGCTAATAACTTGTAAATAAATCTTAAACCAGAAAGGAAACAGAAAGTCATGAAAAAAAGTCTTCAATCTAGTTTTTACTATAAAATTACCATAAAATTATTATAACATATTGAGTACAAACCATATAAACATAAACCAACCGGTTTATTTTAGTATTCTACATTTATGAGTATTACGCCATATATTAATTATTTTTTTAAAGTGAAGTTTCGCATAAGAATGCGTCATGTCTGACTATAATTGGATAATTTTGTACGGTGTGGGATTAGAGATATTTTGTCAAATATTAAAAAGATCATATTGCTTTTTTTTTTAATGTTGCACTCAAAATTCAAGTCTTGACAATATCTTCAAAAAAAAATTCTTATATATACATTTTTTTCTTTATGAAGGACATTGAATGGATATAACAGTGGTGTTACTGAAAATGTTATCTTCAAATGTTATTATAAGTTTTCTATGTATTTTTAAAAACGAGTTTTTATTTTTACTCTTCCCTACTAGATGGCAGCACGAAAAGCATTAATACAATAAAAGAGTGTGAATACCAGTTTTGAACTTCACAGCCATAGTCATAGAAAATCTTTTGTTGTATATATTTAAAATCATGAGTGATACCTTAAAAGTTCGTTTGGGGTTACCTCATGGTTAAAATTCTTAATTTTTGTCTGTAAGGGGAAAAAAGTTATGCAATGCTGCTATTCACTTGTTCTTTTTTTTAAATTTTTTTTTATTTTATTATACTTATTTATATTATTTAGAATTAAACACAAAATATATATTATAATTATAATTTTCAGTGTTTAAGCTGTGTTTTATAAACATTTAACTAAAGTCCAAAAAAAATCATTTTAACATTTAAAAAAAAACATTTTAGCATTTAAAAAGTTATGTCAAATATTTATTGCAAAATTACGCATGTTTTATAACCATACTTTAAAAACACAAATAAGACTAAAAATTGTTTATTAATGTACTTCCGATATTTATAATTTATAAATTATTGCAAAGATTTGCCGATTTACAATCAGAACTTTCTATTTATAATTTAAACATTAGTTTGTAATTATGTAAATTTCTTTAAAATCTCTTCGCATTTTAGCTAAAATGAAAATTAATATTTTATCCAAATGGTATTCCTACTAAAATTTTGCTTCAAAACTCAGTGCCAATTTAATCACTATGTTATAACCAATAATATTGATTTCTATATTGTATATAAAAAATATTTTCCTATTGTTGAAACTTAATAGTTTTTCGTACAGTTTAGCATGACTTATTAACAAATATTTTGATGACTAGAGTGATGTGGAAAAAAATTGGTCATGAGGTAGTATAGGTTTTCTAAAATAATACTTATTTATAATATAAATCACATATTATTAAAACTATATAACAATGTGCTATTTTTTTTTTTAATTTACGAAAAATAAAATTTACGTGCGATTTAATTTAAGTCAAAAATCCTTCTTTTGTTTGATTATTTAAAAAATTTAATACTTTCATTTTAAAAAATCTTCTACAAATTCAAAGTGGCGACGTAATCGATTGTTGCGACGCAATTGATGCAATGCGTACCGATCACGGTTTCGAATTACGAAGGAAGGCAACGTTCCCGGGTCCTTCCTTCGTTTAACTTTGATTTTTTTTCAACATTACATCTGCCTAAACTTTATCTGTTATAATAAGTTCCTTAATAATATATTTAAAGTTTTAGGAAATAGTTTTTGAAGGATTTACTTAAATAGGTGGTTGCTCTACAGAAATAGTTCCTAAGTGCATAAATAACATTATGTCGATCTATCTTGAATATTCAATTTCGTATCTGAATGAATATAAATTAGTGTCAAAACTACTTTGTTATTTGTTTACGAAATAAATTAATTATTTTTTTATTAAATATTAGTATAAGATAAATAGACCAAAAAATCAAATTGCATAGTTCAAAAATCTTTTTCTTTCATTTTTTAAACCATCTGTTGTATATGAAAAGTTAAATCTCTTTACCGAAGAATATATCGTTTTGTGCCCAATTTTCATCTCATCCTTCATTTTCGTTATTTAAAAAACAATTGAAAACATTATTATATTTAATAATTAAAAGATTGACTTGAGACTGTCGTACTATAAATCAAGTACAGCGAAAAGTGGCATAGCAAACGGTCACGTGATCCCTCCGAAATTTACAGTTTCGGTTACAAAAAAAAAGACTTTTATCGCAATTATTCCTTACTAATTTCATTTACTATTTCTGTCTCACTAATTCCAAGTAACTTTAATAATTTCAATAGTTTCAATAATCATAGAAATTTATTTAATACGTTTTCTTTATTTTCATAAACATAAACTGTATGTTAGTTGTAACTTAGGTATTAGAAACAACTTTTCATTTGTGTGCATATTTTCCTCCTTGAGGACGTTGAAATTTTGTTGTTAGATTATGGAATAAAATTACGTTTTTTTTTTTTGTTTTGTTTAAAAATGTATATTAAATTATTTGCATAGAACATTTACAATATGTATTATTTTCTAAGAATAAAAAAAAGACTGGGAAAATAATGAGTACATCTCATTTTTAATTATAAAATCAGATCTTCTAAAATTTAGAACGTCTAATTAGAACGTCCTAAATTTTTAAAAACGTCTAGTAATCCATTTATTAATTAATCCAAATTTTAATTCATCCTAAAAAACATCGAATTAAAAAAATCGTACATAAAATTTGTACATATTTTTTTTAATTTATTGTGTGTTATAGAAAAATTATATCTCTTAAGAGTTTAATATGTTTACTTCCGTTCTAACTCACTTCGGTATCAAAACAATATTTTGATTTTCTTTTAAGACCATCTTTTTTAGTAGCGCCATCTACCATTTGATTTGTATACTAGAACAATTCCTTATAAGAATTTTTTTTAAGTAAAAATAATATGCAAATAGGATGTTTTAATATTACATAATGTAAACTTTGAATTCCTACTTTGTAGTATGATTTTAGATTTCAAGTGTAAAGTAGTAATTAACTACAATACTTTCAACTCAAACGTTAAGTAAATTTAATTTGTAAAATCGGATATGTGAAGCTATTAAATAATTTTTAAGAAGCATTTCGAAAGATTTTAATACTACTTAATAAAAACTAAATACTAGATATTTTTATGTGTATTTTAACCTTAATGACTGTTATCTTTGTTAAAAGTAGTGATACAAAGTTGGTCTTGAATTGTTTCGATTAAAAAATGTCATCATAACTGAATTTTTTTTATCAAAATCATCAATTACAAATTTAGTTTATAAAAAACTATAAAATATTGTATCATATCTGAAATTTAGCTAAACGAGTTAAAAAAATAAATTTTGTATCGTTAAACGAAATGTTTTTTTTTAATTTAGTCAAATTTAAGGAAACTTTCTTTAAAGTAAAGTATACATTTAAAATATGTAGGGTTTAATGAACTTGAAATCTAAACAAGTAAGAAAAACAAAGGAACAATATTTACTTTGTTTATTAGATTGCATTGTTAATAATGATGATACCACTTTGCTGATAATTTGCTAAACTATGCTCCAACTAAATTTCAGAATGTCCGCCAAAAATTGCGTATGTTTTTATAAATTTCACCCACTTCAAAAAGCTGTATTAAGTATAATATATATATTGAATAATATAATAAAAAATATTTATTAAAATTTTAAATAATAAATAATTTTTAAATTGTAATTATTTTTATTTTTAAGGTAACCCCCATCGTCCCCAAACATCAAAGTCCTGGATTCGAATTTTGGATATAACAGAGACAGATGTTACTGAGTTCGTGTATTCATCTATGGTGCTCCTTCATACAGAATCTGCCCAACATCCAGTTCATTTGAGGGCGAATATCCCCAGTTGACAACATGGCTCTGAGAAAATGCTCACAGGCTTACCGCATTGCAGAAAATGTCCACAGATTAAAAAAGTCTATGTATAGAAAAAGAGTGTCTGTGGTTGGATTTCTTTTTTATACAAATCCACAGTTTTATTCCGATTCTGATGAAATTTTGCACGCTTAACTTTCAAAGCAAGGTGTCTGCATGAAATTTCAAACAACTACCCACATTCCTTTTTCTCTAAATTCTTACTAAAACATAATTATAATAATGTAATACTGTAATAATACAATACTTCAACATTATAACGATTTAACATATCATAGTTAGCTATGAGGAAACATAAACGATGCATTATAATTGATTATGAAGGAAATGTTGCCAATATACCTCCAAAATGTCGCCAATATACCTCCAAAATGTCGCCAATATACCGCCAAAATGTCGCCAAATTCATTAAAAATGTCGTCAAAATAACAAAAGTATCGCAAAATGAACTAAGATCATAGGTGCAAAAATATCATCAAAATGACGAAATAAGTGTCAAAATTATAAAAATAAAAAAGGAAAGTCACTGCTAAATCAGATTTCTATAAACCACCCCATCCCCCCCCCTTTCCCATCCCTTAAAGCAGTAACAATTTCTAATTAAACCCACCAGACGGCGCCTCGGTGCAGAAATCAGGCAGCATTGTGCAAAACTATATATGTAAAAAAAATTGTCTGAATTTTTTTAATACAAATCTACAGTTTTATTACTATACATGACAGTTGTACATGAGCATATTTATAGCTATGTGGCCCTACAAAAAATATCTACTTCTGTGTATAGAATTACAGACCCATAAATTCAAGTTGTAGATTTCTACAGAAGTCACACATACATACAACAGTTCTTTCCAAAACACTTTTCCGACTTTTCTTTTTTATAAAATTGTGTTCATTTACTTTAACCGGTTCTAGTGTGAAAAAAAATCATTTTAAGTATACAGCATATAAAAAAATGAAAACAATCAATGTAAATATGGTGCAAATTAGTTTTTTTAAAAATACTGATATGAATTCGGAAATAAAAAAGATTTTTTTCATTAGAAAAATTGACGAATATCAAAATCGTCTTTTTTTTCCTGATCATGAAGGATTTTTTTTTATATAATAACGGAATTCGGCTCGGTACTCTTTTTTTAATAATTTGCGTTAAATTGACTGTGTTTGGTTTATATTTTGTAGTTCACCTAAAGTTGTAATATTGTAATACCCGTCATAAGTATACACTATGCAAAATTACCAGTCCTTTCTCTCACTCCCTTCCTCCCACTTAACTTTTGAACACTAAATCTATAGTCATATCATATAGTCAGATAGTGATTTACATCTATAGTCATAAAAGTTAAATTTAAAAGTTAGCGTGTCTATCTCGAAACTCATACTCCCTTCCTCCCACTTAACTTTTGAACACTCAATCTATAGTCATATCATATAGTCAGATAGTCATTTACATCTATAGTCATAAAAGTTAAATTTAAAAGTTAGCGTGTCTATCTCGAAAATCATAGGACATACTTAAAAATAGTTCATTATAAATTTACAGCGTAAATTTTGTACGAAACGACAATTTGCGCACATGTATCCTGTTATATAACGCGTACAACGCACGTTTATTTGATTAGCTACATCCTTCTCTTTTATATCTCCTGAAACTCCTTCCATGCGGCGTGTTTCGTAAGTAACATTAGAAAATGCTAAAAAAAAAAAAACTAGCATTGTACCCTTTCTATTTATACCAGGTGTGCAAGGCAGAGCCGGTATTAGAATTAATGTGCCCCTAGGCTGAATATGCGGCACTGGCCTCACCAACTACAGGAGGGGAGGGGGGGGTAGAATACCCCCAGTACAAAAAAGAAGGGAGGGATCAGAATTTATTTTTTTGAAATATATATATATTCCATAACTACAAATTAAATCATTTTTAAGTGTACAAGTGAATTAGGGTTACGCCATTTTATGTAAATTTCCAATAAAATGATACAAAATTTCAATGGTTTCAAGGAATCTCAGGGTGCATGAATGGAACCTATGAAAACGAAAATAAAATATAATATATTGCACTCGTATTACGAATGTGGATCCTTCCGAAATAAAATTCTAAGAAAAATAAAAGTAACTGATGTCCAAACAAACTAAAGCAATACCATTGTACTTATGACAAATTAGACATATTTGTTTTTTAAAGAACAAAGTTATATCAGGGTATATTTATATTATACAAATCTGTTAAGAAAATAGAATATTTCTCCATCATAAAAATATTGTAGTATATCATTTCCATTGGGATTTGGATTATCATTCTCACAAAAAACATTTTCTCAAGTTTACTATGATTTTTCTTCTTTGTGTATATGTGTGATGCAGGCCCATAGGCTGCAGCCTATGTAGCCTATGACTAAATCCGACCCTGGTGTGAAGTATCTTTTCGTAACTAAATTTGTTTCGCTAAATTTATGTTTTTCTACAACTTTGTATTTGACTATTATCATGTATATCGTATTATTTTCGAGATAATACACTAGATACTAATTTCTGTTAGGGGGCGCTGTAAGCTGTCTCATCACATTGCGCATATTAACTTTACAGACCTATTTTTTCTCGGCTTTAGTTGGGGCAAAGTTAAAGTGGTGAGAAAGAAGACTTTTTTGGGCACACTGAATCTCTCTAAAACATTAAATAGTATACCTTACATGTAACTGTCTTACAAGTCCAATAACATAATACTTATGTTCCCTAAGCACATGAATTTCGCAATCAAACTAATAGAGAACATAACTAGAATATTTAACTACAATAAAGTGATTATTTGTATTAGTAATGAGCAAGCTCTGGAATAGGCATCTAAACAGATGCCGTGCATGCAGGCGCTAATAACGGATATCTGCAGAACTTCCTCTTAAGCAACACGTTAATGAAGCCCCCCCCCCCCTCTGGATGCAGGAAAGATAGCAGGTAGTTATATAGCATCTGGTAATCCCTCCCTGATACTTACAGGATAATCAGGACCGTTCCGAGGTGCAATTCGGGGATCACGAGTTACTCGATGGGGTATTAAGACAATTTGATATTAAGATAATGCCCTGGAAATGAACTGTAGGACTAATGGAATAATTTAAACTTATCGGAGCAGTAGTTAGAGATTGCATCGGAAATCTCATTGATTTGGAGATCTCGTTATATGTATATGTTACCGTTAAAGTGTATAATTCAGTTATTTCATAGAAACCTACACCGTTAAAAATAGGTAATGAAAAATAAGTCAAATGTACTCATTTTTAAGTATACACTCGATGCTTATAATAACTCCGAATACACAAGCTTCATTTTTGAAAAAGACATGTACTCAAAAATGAGTTCAATGAGTAAATAACAGTTGCTTGACGTAGGCTGCGTTCATAAATCACTTTCAATACATATCAACAATTACAACCAAGACATACCGGGAATCGAACCCTGATACTAAGGCTCCGCAGTCCAGTTCTTTATACATTGTAATAACAAGGCGACGTGTAGAAGTTATAAACAGAAAACTTGTTTAAAAGGTGTTCTAAAAGAATGGAAAGTAAGAAAATTGAGTTGTAATAACTCAGTTTCCATTTAAGCAATCGACTTCAAATAATGTGGAAAACCATCTTCTGAACAATTGTTTTTGGTGTGTCAAGTCGCGTAAGATGGCTTAAAAAGAAGCTGCGATTAGCAATATTAAAACACACTGCTCATTTTTCAGGAAGTATGGATGCTTAAATTTTAGTCCGCGGTCGCTCATTTACGATGCAATTGTACTCAAAGGAAAACGAGTAGATTTCAGTGCTCATTTTTTAAGTACCTTTTTTTTGGTATAGTTTTTTCATGATATAATTCATCAAGTAAGTTAAAAACGTGTAATAAATTAACAATTCCGCACTTTAACTAGTTAGTTTATGAAATTACTAGTCTATGAAATAACTTAGGATAAACCGTTCAAATGTAAAATAAATAATTTAACTGAATTTTTACGCATAATGTACTAAAAATTACTGATCATTAAATACTGTACTGAAAATTACTCAAGTTAGGTGGAATTCCAGAAAGAAAAATTATAATGAAGGAAGTTATATATTTTTTTAAAAGTGAGCAGAATTTTAAAAGTTTTAAAAATAATAATGAAATTTTCTCTCTTAAGCATTCTTCGCTAGCTCTTTTTAGAAGAATTAATGCAATTAATATAAATTAACTTAGCTTGTATCCTGAATGCTGGCTTTTCTTGATATATATTACCCAGTAGAAAAACAACATTTACAGAAGCAGTCCAAGGATATAAAAATGTAAGTTAATACCTCATTTCCATTTTATACGTTGAAATTAAGGATTTATGTATTCAACCTTCTTCATGGTCAGCGTCAATTTTCAAATTTTCGGCATTGTTTTGCTAGCATGATCGGCGTCACATGTCAACTTGTCTACAATCATCATACCAAAAATATGAATTGAGCGTTTATATTGGAAATATAAATTAAGCTCTTCGTATTGAACACAAATTTAGAAATTCGATACTTTACTCGTACTTTTTGGCCTTTAAGCAACACTTTCCCTAACATATATATCATATATATAAAGCTGAAATCTTTAAAATGTGTCCGGATCTCTGTTTTTTTTTTTTTTTTTTGTCAGTACAAAATAAGCTCAGAAACTTCAAAACGTAGAATTTTGAAATTCACAGAATAATTAGTTCCAATAATAAGAATTTTAACGTGACTATTTTCAAGTCTCTACGATGTTCCATTCGAATATTATGAAATATTTTAGCGTAGTGTCAGCAAAGTGGCGACAGTGAAACCAGTTAAAATAAACGAAGAAAAGCGACAATGTAATATAAAAAAAAATATTAATCAATTAGAACGCCGATCTTTACACGGAATACTCCATAACCACAAAACGTAGCTTTATGAAATTTACAGACTACTTTACTTGAAAAATTAGACATTTTTTGTGATAATTTTTAAGTTTGTACGATGTTCCATTCGTATATTATAAGTATTTTAATGTATTCCGTTGACTTAACATGGATGAAAATATCGTTTGCAATTTAAAATAAAAATTGTCGCCATTGAGACTATAAAAATTATATCAGAGGTTTTGTTTGATTTAATAATTATTGCAAAACGTCTGCACATTGAGCTTTTTGCTACAATTTGAATTCATATAAAATTAAAAGAACTAGAATTTTATATTCGGAAAATGGTTTTGAATTGTTTTAATATTCGTAAATTAAAAATTAATTTTTACTCTTTAGCGTGTTTTTAAAAAGATTCTTTTTTTAAAAAAAGATTTTTTTATTTATCACATTGACATATATGTGAAAAAAAGTTTCAGAAATATCGTTTGCAAGTTAAATGAAATTTTGCCATTTAAGTGTCATTTTGGCGTCGCGTTGCATCGAACTCTATTTCAGATTGCTCTTTTCTAGAACTTCGACTTTCTTATTCTCCTCTTGTGTGCTTAATGCTAGAATAATGTTAGAAAAACAACATTTGCCAAGAATGTAAGTTTCTTTTTAAAACTAATACTTTATTTTAATAAAAATGTAATATGCTTGTCATTTATATAAAGCTGAAAATTGCAAAATGTGTCCGGATCTCTGTTTGTCAGTATAAAATAAGCTCGGTAACTGCAAAACGTAGAGCTTTGAAATTCACAGAATAATTAGTTCAAAAAATAAGAATTTTAACGTGACTATTTTCAAGTATCTACGACGTTCCATTCGAATGTTATGACATTTTTTAGCGTATATCAGCAAAGTTTCACGAAATGGCAGCGGTAAAACCAGTTAAAGTCAACGGAATAAAGCGAAAATATAATATAAAAAATTATTAATCAATTAGAATGCTAACCTTTACACGAAATATTCCATAACTACACAACGTAGCCTTATGAAATTTACAGATAATTTTACTTGAAAAATTAGACATTTTTTGTGATAATTTTTAAGTTTGTACGATGTTTCATTCGTATATTATAACTATTTTAATGTATGCTATTCACTTAAGATGGATGACAATATCGTTTGCGCTTTAAAAGAATTTTCTTTTCGTTATTGACACTACAAAAATGACGTCATATGCTTTATTTTATTTGATAATTATTGAAAAACATCTGCACATCGGGCTTTTTGCTACTATACGGATTCATACAAAAATTTAAAGGACTAGAATTTTATCTTAAAAAATTGATTAGAATTGTTTTAAATTGTTATAATTGTTTTGTATCTATAACTTGAAAAATTATACATTTTTTTTTAGGATTTTTAAGTTTGTACGATTTTCCATTCGTAAATTATAATTATTTTAATGTATTTCATTGGATTCCATGGATGAAAATATCGTTTGCAATTTAAAATAAAAATATTAGCTATTGATACTATAAAAATAGCGTCATAGGTTTCATTTAATTTAATAAATATTGAAAAACGGTTACACATTAAGTTTTTTGCTACAATACGGATTCATTCAAGAATTAAAACAACCAGAATTTTATCTTAGGTAATTGTTTTAGAATTGTTTTAAAATTTTGTACTTGTTTATATCTTTTAGTTTGTTTGTAAACAGGTTAATTGTAACTATATTTAATTATCTTAGATCGAACTTTTAGAACAATTCTTCCAAAATATGAGTAATTTGTGTATGAACGTCCATTTTATTTATTTGAAAAATATTTTATGCAAGTATTTTTTTTTAAATGTACGAAGCTTGGTTTCACTGTGTATTTTCAACACTATATGGCTTTTAAATGTTCTTAAAGAATATAATTCCACAGATACCAACTGATAATTGAAAAAATATTTTATTTTATGTACCAATGAATATTTCCTTATAAAATATTAAATGGGGATCATTAAAAATTAAATGTAGAATTATTGAAAGTACATGGTGAGATTATAATATGCTGCACCGTTTGCTAAACTATATTACTATATAACGCCCAGTTATAACAAATTATTATTTGGATAACGTGCGTCTTGGCTTTAATTTGCTGTGGAAACTTACTAAATATTTATATGACATGTATTTTTCGATGCGAATGCAATAACAATAGTATCACAAAATCAAAATTTTAGGTAAAATGGTTTAACCAAATGAGTAAATACCGAATTTTTAATAAATTGATCCGGAAATAAAAAAACATGTACTTAAAATTAAAATATGTGGTTATTCTTCCATAATAATAGTATTCATTGGAATTTTTTAACACATGTGCATTTGGACGTAGTAAAAGAAAGTTGTGTAGTGTTTTAAAATATACTATAGTTTTTTTTGAGTATTTATACTGAGCTGCTAATTTTATTCTCCTTTTTATAAAGATTTTGAGGCAGTTTATTTGAGGAAAAATAACGTTTAGGTTTATTCTGGCTACAATTTACATTTCCATGTTCTGTATTCCAAAGGTCAAAAGTGCAAACTACTAACTAAATACACAAGTTGCTGGTCGAAGATATTGCAAAGATGTAGCCTAAACGATACATTGGAACGGGCATTTGGAAATAGTCAAATCAAAAAATTTCAATACTGGGAAAGGGAAATTCGGAAGGTTTTGAAAGTTAAATCATGAGAGTTAATGATCAAATTTCTTAATTTGGTCATCTTTAAAAAATTCTGTTATCTATTTTTGCTGCCTTTTTCACTTCCGCTTCAGAACATTTCAATATTGAGATTGATTTAGAAGTTTGATTAAAATTCACGCTTGAAGTTATTGCTTTAAAACTGCAATTTAATAAAATCCTTCTAGATAATTTTTTTTTAAAAAATAATGTAAAAATAAAGATCATAGCGCTTTGTTTATTATTTAATTTAATATTTTTTTCCTTAATTAAAAAAATCATAGTTTTATTTAAATACTTATTCTTAGTGCTCGATTTCTAGAAACAGAGGTACCGGAACTGTATACTTCCGTGGGGTGTGGAAGTGCAATGCATGAGCCATCAAACCCAAGTCTGGAATCATAATTTTTTTCCGGTGCATTCATGCTTAAATCGAGCCCTGCTTATTCCTATAAAATACCTGTTATAATGCACATTATCTTTCATAAATGATGACAACAGTAATTAAAATGTCATCGATTAAAGTAAGCACTGAAAATTAAAATATAATTATAGTCATTCCCCGAATAAATTGCAACATATGCGTTAAAAAAATCGGGTAGGTAGAGACATCGGCGCTTTATTGGGCCCTTACTCGTATAAAGTTGAAAGAAGGAGAGAATAAATGACCTACATGGTTGAAACGGCCTGCCTTCCTGTACACGACGGTATGTCATTTATCCATATAGATTGATTCCACGTTCAATGAATGATATCGTAACACTCCTATTCACTTGGTGCAAGCGTAAGAGAGGGGATGGGTTAAAAATCGGCAGCTGGTTCCACTTGCAGTTAAGGATTTTACAAATGTCGTTATTTATTATGGGATTTCATGCAACTATGGGCTCGATTCAAACCCCCATACCGAGAAGAAATTCCTATTTTTTTTTAAATATTTTTTTTGCAATAATGTTTAATTTTTAAGACTCCCCATACCTTATGAGAGATAAACTAGAAATTATTGGATTTTTATCGGTGTATTATCAATCAAGTAGTTTAGAAATTTTAACTTTTTTAACTTCTAATTTATTAAACATGAAAATATTTTAAATTATAAAAAAAAGCGTTGTTACTTTTTAAGGAGGAATTCTAAAATGGTACATGCTATTATCCCATGGAGAGGAAATGTATATATTTTCAGTTATTTGTCGTTATTTTATTTATCCCAGTGCAAAGAACGGGTAATTTTGCTAGTATATCATATAAGTAAAACTGAAAGTAAACATTTCGCTTTGAATACATTTAAAAAACTTTACTCGTACTTTTTGCCTTTTAGACTTTTACTTTTCTCGACAAAGTCCGACTACGACTTTTGATTTTCCTAACCTATGTTTCATATAAATAAAACTGAAAATAGATATTTCGCTTAGAATACATTTAAAATACTTAACTCGTACTTTTTTACCTTTGATTTCACTAACCTATATGTTATTTAAGTAAAACTGACCGTAGATATTTCGCTTAGAATAACCATTTAAAATACTTTACTCATACTTTTTCCTTTTTTACCTTTGATTTCCTCAAAATATATGTCATGTAAATAAAACTGAAAACATACATTTTGCTTAGAATACCTTTAAAATACTTTACTCGTACTTTTTTTACCTTTAAATATGCCATTTAAATATGCCTAAAGCATGCCATTTAAGTAAAAATAACAATAGATTGTTTTGCTTTGAATAGACATTTAAAATTCTTTACTTGTACTTTCTTTATCTTTTTGCCTTTTGATTTCCACGAAATATATGCCATGTAAATAAAACTGAAAGTAGACATTTCGTTTAGAATAACCATTTAAAATATTTTACTCATACTTTTTGACATTTGATTTCTTTAACCATATAAATAAAACTGAAAGTAGACATTTCGATTATAATAAATATTTCAAATAACTCATCGTACTTTATTTCCTTTTTGACCTTTGAAAGTAGACATTTCGCTGAGAATAGCCATTTAAAATACTCATACTTTTTTTTGACCGTTGATTTCCCTAACCTATTTGTCATATAAATAAAACTGAAAGTAAACATTTCGCTTAAAATAGCCATTTAAAATAATTTACTCGTACTTTTTTAACATATTTTTTTAATGTATATGTCATATAAATAATATTGAAAGTAACATCATTTTTAGTTTAATAAAAAAAAGAAGAAATTTTTCTAACTCTTCTCTTTCTATACGCTACCGTTGCCTGTGGGCAAAAATCGAGTACATTTTTTATATATTCCACTATAGTTCATCGAGTAGGCTGAGTAGGGCACTTAGAGCCTATCGGCAGACCCATTTCCCCTAACAGTCCGCCCATTAAGAGTGATTTGATTTCATTAGGGGACATTTCTAGCATCTTCTTTGCTTCGGCCGTCGCTTCTAATGGAAAAGTGGCCAAGCTCTTTTTTTCTACCACACCACCCTTCACTTAAAGGACCGTATCAAATTCGATTAATATGGAAAAGATTGCGCCTCGCTGTTCGGAAGGCATATTCGATTTTATTACGGGAAATTATCGTTTTTTTTTTCTCCCCGATGCTAAAGCAGGTGATTTTTGAAAGAAGGAGGTTGGAAAATGCGATTAGGGTTCAAAAGTGGGAGTGTGTGTAGTAGTACTAACAATAATAGCGTTGAAGGGGACGAGTGTTTGAGTATTGAGGGGTTGAGGAAGCATTTCTGGAAGTGAAAATTAGCGGAATTTTGAAATTATCTAATTATGGGAATGTTGGTGTAGAATGCGTGAAGGTTTTTTTGCAGTCTTAAATGGATATTTTTTGCACATTGGAAATAAAAGATATGAGTTTGACCTGTTAAGAAGCTATTATAAACCAATGAAGATATTTGATGAGCATAACCTTTCATTTTTTTAAAAATAATATTAGAGAAAATTCGACTTTTTTACTTATTAATATTAATATATTAATAAATACGACGACGATTTAGTGTTTTGAGTATTTAACCAACTCTACAATGGAAAGGAGTTATAAATTATGAGTACCTGAACCTACTCGTTTTTCTTTTAAACAATTGCATCTTAAATGAGCGATGGAGTACTCAAAAGTAAGTAACAGCGTACTTCCTCAAAAAGGAGCAATGGGATTTAATATTGCTAATCTCAACTATCGTTCACGTCATCTTAATAAAGAGGCTTGATAAAATTAAAAAAGTTGTTCAGAAGATGGTTTTCCACCAAGGATAGTGGAAACCATATATATATATAAGGTGTGCTCGTACTCGGGCTGCCTGACGGAAGGCGGAGAGAGCAACTATTTGACGTCATAGTGACGCCTTCCTTCGCCTACTGTGAGCGTGTCTAATGCTCTTGTTGTACAGTCGTTTTAGGGTCTACAGAGCTAACTTAATTTAACAAGAATTCTTGTTTGTAAATAATCATGAATTGATATAAAAGAAAACAGTTAAGATTTGCTTCAAAAAACAATTTGAATAGATTTTCAGAGTAGTTTAGTTATTAAAATATCTCGATGTTAATTACAGCCAATTTGAAAATATGGTTCGTGACGTGCTGCCATCTATTCGTTTTTTTCTGAACTATTTAAAAATGATATTCGCTATTTTAATTTAGAATTTACTGAATTTTAAGAGTTTAAATTATATTTTAAGGATTGCATTTAGTATGGAAAAATTGCAAAAGAGTTGCTTAATAAATTAAGCGTATTAAAATAATATTAGCTGCCACGAGAGCATGCCCATGAATTTTGAAAGAGTAAAATAGTGGTCGGAAATATCCGGCCAATGCATTTGTCTTGGACATATTAAATGAGTTACAATTTCAATCAAGTAAAATACGGGGACATAACAAAACAAGGACGGATTAGTAGTGAAGCTACCTGAACACAATTATTTACAGATATTTACATTATTTTGCTAATTAAAAATTAAATCCCCAGTTGTTACCCTACCGGGGATCGAACCTAAGTAGCAATGCTTGAAACACACAGCCAATGAGAATGATCAAAAACCGATAGTAAGGCGGAGCTAAAATGATGTCAAAAGTAAGGCGGAGCTAAAATGACGTCAAATAGTTGCCCTTCCTTGCCCACTTTCAAAAAGCGAAAAACGAGCGCACCTTCTATATATAGTCTTTACTATCCTTGGTTTTCCACATTGTTTGATGTCGATTGTTTCAATCGCAACTGAGTTATTATAACTCAATTATCTTACTTTCCATTCTTTTGGTGTACTTTTTTTTAAACTTATTCTGTTTATAACTTCTGAATGCCTTGGTAGTTTAATGGATAATGCACAGGACTACGCTGTTTATGATGTGGGTTCAATTCCCAGAAAGTAAGAAAAACCTTGTCAGCAAAAAAAAGTCAGCATAAAAGTTTCATCAAAATTGTGAAATTGACTTTTTTTAAAGTTTTATAAATGAATTTAAATGCATTTTTTTAAAAGTGTGTATATTTCTTGCATATCTTTTAAAACAAATCGTCATTTATCCTTCGACAATTTCAAAGCAACAAACTTTACATTTCTTTGTAGGATTTTCACAGGTTTTACTAAAGAATTTAAAACAAAAACCTTTAATTTAATAGATATTTAAAAAAAAAAAACTTTCCTTCGTTTGATTCATGTTTTAAGCTGATATTTTTGGCTGCGATACTCCATTATCGAAGTCATTCACAGAATAAGAATCCCTTAAATCACAATTCTATTAAAAAGAATATAAAAAAAGGTAAATAGTAATTTCAGTTGGAATCTTTTACAAAATGCCGTACTTGCGAGCCAGACGAGCCTAAGTCGCATTTGGGCAACTTTATATTAAAGGGGAAAAACTTAATCATACTCTGAACTAAAGCTTTATTCTTGGGCTCTTATAACTCTCTCACTCCTTTAAAAAAATGACTGAATTTTATTGGTACAGTTTGATAGAGAACACGAACTTTTAAGAAATAATTTGCAATACAACAAAAATTGCCAAATTTGGACTTAAGGTCGTCTGCCTCTGAGGTACAGATTTATCATAATATATTAAATAGTCCAATATTTTTATACTGCACATAATAAAAAAAAACTTTAAACAATCCTCACAAATAGTGTAATTTTCAAGATAAGTAACTCCAAAAGACAATTCTAACCGTGTATCAAGAACATCAATAGAATCCATAATTGCATTAAAAAATATCGGACATTTCGCGACCTAACAAATGCCATTTTCTCATGTTAAATAATCGAATATTGGCGCCTTTCTGCGAAATGCGAATCGCTTTTTGCATATCGTCTCCCCTTTGGCTACACTTTGCAGAATAAGTAGGAGTGAAAGTTAAAGTACCTGCCAAGGGCAAATTGGAGTAAAAAGCCTTCTTTTCGTCGAAGAATCGCCTTCCACGAGTTGAGACACATTATCTTCAACCGTAACCATCGTTCAAGAGTCACTAGGGGAAATTAGGGTTATGAACAGTGTCATCATGCTTAATGGATTCCGACAATTTAGCAGTGAGTAGTATAAATTGAATTCGAGTATAAATTTTTTAAAGCGATTTACACTGCAAATTGACATAAACGCTTGTCATGGAATATTTTATTCATATAAAAGGGTTCGATTTCGTTAAAACATTCAGTTTTTTTTTATTGTATTAGAAGCAATATATCATAAAATAATATTTCTTATAAAAGAAAATCCGACTTTAAGAAGAAGAAAAAAGCGCTAGAAAGTAAAAAAAATTTAGAATTAGGAACAAGTGGATAAATTAAAATATTTAATACACTGTTAAAAATAGGTATTCAAAAATAAGTAACATTTACTCATTTTTGAATACATTTAATGCTTATCATAGCTCCAAACATATAAGTTTCATTTTTGAAAAAGACATGTACTGATAAAAATGAATAAAAAAGATCAGTTGCTTGCCTACATAGGCTGTCTTAATAAATCAACAACCAACACTTACCGGGAATCGAACACATATACTCAGACACCACCGTCCAGTACTACCAAGGTGACGTGAATAAATTATAATCAGATAAAATGTTAAAAAGGTGTGCCAAAAGAATGTGAAGTAAAATAATTGAGTTGTAATAACTCAGTTTTTCCATTTAAGCAATCGACATCAAATAATGTGGAACACCATCTTCTGAACACCTATTTTAAGTTCATCAGGTCACTTTGTTAAGATGGCTTGAACAATTACTGATATTAGCAATATTAAATCACCCTGCTTATTTTTGAGAAAGTACGGTTACTTAAATTTGATTACGTCATCGCTCATATACTATGCAATTGTACTCAAAGAAAAATAATTATCTTCTTGTACTCATTTTCAAGTATATTTTTTTACAGTATAAAAAGAAAAAAAAGCGCTAGAACGTAAAAAGAATTAGATTTAAGAGCAAGTGAATGAACTAAAATATTTAATAGTAATTTTATACTTATAACTTTTTTTTTAATCGACGTCAAAATATAGGTATGTTTTTTTTATATAAGTTCATAAATTTGTCTTTTTATTTAAAACTGATCTTTTTATTTTACAAAACATATCCTTAAGTATAACTTTTTTTATTTTAATAATCCAAGAAAATAATAATTGCAGTATTGCTCAAACTTACATAATATTTATTTCTAAATTCACAAACCACTTTAAGTTAGTTGTTTACCATTTTAAATTAGTTGTGTACCACTTTAAGTTAGTTGTATCCCCAAATTAAGGTAGTTGTTTAAAGGAAACAATTTACAAAATGAAACTTGAAAGATAAATTTAAACTGATTATATCCACATGTGTTTTGAATACATTTGTTAGTTTTAAACCATTTTAAAGAGGCTAAGATAATGTGAAAAATGAAGATTACCTAAAGTGATTGGCCACTTAGACTTTTTTCACAAATAAAAAGTAATATATTCGCGTAAAAAAGTTTTTGGTGTGTATTCTAAACTACTTAGAATGACTCGCGTTTTATTTATGCAAAAAATATAAGAATATATAGTTTAGTTTTATTTATTGATTTTAAACTTTAAAAGCAGTTTCCATTTGTAAACAATTCATTAAAAAATGGTAAATATTAATAAAATTATACAAATATTTCAAAAAATATAATACAGTTATTTATAATTTGTGTAGAGATAACGTTCTTATAAATAATATAATTTTATAGTAATAGTTTATTTTTATTTAAATTTTATATAATGTTATAGAATTTAATTCATGGGTTTTTGTTAACTAAAATATTACAATTGTATTTTTATACTACTTCAACTTTACATTGTAGAAAAAATTCCTATTTCTTTATTACGAAAAAATGACTTATTTTAAACTTACAATATTGTTATCAAATCCAACGCAAGTTTTAAGCCATTCTCACAAAATATATTTTAAAACTGCTTTCACAAAGTTGAAAAATACACAATTTCAATGAAAAACCTCTACAAACTTCAATGACACAAATCCATTGTAGTTCTCGAAAAACAATAATCATTTTTCCCTTTCCAAACATCAAGAAAGCACCTATTTGAAGCGCAAAAGTCCAAAGAGTCCATATAGCTAAATTGTCTACTTCATAAGTACAGGGAAACAAGTAGGGAAGAATCACCTTTTCTTTGCTCACATTTACGGAGAGAGGCTTACTCGAAGCAAAAATCGGGATTTTTTTTTATTAAAAAAGAAAGATTGCTAAGAAGCAGGAGGCGAACAACTCAACTCAAAAATGTTTGCCTTTTCCCGAAAACGAACGTTTCGTTAGCGGGGTAGCGAATGCCACTTCTTTATAACCTTTCAAGGGAAAATCTAGAAGGAGTACTGCCCGGGTAAAGCAATTCGGGTATTTTATTGGGGGAGGAAGCAAAGGAAAAGGGAATATAAAAAAAAACATTAAAATTCCTACCATAACAACAAAGAGGGGGGGAGTGGGACGGGAGAGTTCCGAAACGTAAACGAAGTTTTTGTTCGGAAGAGGGGGTACCAAGAGTGGTACGGGCAAGAAGCAAAGCGGCGGAGTAAACCATTTTTAACTGGCAATTTGGGACGTCGGGATGGTATAATGGAAGAGGCCCCCTAAAAGGCCGTGACGTCACGGGCGCAGACGACAAATATGGAGTGACGGAAGGCAATGACGGGGACTAAAAGCCACTGATTAGGTTGGATGGGTCGTCGAACAAGAACTCGGAGAACGCGGGATCTTCGGAAATAATAAAAAATCGTCTGAAACTCCTTTCTCTTTTATCCCATCATGCCTCGAAGTATTGTTTTTGTTCTTAAGGGGAAAGGAGGGGGGGGGGTCTATTAAGAAAAAGCGAAATCGGGAGAGCACTTAGCGGAAAAGCGCCGTTTACAGATATGATGGGACATGTGTAGTAAATGTGAGATAGGGAATAAGTTATGGGTTTTTTGTTTGTAAGATATAAATGATACCATTATTTTCCTGAAGAATTGGATTTTGTGATTTATGTCTTGAAGAGATACTGCAATTAAAATTATTTAAAACGATTTTAATTTTTTTGTATATTTATTTTAAGCTTTCTTCTCATAAAATTTGAGAATGCTGAATTGAGCATTTTAACCACTATATTTTACATTTTTCGAAGTATTATAAGGGCCTTATTTCATCGTTAAAGGTCAGGGAATTATAATTATTTATTTAAAGCTAGTAAATTTTAGTAATTAGTAAAAAAAAATATTAACAAATGTGATAAAAACGTTCAAGTAGAATTTTGCAACATTGAAATTTTCATTTACACTCATTTAATTCAGTTAAATTTTTTTAGATTATTCTTCAATTTATAGTTTCTGAAAATACGATAAATTTCTGAAGATATTGTTGTATTTCAGCGTGCTAAATTGAGCGTTTTAACCACTATATTTTTTCTTTTTCAAAATATTAGCAAGGTCGTCTTATTTTAATGTTAAAAGTTAGAGAATGATATTTATTTATTTAAAGCTAGTAAATTTTAGTAATTAGATAAATTTTTATTCATAAATGTAATAAAAACATTCAAGTAGAATTTTTAACATTGAAATTTTCATTTTTACTCATATAATTCAGCTAAACTTGATTAGATTATTCTCTAATTTATAGTTTCTGAAAATATAATCCGTTTCTGAAGATATGATGATATTTGAGTGTGTTAAATTGAGCGCTCTATATTTGATTTTTTTTTTGAGATATTAGAAATATCTTATTTTAACGCTAAAAGTTTGAAAATTATAATTACTTATTTACAGCTACTAAAGTTTAGTAATTAGTAATTTTTTTTTATTCGTAAATGAGATAAAAACGTTCAAGTATAATTTTCAACATTGAAATTTTCATTTTCACTCATATAATTCAGCTAAAGTTGATTGACTTATTCTTCAATTTATAGATCCTGAAAATATTATCCTAGATATTTAATTAAAGTTTGTTTATATTTAACTTACTGAAAAGCACACCAAAAGGAGAAAGGTTATCAATTCGAATGTTATGTATTTTTATTATGTGTGTTCGCGAAAGCTTTCTTTTCTAATTTAAATATTTAGAAAATTTTGTTTTTGTTGGATAGTGGATGTCTCACTTGGGCACCTTTTGTAAACAGTATCCGGTTATCCGACATTTTACTATCCGGGATTCTCAATTAATCGAACTTTTTTTTAAAAAATACTGTTCGATTTCGAAAATTCTTCTTGGTTTTTTTTCTTGTTAAATAGAGAAAAATCCACTTAAAAAAATAATCGATTATCCGGATGTTATATATCCGAAAATATCGATTAATCATACTTTCTTTTTTTTTAACAATTTCACCGATTTTATCTTAAACAATCAAATAAATAACCTTAATATTTTTTTTAATCCTTGTTATCATAATACTTATAATTATTTAATTAAAATACCCACTTAATAAATATATTCATTTTCGACAAAATATTTTTTTTAATATATTTAAAAAGTGGTTCATTTAAAATTAAAAATGTGGTATAATTTATAAATTATTAATTATATTAACAATATGCAAGTTATAACTATTCCTGATTTTTAGATGTACTTTCAAAAATCATAAATAACTAATTAATCTTCTAAATAAAAATAAAAATTTAGTTCTTTTGGGAATATATTAAAATTTAACTTTAAAAACTAATTAATTTTAATGTTAATTTGATTAAGGTTAAGCAACAATATTTTTATTTCATTTTATTAAACATCCAATTTGTAAAATGGGGGGTTACTTTACTCTTTTTTTTTATTACCCAACTTTAGTAAAGTCCTTGAGCACTGAATGAAATTATGTTTTGGCTATTAATATATTCTGTGATGACTGAAGATTCTGATAATCTGCGATATTTTGAATTTATAATTATTTACTATTATTATTAACGCAAAAATATACAATTTTTTCCGATAGAAAAAAAAACATGTGTTATACCCACACAACAACACTTTTAGCTGTAACTTTCCATAACAGAAAGCAGTGGGGGGAAACAGACATACCTTTAGACAGCAAGATTACCAACACTTACAGGAAAAATATTTTTTTTTTACTTCTTACCTTGAATGTTCCGCTTTTTTCAATTGTGAAACTTTTTTTCAATTGTGAAACTTTTTTCAACAGTTGGAGTTAAGCAACCGTGTAAGGAGTAAAATAACCCCCATCTACTGTAATCTTAAAATTTATCTGATATATGCTTATACTTTTTATTTAATAACTACAACTAAAGAACAAATTTAAATATGGAACTCTTTCATGTGACCGTTCAGCTTAATTTTATACCCATCCATTAACCAACTGCATAACTCTAAAATGCGCCTAACAGCCTAAATAAAAGAACTTATTGAAATATTTCAAAAAGTAAATTGTTCTAAATTGTCATATAAGTAAACTAAATTTATGCTTGATACTCACAGTAGCTATTAATATTATTTTTAACGAACAAATAAATTTAGAACAAATGGTATTTTAAATTAATCATAAATTTATACTATACTGCAATAAAAGTTTCATGCCAAATGTAAATTAGTATACATACCACATGTATACTAATTTACATGTAGAATGTATATTAGTATACATACCACTTGTATACTAATTTGCTTACATATTAGTATACATACCGCATGTATACTAATTTACATGTGGCAAGTATATTAGTATACATACCACATGTATGCTAATTTACGTGTGGTGTGAATATTTATTTAAATATGTACAATGCCTGATCCCAACTTTTGCTTAATTTTAAAAGAAAAATTTAAATGAAAAAAAACATTAACAAGCAGTATAAATAACGACTATACTTACCCGTTAAAATGTAGTTATATTTTTAAAGCATTTTTAATATATTAATAATAAGTAGAAGAAATTATTGGCATGGAATCATTGATTGTATCGTAAATTTACCTTGAGTAAGAGGTTGGAGCATTTTGTTTCAATAAAAGCATTCAACACGATAATTCAAACCAAAGTATCATTCTTATACGCTGTATTTCGTAATAGTATTTTTGTTAGAACAAATATTATTTTAAATACTTAAAATAATTTTTGTTCTAAAAACTATATTACAGAAATTAGCAAAAAATATTAAGTGATTGTAAAAAAAAATTTTAAATTACAAATATGCAGATTTTTTTAATAATAACTTTTGAACTAAACTCAATTAATACTTGCATACCAGTAAGACAATAAAGGGATTCAAACTATACATTAACCTTTAATACAAATATTTATAGAGAAACGCATTGCTATAGTTGTAAACGCACACACCGAAACAGCCCTCATTTTATTTGTTACCCACCACACAAAACTACTGTCTTTAATTACCGGCCAATTATAATAGGGGGGGTCCTTTGACCACATCCAACAAAGCAAGGGGGTTATTCTTCGCGTATTTGTAAGATTGGAAACACCGTATTAACATCCCCCTCTTCGCCCATTCGGTAACCATGGTAACGTTTCACCCTAAAAGGCACCCGCTTCCTAATTGGACGCCACTTTAGAGAAAAGCAACTACGATTTGTCGAATTCCGTTCTCTGTGAAAGGGGGGGGGGGGATGTCTCTCTTCACTTCCGTTGTGAATCGTCAAACGATGTTTAAAACGAACGATCGGAGAGTTGAACAGTCAGTGCCCGGGCGGATGATCATTAATTTACGAGTTTGTTTCCATATGAGAGTGGATCGGGAGTTGAAGTTCATCAAAAGATGAATTCCCCCCCCCCCCCCCCCCCCCCTGTATTTGATGTCGGAAAACAGGGAAATGACAGGTTTTAGGATGCGATGTGCAGTAGGGAGTTTAGTTCGTGCTTTGTCATGTTTGCGCTTTTAAGATATTTTGATATAAATGCATTTAGTGTAAATTTTGAATTGGGGGATTTCCAACTAGAGCACTAAAAGCCATCGGTCTCAAAGAGGGAGTGTAATATTTGCGTTAAAGTCTCTTTTTCACTGTCAAACGATTTTATAATTTAATGCAAACTACATTGTGAAAAATGCATTCTCATATTTGACGAAACTTTTGTTGTTTTTTGCAAAACTTTTGGTAGTTTTGACGAAACTTTTGGCATTTTTTACAAAACTTTTGGGATATTTGACCAAACTTTTGGTATTTTTGACGAAACTTTTGGCATTTTTGACGAAACTTTTGGTATTTTTGACGAAACTTTTGACATTTTTGACGAAACTTTTGGCATTTTTGACGAAACTTTTGGCATTTATGACGAAACTTTTGTCATTTTTGACGAAACTTTTGGGTTTTTTGACAAAACTTTTGGCATTTTTGACAGAACTTTTGGCATAGTTGACGAAATTTTTGGTATTTTTAACGAAACTTTTGGGATATTTGACGAAACTTTCGGCATTTTTGACGAAACTTTTTCGTTTTTGACAAAACGTTTGTCATTTTGGTGATGAAACAGACACCTGCAATATGCTTTAATTAAATATTTCGCCAAAATTAGGAAAATTATTTGACGTTTTTTTAACGAAATGTATTTGTCGAAAATGAGGACGACTTTAAAAAATATAATAATTCAACAACGGCGTGATGACTCGAACCGCGAACTTCTTGTTTAACGCTCTATCCACAAGAATTCATTGACCATTGATTCACTCATTAATGCAATAAGATTTGATTGACAATATAAGAATGATATCCAAACATGAGCTGATGACCCAGTAAAAGGCCGAAAAGTAATCTGAGTAAATGCGTCCAAAATTTAAAGATTTTTATTTCGTTAAAAATCACGTTATTCAATGAAACAATTGTCAAATATAAAAAAAAAGTAGCCTTGACGTCGCAGAACTCTCAAAAATGATAGTTCTATTTCTAAGAGAGTAGCGAAAAAACCAAGGCGTTTCTTATGAATATTTAATTATTAACATTGCGATTAAGAATTCAAGATGAATATACGTCTAATTTTTATTATTATATAATGTAATATAACTCACTATGCTGTATAAGCAAAAGTTGTCTGCCAAGTAGTCTAAGTCACAAAAAATCCGAAAATGGACAAACACTATTTATCCTTACTAGGCAACTTGAACTATCTTTTTGGCAAGTGGTGCGGTCCTAGTTAATTTCATTGATCAATAATGAATTGAATGGAATTCCATTTAACAATATAGCCAAAGCTAGTAACAAACTTTACACACTCTTATTGTGGAACAATGTTTTTTGGATTTGTAAACTGGTGTACATCCCACCAAAACTTGCTGTTCAATTTCAACCCCCTTCCCCCTTTCTGAACGGTCATGTGACCTTAAAACTGGTCATGCTTATGTTACTTATACTATTGTAATCCTTATAACAATGTGATTAATAATAATCGTTGGTAATTGAAAGGTACAAGGATAAAAACATTTTACAACACACCGGTGATCTCACAGAAACCGATAGATTCGTTAAAAAAAATCCCCAAAATAGTAATTAACTTCCCAGCAAAAAACGTCTACACAAGACCTTCATTAACAGTGTCAAATTGAAGATTTATATGAAGGTTTAATAAAAGACATAGAAACAAAAAAAAACTGCTGATTTTTTTTTTAAATTTTTTCATTATCATGTATAAATTCTTTAAAATATCCTCATTTCCATTTCACGGTTGAAAATTTTAATTTTTTTTTGTAGGATTTTTTAAATGTTTTTTAAAGTTTTTAGGAAGGATATTGAAATAAATACATTTAATTTCATACATCTTAAAAAAAAATTAAAAAACTGCAGTTTTCATGCATTAAACCTTTAATTTCAAAAAATTTATGAAAGTTTTATTTTTACGGGTTTTTTTCTGGGTTTATGTACCATAACAGACTAAACCTAAGAAACAATTATCATTCTTGGTAATTTAATGTCGAATCCTATTGCATTATATGTGCTAAAAAAGAAATTTTCCAATATACGGACTTTTTTTGCTGGATGTATGTACCATAACAGACTAATCCTAAGAGGCAATTATTATTATTGGCAATTTAATATAAAATTCTATTGTATTATATGTGTTAAACAAGCAATTTTCCAATATACTAGCTCCGTTCCGCAACTACCAAATTGATCCGGAAACAAATCCAAAATCCTCCAAACTGCCCCCCTTATCCATATCCCCTACACATCATCCAACCATCACAACAATATCAACAGCAGAAACAACCTTCCCCGACGATCCTGATGAGCCTCAGAAACAAGAAATTACCCCCCGAACAAAAGATCCCAGCCGAATAAAAAACGAATGAAACAACTAACAGGAGGGCCCAAAGATCACAAATCCATCATTATACGCCGGGCACCACTCCAAGAAGAAGCCTTAAAGAGACCCATCGATCAACAAGGCAACTAATAGCTCCTCCAAACTGACGAAACAATAAATTGCCAACAACAGCAGCATTGCTGAGGAAAGCAATTCATTTCTGCTAACAAATCATCAATTTTCCAGGGGCTTTCCGGCTCTGATCACTCAACAACGCGTATTGATTAAACTTCCCTGTGTTTTTTGTTTGTTGCCTTCCCCCCCCCCCCCCCCCTGTTCCCCCGGGTCTCGTTGCGAGTTTAAGCCCCTGCAAATGAAATGTTCTTATTCTTCTTCTTCAGAGAGTTTTAAATCTCGATTTATTAGGGCTCTTACCGCATGAAACGGGAGCCCTCGGTAAAAACGGGAGTTCTTTTGCAAGGGGGGTGAATTGCGTGTCCTCTAGGAGGGAACCTCGTTTATTAAAAAAGTATTTGTAAACGGATTCTAGTTGGTAACAATGTGTGTCGTTATTAACTTCACCTTTTTTTTCTAAGCCTCGGCTTGAGGATGATAGAAATAATAACGGGAAGCGTGTGTTTTTAGAGGAGTAAATAATAATCCTTTATAAAACTGGAGAGGCTACTTAAGGTAAAATATTCGGCACCAACAAAATATGAAACTTTCTAATAAAACAAATGCGATATTGATACAATATCGGGTTTATTCATTATAATGTTGTGTGGCTTACTCTACAACTCTTATTAACATGATTCAACAACATGTTTTTACAACTCTTATTAACTAAATCTTATTAACATGTAGTATAAATTAATCATCAATCCAAGTGCATACAATATTAGTTCATGTAAAACTAATTTATTATATTTCTTATTATATAATACATTACAAAATGTATTATTTAAAAAGAAATTAATTAATATTACATAATATCAAAACTTTAAGTTAATAAGATTATTGTAAACGACATAAAGTACACGAACAAATATATAATTATGTGAATATAGAGAATGGTTATTATTAGATTTTTATGGATTAATATACATTACAATACAGTTTATAAAATTATAATTAAATTATTATTTTGTTTACTGAAACAATTTGCATTCCAACAGGTAATTTATTTTTATAACGACACATACACCTTTAAAAGTATTACTTCAATACATCTTTTAACTAAAAGTATTCATTTTCCATTTAAAAAAGCCCATATTTTCATTTTAGGAAATTCCTTGAATCAAGTTTGAGTATCTTTTCATTCGATTCTTAGAAATGAAGCCCTCTCAAAAACCAAATGTGATAATACTTAGAGTAACGAAACAAGAAATAAATTTTTAAATTTCCGACCAAACTTTTAAATGTTTTAAAACTTCCCAATATAATATTTTTATATCGCATTCTTTTTTTTAAATTCGAATTTACATGTCCTCTTAATCTATTTCCATTCAAACTGTGTAAAAATAAAATAAAAATACACATTCCATCTTAATGCGCCAAATCTTTAAATATACTGCCCAAAGGCTTTTAAGCGAATACTTACTTACTTAAAACTCCAAAGTTAAACTATAAAAATTCAAACTCAATAAAAAATAAGTATTAAAGAAATAATAAGAAAGAAAAGGTAGATAAAACGGCTCAAGGCGTCACTTAACTCTTAACTGCGGGATTCCAGAATACTTTTTCCATAAAAAAAAACCTCCTAACTTCTTAAAGACGGAAATTTTCCTTAAAACGACTAAAGTCAAGACAATGATAATTTGAAACGAGACAGACGAAAAAAAAACTGATGAATACTTAAAGAGAAAAGCATTGTTTCGCGAATAAAGCCCCTTTTTAGAGGACCCTTCAAGAAACCCAGAGTTACAAGGCACATTCCCCAAAAAAACGTTATTAAATCGATAATAGCGGGTTGTTAGAATCGTTTTCCCTACGTTAAACCCTTGAGCTATCCTGGGATTTTTTTTCCCCCCGTTCCACTCGTCTTTTTCCTACGGTATCGATCAGAATTAAAACGGAACAAAAGAAAAAGTAATAAGTTTTGAGAGAATTTGCGTACAAAGTGGGGTAAGAAACTTGGAAGAGGATATAACTGGAAAGAAAGAGGGTAGAAAAAACGGTTTCGAAAGGCCGGAGGGTAGCATAACGGTTTTGCAATTCGGGGAACTCTAATTGTCCCCTATGGGTCCGACGCTCTTTTCGACGTATCAGGAAGTAGCAAACGATGGAAAATACTTCACCTAAATAGGAATCATCCCCTCAATAAATGTGTTCTCATATTTTTTTTTTTGCCTGTTGGTGCAATTGTTTATTCTTTTAAGCAAGGGAAAATATTAGAATAATAGAACATGCATTTATTTTCCGCTCAATGGATAAAAACGGTTTTGATATAATACTTTAACAAACGCTTTAATTTAGCTCCCAAAACGGTTACTCATTAGTTTTGAAATGAATACAACAGGTTCAGGAATAAATATTACGAATATTTGATATTTAATCATTGACGCTTAAAGTCATGATATCACATTTCAGGATCTAAAGTGTTTCTTTCAATGCACCTAATTCTTAAATTAAAAAAATTCTTCGGTTTAAAATATTTTTCAAATATATTGATTCGAAGCACCATTTAAAATCTATCTCTTTAACATTGATTAGATTTTAAAACGATATATCACAGTGGCGATGGAACTAATATTTCAAAGGTATGGCAAAAAAAACGACGTTTTGCTATTTCATATTTGATTATATTTTGAATATATAAAATTTAAAAAAAAACATTATTTGGCAGAAAGTAGGTATGGTATATGCCATACCTGATACACAATGGGCTATTACCGTCATTCAGTTATCTATACTGAAGTAAATACGAGAGAACACTAGTAATTTTTCAGATGATAAGAACAACACCTGAGATGGCACCTTACGCACCTGTGTTATGTGTATGGAAATTAACAAACTGAGACTTTCAAAAATAAATATTTCGGTAGAACTCCAATTATCCGGATCACATGGGACGATCCCATCCGGATAATCGAATATCCGAACAATTGGATAATACATGAAAAATAGATTATTTCTTAGCAAATTAAACAATTTTTTTATAATTTATAATATAATTTAATGATTATTAAAAACAGTATCATTCACCAATAAGGCTTTTAAAATGAGGATTTTTCTGGTCTCATTTTTTTTTCTCTCAAAGCGATCCAGATCCCGATAATTAGCGATCCGCTTTGTTTGATCCGGATAACTAGAGTTCGAATATTTGGAGTTCTACAATATTAAATACTGTTCTATTTAATATTGTAGTTCAAGTATAATATTACAAAAAAATATCCCGTTCCTGAATCTATTCGCCAGGCGCTTATAACCCTGATTATCTCCAAAATACGTCACTGCACCGAATGAAAGGGGATAAAAACCAACCAGAAATATATCTATCCACTTCATTAGAGACCCCCGCTTCTTAACGCCGACAACACGCCTGTTCTGTGGGATATACATTTACACCCAACGAATTAGGAGGGGGGGAGGAGAGAGAAAAGAACTAGCAGACGATATAAAAAAATATATTCACACACCATCCCCCTGATATCCCTTACTCCCTCCCCGAAATAAATCCCCCGATATATGCCCAATTAGGACAAGAAATTCTGGGATGAGAGGGGCGTGTCTGCGCGTGCGCAGTGTCGTGTTACTTTTTGAGGGGGCCGCGTCTAATCGTCGGTCCCGCTCGTTCTTTTTGAAGTCTATTTTGTCTATTCGGAAAGGGTGTAGTGGGGAATTTGGGTTTATTTATTAGACGAGTTTCGGTGGTGTTTGAAAGTGACGTCAGATGTGTTGTTATGAACAGATGTCAAAGTTGATTGATTTTTTTTTTTATGTTTCACCGGCTTTGTATGGTTTTAATGTATTAGTTTTAAATCTTAATAAAGCCACTAGTATGCTTTAAAAATAAGTATGCTTAGGGAGTAAGTATGTTTAAATAATTGTTTCTAGATTTGTATGAAACAGCTGTATGCGCTACTTTACTCCTACAGTCGCAATTTTGAAAGATTTGCGTTGAAACAATTAATTACCTTTAAAATCTATATACTTCTCTCTATCTGATGATATATGATAATAAAGATCAATAATATAAATTTTAGAAAAATTGAATCAAAATTTAAAAAATTATATTTTTTTAATTAAAATTTTAATTTTTTGTTTTAATTTTGCTTTTAATTTATTCATTATTCATTCAAAATTCAAAATACACTGCAAAAAATACGAAAAAAACTATTTATTTATTAAAATTTATACAATATTTTATACACAATGTTCTTTTTTTTTTCACCGACATGCTTACGAGACATCAACGATTTCTCAGTGTTGCCAGATTCTAAACTAAAAAACTTTTTCAAAAGATTATATTACAGAAAATAAATAATCAATTAGTATAAAAAGTAGAAAATTTCTTTAAGCCGTTGGCAAAGTATACAAGTTAAAAGCCGATGTACTGCATACCGGACACCAGCTTTGTACTTTCAATGTTATTCCATCTATATTCAAGTAATATTTAACTTTTTTTTACCAGCTTTTAAAGATTTTATTTTTCAAAATACAACCACATAGTACCACATACCATACAATACCATCTCATCAATTAAAAGTTAAATTAGTTACAACAGAATCCTATTTCACAAACTTACTCCAAAACAAACTACTCATATTCCACTTTAAACAAATACGAGACCGAAAGGACCCATAAGTGTTAACCGTACCAAAAGCATATGTCCCCCTTTTTCTGCCCTATTACCAACAGAAGCCCTTTTAAGCAGCCGAGTACCCCGGGGGGGCTAGATCCTCCACCCCCATTTTCGTGCCCCTTTTGTGCGTACACACGATATTATTCGGTATTTAACCCTCTTCGCCCGGGGCGTTTGTCCGGAAAGTTTCGCCCGTTTTCGACTCTTCTTCTTTGCCGTGAGATCCCCTAATCGTTTCAATTAGAGATGTCTCGTAGTTTTGTGCCGCAAATTGTTTAAGTTTTCATTTTGGAGTAATTTGAGAGATGGCTATTTTTTTGTTTTAATAAGAGAGAAGTTTTGAATTTTTTGGGGATTTTTTTAGAGTCTGTGTTAAATTTAGAGTTTTATGCTAATATTAAGAATAAAGTTTTTTTTAATTGTTCCGATGTTTTCTCATATTTGAAAAAATGTTCCTTATAAATATTGAAAATAAATTTCTTTCTTTCTCAATACATTTGTTTTATAGGAATAAAACATTAATAAAATTACCTTTCTGAAAAAAAGGAAAACCGACTTTAAAATATGCTAAAAAGTAAAAAATAACTTTAAATTTTACTTACAAGTTGAAAAAAATTTAATTATTGTATATCAATGTTATGCTTATTACAACTTTTTTTTAAATCGGCGCCAAAATTTATATATATTTATTGTAAATTAGTCCTAACTTTAAAAAGTTGTAATAAGCATAAAATTGATATTAAATAATTCAATTTTTAAATTTGTTCGTAAAATTAAAAATTATATTTTACAATATTATTTTTTTCAAAATGTCCGGTTAATTGAGAATTTTGAATAGATAAATACCGTATAACCGGAATTTTTTTCAAAAGGAGCCCAAGGAGACATCTCCTATTCAAAAAAAAATTCCAAATATCTGAATTATGACAGAATACTTAAGCGAACATATATAAAAAAAACATACAGTCGATTTGATAACTTCTCTACTTTTGACGCTCTTTTAAGTTGGTTAAAAATAATAGAATAATGTTTTATTTATTAATTTCGATTGTTGTAAATGCCGTCAAATTATTCTTATAAAGATTTTTGGTTGCATTTTTAACGTCAAAATCAAAAACATTTGTTGTCATTTTTAATTATACTAAAATCGTACTTTAAAATAAACATGAATACTTAGATTTCACTGTAGGTTTATAATTTCTCCAAGTGAAACTAAATATATTTAATATTCATTTGAAGATTATTTTCACATAAGATAAAATGTTAAGTTTCCAGAAATTACTTTCAATGTTGTTACTTCAATTTATTAATATAAACTGACCATAAAAAAGTAATAGTTTTTTAAATAGAAAATTCTATTTTTTAATAGAGTTTTATACATTAAAACTTAATTATATGATAAACATAATTTTAATTGATGCTATAATTTTAATTATCGTGTCATATCGTTAATATGCTACTTCAACATATAAAAAAAAATTAGTAAGAAAATTTATTGTTATCCAATCACAATTAACAATATAATTAAAGTACATCATATAAATATAATAACATAAATTAAATAACTTGAAGTAATAACATTATAAATCAAGAGAAAAAATATGACTCGCTAAAAACCTTGCAATACGGAAAGTAAAAAAAAATTACTACTTAAATTTTATTCCCTTAATCTTCGCATTTCTGTAAATGCTGTTTCACTACTGCTGCACTAACGTTAGCAGAAGAAAACATTCAGGGGGGAATATCAAATGTTCCAATCTTCGAAAATTAAATGTTTGATATAATGGCAAATTATTGGATATTCACTATCGAATGAAATTCAAATGAGTCTACAAAATCCATAAACTAATTAAAATCTAACGAAAGACATATTGCTTTATTAATCATGTTATTTGTATAACATTCCACGTAAACCAACGCGTACAAAGTTACATGCCGCTAAGCAAAACTACTGGATTTTCTATTGATCTTAAACAACCACTTTTAAGGTAATAGATAACAATTTGATAGTCAATTATTTTGTAATAGCTTTTGATGCCTCTGGAAAGTATTTATTGTGCACACTATTGATTCCAGGAATACATAAGTCTGAAGTAAAGGATTAATATCAGGATAAATTTTTATTAGTACCCGGAATTACGAACAACTATTCTGCTGTAACGACCAAGTGCAACGTTTAAACAATAGCATTTCATCCATAATCAAAAAATGCAATTTCATACAAGACATTCAAATTACTATAATTTATTTTATTGTTGGTTTATCCAGACAAAACCAGCTCGTTAATAGTAAAATAAATTAATGACTTCCTACAATAACATGTGGTACCGACTTGGAAGTTATGTAATAAAAAATATCGTGTAATAAATAGCAATTTTATCATCAATAATCAATTGCAATGGTAAAAAATGTTGAAAATGTTTCAGTTGCTTCAGATGAGAAATACTTTATGGCTTTTCCTCTTTTAACTTCTTATACAGTATTTATTATTAATACACATGAGTATTTATTATTAATACGCACAATACAAATGAGTATTGGAAAATAAATAAAATGTACTAATTTTTTAATGTATTCGACGCTTATAATGGCTCAGAATACATGTTTCAATTTTGAAAAGGACATGTATTTAAAAAGGAGTACAATGAATAAAAATAAGTAGAGGCTAGCCTACAAAGGCTGCCTTCACAAATCACTTTTAATAAATATCGAGAATTGCAACCAAGTCTTACCAGGAATCAAACCCAGATCCTCAGCACCGAAATCCAGTGCCTTCAAAATAATGGGTAGTAAGATAATTTAGTTGTAATTACTCAATTTCTAATTAAGCTATCGACATCAAATAATATGGAAAACCATCTTCTGAACAATTGTTTTAAGTTTGTAAGGTCTTAAGATCGCTTGAACAGACGCTGAGATTAGCAATATTAAATCTTATTGCTCATTTTTGCGAAGAAAGTACGGTTACTTAAATTTGAGTACGTCGTCGCTCATTTACGATGTAATTGTACTTAACAAAACGAGTAGGTTCAGGTACTCATTTTAAATATATTTTTTTACTGCGTAGCTTTCATATAGGCAAAAGGGTACAATGAAAGATCAATATTAGGATATGTTCTGAATAGTTCCGGGAATTACGAACAAATAGCCTACAAAGTTAACAAGTTTCAAAAATATTTCAGATGGAAAATACTTTATGGATTTTCGTCTTTTAAGTATCTTCTTACCAAGCTTTCTTTTTTATTAGTACACTGTAAAAAATTGGTACTTAAAAATAAGTAAAATGTTCTCATTATTGATTATATCCGATGCTTATCATGGCTCCGAATACATAAGTTTCATTTTTTATAAGGACATGTACTCATAAATGAGTAAAATGAATAAAAAGAGCAGTTGCTTGCTGACATAGGTTCCCATCATAAATCACTTTCAACCAGGACTTGCCGGGAATTGAACCCAAACCGTCCGCACCGAAGTTTAGGGCCTTATCCTTTGTACCACCACAGCAATGTTAAAAAGTTATAAACTGATGTAGTGTTAAAAAAATCGTGGCAAAAGAATGGGAAGCAAAATAATTTAGTCGTAATAATTCATTTTCCATTTAATCAATCGACCTCAAATAATGTGAAAAACCATCTCTGAACAACTATTTTAAATTTACAAGGTCGCTTTGTTAAGATGGATTGAACATAAGCTTATATTACCAATATTAACGCATACTTCTCATTTTTGCGAAAGTACGATTACTTAAATTTGAGTACGTTATCGCTCTTACGATGCAATTGTACTCAAATAAAAACGAGTACGTCCATGAACTCATTTTTAAGCGCATTTTTCTTACAGTGTAAAATTTAAATAATAAAAAATTGACAATACCTTGATTCCGGCAGCAAAGAAATCAAAACTCGCCAAATCCAGTATTAAATATCGCCAAGAACATTGTAAAAAAAAACCTTTCCAATCGCATCTGCCATGTTTTCGCTCGCGGGCAAGCAGTGCCTATTAGTTACGATAACTGTGGGGACCACCGTTATTAGGAGGACACGTGTCCCATTAACGCAAAGTGGTCCTCTCCTTCCCTGGTCCGCGGGAAAACGAGACGTGTTACGGGACAGACGGACACACGTGGCACGTGCATTCCCCTTTTGAAATCGAATATGCTTCGCTCCCTTTTTCTGTGTGATGTCTCCTTTTGCTCGTCTGTGATGTAGAGCTTAGTTGTTGGCTAAATCCTTGCGGAACGTTAGACAATAATGAGGCGTTAGTTGGGGGATCGTTTCTCTGCCTGGATATGCTGGGTGTCGTGGTTTGAATAATGTAGAGGGGTTTAAAACAGACAGGGATTTTGTATTTGATGTTTTGAATCAAAGTTTAAATTATTGCTATTTTTTTTAATTGGAAATATTCCGAATTTCTTATGTCTGATGTAAACATTTAATTACTTTTGTATAGCTTAGTCTTAAAACATTTAATATTAACTATTCAGTAAATATATTTTTTTAATTATTAGAGAATTTATTAAATTTTATTATGTTTTCTAGTAACATCAGTGTATCGCCAGTTTTCAGTTTTTCCAGAAATTATAGTTTTAAACTCGTAACAGTACTATAAGTTTTTTTAATTAATTTAAAGCATTGGTAAAACATTGGAAAGTCCTCTCTATTTTAATAATTTCTGTGAAACGTCTTTAAAATCAGCAAAATGGGTTTTCAGGATAAAAACTATATATCCTATTTCTTATTTTTTTTTTAAAAAACTCATATAAAAATGTAATGAAATTATATCTTAAATTTGAATTTCTGAGCTTATACTATATTTAATAATAATTAATTAATAGTAATTAATATTACTTAAAAACACCTTAAGTGCATTATATATTAATACATATGTTCATTTTACTTTATTAATTCTATTGGAAACGAGAATGCAAGGGATATATCCCTTATGCAAAATGATGAAATCCTTTTTTTTTATTAATACTTGTATTTCCTTCATATTAAATTGATCAAAAGATACTCGTGAAAATAAACTTTTGAATTTTTTAAAAACCAATATTTCATACTTGTAATAGACAATAAGGAAAACGATTATCTGAAAAATGGCAAATCATATCAGATTCCTAGCTTCAAAATAAATGCAAATTGGAAATACCAAAACCTCAATATATCTATTTCCATCATCAATACACATACAAACCTCCCATCCACTACAAAAACTGATATGTAAACAAACACTTCTCATTTCCCATTCCTTCGGCTTCATTTGAACAGACCCGGACCGATATCGCATTCGATCCTGCATAAGAGATTTTCAACACCCCTCATAATTGAAATCTGCGCGTGCGCAGTACGATCCCCCAACAAGTAATGAGTCAATGAAAACCCCAGCTTTCGTCAGTCACAAAGACCTTGACTGCGAAACGATCCACGGGAAAAGGCCTAACAAGCCCCGGCCTACCCTCGCCCTAGGCCATTCCCGCGGACTCTATTTGCGTATACATACGTCACATCGATTTCAACTTAAAGGGAAGCGGAAAGAGACGCAAAAAGACGCGGAAGAACGCGGCAGCCAGTAAGAAAAGGGCGTAGTTATCGACGTCACATCATTACACATCCAATTAGGGCAGGGGTTTTTTGGCGGCACTCGAGCAAAAACAAAGCTCTTTTACATAATCTACATCCTTTGAACGGGGAAGATCAAAAAGAGCAGCGGGAAGAAAGGATCTGCTGTGCGAGGGCACTGATTGAGGCGGAACAGGGTTTGTTGCGGGGGGGGACGAAGTAAACATTGAATATTTAATGTGGGGGGGGGGGATATTGGCTCTGGGATGCAATAAAAGGATAATTTTGACTTTTTTTTAATCTTTAAAAAATATATTCCTGTACGGGGTATCGCACGGGGCTTACGGAAGAAAAATAAGCATTAAAACGTGCACTGTAAAACAAAAATTAAAAATGAGTATATGAACATACTCGTTTTTATTTGAGTACAATTGCATCGTAAATGAGAGATGTCAAAACGACAAAATATTCTTCAAAAATAACCACCCATTTATAACAGTGCAGAGAAACTGATCGAATCAAATATATGTCGATAAATTAAAAGATATATTTTTTTTTAATTTTACAACTTTTACTCCTCTTCTTATTTTTTTTTCAGGTTCCGCCCCTGGGATCACTGTAAAAAAAGGTATTTAAAAATGAGTACCTGAACATAATCGATTTTTTTTAGTACAATTACATCGTAAATGAGCGATGACCTAATCAAATTTAAGTAATTGTACTTTCTCAAAAATGAGCATTGTGGCTTAATATTGCTCTACTCTCAGCTTCTTTTCTAGACATCTTAACAAAGCGACCTGACAAACTTCAAATGAGCATTTACTTTATTCAGGGTACACGTAGTTAGTGTACACAGTACAACTTTTACCATTGCAACAAAACACGTGTTATACGTACACTACAACACTTTTAGTACAACACTGTAGTCTTCCTTAACAGAAAGTAAGGGAAAAAACTGACCCGCTGTTGCCACCCCTCATAGGAAATATATGTATTATTGACTTTTTTCACTGAATGTGTTGCCTTTTTTCAAATGTGGGACTTTTTTCAACAGGTGGAATAAAGTAAAGGAGTAAAGTAATCCATGTTAAGAGTATAATAGGAAAATTTATTTACGTTTTCCTACAAATCACCTTCTGTAACAAAACGCATTTAAAATGTTTGCTCCTAAACTATAAGTATAGATGTGAAGATATAGAGCCATCGTAAGTAATAATAAATATCACTTTAAAAAAAAGTGCAATTTTATAAATTATTGAGTTATTCAATTACAAAAAAAAAAACTTTGGAAATGTATTTTTATTTAACAATTATTAGTCTACGAATAAATCCTTCTTTTAAATTTTGGAACTTTTGAAGAGAAAAGCTTTTTTTAAATAATTAAATCTAAAAATATTTCGACTTAAAATTCGTTCGTTGCGATTAATTACAAAACGATTAAATGTACTTAAAATTAATTTTATTGGAAAAAATACTCCCAAATTCTATTTAACTACATATCAAAAGGCAATAGTTAAACTTTTCGGGTTCATGTGCTTTTCAAATCCGCTGATTTAAATAATTCTTCAAATGTTAAATTTCCAATTACAAAAATTCGAAACCACATGATGCAGTAACTTATATGAACAATTGTAATTACCACTATAGGTGGAAGACTTAAAATGAAATAATATTTGGGTGTTGCGCCAGATTTCACATAATCTACTTTTTTATTATAATTTAATCACTAATTAACGAAGGGATTAATAGGGCTATAAATTATAATCTTGTACCTTTACTAATCTTCAATAAATAGAACTGTAAGCCTAATTAAAAAGCTGAAATAATTTTTACAAAATTCTATATTAAAAATTTTATAATCTGTTTAATTTGTAATCAAGTGACCTTATCAAACTTATGGTACATATTAAAAATTCATAAATGGAGTGTTTATAATACATTCTATGTATAAAATATATTCAATAGTTTAAATAATCAATTTACTTTAATTAGAATCAATTCTTTCCAATAAATAAAATATTAACCCTTTTGCACTCCGATGTCGCCACACTCAGGCGCCAACATAATGACTTGTTCTTTTGGTTCCTTGTTCTTTAAAATAAAAAAGTACGGCGGGATCTTGTGTTTAAAAAACATCAATTTTTTTTTTCAAATTGTTCTCTTGCAGACCCGAAACATATTACGATTTTCTCCCCTCTATGAGCATAAAAAATTGTGGGTAAAAGAACAGAAAGAAGAATAACTGTTCCGTGGGATGAACGCAATGTCAAAGATGTTCGCGGAGTGCAAAGGGTTAATAGGTTACGGTGACGGACATTTTGTACGGGGGAAAGTCGATTGTTTAGATACGGCATGTTAAAGATATATATTTTGATCATTGTTAAAAAGAATAGAGAGTTTTGAACTTCGCAACAATATTAAGTCTTGTTTTTCACATTTAAAATTATGAGTAATAACTTAAAAGTTCGGTGGCAGTCTGTGCTGTAAGCCCTCATGGTAAGGATGTGAGAAAAAAAAATCCTGTTATTTTGCACCTGTTCTTTAAAAAGAACGGGAACAACCTGTTATATGCTAGCTAAAAAATATAAATACCTTACAAATAATGCTACCTTAGAAAGAATGCAACCATTGTATTCTTGTATGAATTTTTCGCGTATTGTATGTCCTAAATTATTATTATGTCGTAAAATGTAAGTTAATAATTGGTAATTAAACTTATTTCTTCTTGTTTAAAAATAAAAGTTAGTGTAAAAGTTTTTAATTTTCATTTCAAGATTTTTTTTTTGTTTAAAAAAAACACTGATTTCTATATAAATTTTTTGCACTTCTCAAAAACATTATGTTCAATTATATAGTATTCCTCTCGTTGAAATTTACGATACTTTGCCATTTTTAATTACAGACAAAGTTTTTCGGTGTTTGTTAAATCTTGTAGTTTTAAGAATATATATAGTTGAATATAGAGGCATAATTAATAGTAAAGGAGCTATTATTAATAACTCAGTTTCTATTTCAGCTATTATTAATAATTCAGTTTCTATTTAAGTAACGCACATTAATATTAATACATTTATATAAAATATTCCGGTTGATTTTCATTTGTAAACGAAGGTGCACACTTCTTTTCTTGATGACGAGGTGAGATTAAACGCAACGCAATCTCAAAAATGACACTATCATTTTTTTTTTTTTAGTATTTTGCTATCGTCAAAGCTATTTTCGTCTATTGAACAATCGTTTTGTCATTGATTCACATGCCTTTTGCGAAACAAGAATCTTTAATTTTTTTAACAAAATTTACTTACTCAGATTATTTGTTTTTAATTTTGATTCTTACATGTAGATTGTACGATCCATAACAAACTTTTCTTATTCGATTGGTACAACGCACGACTTCGGACCGATAGAGATCACCGGTTCTAATCGTCCTCATTTTTACTGAATTAAATTTTATGGAAAAAAAAACGAAATATTTTTTTTTTGACCAAATATTTAATCGGAGCATTTTGCATATAACTGTTTCGTCAAAAACGACAAAATTTCCTTCAAAAATGACCCCCCCATTTTTAGTAGTGCAGATAAACTGATCAAATCCAATATATGTCGATGAATTTAGAAAATTATATCTTTAATTTTTCAAGTACTGCTTCTCTTTTTATTTTATTTTTTGTTCAGCCTCTAGATTCACTGTAAAAAAAAGTATTTAAAAATTAATACCTGAACGTACTCGATTTTTATTTGAGTAAAATACTGTTATAACTTCTTCACGTCGCCCTGATAATACAACGGATAAGTCACTGGACTGAGGGTGTGGGTTCGATTTCTTTAAGTCTTGGTTGTAATTGTCGATATTTATTGAAAGTTATTTGTGAAGGCAGCCTATGTAGACAAGAAACTGCTCTTTTTATTCTTTTTTTTCATTTTTACTTATTATTCTCATTTTTGAGTATGTACAGCCGCGGAAAAAAAATTCGTTAGTTTTTATAGTAGAGCTAAACTTAATATACCATTTTGTAGGGAATAAAGTCTACTATACATTGATATACAAAAAATTTGCATAGGGGACTATCTTCATACTCGAATCCGCACCAACTTTAAAATTTTCAATAGCAACACCTACTTTTGATAGCGCAGAAATGTTCCCCGCCCTCAAAATAATCTAAATACAAATTTTGGTTAATTTCCTACATTTATATGCAGAGATATTAGACAATATGTATCGATCTTATTTGAGGGCTACTTCCACAGTGAACAAAGTATTAGTGAGACTTCGAAATAAAGTACACTGGTAGAAAAGTCGTAGTTAGTCGTGGTTCTTCTTTTTCCATGGTCATTCATTCCCCCACTCCCGTATACCCTTCGCCTCTATATAAGAATTTAGAATATTATGCCAACGCGATCACTGCGCTTTTAATTCTCAAAATTAGTAGATTTCTGTTAAATTCTGCAGATTTTAAATTTGTGTATGACCCCTTAAATGATCATTTGATGCACATTATAATATTGCCAAAAAACTACAAAGAGGAAAATCATGAAATTTTATATATGCATATAAAACGCTTTTCTGAATCCATCCCTATCAAAATATAGCATGGTTGCTATTCATAAATTTTATGAATATTAATATCCTAATTTAAATAAAATTAAAAAATATACATATAAGTAATGAAAGTTAGTGTATTTTATTTGGGTTTTTTAGAAGTAACACAGATAAAAATATCAGCTTAATAAAATTATTATTTCGAAAGATATGATTAAAAGTTTAAGAAATTCATTTAACATTACGAGTTCTAAACTTTCGATATTCATAATTAAAAAACTACTTAACCAAATGACTTGCAAATTGATATTCAACGATAAATTTTGTCGTAGATTTTAAATATTGAATCAAAATTGGGTGTTGCTATTGGAAATTTTAAAGTTGGTGCGGATTTTAATATGAAGATAGTCCCCTATGCAAATTTATTGTATATCAGTGTATAGTAGACTTTATTTCCTACAAAATGGTATATTAAGTTTAGCTCTACTATAAAAACTAACGAAATAATCATCGGTGGTTCGTTTTTTTTTCCGCGGCTGTACATGTCTTTTTCAAAAATGAGACTTATGTATTCGGACCCATGATAAATATCGAATGTACTCACAAATGAGTACATTTTATTTATTTTTAGTACCTATTTTTAACAGTGTTTATAATGCTTAAAATAAAAGTGTTGCAACTTTTTTTTAATTAATTACGAATAGTTAACGATCCAATCTTTGATGCTACATTATGATAAAATTTAACTCCACATATCCCAATATCCTTAATATTTATATAAAACATGTATTTTTATATAATCTTATAATCTTTATCCAGCATTTTTAGTGTTATATGAAATACTTATTTTATAGTAATCCTTAACCACTTAATTACTTTATTTCAGTAATTTTTATCGGTTTATTTAAGAAATTACCAACATAAATATCTCTAAAAACACCCAACAAATATCGATTTCATGCAAAACAATAACAATAAAAAACACCCCCCCCCCCTCCCCCCCATTTGAAAAATACTTTACAACGAGAAAAAAATACTACAAAATTTCCTATAGATTATTTCACGTACCCCATCCTCCCCACACACTCAAGACCCTTAAATTTATTCTGGCTACAAACAAAACAACAGCAACAAAAAAAAATGAGCTCAAAAGAGCTTAAAACTCTTTAAGATGCGAAATGATCATTTAATAAGCTCTTTTTCGGCGCATTATCCCGGAGAATCGCGAGTCTAGAAAGGCGATTAGAATCATAATCGTAGTTCCCGGCGGGGAGGTTTGTCGCCTGGAGCAGCGTTAAAAGAAATAATAACAATAACAATAACAATAATAACAACGATCATAAACGGAGGGCGTAGTATCAAAAGAAAAGTTGAGAACTCCCACGAGACGGGGACTTATTCTTGTTATCTGGACCTGATATCGGGGTATTAGCTGCCGTAACCGGCTTCTGACAGCCAGTAACTTGCTTGCTTAGGAGGTTTTTGTTTTTAGGGAGTTTTCTTTTTTATTGCGTATTGATTATGCCGAAAATCGTTTCTCTTTTGTTTGTGCCCAGAAGTCTTTTTTGTCGTGGAATGCAAATTCGAATTGAATTCCATGAAGTTGAATAAAATTCAAAATAAGAAATAGAAAAACTGGATGGTTCAATTGATAAAGAAAGGGATGTATTTTTATTGTGTGGAAATATTATTTATTTGAATGAAGTAGTATATATGTTTCCCGGCAAAGTACGAAATAAACGAATTATTTTAATATATTATATACTTTGCATTAAATAAAATGCTATTTAGGCAAATTATTATATGAGATTCTTGAAACTCGTAATTATGCTATAAAACTTAATTTAAGCTGGTGTTAAATTCAAAAAATATAACTCCGTATCAAATAGCACGATTAAAAGAAAGTTTCCTTGATTTTTTTTTTCCGTAAGACAAATTCTTTGTCTTCCCTGGACTTTTTTTATTTTATTAAAACTAATAGAAAACCGATTGATTGGTGGATATGAGTTACCCCAAACAACTATACTCGAATGAGGGATTTTCAAAATTTTACAAAAACAAGTAAGAAATTATCGTGCCAAATTTATATAATTGTAATTAGCATAAAATTACTATTTAATATTTACATGTTTATCACTTGTTCAATAAAAAAATATTGATATTATTTTATCAGAGTTTTTAGTTTGGATTAGAAAAATAGCAACGTTTTAGGTTTATTTTATTTTTAAGTCTGGTAACCAGTTTATTTTATTTTCAAGCAAAGCATTAAAAAGAAGGAAAATTTTTAAAGAGTTTTTAAATACTAAAAAGTAATCTTAGTTTATTTTCAAGCTACAATTTTCCTTTGAAATCGGTTTTCAAATTTAAAATTATTTGTTTAAATTAACCAAAGAAAAATGCAACAACTAATTCAAATCCCCCCCCCCCCCCTTTTCCCTAAAGGGGTTGAAAATATTTTACATATCTTAAAAAAATAAAATCCGTTCAATGACAATGTCAAAAATTAATATTTTTAGTTTTTGAGGCATGCATAATATAAGGCATATATAATGTGTTGTGCTGTATACAAATTTCTGCTAACTGCGGAAAAGTTTGCAGTTATTTATACATTCGCAACATGTGCGATAATAAATAACAGCAAATTGAACTAGAAATATATTTAAAAAAAACTTGTATAATTTAGCTTAGAAATTTTATTTCATTGCCTGGTTCTGTTTTTGTTTTAATAAATTCTTTTAAAATGTCTAAAAATAAATTTGTACTTATTCATTTTATTTTAACTACCTTATTTCAACAATTCCACAATAAAACAACCTTAAAATAATAATAATAAAAAAGATACAGGGGAGAAGGGAGACTGAAATAATTAAATTACTAATAACGAATTTTTATAGTTTTTTTATTATTATTATTTTTTTTTTAAACTTTTTTTCTAACAATTATTATATGAAGTATTTTCTATACAAACAGAAAATATTATCATAAAAAATATTGTTACAGTTAAATATCTCTTATTTCACAAATAAATTAATAATTCAAACAATAAAGCATGTCTCAAACGTTTATCATTCTTACAAATCCTAACATTCCTAAAGACTCTTTAAATACAAGCTACCCGCTAAATGAACGTAGCGCAAAACCTCCAAATCTCTCGAAAGTAAAACCAATTAATGCAAGACCCTTAAACTTAATAAATTATCCACCCGAATCAGGGAGGAGAAGAACAAAAAAAAAGGGGGAAAGAATCCACACGGAAAAATCCCGGCGCTTCACTTTCACCTTTAATAGTAAAAGTGTTACAAGAAACACTCTCTTTAAGCGAAATCCCCACGCTCCTGTGAATGGCTGAGCGGCGGAGCGTAGCCCCGCCTCATTTAGCTCTCTATTGGCCCATTAAGCCACTGACGTAACCGAAAGGAGGAGTTTGTGCTAAACGGCCGGCAAAGCGCTCGTTTGCTTTCAATTGAAAGGCACTGACTGTCGTGACAAGCTTTCTAATTGACGGAAAGGACGTTTCGTCACACACAAGCAGATTGTGGTGCCAAAGTGTGAACGTGGTTTTACTGAGAATATTTATCTCCTCTGAACTGTTAATTGCTGCGCGATTGGAGAGATTCCCGGTGAATGACTTCATCGATTCAAGATTTATGTCTGCATTTCAGGTAACTATTTAAAGTGTTTGAGAGTATGTTAGCAATTTTGTTTGTACGAAGTCTTTCAATTGATTTGAATAAGGATTTATAATGTCTAAATATGCATTAGGAAAGACGGCAGGCGTATAAACAATTGATTGAACTTTGGAATGTAAATACTATTTTCATGCAGTAAATACGAAGTCTAAAGTTTATAAAGCTCGAAAGTTGGTTGCAAACCATTGAATTACCGATGATAATGAGCAAAGAACTTTTCCTTATGAGCATGAAAAATAAATAAAGGGATGACATCCATAAAAGATACCATTCAATAATTCTACAGAAGTATTTTGATGTCATCTAAAGCTGTTTAACACTGTGGATTGAAATAATAAATATATATCAACCAACTGCAAAGTTAATAATTATATCTTTCAAAGAAGAACTGAGTCTTAATTTCAAATTTCAACTAACACCTCAAACGAGAATTGGATCGTCAAACCGGCGAATATTTTTGAAGAACTCAAAACATATTTTCTTCAACATTAACTTAAAGGACAATACAGCAAGAAACTTCTTCGAATTCCACTTGCAAATTCATCATCCTTCAACAAAATGAAAAACCTTAAAACCATGCAATGAATCAAAATCCACTGCATTCCATGTTTCACCCAGCCTCTTGAAGCCATCGGACACCAACCAACCATCCCAAAACATGCAGACGATGTCCGAGAAGCACGGGTATCGCACCGACCACCCCTTCCATCCCATGGACCCCTACGAGAAACTGAGCAGACGATCCTCGTTCATGATAGAGGACATCCTCACCCCTAAGTCCAGGCTGGAGGGCTTGTGCCTGAGCCCCGGTTCCGCCCCCACTCGGGCTGCCCTCGCCGCGGCTGCCCCCTACTACCAGCTGTACGGACTCGGGCCCTCGTACCTTTGTCAGCAACCACCCCAGCACTTCTTGGGGAAACCGCTGGACGCCAGCCCCTTGCTACTGTCGGCAGGTAAGTGGAGCTTAGTGCTAATGTAGTTGAATCTTAATTGTTCAATTGCTCATTGAATCGATTAATTACTTATTTTGAGAAAGAAAACTGTCATATACCTATACTTTTTGAAATAGAAAAATTATTAATTTTACGTATAAACTGTCTGTTCAAGTCAACATTTCCATACTATCAAACACAATTTAAAAAGAAAAAAATCGACCTTTAAAATGTGTTTGAAATGCCTGGGCTGATCTGATTTTAGCAATTTTAGCATATAACAGAGAAATACAAATTTATAAAGCCTGCTTCATATAAAAGTGTGTATATTTAAGTATTAAAAGTTATTTTTAAATTGCCTGGCACAAAATATTGGATGAATTCATGTATCAACATTTAAGTGAGAAACATTGTTCCAAATCAATTTATTATTCATTCATCCTCAGTCTCATTTTCGGTGGTTGGCCATGTATAAATGCCATTGTAAAACTCCTCAAACTGAACCGGAATGTAAGAATAAGGATTTTTAATGTCCACTAATTTGGCTACTTTCATGAGCACTTTATATGCATTATAAGCTCTTTCTGAAGGCAGTTGTACTGTTGGTCAACTCTTGATTGGGAGTTTGAAAATTTGTGTTATGATGATGGAATTGATGAGTGTATGTGCTAGTATAGTTCCTTCAAATGACTCCGTTTTAACGTAAATTTTTCAAACAGACCTCCAAGAAACGAAAACCAATTCTAGCTCCATTTTTACTTTTTTGAACTCACCGATTCAGTTAGGGTCTGTAAATTTTAAGTGTGACCCAAAGTGAAAATTGTTTCGAATTGCCCTTAATATTTTACTGGATAGTGTAACATAAACGTTAAATACCAAAATCTAGTTTAGAAAATATCTATTCCTAAAATAATTTCATAAGTTAGTGTGTACAGTGACATTGTTAATAAAAAAAAAGTGTTAAAGATCATCAACTGTATTTCAGTGGCATTAATGCTTGTGAAACGCATATGAAATATATTGATATTAGAGCTGATAGATTAAAATTTAACAATGTTTCTCCTGGTGAAAGACCCTTCAATTTAATAATAAAAGTTCAGTTATAACTTTTCAGTTTTTGTGGTATTTTTAAAATATTAACAACTAAACATACCTGAATACTTATTGCAATTTTTTATTCTGAAATCATAATTGAAGGGATAATGTTAGTTTTGATATATTTGTATTTGTGTGTGTATATATATATATATATATACAAAGAGAGGGAGAGAAGTCTTATAGTCACTGAGAGATACTAGTATATCATAAAAGGGGGGGGGGCAAGTTTTTCAATATAGTGTCAGTGGTTTGTATTATTTATCGAAAGTATTAATTGAGGATCATTTAACGTTGTACACTGTAAAAAAAGGTACTTAAAAATGACTGTACAATTGCACCGTAAATGAGCGATGATGTACTAAAATCACACTTTCTCAAAAATGAGCAATGTGATTTAATATTGCTAATCTAAGCTTTTGTTTAAGCGATCCTAATAAAACCCGGCCAAACTTAAAGTAATTTTTAGGAAGACGGTTTCCACATGATATTTAATGTCGATTGTTTCCATAGAATCTGAATTATTACAACTCAATTATTTTACTTCCTTTTCTTTTGCCACATCTTTTTTAACATTTCTTCATTTTTTTTTATATCTTCGAAACTTCGTTTTCAGTGTTGTTTTTTTCAAAATTGAAACTAATGTATTCGGCACCATTATAAGCATCGAATGTCATCAAAAATGAGTACATTGTACTTATTTTCGAATACCTATTTTTAACAATGTACTATTACAATTTATCTGAAATTTTGTATTTATATATTCTTTGCTTGAGCTTTAGTCTTGTATGAATACCGATGATTTTCAGTGAATAGAAAAAAATATTCGTTTATAGCACATTATTTGTCCGTAGATATCCGTTTGAAAACGTTGCAATGTGTTTAAAGCTTTATATTAAAATATTTATAAAATTTAAATAATTTAATAATGAAAAATATGTAAGGTTTTTTGCAATTTCGATAGTTTCATCGGCGCTTGGAAAGTTAAATGAGCAGTCTCTTTTCTAAACCACATAGATCCCTTTTGAGATTTATTTCAAAAGAAACCAAAAAAAATAATTACGTTATTTAAAGAGAATAATTTTATCTTTTATTTTTGTTTTACAAATTGGTGTTACATAGGTCTTAAGCAATATTTAACTGTGTATAAGTATTACTTTAAAATAAGAAATAAAATTATTTTGGATTTATCTGGTTTTGCAACCAAGCTATGGGATCTATCTGGTTTTGCACAAATGGAGGAATAAAAATGCTGATTTCCGTGTATCCATCATTGAAACCACGTGATATGTGGAAATGCCAATTCATTCATGCGCCAATATTACTTGGCAGGCCTTGGCGACTTTAAGAACTAAACGAGATCGAAGTATTGTAATAGGGTTTTGTGTTTAATTTTGTATTTAAATATAGTTTTTTTTTAACGAGTGGCACAATTTAAGGGAGTTTAACAGATATATTAAGGAGATTTTTCTTACTTTGTAGTTTTGAAATAATTGCATTACGTTTTTATGTAAAAAAATTACCATAAGCGAAGTTCTTTCAATTGTTATTTTGTATACTTCAAGAAGAAAATATGAACAATAAAACCTGAGAAATATTAAGAGTTTTGCTTCTTCAAGTATTGAACAAAATAAAATATTTTCGTTTCGTTAATGAAGAGGAAATATTTAGCGCATATTGTTTGAAAATAAGTAAATACGTACATATATGTTAAAAAGTTGAATACGGACAGAACTCCTTATCACCAAAAGAGAAGAAAGTGCGCCGAATTTGAAACTCCTGCAGATGTCTGAACGCCAAATGTGGCAGCGCTATAACCACGTGATGTGAGTTTTCCTTTTCAATGTTGACACCGAGGCCTTATGAGAGTCTGGTATTGAAGGCGCTCTCTATTTAATATTACAACTCTCTAGTTTTGCAACCAAGCTATGGGATCTATCTGGTTTTTCAACAAAGCTGTGAGATGTAGCTCGTCTACTGCTCTGCGATCGGTGCGCAGTAGCCTACGCGCATCTTGAACTGTCCAGTTTTGAAACTGATTTCTTGACTTATCTGGTTTTACAATCAACCGCTTCTTTCACATCGAAAAATTAACAGCATCTAGCTGCTGCGGAATGTTAGGACTTCGCCTACTGGTAGATCTGTAGGAAAACTAAAAATAAGTTACATAATCTGAAAATCGAAAAAATGGAGACCTGATTTTTGAAACTAGCCGACTCATTCAACAATAAAATGTTACTTTTTAGTTTGGAGCATCTTAAGATATTTTTAAGAATTTTTGCTGTATGAACAGAGCACCAAAAAACACGTCTCTATGGAAATTTTGAAGACATTTTTATTTCGTTCTTTAAAAAATAACACTGACCGTCGCCATTTTGGACATTTTAATTAGATGCAAAATTACAGTCGTTAACTCCATGCCCAAACTCATCATCAATTTGCAAATTAAATTTGGTTTTCGTAACATTTTCGTTCATGGGATATTGTGATCACAGATAAACACACACACACATACTATTTTGGTAACTTAATTTTTGAACACAGCAGACTTTAAAACGTGTAACAACTGTACATATGCTACAAATAGCAGAATACTTTCAGTACTCTATTTTACATAAGATATAAGAAAGGTAAATGCAAAAGAAAAGATGCAACTTTCAAGAGAGCAATGCAAATGTATAAATAGATATAATTGATTCTCCTTCAAAAAAAGTATGGTGTAATGGTTTAACAATTTGTGAAGCCCAGTTTATATAAATTGAAGAACTGTTAGATAGAACGCCTTTTTTGTCTATAGAGGAAAAAGCTTTTATTTTTATGTTTGTTGAAATAAAAATCTATTCAATATCGAGCTCTTACAAAGTTGATATAACTCTCGGCGAAACTCCCTATCCTTGCTAGTTTAGACAATATAACTTGTAATTGTTATTTCAGAGTGATGTTTTTTTAAAATTACCTGTTTATTTAAACTAATAGTAAACTAAAATTATCAATGTATCAATCATTTGACAAATTGAAAACTCTCACAAAAATTTAAAATATATTTTTACAGGTCGCTTAGCAAATTCCAAATTTTTACCGTTTGATCATTGAAATACAGCAGGCATTAAAACACAGCAATCATAAAAGTTTAGCAATGAACTTCTCTTACATTTCAATGTTAAAAAACAACAATGTTAAGAAACAGCAATGTTAACAAATTCCACATTTTTAAACTATTGACCATTAAAATACAGCAGCCATTGACAGTCATTGAAACACAAAAATGATAAAAGTTAATCAATAAACTTCTCTTACATTTCAATGTTAATAAACAGCAATGTTGAAAAACAGCAATGATAAGAAACAGCAACGTTAAGAAACAACAATGTTAAGAAACAGCAATCATAACAAATTCCAAATTTTTAAACGATTGAACATTGAAATACTACGGCCATTGAAAGTCATTGAAACACAGCAATGATAAAAGTTCATCAATAAACTTCTCTTACATTTCAATGTTAATAAACATCAATGTTAACAAATTCCACATTTGAAACAATTGACCATTGAAATACAACAGCCATTGAAAGTCATTGAAACACAGCAATGATAAAAGTCCATCAAAAAACTTCTCTTACATTTCATTGTTAATAAACAACAATGTTGAGAAACAGCAATGTTGAGAAACTGCAATGTTAAGAAACAGCAATATTAAGAAACAACAATGTTAAGAAACAACAATGTTAAGAAATAACAATGCAAAAGGAACAGCAACGTTAAAGAACAGTAATGTTAAAGAAACAGCATTGTTAACGGCAATTCACCTATGGACTTTCGTTACATTGCTGTTTAAGAATAATAAAATACCTTAATAAAAATATCTAAAGTAGACTCTACATTCTACTGCATTATGCGGTAATAATTTTTTATTATTTAACGACTTTCAAATGGATTAATAAAGATCATTCATTCATAAAAAAAAACTTTTGTATGGATTTTAAAATAATATATAAGTTTATTACTATCTAAGATTAACTTTACAGTATTTCAAAATATAAAAATGTTCAGATGTCGAGGGAAAATGATTATACTTATTGTTTTTGTTTAATTTTTATAATATGAAATGGTAGAGGATGGTTAGGATTAACCATTTCACAGATTTGTCTTTCTTTTCATTTCAAAGGCAACTTTTAAATTTGATAGAGATTAATTTTACTAGTAATTCACTTAGATTTAAAATTATTTTCAGGACTTTAGATATAAGATTGCCAATTATTTTTATTATTTTACACGTATTCATATTTTTTTCGTTAAGTTCCTAGAGGGGAAAGTTTAACCTTTTTATAAAAGCAGGTAGCATAAAGATATGAAGTATACTGAGTTCTTTGACAGTTACTTTAAATAAATACAATTCATTAAATGAAAATATTAAGATAATTCTACTTACTTCAACCAGTTTTTAAGATAGTTTATTCGCAAATAAGATTGACCATAGAAAATCATTGTTCCGTCCTTTCTATAAAAATTACTTATCATTTATTTAAATTTATAAAAGAAATTTCTTGAATTTCTCAATTCCATACAACTTCTAGAAGCTTCTTCCAACACCATCTAGATGTTAATCTGAATATGATTAACATCTAGATGTTAACTATAATATGATTAACTTCTAGATGTTAATCATAATATGATTTAATTTCTAGATGTTAATCATAATATGATTTAACTTCTAGATGTTAATCATAATATGATTAACTTCTAGATGTTAATCTAACTTCTAGATGTTAATCATAATATGATTAACTTCTAGATGTTAATCATAATATGATTAACTTCTAGATGCTTCTAGATACAGCAGAACTTTTATACTCTTATAATAAAAAGGAGTTTTCGAAAGTTTCACATAAAGCAGGATAAATTTAACGTGAATCGTTTTTAAAGTCAGCTACATGGGGTATCAAGCTAAAAGAAAGAAATTACGTTTTTAAATTGACTCATTTCGACACTGTTAAAAATAGGTATTCAAAAATAAGTCAAATGTACACATGTTTGAGTACATTCGAGTACATTATCATATCTCCGAATATATAAGTTTCATTTGTGAAAAATACATGTATTCAAAAATGAGTACAATGAGTAAAAATAAGTAAAAAGAGCAATTGTTTGCTCATTTGTGTGCTCATTTGACAAATAGCACAGGCTACCTGCATAAATCACTTTCAAAAATATTGATAATCACAACCAAGACTTACCAGGAATCGACCCCACATCCACAGACACCGCAGGCCAGTGCCTTATCCGTTGTACTACCAGGGCGACGTGAAGAAGTTATAAACAGAATAAATTTTAAAAAGGTGTGCCAAAAGAATGGGAAGTAATATAATTGATTTGTAATAATTCAGTTTCCATTTAAGCAATGGACGCCAAATAATGTGGGAAAACCATCTTCTGAACAATTATTTTAAGTTTGTCAGGTCGCTTTGTTAAGATAGGCTTGAACAGAAGCTGAAATTAGCAATATTAAATCACACTGCTCATTTTTGAAGAAGTACGATTACACAAAATTGAGTACATCATCGCTCATTTACGATGCAATTGTACTCAAAGAAAAACGAGTATGGTCAGGTACTCATTTTTAAGTAATATTTTTTTTCCAGTGGACTCTTTAACTCCGTGACAAATAGCACGATTGATATAAACATGGTATCTTTCAATAGAAAGTTGTGCATCAATTACGAGTAAAATCTGAAAATAAAGCATTGCACGTGTCATATAATATTTTAAGTTATTTACTTTACTGGACTAACGTTTATGAAGGAATTGCATTTTTGAAGTAAAATTAATCTTGTTTTCCATATTCATTTTTCTTTATTTGAACTACTTAGTTAGTTATTGTACAAAATAATGATCAAATCAACAACTACATTAGCAATTTTAACTAAATTGATATTACAGTTTTGAATTGTGAATTTTTTTTTATAATGTTGCGCAATGATTAGATATAAATAGGACGCCAGTATGTTTTACGAGTATTAATTAAAAATGTCGATAACTTTTATTTTACACAAGAATAAAATCTTTTAAAAATCTTTTGGTTTCATTATTAACATCTTAAATACAATATAAATTAACATAAATATACTTTCTTATTTAGACTTTTATATTACAAGTCCCTACTTTGAAATTTTTTTGAAGATCAGAGATTTTTTTTTCAATTCAAAATAATTTTAACAGTTTACAAAAGATATTTATCCATTGAAAAGAATTTAATTTATTTAAATTAATTATACAATTTTAAATTAATGTATACAATAAAAATACACATTTTATTGGCCAACTAGCTATTAACATCAAACTTTATTTATTATTAATATTTTTATTGAAGGGGAAATAGTCAATTAATTAATTAATAACTATTATAAAGATATATTCTAAAACATGAACGGGATACCAAAAGACAGTATTTTAACTATGATGCGATTGTATAAGGATATCTTTTTCAATATCCAAAATCTGAAATGTCGAGAAATCGTACATGAATTCTTTATTAATTACATTAAACAATTTAAGGTATTTTTTGTATAGTTAATACTTTTTATTAAAAAATTTAATTTCTAGATTCAAACCTTTAAATATTTGTATTTCTACGTAACTTTAAAAAATAGTTTTTTTTTCTCTTTTTAGAAGATGATTAATTTCGAATACAAAAAACTCATACTATTTGTATGCAAAAACGGATAAAATAAATTAAACATAATACTACTATTTTTTTATATAGATATGGTTATACTTTTAGCTTCTTTATACTAACACATACACTATCATAGCGGGAGAAAGAGGTAAAGTACTCCCGTCCCTCCCGTTTATTTCGTTTTTACTCCCGTTTATTTCGTTTTTACTCCCGTTTTTTTTTGGGGGGGGGGACTTTAAAATTTATTGGGTAAGAGGACATTTTTAACTTGAATCTAATTATTGTTAGATAAGAAAATATATTAAATTACGAAGAAGTATTTTTTTAAGAATGCTAGATATGATGAATGCAAGATACCTGTTAGATATAGAGCACTGTTTTAAATGCATACATAAAATTCCTTTTTATTTATTTACCAGAATTACTTTGCATTTTACTCCTTATAATAAAATATCGTTTTGAATCGAATAATACAGTTTTCTTTATCTGTATTACAAGATTTCCGGAAAAAAAAAGCGCAGTATTATAAATATATAAGTTATGTCTTCAAATAGGGACTAAGTTAAAAGCCTATTATGATGTACAATTCTATGAAAACCTTTGCAAACCAATGATATGACTAACAAAAGACGGAACAAACAAATGTCTTAAATATTTCAAATTGATAAAAAAAAACTATTAAACTAAATACATAAAGTAGGAACATTCTTTCTAAAATATAAAACAAGCTCTATGTTCAAAATACGAAGCATGAAATCTGTACCACAGAAACAAAAAGTGCTTAAAAATGAGTACATGAATGTACTTGATTTTTTAAGTACAATTGCATCGTAAATGACGTACTGAAATTTAAGTAATCGTACTTTCAGAAAAATGAGCATGTTTACTCCTTTTTGAGCGAAGGTAAAGAAAATAGTCCCTTCGTATATGTTTGCGTAGATTGAAAAACACATTTCAAGATTTCAAAAATACGTTAAATGTTACATATTTAAGGTTTTTCAATACTTACTTGTAAGAAAAAGAAGACAAAAGGCAACGAAAAAAACAGTTTTAAACAATTTTGTGAGGTCATTTGAGACTCCCGCATAGCCAAAGACGAATGTTTTTTCAACCTTTCTTCAAAATTGTATGCGTCTGCTCGACATGGTAAAGTACATTGTCGCTCAATGGGAGTCCTTGTACTAGTATTTATAGTTATATTATATTCTAGCTCAGTGGTTACAATATTTGTTTTTCTATAACAGTAGGTAGAAAGGCTTGCTTAAATCCATAAATTACGCAAAAGATAATCAAATACCTTAATGTTTTATTGGACATTTGTTTTTGGTCTCTTCGAACAGTTAACCAAAATTCAATTATATTTTCAACGCGAATAAAATAGTTTTCGATGCATTTGAACCATTTTTTCTTTGTGATCTCGCGCGGCCACCTTCTGAGTCTATCTCAGACCACCTTTTGAGAGCAACTGATATCGTGTCTTTATTTCACATCCATTTTAAATGATATAATTACAAACCATCAGATTTTTCTAGTTCTACGAAGAGCCATATTCCAGCCACCAAAAAAAAAATATCCCATTAAAATCCTTACCAACATAAAACTCGACAAAAAGATCCGAAAACTTTTATTTCTCTGAAAAAGAATCACCAACCCATCCGATAGACAGAACAGAACTGCACCGACCCAAAAGCGATCTCTCCTCTTAGTGTCCCCTAATTTGCCAACGTTACTCGTGCTTAGAGGAGACGTTTTAACGTCCCACCCCGCAGGAGAAACCCCATCATTAAAAGGGTAATGTGCCGCGGAGGGACCGGACAAATCTGCAACTAATGGCCGAGGACCAAAATAATGGCCTGCATTTTTCCTTTACTGCCAAGGTGTAATCCGCGAAATGTAAATTCATTAGGTAGCAAGCCTGCTGCTCAATTCCTTGTTAGACAGTGCCTGTTATTCTGGGAGTCTTTTTTTTATATTATGGGTCTTTTTATTTTTTTATTTGGTTGAGGATCTCATTTTTTGGATCTTTATTTTGTCTTTTTTTAAGTTGTGATGGAAGAATTAAAATGTTTTGTATTAAGAGGGTTGATTTGGATTGAGGAATGGTGGATAGTGAGAGGAATTTACTTAATGCAATGTTAAAAATAGGTGCTCAAATATAAGTAAAATGTACTCATATTTGAGTACATTCGATGCTTCTTATCATAGCTTCGAATTCATAAGTTTAATTTTTTTGAAAAGGAGATGTAATAAAAAATGAGTAAAAATGAATAAGAAAAGCTCTGGAACGAGATGGCCGCACTGATCTCTAGCTGTAACTTCTGGATAGGGCAAGACATTTTGTTGACTTGAAGCCGATGTAGAGGCAGCCATGATGTGCCCTACTTTCTTTGCAATATTTCGTATATTTTTTTATGTTAAAATAAGCTGACGTGTATTGTTTATGGCTAAGTTTTTTTTTATTTTCTTTTTAAATCCATTTTAAATGCAATCTCCCATTAAAATAGAAAGTCATTTGGAAGTCAAAGTCGAAGTAGATAAAAAGCAAGAGCAAAAACTATTTGTTTGGTAATATAAAAATTAATTCTATCAGAAGAAAATATAATATTTATATACATTTATTATTTCTACAATGCTTTGGTAATAAAAAACACCACTAAATCACTTTTTAAAAAAATATTGGGGCATAGCATGGCTGCTTTCAATCTTCCAGCAGTTACAGTTAGAGTTTAGTGGATGGCCGCGGTTCGGGTGGTCAGCCAGTCGATATTGAGATATTATATTATTTAAAATCGTTCTCATTTTCGACTAAATGAATTTCCTCAGTTTGACGAAATATTTCATCGGTGCACATAGCAGGCGTCTGTTTCGTCAAAAAAACAAAAGCTTCGCCAAATTGCATTTTTAACAGTGAACAACTTTGGGGGAACAATCGACAATTCAGCGATTTTGTGTGTATTGTGGTAGTACGAGTTTGGCGATTTTACATCTTCACTTTGACGATTGTGAAATGATACACTGAGTTCAATGCAACTGATCAACAACGGTTGCAGTGGGATCTTTTGTTAAGTGCTCAAGTTAGTTCATATTCTGAGTTTGTTAAAAGTTCGTTGGACTAAATTCGCAGATAAAGAAAGTTTTATCAAGTTAATTAGTTTTAGTTGATAAAAATCATTAATTGAATAATTGTAAATAATATAATTATTACACTGTATTGAATTCTGAGTCTATTATAGTTTATATAAAAATAAATAGACATCTGCACTGATAAATTAAATTAATTGATTTATTAAAAATAATGCATTTATATAAAAATATATACGAATTAATCTTTTCTCATATAGTACTTAGTCTACAACCAAAATTGAGATGATAGTAAAAATGACATTTATGATATAGTTAATATAATCAAATTAATAGTCGCCAGGAAAATGAATTGGCCAAACCTTTATTCAAAATTAGTTAAATTATAACATATGGGACAAATTTTGTTCTATAAGAATAAATTCATAAAGCAAATGAACCATTCTTCAAAAAAAAACATTTTTAGATTTTTTGTTACTAATTGTGTCAAAATATCTTAAATTAAATAAAATAACGAATCACATATCTTTAAACTATAAGGTTGAAGTATCTCTAAAACTAATGAATGCATATTTTTTGTAATGTGAAATATTTCATCAAATCATTTGCAATTAAATTTTTTTTAAACTATCCGAATATTAATCACATTTTATACAAAAACAGTGAAATATATATATAAAAAAAGGGGGAAAAACCTCATAAATCTTTAAAAAAAAATCGAACATAGTAACGACCAAAATGATTAATTTTAACTTTCATTATCACTCCAACTTTATAATAGTCATTATCCCGCGAATAATAAAATCGCGTAAAAGTGTTCCAAATTAGATCTTAACCCGGAGCCCACCGCAAGTAATTTTCCCAAAAAATAAGCCGTGGAACAATTCGGTACTCATTAGCGGCCAAACGAGCAAGTCAACGTCGACTTTATCTGCTCGTGCGGGTCCCGTTCGTGCCTAATCTCTTCAATCGTCTGCAGAGAGAACGGGGACTGGAACGGGTCCGGCAATTTCTGTCCGAAATCTGTCGTTCTGTCAAGGGATAAGGGGGGGTAGGGAGCGATTGTGTGTGGGTCTTAAAGCCCCCCTCCAGTAGAAATGTTTTTCCCTTTGTACTTTTTATTTTAAGGTGGTTTGAGTAAAGATTTGTTGTTTGGATTGTTTTCTATTAATCGGCCGTAATGGGAGAAATTTTCTGTAAACAGATAAAAAAAATTGAAGTCATCGAATGAAGTATATTTACTTTGCCAATTCTTTTATATTTTTCTCGGCTTATAATAGTTTTAAGATAAAAACTCGTCTTATAGAACATTGCGTTAAGAATATTAAAATACAAATAAAACGTTAAAATACGCAATAAAAATCCATCAAATCTGGACGTGTTTCGGGAGATACGTCTCCCTTCATCAGCAGAAAATGAAAAGTCTGTGTGCGATAAAATATAAATAAACCCAGAATTGAAAGTGTTGCCAAAGAACGAAAAACTATCTCAATTTTTAATAGTTAACTCCAACCGATTGAGATAGTTTTTTTGTCCTTTGGCAACAATTTCAATTCGCGGTTTATTTCAATTTTATCGCATACAGACTTTTCATTTTCTGCTGATGAAGGGAGATGTATCTCCCGAAACATGTCCAGATTTGATGCATTTTTATTGCGTATTTTAACGTTTTATTTTTTTTAATTATAATAGTTTTATTTCATTATTAGAAGCTTGGAGTCAAAATATTTATATAAAAATTAAAACTTAAACCGTCCCAATTTTATGTATAATTGTACTTGAGCGAATATCTAACAAGCCCAAAAATAGGAAAACACACATCTTTATAAATTTTTTGCACTTTTAAAATTAGTTATATTTATATTCTGAATTCAAACATATAAATTATTTTTCTTTTCGGGAAGCTTTATTTTCAAAACACATTATTTAATATCATTTTATTGCTTTCTATAAACATTTAATAAAGTCTATGATAAGAAAATATGTAAAGCAAACCTATTAATTTAAATTCCTTCACACATATTTTAATATATATACCATAGCAATAAAACGATAAATATTTACAAAGATGATCAAATTTAAAATATGTTCTTCTTAAAACAAATGACAGATACACTGTAAAAAATAGGTACTCAAAAATAAGTAAAATATACTTTTCTTAGTACATTCGATGCTTATCATGGTTCCGAATCCATAAGTTCCAATTTAAAAATAGACATGTACGCAAAAATTAGTAAAAAGAAATAAAAAAACAGTTACTCAAATTTGAGTACATTGAGTAAAAATAGTAGATGCTAGCATACAAAGGTTGCCTTCATAAATAACTTTCAATTAATATCGAAAATTACAACCAAGACTTACCGGAAATCGATCCCCATCCTCAGGCATCGCAGTCCAGAGCCTGATACGTTAAACGACTTGAAGAAGTTTTGAACAGAAGACATCGTCGCCTCAGAGCAACAGTAGGATGTGAGCAAAAACAGAGTTGCCTATAAAATTGATTTCAAAATTTGCTGTTTTTTTCAATGCTGAATATCTAAGGCTGTTCAGGGATTTCAAAGAAGACATTAAAATGTCCGAGTGTTCCACTAAATAAAGGCACATTTAGTAATACTAGCAAGACTGAAAACTCAGTTTTTATTTTTTTTAGATGTCTTAACGTTGTTATGAGGCGACGACATGTTAAAAAGGTGTGCTAAAAGTATGGGAAGTAAGATAATTGAATTGTAATAACTCAGTTTCTATTTAAGCATTCGACATCAAATAATGTGGAAAACCAATTTCTGAACAACTATTTTAAGTTTGTCAGGTCGCTTGGTTAAGATGATTTTAACAGAAACTAAAATTAGCAATATTAAATCACACTGTTCATTTTTGAGAAAGTGCGATTTAAGTACATCATCGCTCATTTATGATGCAATTGTAGGAGTAGGTTCAGGTACTCATTTTTAACTATCTTTTATTTACAGTGCACAACGTTAAACGATCCTCAATCAATACTTTCGATAAACAATACAAACCACTGACAATATATGAAAAAAACTTGCTCCATACAACAAAACACCTTTAACAAAATTTATTGTTCAAACAAAACACCTACACATTCTGTCCAATTCCTTCAAAGTAAAACACGAAAACTCTTCAAACTGAAACCACCCCAAAATTCCACAACAGCCTGAAGAAGACCGGCAAAAGGAATACCCAAAAAACTGACTTCACTCCCAAAGAAAGAAAGAATGAAAATAATGCTCCCGAGGCGTATCTGGAAACGTCTAACTGCCCCGTTTGTAGAATTATAGGACCCCCCACCCCCACACCAACATTCGGAAATCCCCCTTTCACTTTTCATGGAAATTCCATTCCGATGAAAGAGGGATAAGCCCCCTGTAAAGGCTGAAATAAGCCCCAACCATGTTCGAACACGGGGTTTCATGCAGAAAGGGACCACTGCATGTGAGTAGACCAGGTACAATGCAACTTACACCCCAAAATAACATTGAAAAATAGTATGTTTGATGTGATTGTCTACTTTATATTTACACTGAAAAATGAGTACCTGAACCTACTCGTTTTTCTTTGAATACAATTGCATCGTAAATGAGCGATGAGGTATTCAAAATTAAACAACCGTACTTTCTCAAAAATGAGCAGTGTGATTTAATATCTCTAATCTCAGCTATTGTTCAAGTCATCTTAATAAAGTGACATGGCAAACATAAGATCGTTGTTCAGAAGATGTTTTTCCACATTATTTGATGTCGCTTGCTTAAAAAGTAACTGAATTATTACAACTCAATTATCTTACTTCCCATTCTTTTGGCACACCTTTTAGATATTTCTTCTGTTTATGGATTCTTCAAGCCGTCGTGGTTGGTAATTTAACGGGTTTTGTATACCATAAAACCTTTTAATACATTTCAATGAAAAACATCGTAAAGACATTCTAATTTAGAAGATGATAAATGACAAGAATTAAATGCAATATATTTAACACTGTTTATAAATTAAAAGGCAGATTCTCAGTAAGGTTCCAATTTATTTCAAAGGCCCCAAACAAGAAAAAATTATTAAAATTATTCTTAATTAAAAATTAAATTTACTTTATTAAATAAATAATTAATGATATATAAAAGGACATAATTTGTGTACATTTATTTTGGGAGGGGTCCGGGTGTACATTCAGTACGTAAGTACATTAGAACATAATTGTACCCCAAGAACTTTTTTTCTGAATCGATAATAATCTGCCAACTTCCCCGTGATCAGCGATAAATAAAGATAGATGGCAACCCAGCCGCGAAAACCTCTTTCCCGCAAATCACCTAGCAAGAAACTTGCCACGAAACGTATTTAATTATTATTCTTTTCGTACAAGTCACCTACTTCGTGTAAAATTTATGAAAATGGATATATCTGCTTTTGAAACTAGGCGACTCATATTAACTTATTTTATCACAGAGTTCAAGCTAAGAGCATCGGTCTAAATTACGAAGTAAGACACCTTAAAAATAAAATGCTCATAAATATGCTTATTGCAAAACTGACAAAATGATAACTGGTACAACACATTAATATAATTCATTTTGACTTGCCATATAATACTGTATTTCAAGATTCGCAAAAATTCTGGTTTCCGTTACTTATTTAAATTTAATATAGGACTGAACTTTATATGAAACTAACTAAAGACTTTCCTGTAAGTTCTTTAAGAAAAGTTTACATTTTAAGGAAAACCTAGTATTTAAATGTAACAGTACTAAATATCGAATTTTTTTTTACTGTTCTGTTTTAATAATCTATTTTATTGTTCTGTTTTAATAATCTATTTTATTGTTCTGTTTTAATAATCAACGGTCAACCATTGTGGTGGAGCTTGATTCTATAAAGTTTGAGAAACACTGTTACAAACAAAATTTTAATAGTACGTAAACTTTTTTAAATATTCATACACTATTTTTTAAATCTTAAAGTATTTTTTAACATTAATATATAATTGTTGTTTTTTCTTAACAATACACTTCAAATGTATCATCATAATTACAAATGCTAAATAATTTTTGTAACCATTTAACGTGATATTCGTGTAAAAGTTATGTTTTTAATATTAAGCATAATTTAATGACAACACCTTACATTTTTATGTAAACTTTTAGTTTGAGTTTCTGTATGATACATAATAATATTGTAATTAAAATGTGTTACATTTAGATGAATCTTCATTACAGCTATATGGCTGGTTTTTTTTCATAAAATTCTTATATCATTTTGCTATAAATAACGCATTTTCTGCATTCTTCTTTATTTATGAAGTCTAAAAATATTAATAATTAGCAAAAACGTGTTATTTTCGAAAATTAAAGTACAGCGATATTCGAATGAATAAGCCTCTATTTCCTAAATAAATGGAAAAATACTTAATAATAGTGGTTTTTAAATTTTTCATTATTCCAGAAAATCCTTACAATTTTCAAGAATTCCCTTAATTGGGTCATTCAAAATATTTATCAAAATAAATATACATAGTAAATATTTGTGTAAGGAGAAAGATAAAAAGTGTGTTAAAATAAGAAGAAGGCAAATTTAGTTTTAGTTAACTCGGCTCTTTTTTAAATAATCAGCTCTAAATAAAGCTAAAAATGTCATCCACATTTTTTTACCTTGTTAAGTTTTATTATTAAGATCCGTACAACAGGTAATTAGATTAACGTGAAAAAGTTTTGTCTTTTATGTCTAATAATAAAGTAAATAAGGAAATAATTTTTTGTTGTAAATCGATTTCTAATCAAGAGTTCATGAAAAAGATGTAAGTAATAATCAAGATAATAAGATCATAATAAATACAGAAGTATTATCATAACGTAAGTAATAATCAAGATAATAAGGTCATAATAAATATAGAAATATTATCAAAACCTAAGTAATAATCAAAACATAAATAACAATCAATACCTAAGTAATAATGAAAGTAATAAGATAAGAACAAAGACGTAAGTAATAATAAAGATAATTAGATAAGAATAAAAGCGCATGTAATAATCAAGATAATAAGATCATAATAAAGTCGTAAGTAATAATCAAGATAATAAGATCATAATAAATATAGAAGTATTATCAAAACCAAAGTATTAATCAAGATAATAAGATCATAATAAATATAGAAGTATTATCAAAACCTAAGTAATAATCAACACATAAATAACAATCAATACCTAAGTAATAATGAAAGTAATAAGATAAGAAAAAAAACGTAAATAATAATAACGATAATAAGATAAGAATAAAGGCGTATGTAATAATCAAGATAATGAGATCATAATAAAGACGTAAGTAATAATCAAAATAATAAGATCATAATAAATACGAAGTATTATCAAAATCTAAGTAATAATCAGCACATAAATAAAAATCAATACCTAGGTAATAATCAAGATAATAAGATCATAATAAATACGTAAGAATTATTAAAATCTAAGTAATAATCAACACATAAATAACAATCAATACCTAGGTAATAATGAAGGTAATAAGATCATAATCAAGACATAAGAAATAATCGGGATATAAGTAATTATCGGGATATAAGTCATAATAATCAAGACATAAGTAATCAAAAATACCCCCTCGGTAATTTTAATAGTAATATAATAAGTAAAATAAACCAAACTTATAAACTTACAATTTACTTGAGCTTTGTAACCAAAATAAAAGGAATTTTATACTACCTTTGAATCCTTTCTGCATGAACACTTCCAAATATTTTCGAACGAAAAGCGAACGAAGAAGCCGAAAAAAGGCGCGAACGGTACGAAAAACGACAAATGATTGCAGAGAGCGAAAAGAGGGGGGGGGAAAGAGGGGGAATGGAACGAACCTGTTATTCGGTCTTTTCTGCATTACCTCGACAGTGGCCGGATTTGGACGGATCTTTGCCCGCACGCGCGTCTAACAAGTCCGGGATATATCCGGGGCGCCCTAACAGGCTTAAGAAGGGCGATAACGCCCCAAGAACGGAGAAGCCAAAAAAGACCAGTTGACAAGAAACGGGCGTGTTTCTTTTTTTGCTGGGGAAAATCACGATGAAATAGCGGCTCAGAAGTGGACGCAATTTTGAATAAAAAAAGGCCAGTTTTTCCGTCTCTCCCGTAATCCTTTTCTCAGGATAGGAGAGTCAAGTTAGAAATGCGTATTACTTCTTTCTAGAATTGCTGAAAGTGAGGTGTATTTTGCGTAAGCCCCGTCGTGTTGTTTCCGTCTTTTCGACACTTTTCGATGGATAAGTCTGAATTTTTTTATTATTTTTTTACTATTCTCTTCTTATTTTGTTTATCCGCGGAACGTCGTAGGAATAATAGTAAACACAAAGCTGACTTTTTCGTGAAAGTAAGGGTTAAACGTGGAGAGAATATTTTTTTTAAAAAGTGTTTACTTGAAATGCATATTTACACGGAATGATATGTATATATGGGAATTTCATGTAGATAACGCAGTGAGGATATCAAATCAATCCAGGTTTTTTAAAATAACAACTTAAAATATCTCATTTCATTCTCTGCATTTTAGAATTTGCTTCTTAAGAATAAAAACTGTTTATAAAGAATGAACGATACTAAAAAACTCGTCTGTTGCTGTGTTACAGCATACACTGCAAAAAAGGTACTTAAAAATGAGTATCTAAACCTACTTGGTTATCCTACTATACTTGATTAAACCTACTATCGTAAATGAGGGATGACTTACTCCAATGCAATGATCATATTTTCTCAAAAAGTTACGATATTTTTAAATATCACTAATCTCAGATTTTGTTCAAGCGATCGTAGTTAAACTTGAGAAACTTAAAATAGAAATTCAAAAAAAGGGTTATTTTTTATTTCATGTCGATTAGCCAAAGAATAGCCAAAGACTGCAGTGCTGAGGATCTGGGTTCCGTATCCGATAACACTTGCTTGTAATCGTGCATGTATTTGATATTTCTGTATGCCTATTGATTAAAATTGATTTAAGTTGTATATACTATATCAATGACAAGTTCGTAAAATGATATAAAGCAGCCTGTGTAGGCAAGCCTGCTCATTTTTAATGATTGTATTAATTTTTGAGTAACATTGAACGATATAGTTAACTCTGATTATTCACTCTCTTTTTCAATGAAATCTATATTTTAACTATTTTAGCTATTCTATAACGTTTTGTGATGTTATTCGGTTTCGACATTCGATGTTATGTTCTATGGTGTTTCCACCAAATCGGCATTAGTCTGAAATGTCCGTTTGGGGGGTTTGATTGTCCAGAAAACTCGGGGGTGGTTGTCACGTGTAAATCTGATCTGAATAAGTTTTATCCTTGTCAAAATTGTGAAAATAACCTCGAAAATGACAAATGCATTATCAACCCTTAAACTTTAATATTCTGTTTTTTATATTTTTTTTTCAAAACTGAACATAATTTCTTACGACTAAATAACCCGTGACATCCAACACCAAAGTCTGTGACAGCCAACCGAATGTCAGAGTAAGAAGTTTGTTACAAAAATTTGCTCCGACATAAATTTATTTTTTGAATAGCCACTTATTGCCATGGTCTCAAAACTGTAGGAAAATATGTCCAATAATACGTAGGTAGACTATTCTAATTATAAAAAAAAGTTAACTCTGCAAAAAATGCCTCTTCAAAACTTAAAAGACAAATATTGTGACAAAATGTCTCGCATCAATAAGATTATTCAGCCGCTTTTACACAACATTAAAATTTCAAAAGCGCCAATCATAATAACAAAATATGAAATAAGGATTTGATATAAACCATATGTTGGTAAAATAAGATAAAATTTCAAAAATTGCTGTACATATTATGAAAAAGTGTAAAAATACCTGGCGAGAAACTGTTTACACTGTAAAAAACAATTCTGAAAAATGAGTACTTGAACCTACTCGTTTTTCTTTGAGTACAATTGCATCGTGAATGAGTGATGACGTACTCAAATTTAAGTAGCCGTACTTTCTCAAAAATGAGCAGTGTGATTTAATAATGCTAATCTCAGCTTCTGCTCAAGTCATCTTAACAAAGCGATCTGACAAACTTAAATTAGTTGTTCAATTATCTTACTTCCCATTCTTTTGGTACACCTTTTTAACATTTCTTTTGTTTACAACGTCTTCAAAACGTCCTGGAAGTTTAACGGATAAAGCATTGGGCTGCTGTACATGAAGATCAAGGTTCGATTCCCGGTAATTCCCTTGGTTATAATTATTGATATTTATTGAAAGTGGTTTATGAAGGCAGTCTACGGCAAGCAACTTTTATTTTTATTCATTTTTACTCATTGAACTCATTTTTTTACGCAATTTAGATAGGCAAGCATATGATCTTTTCATTTATTTTTACTCATTTTTGAGTGCTTGTGTTTTTAAAAATTGAAACTTTTGTATTAAGAGTCATGATAAGCATCGAATGTATTAAAAAATTAGTATATTTGAGTTATTTTCGAGTACCTATTTTTAAGAGTTTACATGATATGAAAAAGTGTAGGAATACATTGCGAGAAACTGTCTACGTAAGAATATTTACGCAAGTAACCGTAATAAATTCAATATATATAACAAATTAATTTTTATAAAAGCCATCTAGTATTTGCTTGAAGATCCCAGGAAGCAATGGCTAGGACCATACATTTAGATTGCTGAATTGAACGTTGGCAAATAATCAAACATCAATTTCTAATAACATTACATAAAGTACTAAATAAAATAAGCTAAATGAAATACCTATTAAAGTTTCCACTTTACTGATAACAAGCTTCCCTTTTTTTGTTATTTTACAGAATTAAATAAGTTCAAGATTCCATAAGCAATTGCAGAACGACATGTAAAAATATCAAACATACGAAATCGTTTTCTCCTATTTTTTTACGCAATTCTTCAAACTTTATATTGCAGAAAAAAATCTGTTATGTCGTTAGAAAAAGAGATGCTGTTTTGGAATTTTGTGTTCCATTTTTTCCTCACATTAAACCAGAGGGAAATAAAGTTTTTGAATCCATTTTCCCTTTAGGCTCAAAGGAAAAAAACTTTTTGTAAAAATATATGGGTGACAGGAAAAATATGTTTCCAACAACTCATGTCTGAATTTTGAATCAAAATATCGAGCTATAAAATATATTGAAAAACACCAAACACTCTAACATAAATATTTTATTATCTCATTTTATAAATTTTTAATTATCAATTTACATAAATGTATTCCAAATTTGGATAAAATAGTAGATTTTATTAGTAATTATTAGTATAAATAATTGGGGGACATTAAAAGCTACATAAGCTCACAACAGTAATACAACAACATATAAATAATTAATATTTAATAACAATTCATTCATAACATGCTAGGAATATCATTATGCTAAGAATTCAATTGAGTTGATATTGAAACATATATTTAATTTTAAAAAAATTATGTAATGGTTTAACCTTTCCTTAACTAACAACAACAACAACTACAATGCGGAAAATAGGTACCCAAAAATAAGTAAAATGTACTCATTTATGATTACATTAGATGCTTATCATAGCTTCGAACACATAAGTTTCAATTTTTAAAAATACATGCACTCAAAATTGAGTACAATGAGTAAAAATAACAAGCATACATAAATCCCTTTCAATAAATATTGACAGTTACAATATCTATCTCATACCAATTTGTAAAGAAAAAGATAAATTTCTACCATAAATAATCTAATTAATTAGTTTTTTGTTTCTTTTGAAAAAAAATTCAAAAGTGATATATCAGGTTTTGAAACTTGAAGGTTCAATTATATTAAGATTTAATGGTGCTTGTGCCACCTCATGTAACCTCGAATCAAAATACTAAATTTATTTTTTGTTTTATCGTCGGACAAATGACGTAATTTTGGTAAACCTTTCGCAAGTGATTTCAAGATTTGAGGGACTGATTGTGTGTGATTTCAGGTCTACCTTTCCCGGGCCACCTGTTCCCCTCAGAGGGTGGAAGACCGTGTCGCCGTCGCAAGGCTAGGACGGTGTTCAGCGACCAGCAGCTCCACGGACTCGAGAAGAGGTTCGAGGCTCAGAGGTACCTCTCCACGCCGGAGAGGCTGGAGCTGGCCACAGCACTCAGTCTGTCAGAAACACAGGTCAGTTTTACTCTCACATTTTCACTTCTTTTATTTCCTCAAAACTTCCTCTATCTTTTCCAATCCTCCCTTTTTTATATCTCACTCTTTATCTTACTTCTTTCCTCTCTCTCTCTCTCTCTCTCTCTCTTTCTCTCTTTCTTCCCTCTTTACTGATTTCTCTATTTATCTTCCCGACTACACTCTTCCTCACTAATTTTCCATTTTCTCCTCTCACAAAATATTTTTCTTTCCTCTCTCTATTTCTTTCCTCTCTCTCTCTTTCTTCCTTCTTTACTGATGTCTCTATTTTTCTTTTTCTCTCCCGACTTCCCTGTTCCCGTTCAATTTTTCATTTTCTCATATCATTAAATATTTTTCTTTCTTCTCTCTATCTTCTCTCTCTACTAATATATATCCCTTCCTATTTTTATTTTCATATGTTTCTTTATTTCTCTCTTTCCTTCTAATCCACTATTTTCTCATATCAGTAAACATTTTTCCTTCCTCTCTCTCTCTCTCTCTCTCTCTCTCTCTCTCTCTCTCTCTCTCCTCTTTTCTTCCCTTTCTATTGATATCTATTTTTATTTTCATATTTCTCTTTCTTTCTCTCTTACCTTATAATCCGCTATTTTCTCCTATCACTAAATATTTTTCTTTTCTATCTCTCTCTTTTTCTTCCATCTCTACTAATATCTCTCTTTCTCTTTGTATCTTCTTATCTCTCAGTTTTTTCTCTATTTCATATTTCTCTTTCACTACTTCTCTTTCTTTCTCTTTTCTCTATTTCTTTTTCTTTCTCTTTTCTTTTATAATGCTTCATTTTCTCCTATCACTAAATATTTTTCTTTCCTCTCCCTCTCTCTTTCTTTTCTCTCTACTAATGTATCTCTTTCTTCCCTCTCTACTAGTATCTTTCTTTCTATTTTTTTATATTTCTCTGTCATTCTCTCTTCTCCTCTAATCTTTCATTTTCTTCTATTACAAAATATATTTTTTCCTTTCCTCTTTATTTTCTATCTACTGATATCTCTCTTTCTCTTCCTATTTCTCTTTTTTTTATCTCTTTATCTCCTTATTTCTCTGTGTCTATCTCTTGGCATTTATCTTACTTCTCTCTTCCTCTCTAATCCTCTATTTCCCACTCCACTTCACGTCTCTGCTTCTCATCTCATTTCCTCTCTCTCTAGTCTTCCCTTTCATTGCTTATAACTATACAAATATATATAAGTCATAACATTAAATCCTCAGAAAATCTTACTTTAATTGTATAAACAAATACCATATTTCAAGCACTTTTCTCGCATTGCAATACTTACAAAATGTGTTACACATATGTTGTCAAAGAGCGTTCTGTTGGATTGGTAAATAAGCAGCAAAACTGGCAATAATGAGTAATTACTCAATCAACTAACACTAGTCAACTATTCAGAGCATTATTTCAATGGGAGTTTTTATGTATATTAATTATAATTATTTTACATCATTGGTATTTACATCACGAGATTTTTATCTCTTAGAAAGCAAGCATAATTTTAAAGAGTAAATAAATACTAAATGCCCCTTGCCTTTATTACACCCTCGATTGAAGTGCTAATGACCTATACAATGACAAACTAGTACCGTCAACAGGAACAACTTTTCCGTAGTTGAGAAACTTTTCTAACCCTGTAAAGTTCCTGAACCAACCAATCATTCAAGTCTCGATTAGTTGGTTCAGGAACATGGCAGGGTGGTTGGGGAAAATTTGTTTCAATTGACGGTACACTACTAATCTACTACTAGTTATCCGTGTAACCAATATTGCTTTTCTTAACGTTTTAAACAACAGGTGCCTTTTGACTTTTAGCAATGTCTTTAAACATGTATCTAAATTCATGTTTTGAATTCCACTTTGAAACTTTATGTTTAATCAACTACAATTTTTAAAAATTATAATAAAAAGTATGTTAAAGTGTGAAATATTTACACTTTTAATTTAACAGCACTAAACGAAACTTTGTGAAACTAGTGTAAAACATCCTTAACGGCAAGGCAAAGAAATAGCGTTGCAATATATTTTCCAGTAGTAATGCCCTAAGTTTTCATTTCATCTGAAAGATATTTTACTCTGAATTTGGTCATTACCACTTAAAACTTTGCAACACAGTTGAAATTTTACGGTTGAAGAATATATTCTCTTTTCAGTATATTTTTCTCTATTAAATTTTACTACAAACCATTTTGCGCGGTTTACGACAAGTTTACGAAATTAAAGTTTACAAATAAGATTTGCTATGGAACTTAAAAGTTTTGTGTTAAAAAAATCATGGATCATTTTCTCTAAATCATTAAAGAATGAAATAAGAATAGTTAATTATTCTTAATTTGATATTTTAATTAGAATAATATAATATAATATAATATAATATAATATAATATAATATAATGTAATGTAATGTAATGTAATGTAATGTAATGTAATGTAATTTAATGTAATGTAATGTAATGTAATGTAATATAATATAATATAATATAATATAATATAATATAATATAATATAATATAATATAATATAATATAATATAATATAATATAATATAATATAATATAATATAATATAATTTAATTTAATTTAATTTAATTTAATTTGATTTAATTTAATTTAATTTAATTTAATTTAATTTAATTTAATTTAATTTAAATTAATTTAATTTAATTTAATTTAATTTAATTTAATTTAATTTAATTACAATACAATACAATACAATACAATATAATATAATATAATATAATATAATATAATATAATATAATATAATATAATATTATATTATATAATCTATATATATAAATGCGAAATCCCCACTCATTCACTCATCACTAATTCTCCAACTTACCGTATACCTATGAAGATGAAATTTGGCAAATTTGTTACTTATACCTTAAATAGGAAAAGTAAGCTATTTTTGTTCAAATCGAACGTATTTAAGGGGATGTAAAACCCCTTTTTCGATGTTTGTAGCGACGTTAGTTTGGGTATCTACAGATCTAAAAGACCTAGAGTGCTGAAATTTGGAGCACATATTCATATTGGGCCGTAAAGATGCACTACGAAAGGATTTTTAAAAATTCGAACTCGAAATGCCAAAATAACAATTTTTTAGAAACCTTCCAATAGGATTAACATGGAGAACATGTAACAATGTAAAATTGAAACAATGGAAAATTTTAATATTATGTAATCAGGAGCATTCTGATTGGCTGATGACTAAATATCGCCAAATAAATAAAACCTACAAGTTAATAAAAACATCGCCAAATAAATTAAAATTTCACCGAATGAATAAAACTTTTCGCCAAATGAATCAAATATTGCCAAATGAACTAAAATATGATCATATTTGTAACAATATTATAAAAATGGCGAAATTAATGTCAAAAAATTATAAAATGTCAAAATGGTGAAAATATGATTGGATAACGGGATATTCCGTACTACAACAACTTTGAAAATTAAATTTGGCATGGAGCATGGCATTTTAAGCCAAAATTGCTCACTAAGAAAGGATGTTCATTTTCAAAAATTCAAACTCTAACTGCCAAAAGTAAAAATCCTTGCCACTTATCAACTGACTCATCACTAATTTTCTAACTTTCTGTATACCCAGGAAGATGAATTTTGACAGAGTTGTTACTTATATCTTACATAGAAAAATAATCTATCTGGTAGGTAGAAGCCACTCTGTACCGTAATAATTGGTTCATGAATACTTTGGACCCCACGTGGTAGGAAGGTCAGAGGGAGAGTGTATAAATGGTCAATCTGATTGACGCGGCCTACCTTCCTCTACTCCATGTTATGTCATTTATCCACGAAGGCTGATTTTCCATAGAATTATTGGAGTGGAAGTGTATACTGCCTGTCACCAAGGGTGACATTTTCTTTCATGCGGTATAAAGATCAGAGGGTAAAATGGGTTAACAAACGACCTGATCGACGCTACTCACTTTCCTATACCATGGTAGGTCATTTATAGCCCATAACACGATTCCCCTGGGAGTAATGTGAACGAAATAGCCTGCAGTTAAGGGCGACATTCCCTTCACGGTCAGCGGTGGAATGGGTTAATAATCGGCTTGATCGATGCGGCCTACCTTTCTTTATATGAAGGTATGCCTATACGAGTAGTTATGTGGCGGAATCGAAAACTGTTGTTATAGACTCTGCCCCCACGTGGTACAAGTGTCAGAGGGAGATTGGGTTTGCGTAAATCTTCTGTAGTAGTGGGTAGGGGATTGATACGATTTTTTTAAAAAAATTGATTTGAAGTTCAATGAAGTAAAAAATATGATTTATTTTTTATTTAAAAAAGTTAAATATTTAAAAAGTGCGGGGACAAAATCTAAAAAAAGTGCTGGGGAACCATCCCTCCTCGCATATTGATAAGGTTTACCATACAAAAGAAAAAATATGAAAATCTTGAATTTGGCAAATGAACCTTTTAAAATTCTTTTTCGTTTTTTTTTCTTCTTATATTTTCACCAATTTGTGAAACTTAACGACAAATGTTGACATAGGTGTCTAATAAAACTTTTTCAGATAATTTTTATTAACATTTATAAGAGTTCTTCCCGTTTAAATCTTTGGGATGTTACTAAAGGTTAAAATATGGATGGTGATCAACGGGAGTAATGCATATACATCCATGTTATTGTGTAGACAACTTCATATTAGCAATCTTTCCAGTTCTTGCAGGACCTTGCCAATAAAATTTCGTTTCAAATTAGTACTTTTAATACTGTGGTTTCCTCTCATGTGTGACAAATTAAGAATATTGTTTATTTCGCTATAAATATTGTATCTGTATCGTATCAATTTTGTAATTTATTTCCTTCCCGTGCGTAGAACGGGTATTTCAGCTAGTATAATATAATTACAATACAATACAATACAATACAATACAATATAATATAATATAATATAATATAATATAATTACAGTACAATACAATACAATACAATACAATACAATATAATATAATATAATATAATATAATATAATATAATATAATATAATATAATATAAAATATAATAATATAATGTTAAACCGACTTCTAACTTAAATTTTCTTTAAAAAATAAACAAACAAAAAATTGACTTAGTCTGAAAATGCAAGAATACAAATACGAAAAGAATAAACAATTTCAAAATTTATAATCAGTACGTTGCGAACCGATAAGTAAGATTACTAAAGGTAATTAAAAATTTTAAGCAAAATAACTCATTATTTTAAACTTTTTTTTATTAAAAAAATTTTAAGTTAGACCCTTATTATAAAAGCTTTAGCACTAATCATCCCCGATGAGCCTTTGTTAAAATGAAACAAACCACAAATATTTACTTTCTAATCACTACATGTAGAAAGAAAATTTTTGTAATTGCCTCATTAATTACTAAACAGATTACGACCTCAAAACACCTTAAAGAAGCTTAAAAGTTCTTACTTTCCAATCTACTATAATAATTAATTAATTTTTTTAAATTTCGATGTATTAAAAAAAACATAATAAACTACAATTTTGATACTTAGGTGTAATTTTAAAGAGATTAAAGCAAAAGGGTTGGATTTTTAAACTTAGGTAATCAATTTTTTAATACTATGTTTTTAGTTGTGAAAGCCGCATAAACGCAAAATTTATGGATTATTTTTCCTTAGAAACAGCTAATATCAATAAAACGTAATTTGTAATTAAATATTTACTAATAATATAAAAATAATGCATGCCCCATGCATGCTCCATTCATAAAAACTGAAAATACATTTTCAGCCTTCATAAAAACTGGGTCCCACACCATTTCGGCCAATTTTGAATTTGTACTTTTTACACACATTATACTTTTACATTAAAGGAGTTCACTTAAAAAAAATGTTAATAATTTAATAATTAAAAAAAAATTATTTATTTAAAAAAAGAAGTAGCAAATTTAAAATTCAACAAAAAGGAAGTTAAGCGATAATGATTGGTTTGGTTTGGTTTATTTTAGTTTGGTTTGGTTAATTAACGTCGCACTAGAGCTGAACAGTGGGATATTGGCGACGGTTCGGGGCCTATCTCGAAGGAAAGACCCGGGAACGATGCCTCGTATTTTTGAACCATGATCAGATGACGAGAAAACACCTGAGCTGGCACCCGACGCCTTCAATAGACTTCGGGACTTTGGACACCGATCAGATTTATCGTGCACCAGTCCCGTATACACGCTGTTAATTTTTTGTGGATGTTCTGGACGACATATTAGTATTTTGGTATCGAAGTTGGCAACCCTCCAATCGCATTATCACTAATTTTTTACTATTCTTAGTCTAGTCCTCGCACAGGTTCGAACCGGGAACCCTCGCCTTAATGAACCTCGCTGACACCTTAATCGCTTAAATTAATCCACTCGGCCAAAAAGGCTTAAGCGATAATGGATACACAGAAATAAATGGTGCTTAAAAATGAGTACATGAACGTACTCGTTTTTCTTTGAGTACAATTGCATCGTAAATGAGCGATGACTTACTCAAATTTAAGTAATAGTACTTTCGCAAATATGAGCAGTGTGATTTAATATTGCTAATTTCAGCTTCTGTTTAATCCTTCTTAACAAAGCGGCTCGTCAAACTTAAAATATTTAGAAGAAGATGGTTTTCAACATTATTTGATGTCGATTGCTTAAATTGAAACTGATTTATTACAACTCAATTATCTTTATTTCCATTCTTTTGCCACGCCTTTTTAACATTACTTCTGTTTAAAACTTCTTCACGTCGCCCTGGTAACTTTACGGATAAGGCTCTGGGCAGCTGTGCTTGCAGATCTGGGTTCCATTCCCAGTAGGTCTTGATTGTAATTTTAAATATTTATTGAAAGTTATTTATAAAAGCCTATGTAGGCTATCATTTGTTCTTTTTATTTATTTTTACCCATTGTACTCATTTTTAAGTGCGTGTCTTTTTCAAAATTGAAATTTATGTATTTGGAGCCATGATAAGCATGAAATATATTCAAAAATGATTACATGTTACTTATTTTTGAATACCTATTTTTAACAGTGTATTGACCAATTGTAGATTGACTAAATTAAGAATTGGTTTAATTGAAGATTGGCCGAAATGGAGATTTATGTCTATTAATATTGAATTTACGTATTTGGAGCCATGATAAGCATGAAATGTATTCAAAAATGATTACATGTTACTTATTTTTGAATACCTATTTTTATAAAAGCCATACACACTCACATACACAAGTTTAAAGTGAAAAAAGTCAATTCAAAATAAAACTAAAAACTAATATTCTTAAATTGCATATTAAGTATCAGATATAAAATGACATCTTTTACTCCAAACAGTTAGTATTTTAACATTAATTTATTTTTCGAAAAGTTTCTTAAGTACTATCCTTATAACTAAACAAGAAAAGTATAAGTTTTTCCAAGACTTTTAATAATAAAGAGTTTAAATAAAGTTGTCAAATGTACTCGAAAAAGTCAAAATAAAAGAAGAAATTTGTAGCTGAGTTCTGTTTGTAGCGCAGAGTTTAAAGAAGAATTTTTCGCTTAGTGGTTTGTGGCAGACATTATTCTTTAGCTTTTCCACTTAATGGGTCCCAACGCAGAGAAAACTGTTTTAAAGAGTACAAATTGAAAAGATAAATGTATATTTTATTGATATTTCTTTCGGTTGACTAACTACCAAATCGTCATATATGTTCCATCAATTTTTCTCTTAAGAATATGTATGAGGTATTTTATTTTTAAATGCATCTCTTAAAATTGTAAATATTTTTACAATTTGTCAAGTTCAATTCAATATTGAAGTTATATAATCCGTCCTTAAATTTTGAGTTCGGAATTTTTTTTTAAATGCACCTGCTTTCGACCAAAGATTTCATGTCTTCCTCATTCTTAAACTAAATATCCAAAACAAAAAAAGGGGGCTCTTGCATTAATTTCTTGTAAATAATTTTTACTTCGTGGTTTAAAAAGAACATTGTCTTCTTTAGAAACTATGCTATACAATCTCTAATAAAAATTACATCTATAAGCTGTAACATAGGTTTCCAAATATTTCAAATAAATATTAAACTATGAAAAAGATGTTTATGTATAAGGAATTGTTGTTTTATGTAGAAAAAATTTTATGTAATGAAATCAGTAAAAATATTTTTTTTAAAAAGAGTCTGTCAGTGTGTCTGTGCACACAAAATAATCTTTCACTTCTCAGACTTGTCTGAAAATTATTTTTATATATACCATTCAACCTCTACTTGTGCAACTGAGAAGCGAAATTTTGAAATTTTGTACAATTTTTTGTTTATAACCATGTATAACGGTTTTAGGGTCTATTTTTTTAAATGGCCATTTAAAAAAATAGTATCAATATTGTCATAAAATTACATTGTTATATAAGTTATGCTGTTACTTTACAACAATGAAATTATTTACAATAAATTTACATATAATGTTTCAAACAATTGGCGAACAAAAATTACTTTCGAAAAATTAAATGACAATTATGCTATAACGAGAAAACTAACGGAAAAGCTAACATTCGGAGATGTCTGAACAGTAGACCAGTTAATTTGCTTTAAAAAAATAAAAGTAAACGGGGAAAACGAACCAATGAGTAACATTTTTTTAACACGCGTAAAAACGCGGGTAACAGCTAGTATAATATAAGCATCTGTGTAATTATTATTAATAAGAGCTTTTTCCGCCGAACAGTATTTTTTTTAACTAACATGAAACATTTTTTTTTCAAAGTGCTATTTCTGGAATGAATAATTTAGTAAAGTATTTTCAATAGAAAATAATCTTGAATTACAGCAATTATTTTCTAGTTAAAATAAATAAAACTTCTCAATACTGATCGGATATTTAAAATATTTTTTCAGAAGTAATATATATGTTATCTCTAAACTTTATCAATTTAAAGATTCAGAATACATTAATACGCTTGTTTCCCATGCAATATGTAGAAAACTATTATTTTGTAGATGATTCCGCACAACAGAACAAAGTAATTTACATAATAACTTTATAGTCTAAGCTGAACATTAACAGCTTTCAAACTTTAACGATAAAATATAGATACGACAATGATACAATGGACGTTAAAATTTGTAGATATCTTTATGAACTTCATAAATTAAGTAATCAATAGTTTTTGCGAAAATTACTTTATAAAAAACCATCTTTGCTAAAAACCACTGAGACTAAATATAGCATGCTTCCATTAAATGAACAATAATTAACGAATTATTTACTTACTTCTTATTAAAAAATTATGAAACCACAGAAAATAGAAAAAAAAAACTTAATTATAATTATAAAAAAATACACACAACACAAAATGGAAATATCGTATCCTCCGAGCGAATTTCATTTTTCTAATCATTCAACTCTAAAAATCAATAATAAATATTTAAAAAAAATTCTTAAAAAATGCCTTCGCAGTTGCCTAAAGCAATAACGATTAATCGTAATCGGATTGCATTTTGGCGGGAGGCCAATGAAATACCGGTGTCGGTAATTAGAATTGTATTTTTAACCACAGCCCGTAAAATATGGTAATTGTGAGTACTTAAAATGGGGAATTTACGGGGAAAAAATAACACCGTTTCCCCTACCTGACTCTTTGAAGCTTAAGAAAATGCCCAGTAATTGAAAAGAAATTTTGGCTGGAAGGGCGAAATTAAAATTCCCTAGAAATGGTGTTTAATTAAAAAATATCTTGTTCTTTTATAATTCTTTTATAATGGGGGGGAAAACTTTAATGTAATCAAATAAAAACTGTTTTTAATAAAAAAAAATTTAGTTACTTACAAGGTGCATGCAAACTCCTTACGGAAAGTAATAGAATTATTCGATTCTAAAAAACAATACTTGATTGAAACTCAGTGTGTCTCCGTATTTTGTGCGTTGATAAAAATGCGTTAATGTAAATGCATGGAAAAAAAAAGCGATAAAAGAAATTATTAAATAACTTGGTGGAATAATTAAGCTTTCTAAGAACTTAGCGAATAAATTACATTTCCTAAAGACTGTTTTAAATTAAAAGGAAATTAGTTTATTGGATATTTTCCGGGAGGTGAAAATTAATTTGTAACAAATGATATTTGTAGATACGTTGTTTTCAGAAAATGGTACAAAATTTACATGGCAAATGAATACATTTCTAAACAAGGTAGAACGGTATTTATTAAAAAAGTTAATGAGTAATTTTGATAAAATAAATATTTACTATATATAGTATTTTAAGAGTAAACACAAATTAATACTTAAACGTTAAAAACAATTAGACTGTTTTAAGGTATACTGTTTATTTTGTAGTAATAACTTTTAAATAAATTTAAAGTATGTTTTATTTATAAAAATAAACGTTTTTAAAATTGATTTGCATAAAGAAAAAAATATAATATCAAAATTAACGTTTTATGTGCATGTTTAAAAAAAATCTAAAATACCTTCCAACCGATATATTATATAACGAACGTAGTCATAAAACGTATTTTATTTCTCTGAAGTGACGAAAATATCATGTAATCAACGTACCTCATAAAAACTAGATTCAAATCTAGAATCCTAATAGTATCAACTGAGTTTTAAGATAAAAACTCGTCTAATAGAAACATTGCGTTAAGACTATTAAAATACAAATACAACATTAAAATACGCAATAAAAATCCAAGCGATCTGGACATGTTTCGGGAGATACATCTCCCTTAATCAGCAGAAATGAAAAGTCGTGTGTACAATAAAAAGCAAATAAACCCTGAATTGAAAGTGTTGCCTAGGAACAAAAAACTATCTCAATCGGTTGTAGTTAACTATTGTGTGCCAACAAGCGGGAAATACTGGGACCGCAAACGTTTCATTGACAATCAAATCAATATTGCTAAAAATATAAAACACCTCCAGGAAGTCAAGTTCAACTTTGAGATTTGGATTTGCAAATTAAATGTGGGTTAGAAAAATTAAATATATGATTATGCTCCCAAGTATGCCAAGTATATACAGTATTTCATGTCAATCTGGCAAGAACAAGGAGAACATTAGATTTCGTATTATGGCACATACTATCAAACAAGAAATAAAGAAGTCCTCCATTGCCAAACACTCTTGGGAACATAATCATATATTTAATTTTTCTAACACACATTTAATTTTCAAGTCCAAATCTCCATTTGAACTTGACTTCCTGGAGGCGTTTCATATTTTTAGCAAAATTAATTCGATTGTCAATGAAACATTTGCGGTTCCAGTATTTCCCGCTTGTTGGCACAAAATAGTTAACTCCAACCGATTTAGATAGTTTTTTGTTCCTTGGCAACACTTTCAATTCTGGGTTTATTTGCATTTTATTGTACACACAGACTTTTCATTTCAACTGATGAATGGAGATGTATATCCCGAAACATATCCAGGTCTGTTGGATTTTTATTGCGTATTTTAACGTTATTTTTTTATTTTTATACCAGTTAGCTTTATACACGATTAGGTCTACATCTAAAGATATATAAATATTACGCTTATTTTCATGCGATATTACTAATATTTTCATTTAATAATAATTTTTTTTTGCTTTTTTTTTTATATAAATTATAAACTTACAATATTCATAAAATCCTTCACAATTAGTTAATATTTCATTCGCTCCCAGAATTTTTAGATGTATGGAAATTCCCTCTTTCTACATAGCAACATATTCGCTCTTAAACTTCATTTCTTATTGATTTATTCATTGACACACCCCTCTCCCCGCTCTCCCCTCAAACTACCCCCAACTTCCGCTTTGTTGTTGTGTCTGTCTTTTATCACATAATTCCATAATCTACCCTGAGGAAGAAAAGCCGTTGCTTTTTTAAACTATAATTAGTTTTTTTAACAATTGATTTATGCTTTCATGTACACGTTGTTGTTCGAAACTTATTGTCTCAGAATCTTAATCTCTCAAACTTGTATCATGCTTGTGTGTTGTAAAATACTATTAACATTATAGTATAGGAGAGTACAATTAACTTTGTCTTACCGAAGTACTAATAATGTTGGACAGTATAACTCCAATTATACGATTTCCACACTGTTAAAAAATAGGTACTTAAATTGATTACGTGAACTTACTCGTTTTTCTTTAAGTACAATTGCATCGTGAATGACAGATGACGTACTCAAATTTAAGTAATCGTACTTTCTCAAAAATGAGCAGTGTGATTTAAAATTGCTAATTTCAGCTTCTGTTCAAGAAATCTTAACAAAGCGACCTAGCAAACTTAAATAATTACTCAGAAGAGTTATTACAACTAAATTATCTTACTTCTCATTCTTTTGGCGCACTGTTTTAACATTTCTTCTATTTATCTTCACATCGCCCTAGTAGTACAACGGATAAGGTCTTAGACTGCGGTTAAATAATGGCCTTAGAAAATGGGTTCGATTCCCGATAAGTCTTGGTTGTAATTGTCGATAATAATTTAAAGTAATATATGAAGTCAGCCCGCGTAGGCAAGCAACTGCTCTTTTTCTTCATTTTTATCCATTGTATTCATTTTTGAATACATGTCTTTTTCAAAAATGAAACTTATGTAATTCGGAGCTATGATAAGCATCGAATGTACTCAAAAATTAGTACATTTTACTTATTTTTTAATATCTATTGTTAACAGTGCAGTCATCCGAATCAAACAAAGCCGATCGCAAATTATCCGAATCCGGACAATAATTAAAGTTTTATTGTATTATAGTACAATTAACGTTATAGTACAGGACAGTTTTTTGATAATACTATTTCAAAGAATCTAATTCCCTTTGTTTCCCTCCAGGTAAAAACGTGGTTCCAGAACCGGCGAATGAAACACAAAAAGCAACTGCGCAAAATGAACGACGACCCGAAACTTGGCGACCCCCAGTCCTCCACAGGCAGCACGAGGCTCATGGAGGACATGAGGAGTACGATGTCCAGCAGGGAGGACAGTCTCCAGGAGCCGGACGTCGACGTGGTGGGGGAGGAGGACCACTGATTCAGTCCCATCTCTGGAACACTCTCTTCTTAAAGCGATGGCGTCGAAGAACAGGCCCGCTTACGAATGGAATTTCTGAAGTCACGAATCGGTTCAAGTGTCCAATAAAACCTCAGGCATACTTTGGATAGAATTCAATAACAAATATTCTTTTTTCGACCACCTGAGGAATTCCAAAGTGTTTATCCGTTCGTGTATCGAACAATTTCACCAGCTGTTCAATTTATTTAAGGGGGGCCGGCATCTCCGTAGACACCCTTTGTTAAATTCACTAACTTTGGGACATCTCATTTTGTTTTTTTATCATTCTGAATTTTAATAAATCAATATATCTATAGTTTTTAAGATTAAAGCAGGAATATTATTATTATTTTTTTAATTCGCAAAATTATTAATTTTTAAAAATCTTACCATAAAATTTACTTTAAAAAAATATTTTAATGATACTTCCAAATTAGGGAATACTAAAATTGAGGTATCGTTTTAAGCAGAACAATTCAAAAATTTTAGAAAAAAATAAAAATCTCAAAAATGTTTTTTTTAATGTATGTTTACATTTTTAGTAAATTTATAGCCCCGTTAAAAATACATTAAAAATCTTTACTTGGCAACAATTTTCAAATTAAAAGCATTTATATGAATTTTAAGATCCTTCGGTACTAATTATCATTTTTAAAGCAGTGTGGACATATAAGTTAGCCTATCCCGACGTGAAAAAAAATATTTTGTTTAATTTTCAGTGGGTTAATAAACAAATAGACATTACCTGGTGAATTTTCTTACTAACAATAGGTTACTTTTCTAAAAATATGATGGGCAAGGAAAGAGATTAGCTTAAAAGTCATCCGAGTCCAATAAAATAATTATCAGCAATAAAAACAGCAAATTATCGAAGTCAATATTCGACTCTTCGATAGGTAGTTATCGAAGAGTTGACCAAATTTAAGTCAGAAAACATTGAAACAAATAATATTTTGTAAAATAACCAAGTTGCTAAATATTTTGTAAATTGATTATCTAAAATCAAACAACTTATGTTAATTAGGGGCTTGTGCATTTTTTAAAACGATTTAAGTAAGAAAAAGGAGTTCTAAGGTTCGTCCGTAGTTTTATATGGAGAATAGCCATAAACTTTGTCTGGTGTTCAAACACCTTTCGGGCTGGATTGCAGTAGATGATTCAGTGCAATTGTGAACAATGAGAATACTTTCAGGAAAATGCGTTTGTCTATTGTATACGATCTCGACCAATCAGGGTATTTTCCGGTGGCTATTTTTAATAGAGACTGATTCATTGATATGGTTGAACACCCCTTCAGCATATTCAAGAAACTATTGTGAAAATTCCTACAGCACTTAGAAGTGAAGATATTTTCCAAAAAATAATAATGCCAACATGTGATTGAAAAAAATCGTGATCAATGAACAAATGTTTTGGAGAATTGTCGTGCCAAATAATTTATACAATTATATATCGGGAACGTTCGAGACTATGTGAGAAACGATGGATTCCGGACATTTCAAAATAGGATTAAATTAAGTCAGTAAGTAATTCAGGGTAACTATTGTCCCTGAATATATGTTACAGAAATGAATATACAGAGTCAAGCGAGTGAACTCATAAATTCAAACTGTTTATATTTGTGAGAAGAAAAGATGACAATTTTTAATCGAAACGATAGACACAGAGTTGTGTCTTGAGTGATACCAAATATAGGATTGATTCAGAGGAACAATTAAACGATCTCAAATCTCGTGTAAATATTCGAGAGTGCTGCATTTACTTTACTTGGAATTGGAACAAAAGGTTCAGGAAATACAAACTTTCATAACTCAACATATCTGTAAATATTTATTGAGTGAATGTGTGATAATATGAACTGACATGAAATTTGAACAGTTGAAGTTTCAGTGTTTTACATTCCATGAATTCATTTTGCTACACATATCCGAAAATCAACTCTAAAAGTTGTATTTCCAGAAGGCATGGGAAACCAACCTTTCAATGCGTTTGATGAATGAAAAAAAAGCGTTGACTTTATCTGCATCAAACAAATGAATACATTGTATAGCGGGGAAATGTATCTGTAAAAAACGAAGAGTTTTCTGCAGAATACTGACTAATGACACAAATAAAATCTGGAAATAACTTGAGCTTAGTTTCTTTTTATATTCTTCCTTTGAATTCAAAATACAATTTTGTGATAAAAATATGGTTTGTTTCTAATGATAGCAATATAATGGAATATACGAGATTTTAGTACATTTTACCGAAGGAAATTGTTTTGCCAACGTTTAATGAGTTTATAAGGATGATATTAAAATTAATTATTTTTTAAATACATTTACATCAGTTCATCCATCTAACATGGGAACTTTTTATTCTTTCAACTATAGCTAAATTTCAGTAAACGTAGTTACGTATTTCACTTAAATTGAACTATCATAAAAAATATTAGATTAGGAAAATTTAAAATGAATAAAATTACCATATTTTGATAGAACAATTTATAAAAATAAGCCACATATAATCAATTATATCCTAAACCTAGAAAATTAATTTTATTAATCTGAAACACAATCAATAGCAGAAACCTTTATTAATATTTCGTATTTCGTATTTATTCCAACGTTGAATTTTAAAAAAGTAACTGACATAGTCTTAGTTTTAAATAATTATTGAAATAAGTTTAATTTCAGAATGAAATTAACAAAACAATAAAAAAAATGGGGAAATAGGGAAATAAAGTTATTTGAAAAACTTACAAAACCTACCTTTTCAAATGTACATCAAGTTTTTCCGCATAGATATTCTAAAACTATAATGAAACTTATCTATATTATTTACAAAAAAAATTAAAACCCACAAAACACATAAAGGAACTGCAATTTTTTTTACGACATCAGTTTTCAAATATATATTTTATGTTTTCAACCTATTGCAACCTATTCTTAGTAACTTTCCATCTTTAATAATCTAAATTTAATGATAACTATAAAACATAATATTTATAGAGACACAAATATAAGGACATTCAGTTTCTGGTGCCTCATAACAGGGCCATTTCAGTGACAGATTACTGAATATGGCTTGCGAACCGAGGATTACACTTAATATTTCTGTACGTCAATAAACTCAAACTTTAAAATTTACACATTTTGTTGCTAAATTTTCTTAAAGAAATCTTTGTAAGCACACTTTCATAAACAGAAAATAACTTCCTAATGCAATAATGTGTTGTTTAATGGTTAGAAATAAAAAAGTTAAAACAAACCTTAATAACAAAAGTTCAGTAATATTAAATATTTATAATGCTTTTTAATATAGTTAATACGAATCATTTAATTGCACTATAGTAACTTAAAGTGCGCGTCAGATGTCAATTAAACTGTAATTAGGCCTTCGTATGAAGACAGACTTTCCTTACTTGGGGAGGTCTGAATGCTTCAGGCAAGAAGTTCGGCAAAGTTTAAATTTGCACTCTTAGTAAGGATAACGTTTTTAAATCTATACAACCCAGTCGACACGACTACCAAGAAATGGAACTCTCCAAAATTTCGCTATAAAACAACCAAATCAATTAATCGAAATCAAACGATTCATCTCCAGCCATCTCTCCCAAATTAATCGCAATCTCTGCGATAAAACGATAATTAAAGACTTCCCAGAGCAGCAATCACAAAAAGAAACCCGAAAATCAATCACCAACTCAATTGAAAACTATTTGTCGAGACAAAGTCTCTAATGATCCAACCCCCCTCTCCCCCCAATCCCCCCCCCATAAACGCTTCCCGAGGTAACCTCGCCATTGCAAAATTACAATGCTTACTTTATTTCATCCAAACCATCCTCCTTTGCAACCGAGAAAAATGAAAAATAACAACGAGAACGGAGTCTTTAAGAGGCGAGGAAAGGCCTCCACCGAAGCGGGGCGTCATTATGTTACGGCCCGCGGGCTTCGGGTAGTGACGAAGCCGAAAGTTAAGCCGCTAGTGTGATGGGGGGCTTTAATCATCGATATGTTCATTTCTATCTTTTAATTTCTTCCTTTCTCGTCGAGTTGATGGTGGGAGCCGGCGTAAAACGGTATTTAATTTGGCGTTTATTTTCGAGATGTGAGTTCTGAAGTCTCTTGACGGGATTGCATTGGAGTTGGGTGAGGGTTGGCTTCTTGTTGTTCGGCAGAGAACTGATTTTGTGTTTTATTTGATTATTTACAATGTGATTTGTTGAGTTAATAGATATAAAGCATACAGTAACAAAAATATTAAATTGCGAATGAAGGAAATTTTACATTACACAACATATATGAATACGAACTATATGTAAAGATTTGGTTTGGTCTGGTTTGGTTTGGTTTGGTTTGGTTAAAGAACGTCGCACTAGAGCTGCACAGTGGGCTATTGCCGACGGTTCGGGGTCTATCTCGAAGGAAAGACCTGGGAACACATACACATTCACACACACATTCATACATGCACCTCGTTATTTTAGAACCATGGTCAGATGACGAGCACACCTGAACTGGCACCCAACGCCTTCAATAGACGTTGGGACTTTGGACCCCGATCAGATGTATCGTGCACCAGTCCCATATACACGCCGTTAATTTTTGCGGATGTTCTTGACGACTTTTCTAGTATTTTGTAGAGAAGCTGGCAACCCACCAATCACGAGATCACTACTTTTTTCTTTTCTTTGTCAAGTTCGTCGCACAAGATCGAACCAGGAACCCTCAGATTCCCCGCTGACGCCTTTATCCACTCGGCCACGGAGGCCTCAGGTGATTTGTTGAGTTCATTGAAATAACAATAACAAAAAATATTAAATTGCGAATGAAGGAAACTTTACATTACACAACATATATCAATACTAACTATATGTAAAGACATTACTCGTATGACAGAGTAGCAGACCCGTAATTACGGGATTGTGAGTTCGAAACTTCATAATGCAAACTACAGTTTGGTCATGTATAGAGAAATGATAGAAGATAAATCTGTTCCTTGTCGCAGTATCCTAACAATAGTCGTTTTGCGAAAGATTGAATAGTGTAGCGCCAGCCCTGGTTTTGTTACTGTCATCTAAACCCTTTTTCAAAATTACAAGTCAGTGTTCTTAGATATTTAAATTGAGATTGGCTTTGAATTTATGCCAATAGCCCATTTATGTAGCTAACAAACAATGTTAAGCAAATGTTTATTATGTGGTGTTTATTATCTATGACAATAATTCATTTTTTTAAACGCATTGAAAAATTTTAAGAAAAATTGATATTTCAAGAAAAAATTTCTTGTCATTTTACCATGGCACAAAATTGGAGACAGTGTTTTCGGGTCTTTCCTTCGGAATAAATTCGTCGGCATCATCAAATATGTGTTGTTCATCATCACATTTTAATCTAATTTATTCAAGCCGGACAAAAAAATCAGTTATCTTTTTTCAAGTAAAAGTAAAGTTGCTGCCTTCATGCATGAACTGTATTTCCTTAATTTATCTCTTAAAAGTAGAAAATGAGATAAATTACTTTATTTTTCACCTTTATTGAGCATTTAAAATTAGTTATTTGTAAATGTAAGCCAAATAGTTATTTTGGAAAGTAACCGAAACATGACTCTCTTTAATCCTGCAGCGCTCGCATTCCTCAATGCAAAATTAATCGAATTGGAGGTGGGACGATTTGAAAAGATTCTTAATGTAATGACAACACTTACTATTAGGTACTGTCACCTATTACACATGAGAAACTCGAAAGAACTAACAAATGATCGATTCGACCAGATAATTTCCCTCATAAACAGGAAAAGGTGATCAAAGGTTCGAGTGGTTGTTGGTTTATTTTATTAAATGTTATGGTACCGCTCGGGAAAGTACGAAACAAAAAATTCTACCTCAAGTAAAAATACTCATGAAAATTAGACAATAACTTTCTGTTGTGTAAAATGTAAATATATTTATATTTTAAGATGATCGCTTCTTATCAATATTCTCAAGTAGAATGTGTGCTGGTCCTTGGCAGGGTTTAATGAAAACAACAAAATCGGATCAAATCGCGATGCGTGACGTAATAGGTGACGGCCCCTAACTGTCTCTGTCCTTATTTTTTAAATTAGTCGGGCACAAAGCGAGCTCTACAGTGTTAAAATACATATTTTACCCGAATCAGACACCAAACCCAGCATATATCAACCCTATATATGCATCAAAGAAAAACATTCCAGTTTGAACAATCTCTAAATCTGAAAGACAATATCTGAAGACGGCGCCATTTTTCATGCTTCAGCAAAAAAAAAAAAATTACTAAAAGTGAGTCGGATTGAATCGAATCTCTAAGTCTTTTATTATACACACTCACAGAAATTTTCTTTACAAAATCCCTTTCCCCAAAGCGTGCGTATACCGTTATTCCCTACGATCAGTGAAGAATTTACATAAGCCTCTCACCGTTCCAAAAAAAGGGGGGGTTTCAAGTGCGGGTCAGACGATAGTTTCAATCAGGGCGAATGAGAAGGCAGGGGCTGAGATAATCGGATCAGACGAGAACGCCCCCAAATCGATGATGGGGCGCGCCCGTAATCTCCAAAATAACTAATTTCTTCCTTCTTTGTCTCTGTTGGCAACGGGGAAAAATTTCCTCATAAGGTTCTATTATAGCAGCGACGAAGTGCTTTTTGTAACCGTAATTTTATTGACGTTTGCCGGTGTTAAATGGTTGCTGTAATTAAAAGGATGTCTCAGTCGATTTAGACAGCGTCAAGTCGTGTTTATTAAGGCAATTAATTGGATCCGAAGAGAGTTCTGACTTGTTTCTTTAACTGGATTGAAATCGAAGTGGAACGTTAATGTTAATTAACAAGGTATGTGGTGACGTGATTAATAAGTAGCTAACATTTAATTGAGATGTTTGATGAATTCAGAAAAATATTTATGAAAAATTCGTATTCTGTTAAGTTTTATATTTTTTGTACTAAAAATCGTTTATTTTAAACAACTCATTTTATATCCAATGGATTGTTTAACCCGTAAACAGATAAGGTGGGTGGTCGGATAAGACTAACGGTTTATTTTCTCTCTCTGTTATCGTGCGACAGCGTGTTTTTATGCTCTTAAAGTGTTTTAATGACTTCTAACAAAGTCACAATTCGTTAGTCATTTTTTTACAAAAAGATTTTTTTCCCCATGCAAGATATATATAGGGCCTTCAGTAGCACAGTGGATAAAGGCGTTCAACTAGTAATCAGAGGATTGTTGGTTCGTATCCCTGCGATGGACTTGATAAGTAAAGTAAAAACGAAGTGATATTGCGATCGGAGGGTTGCCAGCTTCGCTACAAAAGTACTAGAAAGTCTTCTAGAACATCCAACAAATTATACTGGCGTGTACACGGGACTGGTGCTCGATAAATCTGATCGGGGTCCCATGTCCTGACGCCTATTGAGGTTGCGTCGGGTGCCATTCAAGTGTAGTCCTCGTCGTATGAGCGTGGTTCAAAAATACGAGGCATCGTTCCTTTTTCTTTCCTTCGCGATAGGCCCCGAACCGTCGTCAATTTCACACTGTGCAGCTGCTAGTGCAACGTTAATTAAGCAAACCAAACTAACCCATGTAAGATATTATCAATAAATCTTATTACTCAATAAAAACGTCAAAAATTTCGTCAAAAACAGGAGTACAGTCGGAAAGGATTCGACCCGACCTTACCATCTATTTCGTCTAAAACCATAGTACGTTTGGGGGTTAAAGCACATATGAGGAGCGCTTAAGAAAAAATAAACATGTCAGTTCGATCGATCGCAAATCACAGAAAACCGTAAAAAGCGCTTGGTAAGTGCATGTATTTCTAGACAGCTTGGGTTTGGATGATTTGGTTTGATAAGTAACGCCGCACTAGAGCTGCACATTGTGCTATTGATAACGGTTTGGAGGAAATCTCGAGAGAAAGACTCAGGAACAGTGCATCGGATTTTTTTAACCATTGTAAGATGAAGAGGACAAAACCTGAGCTGGCACCCAACGCAACCTTAATAGGCGTCATGACATTGGACCCCCATCAGATTTATCGTGCACCAGTCCCGTATACACACCAGTATAATTTGTTGGATGTTTTGAACGACTTTCTAGTATTTTTTTAGCGGTACTGACAACCCTCCGATCGCAAAATCACTACTTTTTTCCTTTTCTTTGTCAAGTCCATCACACGGGCTCGAACTAGCAATCCTCTGAATACCAGATGAACGTCTTTATTCACTGGCCAACTGGAGGCCTTGTCTTTGTAGTGAAACCAATGTATGTCTTTTTTTTTAAGTTGACAAGGTTACATTGGTTTGGTTTGGTTAATTAACGTCGCACTAGAGCTGCACAGTGGGCTATTGGCGACAGTTCGGGGTCTATCTGAAAGGAAAGACCCGGGAACACATACACATTCATACATGCACCTCGTTATTTTAGAACCATGGTCAGATGACGAGGAAACACCTGAACTGGCACCCAACACCTTCAATAGACGTCGGGACTACAAGGTTACAAGTCATACCAAAATGCATTCATATTCGCTTATGTTTCACAAAAAAACCTGGAACCGCTCCTGTCTATTCGAATCAAAACAAACAAATCCCAAACAAAAATAGACAAAAAAAAATAACCCCCACCAACCCAACAGCATTGAAATTCCGGACCCAATCATTACTTAACCGCCCCTCCTTGTCAACAAACACTTAAAACGCAACAAAGTTTCACGCCAAAGGATTCTGATCGCCTCCAATCCCGCCAATCCATTATTTTTTCCTTTTCTTCTTCAAGAGAAGCAGCATGGCAGGCAGGAGGTGTTTTCGCCAAAAGCCCTTTGATGTGACAGCCCCAATCCCTTAAAGTGCTGCAGCGCTTTAATGAATGGGAAAGGGGGGAGGGGGGGGCGATGCTCTGGATTCGATAATTAATTAAGACCCTGTGCTAAGGGCCCGGGATTACTGTGCGCGTAACGCATTAATTAATAAACGTCGGACACCGACTGGCACGAATGTCCGTTAATTAGATAAAGTCCCTTTCGGATATCGCTTTAGAGATTCGCTTCCTTCTTTGTAGAGAAGGAAGCGAATAGATCGATGGAGATTTTTTTTTTATTATTGGCGGGATTTACTTTAAGGAAGCTTCTGGAAATGTATCACTTTGAACATGGTAGTGTATATAATGTCTTGCAATTTTATATTGCCATACATTAAGAACTGGTTGTCGTGTAGAGTTTCGCTTTATTTCGATTTCAGAGCCGCCATTTTTCTATTTAAACTGTTCTAAAATTATGAAACTACGCACTGATTGAATTCAAACTAGCTCTTTATAGGATTTGAAATGTAAATCGTCTTTAAAAACCTCATCTTAATTTTTCATAATCTTAATTTTTTCTCAATTTATTGAAATTACTGCACTGATTGAATTCAAAGTCGTTATTTCATCCTCATCTTAATTTATCCAAATCTTAATTTATCCAAAGTTATCAAACTACTACACTGATTGAATTCAAACCCACTATTTAGTAGATTTGACACGTAATTCGTCTTTAAAATCATCATCTTAATTTTTCCTAATCTTAATTTTTTCTCAATTTATTGAAATTACTGCACTGATTGAATTCAACCCCACCATTTCATCCTCATATTAATTTATCCTCATCTTAATTTTTTTTTCTCAGGTTAGGTTATGAAACTACTGCACTGATTGAATTCAAACTTGGTATTATATCCTCATCTTAATTTATCCAAATCTCAACTTTCCAAAGTTATGAAACTACTGCACTGATTGATTTCAAGCTCGTCATTTAGAGGATTTGACATGTAAATCGTCTTTAAAAACCTCATCTTAATTTTTCATAATCTTAATTTTTTTCTCAAGTTATGAAACTGATTGAATTCAAAGTCGTTATTTCATCCTCATCTTAATTTATCCAAAGCTTAATTTATCCAAAGTTATGAAACTACTGCACTGATTGAATTCAAACTCGCTATTTCATCCTCATATTAATATCCTCATCTTAATTTATCCAAATCTCAATTTTTCCAAAGTTATGAAACTACTGCACCGATTGATTTCAAGCTCGTTATTTAGAGGATTTGACATGTAATTCGTCTTTAAAATCCTCATCTTAATTTTTTTTTTCAAGTTATGAAACTACTACACTGATTGAATTCAAACTCGCCGCTATTTCATCCTCATCTTAATTTATCCAAATCTTAATTTTTCTCAAGTTATGAAACTACTGCATTGAATTCAAACTCGCTATTTAAAAAATTTGGCATTTAACGTCTTTAAAAGGCGGATTCTAGGGATGCATGTAGAGCAAAATAGGTCCAAGCGAAAAATTAGCTGCGAAACAGCGTTGGCGCGGATGCATCTCTTTTACGCTCGTCTGACTCTCACGAACGTCGTTTGAGAAACACAAGACAGAACGAGTGTAGAAGTTTCCCCGGAATCCAAAAAAGTTCCTCTTACTTGAGTTTGACGTTACACGCCTTAAACCAAGCGGCTATCTCGATAGACACGACCTACATAATTCTTAGTGTATCTTTTAATGTTTTATTATCAACATTTTTGATAAATGCAGCTTTCACGGAAAGAGATAATTTACTAACAACAGAGCTGTTTAGGCAATTTCTATGAAGACTCCACTAATTTCAAACTTAAAAGCACCTTCGGATCTTTCATAGTAGAGAAAACATACCTTTATAATCTCGCTAACATCAAAGTGAGGCCAACATGTATGACCTCAGACACGTGGTTAATTACGTCATTCCATTCATAAATTTTCACTGTTACACATTTCCCAATTCATCAGCCAATCGCGAGTATTGTTTATTCATAATTTTGAAAAGAAGTCACGTGTCTGAGGCCATTCGGTCTGAGATGTTGGTTTCACGATTATGACGTCATATTTACTCTACTACAGTCCATTCATGCTCGAAGAAAAGCACCCAAACATACGTCATTATATTCATTTAAATAAAATTCCTAAAAATATTTTGGAGAATTTACTTTTTAAAACAACGAGAAATTTTATTCATTAAAAATAAATAATTAAAAAAAAGCGAAAAATTGTAATTAAAAAAAAACAGACAGTCCACTTTTATGAATGACTCTTCCTGTCACATCCCATAAGCAATGAAGCATTTTGTTTACTAAATTGCTTTTATCGTAGTAGTTACCTTTTTGGATACTCTTTTCCCAGGTAAGTTTTTAATATCCACTCTAGTATAAACTTAGTGTCTCGAAGCATGGAGAAAACAGTAAAAATCTAACATTTATATCCAGTAACATAATAATTATCAATAATTGGCCATTGCATTTCTTATTGCAATAAGCCCTTCAGTTGTTTATTTTTATTTCAGATATTAAAAATTCATCATACATAAATTTATATGCTATGTAATATCTGCGTTATTCTCTTAAAATATATTTTGGTTTAACAGTATAAAGACATATTTATATTTATACAGATATTTATTAAAATCTAATTAGTGTAGTTTCGGATGTTACAAATTCTGATGTTGAAGAACATTTAAATTTAAATTGTGATAATTATTTAATAAGATATTTTATTATATTTTATACTTCTTAGAAATTATACAATTAATTATCAAGATGTACTAAAGAAAAAAAAACTTTGTTATCAAATTCATACCATTTGGCGGACTTTTCTTTAATTTATAACCATTTTTTTTTTATTTTACAGCGCTCTGTTTATTTTTTTTTATCATCCTATTGTGAAATATAAAATAAAATCATAACTTACCATATTTTATACTTATGGTTTTAAAAAAATGAATAAAATTACCATTAAGTACAATATGTACATTTACATATCAAAAGAGATTTTTTTTTTAATTTACACATACTGACGGAAGTTTCTAAATTTGCACTTTTATTTTTAAGGTATTCTGAAGTTTGAAGTACCCATAATGCACTAAATACGCACTAGTGCTTTTAAAATAATGTTTTGTTGCCTTATTTAAATAATTTCCAGCACACAGCTTTCTGAACAGCATAGTTTGTTGTAGTGTAGAAAAGAAAAAATACTGAAAAATAAGTGTACAAGTGAAAATTATTTTTTTTAATTAATTTTCTAGAACGTTAAATTAAGTCAATTAATATAAAAATACTCTAATTAATAAAACAAGTTAACTTGAATAATAATAAAGTGTTTTATATGTTTACAACATTTCTCTAGCTATTAATACTATATTTCATTCTTACCACAGCTACTAAATTTAAATTAAAGAAAAAATTAAATTATGGAATATTTTTAATTGCTTGTTCAAAACAAAGAACAACAAAATCAATTGATGTTTAAAAACAATAAAAAATCACACCGAATTAACATGTCGAATAAACAAATACACATAAAGTAAATAGTAAAAAGTTTGAGTGACAAATAATCCAAAAGTCTTGACAATCTCTTTCAAAGCAAAACGTCGAAATCACAAAATGGCTTTTCGGATTAAATCTTTTCGCAAAGTAAAATTTATCTGTAACTGAGTAAAGTGTTCGTTTATATGAGAAGTTTAAATGCGGAGAGTTTCGGGGAGGAAAAAAACTTAAATTCCAACTTTGAAAAGAACGTTCTAAATTATCCGGAATAAGTTCCATGCTCGCTAATGAACAAAACACGTTCGCTTAAATGAAACCTGACCGGATTTTATGCGACTAATTACAATTAGAAGCTGCAATCGCTCTTTTCGCGTTTGATTCGGAATATTCTCTGCTTTTTTTTGTGTGTGTCATACTTTTAATTTAAAGAACAAATGCGAGCGAGAGTTACAGTCGCAGTGAAAGATAGAAAAAAAAATTACTTTCGATTACAGACGATATTCTCCTTTTCGAAAAATAAGAATAATAACTCAGAAACGGATTAATTTTCGCCTGAGAAAAGGCGGCCATTTTTGTTGAAGGGAACATTTTGAAAAAAGAACAAAGAAAATTTCCCCCAAAAGGAAAATTCTTAATACCAATTTAAAAAGTAGAGGGGGGGGGAGTTGAGTGGGGGGAGATTCTCGTCAATCCTAAGGTTGTTTTATTAAACGGGAACGCCCGATTACTGACAGTATAACAAAGTCGTATTTCTCTGAGATTCGTTTAATAGAAGATATGATCCTCTTAGAAATAATGAATTGTTTTTTTGGAATTAAAGCCGTGAGGATATGTCTGGCAATAAATCTGAAAGGATGTTTCCGCATCCGAGTATGTCAAACGTAAAAGCAATTCGTACACGCCATTTTTTTTTCTTTCTTTATTGATCTGAAATTGCACTTCATGTGTTAATCTTCAATCGAATGTCATGTGTTCTTTCGTATTTATTTTTTCCTGATCGTCTGAAACATTGCCATATCCGACGTGTAGAATTAAATTAAAATAACAATTCTTAAGCGAGACATTTTTGTGGCAGATGTACGACTTAAACTCAACCGTGAATGCTATTAATTAATTGTTTGCGTTACGTTAAACGTACGAACGTATCATTTTCCCCTTCTAAATGCTTCATGATAATTCGGTATTTAAAGTGAGGAATAGGAAAACTTTCATAAAGAAAATCACACTATACAAATGTGATTTGTTTAAAGACACTTACACCATATATATTTATATTATTTTAACTCATTTATTGAATGTTAATGCAGACATTTATTAAATGCTAATAAGCGTTAAAGTTAATGAATTAATTATAAATGTTAATAAATATTCAGTATCTAGAATAAGGATAGACACCTTTTTTAAAGTAGCAGTGACGAATCGTACTTTTGTCTCAAGAATATTAATGGTGTTTTTTTTTAAATGCGTTTAAAAATAATTAGTACCCAAGCTGTTTTTAAACGAGCCGTTGGTAGTGCTGCCATCTAGGAGTAAAGTCGTAACTTTTTCTTATATATATATTTTGGCTGTAATACATTTGTTAATATTCGGAGAAGCTGGTTGTTCATGCGATAACTATCGAACGGGTGTGTGCTAGTTTTATATTAATTTAGATACTGCTCAGTAATTAATCATTGAGAATATTTCATAATCATTGAGAATATTTCATAATCATTGAAAATATTTCATAATCATTGAGAAAATTTCATAATCATTGAAAATATTTCATAATCATTTAGAATATTTCATAATCTTTGAGAATATTTCATAGTCATTGAAAATATTTCATAATCATTGAGAATTTTTCATAATCATTGAGAATATTTCATAATCATTGAGAATATTTCATAACCATTGAGAATATTTCATAATCATTGAGAATATTTCATAATCATTGAGAATATTTCATAATCATTAAGAATATTTCATAATTTAAAGTGATTAGCAGTAAAGCATGCTTGCTCATTTACATTGAATTAGAATTAAACAAGAATAATTGTACATGAGTGCAAAAAAATGTCGCATTGAAGATTTATCAAAAGTGGGCGTTTGTGAAATCCGAAGGAATGTTTCAAGCTTCTTATATTCACTCTTTTTTCTATGAAAATATTGTGTAGTCTAAGCATTTAAAACATCGCAGAAACCATAGATAAAACACGAGTTAATTAGTCGATTCTTTTAGCAGAAAGACGAATTTCAAACGTTTCCGTTTCCAAAAGCGTCGAATTATCTCCAATTATTCCGAAGATGGTTTATGCCCACTGTTACCATTTTCGCCAAATGCAAATTCCCCTCAGCAGCTTACACGCGAATCAAGAATGAGAACTTCTGCTGGCAAAGTGGCGCGCATCTGGGGGGGATTAAATTGTCATAATTAAACTGTCGTCCTTCTGCGGCGTAAAGGATTAATTATCCCTGCATTCGCGACGTTGCGCCATTGATATAAACAACGTAATCGGCCTAAAAGGGAGCGGAAAGTATAACGAGGCAGAAAACTACGCCGTTCAATCCCTTTAAAACGCTGCCTAATGACGTATAATGAAATGCCGTCCGAGCAGAAGTTAAGACCCCGTATAGTCGGACCACTAGGGAATCGGATTAGTAAACTAGACTTCATTAAATGAGCTTCATCTGATTGGGGGGGGGGGCGTTATCTGTTATCTTTAATGGTGATCGTTTTTTAATTGTCCTGAAAAAACACTGAGAGTGAGTCATTATTTTTCAACGTTTAAGAAGCCAAACATTTTTTTTTTTTTTTGAATTAAGGTATCTAAATATGAAGTAGCGTCAGTGCTAAAAATAATCTCTATAAATACAACATTCTACACTGTAAAAAAAGGTACTTAAAAATGAGCACCTGAATCTATTCCTTTTTCTTTTGAGTACAACTGCATCGTAAATGAGCAATGACATACAGAAATTTAAGTAACCGTGCTTTCTTAAAAATGAACAGTGGATTTAATATTGCTAATCTTAACTTAAGCTTAAGCCATGTTAACGAAGCAACCTGACAAACTTAAAATAGTTGTTCAGAAGATGATTTTCCACATTATGGAATGTCAATTTCCTAAATGGAAACTGAGTTACTACAACTCAATTATCTTACTTACATTCTTTTGGCACACCTTTTTAACATTTCTTCTGTTTATAACTTCGTCACGTCTCTCTGGTGGTTTAACAGATAATGCTCTGTATGCGGTACCTGAAGATCTAGGTTCAATTCCCCGTAAGTCTTGGTTGTAATTGTCAATATTTATTGAAAGTAAATTATAAAGGCAGCCTATGTAAGCAAGCATCTGCTCTTTTTATTCATTTTACACATTCATTGTACTCAGTTCGCTTTGTTAAGATGGCTGAAACAGAAGCAGAGATTATCAATATTAAATCACACTGCTCATTTTTGCGAAAGTACGATTACTTAAAATTGAGTATGTCATCGCTCATTTACGATGCAATTGTACTCAAAGAAAAACGAGTACGTTCATGTGCTCATTTTAAAGCACCTTTTTTTTTTACAATGTATACCTATTCAAAATTCAGCAAATCCGATACGACATTACCTTGTAATTTAAATAAGTTCGCAATTCCCTCGATTAAAAGGGAGGGCATTTATATGCTATACTGAAACGTTGCCTCATCCAGCATTCAATTAAAATAAACCAATTAGTCGTTGATTATGTTACTTAAAAAATCTCACAAAAAAAAAACTTAATTGCCAAAAATAAGCGATTCCGATCGCTTAATTAATCTAGTTACGAAACATAAAAAATAATAATTAATAGTAAAACGTTCTTAGGGGCCTTACACTGATTCTGCAAGTCAACAAATACGCTTTTCTTTCCATTTTTTTTTTTACTATATGTACGTAGTTTTTTTTTTTCATCCGTCAAAAGAGCTGTTTATCTAATTAAAACAAATCTATCTGCTAATTGAAAAAGAGACCCTACATTGAAAGGGAATGGTAATTAGCTTAAAAAAACTGAAACATAAAAACAACTATTATCATTTTTTTTTTCGTCTCTGTCTGCTTCAAAGGCATCTCTTCGTCTCTCTCTCACCCAGGGCATGTGTGCTAGCATTACTCTTTTCTTTCTCCCAAAGTTTAATCGGATTAATAAAAAAGCTGAAAAGGACACATGTTTTTCTTGTTAAATAACTAATTAATTAATTATTTCAAGAGCTCTTCTTTGTAATTATGTGAGGGAATTGAAGTCTAAGTGGGCAATAAAAATAATTTCTGTACATAGAACAATTTTTTTTTTCATTTTTTTTTCAATATTTTTTGCGCGTAATGTTATTTGCTCGTAAAATATTTGCTTAATAATAACGACTTGAAATCAGGGCACATAATAAATTATTTTTTCTCTGGGACTTTGCTTTATGTTTGAGACTATTATATATATATATATATATATATATATATATATATTATTTTCTATGGTATAAAACATACACACATGTACGCTGTACGCACATTCTTAAAATATTTTACTAGGCAGCTTAAAATCGCACTACAAATTTTATTTATAATGGTATTTTCAAAGAAGCCCTTCTAGAAGACAAATTTCCGTAGAGAACGTCGTAATCAAGGGATTTGCGTATTTTTAACGCGTTTTTTATTTGAAGCTCATCACCAATTGAAATAAAATATTAATTTCTAATTTTTCTTGTTAAATATGAGGAATACCAAAATAAAACATACACGTTCAAAATGCGTGCATTAAAAGTGTCAGTAACCGTAAAATAATTTTATTTTCGCAATTTAAAGTTATTTAATAAGCCTAAAAAAATTGCACTGTTACAAAAGCATTCTCAAAATTGACGAATCTTTTGACATTTTTGACGAAATTTTTGTCAATTTTGACAAAACAGACACCTGTTATATGCTCCGATGAAATATTTCGTCAAACTAAAGAAATTCGTTTTGTCGTTTTATTTTTAACGAAATTTATTTCGTCAAAAAGAAGGACGATTTTAAATAATATAAGGATTCAATACCGACGCCAGGAGGCCTTGGTTGAAATTTAGTAACATATATATATAAACCAAATTTCAGTTAATGCCCCTAAAAAGGGACGTAAAGGAATCTGAGTAAATTACTTTCGGCAAAAAAAATGAGGATTCTTGTTTCGTCAAAAGTTACATGATTCAATGACGAAACTATTGTCGAATATGAGGAAAGTACACTGTTAAGAATTTCAGTTCAACGATGTACCATATATTGAAGCAAAACAGAAGTCTACACCGTATTATGAAGAAATCTAGGTTGAACCAAAAATTCTTTATCGAGAAAAAAATGGAGGTTTCACCGATAATTGGTTCAATCTCTTTAACAGCAACTATAACAACAAACACCTCCAAGAAAGACAACGCCGAACAAAGGCCACCGTGGTCCAGTGGATAAGGGCGTTGAGCTATGAATCAAAGGATTCCTAGTTCGAGCCCGATCATGACAAGTTTTCATTTTGTAATCGAATGGTTACCAGCTTCGATACAAAGATACTACTACTACAATTCTAAGAAAACTCGAATTTTGGGTTTTATGCAACTTTATGAGTTTTGGTGCAACGTTTCACCACTAAACCATCCGTTGTAGCACCGTAAAATGGTGAAACTAAGCCCCAAATGTTGGTTGCAGCTAAAGGGTAACAAAGTTTGGCGCAAGATCGTAATAATTTTTAACAGGGTAGCCTTGCAGTAATCTTAAAAATTATAATGTTACTTCAAAGAGTATACATTTATGTATATTTTTATGGTTTTCCAGTTTTATAGGTTATTTCAAAATTCCATTCTTTAAAACGTCCTCAATATCTTAAAAAGAATCTCGTATCTTAATAGTAGAATCTAACGTAGAATCATCTTTTGGTTACATAAAATTATTGCGTAATGTATTGTTATATATGTATTAAGATTATTTTAATAGCTGTATAATTGAATTAATCACATCTAATATTAAATAAAAATCAAATCCGCTAAACTAAACTTGTTTTTTTTTTGTAAACAAATATATTTGTAAATGTGTGTAACTAATTAACTATTTGTAAATTTTCAAAAAATTGTCATTTGAATTCATTCGAGAAAAAATCATTTTTTCCTACTATACATTTAACTATTTATGAATAAACAAGATTATAAGTACTAGTGATATAAAAAGAAAACTAAATTATTTCAATTAAAACTCTTCATTAGAAATAAAATTGACATTTTTTTTTTTTAAGTTTCTATTTTTTTTTTTTTTTTTTTTTTTTTTGAAAATTCTTTCATATGCAGTCTCTACACACAATCAATAAACACAATATTCCTCTTGGTAAAATAAAGACTTACAAATTCCATTCCTAATCCTGCATTATAAAATAACATTTTTAAAAAATTACCTGTTTGTAAAATATCAAATTTTTTGAAGGAACTGTAAGTTTTATAATGCTATTCCGAAACTTGTTTTATCCATCGCGTTGTTCCAAAAACATTCTCATCCAAAATAAAATGTGAAATAAGTTTTATATTTACATTAAAATATTTCTGAAATTTTCTCCCACGAATTGTGAGATTGCGTATAAGCCCCATCAACAAATATTAAGTCAGGAATAAAACAACATTTACTTATAAACTCAAAACATCAAAAGTGGACAAGACAACTTAAAAATGCACTCCATACACAAAATAAATCATGAACGTAAGCCCTCTCTCTATTCAAGTCTGTTCAATAAAACTGCAGCTAATATGATTGTTGATATTTCAGCTGACCCATGAGCATCATTATTTATGTATTTTAGAACATTATATTCCAATATAACCATACATAACAGCTGCAGCAATGTTGATTGTGAGTTTTGATTCTGATCCACTCATATACTTATGTACCTGAAACTTGTTCAAGAATATAAAAAGATTAAGACCAAACCTTTTATCAATATGTACATATTTCAAAACATCAAGCTAATCCTAAACTTTTACTCAACGCTATAAATTTACCTATTTCTTTCATTTTTTTTATACTTGTTGAATTTATAGGCAAATCTCCTTGGAACACAGGACAACTTACGTCGATTTAAATCCGGATAATACTGGTTTTTCTAGTTACTTTTATAAATATATTAGGGAACGTATTGTTCTTTTTGGAATACGGCCGTATTCCCAAATGATCGTTTATTTAAAGTATGGCTTTCCCCCTTCGATATTAAATAAATCGGTTTGCAATTCAATGGGTAATTGTATTACTTGATCTGCTTTTCGATCGGGTAATCCCCTTGTTTGATCAATGTTGGAGAATTGCAAATAGGTCGTTTGGAATCTGATGGGTCTGGGAGATTTGGGAAGTTTTACAAGTGCGCCTATTGTTCAAATAACTTAAGTCTTTAAGGCAGACTGATTGAGTTCTTAGACTTCTTTTTACCTAAAATATTGTAGCCATATAAATTTGCTATCAAGTAGCATAGTTTTATAATTCTTTGTTTTTAACCCAAGTACCCGTCACTGAGACGGATGTTACTTTTGTAGGGTTAACCCTGAAAGTAACACTCTAGGACTTCGAGGCCCGCGAGCTCTAAAAAACTCTCACACACTCATCCCCTAAATGAACGAACTCATACGTATTCGGATTGACACGCATATACGTATTTTACGGCATGTTTAAAAGATATGAAAACGATGTTAAATGTAAAAAAAATATATTAAAAGATGTAAAAAAGATATTCAAAGATGTAAAAAAAATTTTCAACGATGTAAAAAAGATGTTCAAATATAAAAAAAAATTAAAAGATGTTCAACGATGTAAAAAAGATATTCAAAGATGTAAAAAAAATGTTCAACGATATAAAAAAGATGTTCAGATATAAAAAAAAATTTTAAAAGATGTTCAACGATGTAAAAAAAGATATTTTCAGATATAAATTTTTTTTTAAAAGATGCTAAAAAAAGATGTTGAAAGGGGGAAAAACGACTCGATTTCTAAATCAATACTTTTTGGTAAAATTTTAAATAAATAACATGCCTATTTGCAATATCTTATATTATCTGACTAATTTCTTTATGTTTATAATCTTCTCTTTGGGGGAAAGTTGCGTTAATCAACAGTCCAGAATTCAAAAATACAGCGTTAAGCACTTTTTGGCTGTCACTCAAAATCGATCCGAGAACCTTCCACATGGTACGCCTATACTCTACCAGTCAGGCTAAAGTGATCACTCAAACCATAGTGGGATAGGTCAAATGAAATGACACCCACATCTCTAATACTGCACTCGATTTCTAAATCAGCTCTTTTTGGTAAAATTTTAAATAAATAACATGCCCATTTGCGATATCTTATGTTAAGTGACTAATTTCTTTATGTTTATAATCTTCTCTTTTGGGGAAGGCTGCGTTGATCAGCAGTCCAGAAATACAGCGTTAAGCACTTTTTGGCTGTCACTCCAAATCGATCTGAGTACCTTCTGCATGATTCGCCGATACTCTACCAGTCAGGCTACATTGATCACTCAAACCATAGTGGGATAGAGTATGTAAAGTGACACCCACATCTCTAATACTGCACTCGACTTCTAAATCGGCTCTTTTTGGTAAAATTTAAAATAAATAATATGCCCACTTGCAATATCTTACGTCAACCGACTAATTTCTTTATGTTTATAATCTTCTCTTTGGGGGAAAGTTGCGTTGATCAGCAGTCCAGAATTCAAAAATACAGCGTTAAGCACTTTTTGGCTGTCACTCCAAATCGATCTGAGTACCTTCTGCATGATTCGCCGAAACTCTACCAGTCAGGCTACATTGATCACTCAAACCATAGTGGGATAGAGTATGTAAAGTGACACCCACATCTCTAATACTGCACTCGACTTCTAAATCAGCTTTTTTTGGTAAAATTTTAAATAAATAACATGCCCACTTGCAATATCTTACGTCAACTGACTAATTTCTTTATGTTTATAATCTTCTCTTTGGGGGGAAGTTGCGTTGATCAGCAGTCCAGAATTCAAAAATACAGCGTTAAGCACTTTTTGGCTGTCACTCAAAATCGATCCGAGCACCTTCCACATGGTACGCCTATACTCTACCAGTCAGGCTAAAGTGATCACTCAAACCATAGTGGGATAGGTCAAATGAAATGACACCCACATCTCTAATACTGCACTCGATTTCTAAATCAGCTCTTTTTGGTAAAATTTTAAATAAATAACATGCCCATTTGCGATGTCTTATGTTAAGTGACTAATTTCTTTATGTTTATAATCTTCTCTTTTGGGGAAGGCTGCGTTGATCAGCAGTCCAGAAATACAGCGTTAAGCACTTTTTGGCTGTCACTCCAAATCGATCTGAGTACCTTCTGCATGATTCGCCGATACTCTACCAGTCAGGCTACATTGATCACTCAAACCATAGTGGGATAGAGTATGTAAAGTGACACCCACATCTCTAATACTGCACTCGACTTCTAAATCGGCTCTTTTTGGTAAAATTTAAAATAAATAATATGCCCACTTGCAATATCTTACGTCAACCGACTAATTTCTTTATGTTTATAATCTTCTCTTTGGGGGAAAGTTGCGTTGATCAGCAGTCCAGAATTCAAAAATACAGCGTTAAGCACTTTTTGGCTGTCACTCCAAATCGATCTGAGTACCTTCTGCATGATTCGCCGAAACTCTACCAGTCAGGCTACATTGATCACTCAAACCATAGTGGGATAGAGTATGTAAAGTGACACCCACATCTCTAATACTGCACTCGACTTCTAAATCAGCTCTTTTTGGTAAAATTTTAAATAAATAACATGCCCACTTGCAATATCTTACGTCAACCGACTAATTTCTTTATGTTTATAATCTTCTCTTTGGGGGGAAGTTGCGTTGATCAGCAGTCCAGAATTCAAAAATACAGCGTTAAGCACTTTTTGGCTGTCACTCCAAATCGATCTGAGTACCTTCTGCATGATTCGCCGATATTCTACCAGTCAGGCTAAAGTGATCACTCAAGCCCTAGTGGTATAGGGTAAATGAAATGACACCCACATCTCTAATACTGCACTCGATTTCTAAATCAGCTCTTTTTGGTAAAATTTGAAATAAATGACATGCCCACTTGCAATATCTTACGTCAACTGACTAATTTCTTTATGTTTATAATCTTCTCTTTGGGGGGAAGTTGCGTTGATCAGCAGTCCAGAATTCAAAAATACAGCGTTAAGCACTTTTTGGCTGTCACTCCAAATCGATCTGAGTACCTTCTGCATGATTCGCCGATACTCTACCAGTCAGGCTAAAGTGATCACTCAAACCATAGTGGGATAGGGTATATGAAGTGACACCCACATCTCTAATACTGCACTCGACTTCTAAATCAGCTCTTTTTGGTAAAATTTTAAATAAATAACATGCCCACTTGCAATATCTTACGTCAACTGACTAATTTCTTTATGTTTATAATCTTCTCTTTGGGGGGAAGTTGCGTTGATCAGCAGTCCAGAATTCAAAAATACAGCGTTAAGCACTTTTTGGCTGTCACTCCAAATCGATCTGAGTACCTTCTGCATGATTCGCCGATACTCTACCAGTCAGGCTACATTGATCACTCAAACCATAGTGGGATAGAGTATGTAAAGTGACACCCACATCTCTAATACTGCACTCGACTTCTAAATCAGCTCTTTTTGGTAAAATTTTAAATAAATAACATCCCCACTTGCAATATCTTACGTCAACTGACTAATTTCTTTATGTTTATAATCTTCTCTTTGGGGGGAAGTTGCGTTGATCAGCAGTCCAGAATTCAAAAATACAGCGTTAAGCACTTTTTGGCTGTCACTCCAAATCGATCTGAGTACCTTCTGCATGATTCGCCGATACTCTACCAGTCAGGCTACATTGATCACTCAAACCATAGTGGGATAGAGTATGTAAAGTGACACCCACATCTCTAATACTGCACTCGACTTCTAAATCAGCTCTTTTTGGTAAAATTTTAAATAAATAACATGCCCACTTGCAATATCTTACGTCAACTGACTAATTTCTTTATGTTTATAATCTTCTCTTTGGGGGGAAGTTGCGTTGATCAGCAGTCCAGAATTCAAAAATACAGCGTTAAGCACTTTTTGGCTGTCACTCCAAATCGATCTGAGTACCTTCTGCATGATTCGCCGATATTCTACCAGTCAGGCTAAAGTGATCACTCAAGCCCTAGTGGTATAGGGTAAATGAAATGACACCCACATCTCTAATACTGCACTCGATTTCTAAATCAGCTCTTTTTGGTAAAATTTGAAATAAATGACATGCCCACTTGCAATATCTTACGTCAACTGACTAATTTCTTTATGTTTATAATCTTCTCTTTGGGGGGAAGTTGCGTTGATCAGCAGTCCAGAATTCAAAAATACAGCGTTAAGCACTTTTTGGCTGTCACTCCAAATCGATCTGAGTACCTTCTGCATGATTCGCCGATACTCTACCAGTCAGGCTAAAGTGATCACTCAAACCATAGTGGGATAGGGTATATGAAGTGACACCCACATCTCTAATACTGCACTCGACTTCTAAATCAGCTCTTTTTGGTAAAATTTTAAATAAATAACATGCCCACTTGCAATATCTTACGTCAACTGACTAATTTCTTTATGTTTATAATCTTCTCTTTGGGGGGAAGTTGCGTTGATCAGCAGTCCAGAATTCAAAAATACAGCGTTAAGCACTTTTTGGCTGTCACTCCAAATCGATCTGAGTACCTTCTGCATGATTCGCCGATACTCTACCAGTCAGGCTACATTGATCACTCAAACCATAGTGGGATAGAGTATGAAAAGTGACACCCACATCTCTAATACTGCACTCGACTTCTAAATCAGCTCTTTTTGGTAAAATTTTAAATAAGTAACATCCCCACTTGCAATATCTTACGTCAACTGACTAATTTCTTTATGTTTATAATCTTCTCTTTGGGGGGAAGTTGCGTTGATCAGCAGTCCAGAATTCAAAAATACAGCGTTAAGCACTTTTTGGCTGTCACTCCAAATCGATCTGAGTACCTTCTGCATGATTCGCCGATACTCTACCAGTCAGGCTAAAGTGATCACTCAAACCATAGTGGGATAGGGTATATGAAGTGACACCCACATCTCTAATACTGCACTCGACTTCTAAATCAGCTCTTTTTGGTAAAATTTTAAATAAATAACATGCCCACTTGCAATATCTTACGTCAACCGACTAATTTCTTTATGTTTATAATCTTCTCTTTGGGGGAAAGTTGCGTTGATCAGCAGTCCAGAATTCAAAAATACAGCGTTAAGCACTTTTTGGCTGTCACTCCAAATCGATCTGAGTACCTTCTGCATGATTCGCCGAAACTCTACCAGTCAGGCTAAAGTGATCACTCAAACCATAGTGGGATAGAGTATGTAAAGTGACACCCACATCTCTAATACTGCACTCGACTTCTAAATCAGCTCTTTTTGGTAAAATTTTAAATAAATAACATGCCCACTTGCAATATCTTACGTCAACCGACTAATTTCTTTATGTTTATAATCTTCTCTTTGGGGGAAAGTTGCGTTGATCAGCAGTCCAGAATTCAAAAATACAGCGTTAAGCACTTTTTGGCTGTCACTCCAAATCGATCTGAGTACCTTCTGCATGATTCGCCGAAACTCTACCAGTCAGGCTACATTGATCACTCAAACCATAGTGGGATAGAGTATGTAAAGTGACACCCACATCTCTAATACTGCACTCGACTTCTAAATCAGCTCTTTTTGGTAAAATTTTAAATAAATAACATGCCCACTTGCAATATCTTACGTCAACCGACTAATTTCTTTATGTTTATAATCTTCTCTTTGGGGGGAAGTTGCGTTGATCAGCAGTCCAGAATTCAAAAATACAGCGTTAAGCACTTTTTGGCTGTCACTCCAAATCGATCTGAGTACCTTCTGCATGATTCGCCGAAACTCTACCAGTCAGGCTACATTGATCACTCAAACCATAGTGGGATAGAGTATGTAAAGTGACACCCACATCTCTAATACTGCACTCGACTTCTAAATCAGCTCTTTTTGGTAAAATTTTAAATAAATAACATGCCCACTTGCAATATCTTACGTCAACCGACTAATTTCTTTATGTTTATAATCTTCTCTTTGGGGGGAAGTTGCGTTGATCAGCAGTCCAGAATTCAAAAATACAGCGTTAAGCACTTTTTGGCTGTCACTCCAAATCGATCTGAGTACCTTCTGCATGATTCGCCGATACTCTACCAGTCAGGCTAAAGTGATCACTCAAACCCTAGTGGTATAGGGTAAATGAAATGACACCCACATCTCTAATACTGCACTCGATTTCTAAATCAGCTCTTTTTGGTAAAATTTTAAATAAATAACATGCCCACTTGCAATATCTTACGTCAACCGACTAATTTCTTTATGTTTATAATCTTCTCTTTGGGGGAAAGTTGCGTTGATCAGCAGTCCAGAATTCAAAAATACAGCGTTAAGCACTTTTTGGCTGTCACTCCAAATCGATCTGAGTACCTTCTGCATGATTCGCCGATACTCTACCAGTCAGGCTAAAGTGATCACTCAAACCCTAGTGGTATAGGGTAAATGAAATGACACCCACATCTCTAATACTGCACTCGATTTCTAAATCAGCTCTTTTTGGTAAAATTTTAAATAAATAACATGCCCACTTGCAATATCTTACGTCAACCGACTAATTTCTTTATGTTTATAATCTTTTCCTTTGGGGGAAAGTTGCGTTGATCAGCAGTCCAGAATTCAAAAATACAGCGTTAAGCACTTTTTGGCTGTCACTCCAAATCGATCTGAGTACCTTCTGCATGATTCGCCGATACTCTACCAGTCAGGCTAAAGTGATCACTCAAACCCTAGTGGTATAGGGTAAATGAAATGACACCCACATCTCTAATACTGCACTCGATTTCTAAATCAGCTCTTTTTGGTAAAATTTTAAATAAATAACATGCCCACTTGCAATATCTTACGTCAACCGACTAATTTCTTTATGTTTATAATCTTCTCTTTGGGGGAAAGTTGCGTTGATCAGCAGTCCAGAATTCAAAAATACAGCGTTAAGCACTTTTTGGCTGTCACTCCAAATCGATCTGAGTACCTTCTGCATGATTCGCCGATACTCTACCAGTCAGGCTAAAGTGATCACTCAAACCCTAGTGGTATAGGGTAAATGAAATGACACCCACATCTCTAATACTGCACTCGATTTCTAAATCAGCTCTTTTTGGTAAAATTTTAAATAAATAACATGCCCACTTGCAATATCTTACGTCAACCGACTAATTTCTTTATGTTTATAATCTTTTCCTTTGGGGGAAAGTTGCGTTGATCAGCAGTCCAGAATTCAAAAATACAGCGTTAAGCACTTTTTGGCTGTCACTCCAAATCGATCTGAGTACCTTCTGCATGATTCGCCGATACTCTACCAGTCAGGCTAAAGTGATCACTCAAACCCTAGTGGTATAGGGTAAATGAAATGACACCCACATCTCTAATACTGCACTCGATTTCTAAATCAGCTCTTTTTGGTAAAATTTTAAATAAATAACATGCCCACTTGCAATATCTTACGTCAACCGACTAATTTCTTTATGTTTATAATCTTCTCTTTGGGGGAAAGTTGCGTTGATCAGCAGTCCAGAATTCAAAAATACAGCGTTAAGCACTTTTTGGCTGTCACTCCAAATCGATCTGAGTACCTTCTGCATGATTCGCCGATACTCTACCAGTCAGGCTAAAGTGATCACTCAAACCCTAGTGGTATAGGGTAAATGAAATGACACCCACATCTCTAATACTGCACTCGATTTCTAAATCAGCTCTTTTTGGTAAAATTTTAAATAAATAACATGCCCACTTGCAATATCTTACGTCAACCGACTAATTTCTTTATGTTTATAATCTTCTCTTTGGGGGAAAGTTGCGTTGATCAGCAGTCCAGAATTCAAAAATACAGCGTTAAGCACTTTTTGGCTGTCACTCCAAATCGATCTGAGTACCTTCTGCATGATTCGCCGATACTCTACCAGTCAGGCTAAAGTGATCACTCAAACCCTAGTGGTATAGGGTAAATGAAATGACACCCACATCTCTAATACTGCACTCGATTTCTAAATCAGCTCTTTTTGGTAAAATTTTAAATAAATAACATGCCCACTTGCAATATCTTACGTCAACCGACTAATTTCTTTATGTTTATAATCTTCTCTTTGGGGGAAAGTTGCGTTGATCAGCAGTCCAGAATTCAAAAATACAGCGTTAAGCACTTTTTGGCTGTCACTCCAAATCGATCTGAGTACCTTCTGCATGATTCGCCGATACTCTACCAGTCAGGCTAAAGTGATCACTCAAACCCTAGTGGTATAGGGTAAATGAAATGACACCCACATCTCTAATACTGCACTCGATTTCTAAATCAGCTCTTTTTGGTAAAATTTTAAATAAATAACATGCCCACTTGCAATATCTTACGTCAACCGACTAATTTCTTTATGTTTATAATCTTCTCTTTGGGGGAAAGTTGCGTTGATCAGCAGTCCAGAATTCAAAAATACAGCGTTAAGCACTTTTTGGCTGTCACTCCAAATCGATCTGAGTACCTTCTGCATGATTCGCCGATACTCTACCAGTCAGGCTAAAGTGATCACTCAAACCCTAGTGGTATAGGGTAAATGAAATGACACCCACATCTCTAATACTGCACTCGATTTCTAAATCAGCTCTTTTTGGTAAAATTTTAAATAAATAACATGCCCACTTGCAATATCTTACGTCAACCGACTAATTTCTTTATGTTTATAATCTTTTCCTTTGGGGGAAAGTTGCGTTGATCAGCAGTCCAGAATTCAAAAATACAGCGTTAAGCACTTTTTGGCTGTCACTCCAAATCGATCTGAGTACCTTCTGCATGATTCGCCGATACTCTACCAGTCAGGCTAAAGTGATCACTCAAACCCTAGTGGTATAGGGTAAATGAAATGACACCCACATCTCTAATACTGCACTCGATTTCTAAATCAGCTCTTTTTGGTAAAATTTTAAATAAATAACATGCCCACTTGCAATATCTTACGTCAACCGACTAATTTCTTTATGTTTATAATCTTCTCTTTGGGGGAAAGTTGCGTTGATCAGCAGTCCAGAATTCAAAAATACAGCGTTAAGCACTTTTTGGCTGTCACTCCAAATCGATCTGAGTACCTTCTGCATGATTCGCCGATACTCTACCAGTCAGGCTAAAGTGATCACTCAAACCCTAGTGGTATAGGGTAAATGAAATGACACCCACATCTCTAATACTGCACTCGATTTCTAAATCATCTCTTTTTGGTAAAATTTTAAATAAATAACATGCCCACTTGCAATATCTTACGTCAACTGACTAATTTCTTTATGTTTATAATCTTTTCCTTTGGGGGAAAGTTGCGTTGATCAGCAGTCCAGAATTCAAAAATACAGCGTTAAGCACTTTTTGGCTGTCACTCCAAATCGATCTGAGTACCTTCTGCATGATTCGCCGATACTCTACCAGTCAGGCTAAAGTGATCACTCAAACCCTAGTGGTATAGGGTAAATGAAATGACACCCACATCTCTAATACTGCACTCGATTTCTAAATCAGCTCTTTTTGGTAAAATTTTAAATAAATAACATGCCCACTTGCAATATCTTACGTCAACCGACTAATTTCTTTATGTTTATAATCTTCTCTTTGGGGGAAAGTTGCGTTGATCAGCAGTCCAGAATTCAAAAATACAGCGTTAAGCACTTTTTGGCTGTCACTCCAAATCGATCTGAGTACCTTCTGCATGATTCGCCGATACTCTACCAGTCAGGCTAAAGTGATCACTCAAACCCTAGTGGTATAGGGTAAATGAAATGACACCCACATCTCTAATACTGCACTCGATTTCTAAATCAGCTCTTTTTGGTAAAATTTTAAATAAATAACATGCCCACTTGCAATATCTTACGTCAACCGACTAATTTCTTTATGTTTATAATCTTTTCCTTTGGGGGGAAGTTGCGTTGATCAGCAGTCCAGAATTCAAAAATACAGCGTTAAGCACTTTTTGGCTGTCACTCCAAATCGATCTGAGTACCTTCTGCATGATTCGCCGAAACTCTACCAGTCAGGCTACATTGATCACTCAAACCATAGTGGGATAGGGTATATGAAGTGACACCCACATCTCTAATACTGCACTCGATTTATAAATGAGCTCTTTTTGGTAAAATTTTAAATAAATAACATGCCCACTTGCAATATCTTACGTCAACCGACTAATTTCTTTATGTTTATAATCTTTTCCTTTGGGGGAAAGTTGCGTTGATCAGCAGTCCAGAATTCAAAAATACAGCGTTAAGCACTTTTTGGCTGTCACTCCAAATCGATCTGAGTACCTTCTGCATGATTCGCCGATACTCTACCAGTCAGGCTAAAGTGATCACTCAAACCATAGTGGGATAGGGTATATGAAGTGACACCCACATCTCTAATACTGCACTCGACTTCTAAATCAGCTCTTTTTGGTAAAATTTTAAATAAATAACATCCCCACTTGCAATATCTTACGTCAACCGACTAATTTCTTTATGTTTATAATCTTTTCCTTTGGGGGGAAGTTGCGTTGATCAGCAGTCCAGAATTCAAAAATACAGCGTTAAGCACTTTTTGGCTGTCACTCCAAATCGATCTGAGTACCTTCTGCATGATTCGCCGAAACTCTACCAGTCAGGCTACATTGATCACTCAAACCATAGTGGGATAGGGTATATGAAGTGACACCCACATCTCTAATACTGCACTCGATTTATAAATGAGCTCTTTTTGGTAAAATTTTAAATAAATAACATGCCCACTTGCAATATCTTACGTCAACCGACTAATTTCTTTATGTTTATAATCTTTTCCTTTGGGGGAAAGTTGCGTTGATCAGCAGTCCAGAATTCAAAAATACAGCGTTAAGCACTTTTTGGCTGTCACTCCAAATCGATCTGAGTACCTTCTGCATGATTCGCCGATACTCTACCAGTCAGGCTAAAGTGATCACTCAAACCATAGTGGGATAGGGTATATGAAGTGACACCCACATCTCTAATACTGCACTCGACTTCTAAATCAGCTCTTTTTGGTAAAATTTTAAATAAATAACATCCCCACTTGCAATATCTTACGTCAACCGACTAATTTCTTTATGTTTATAATCTTCTCTTTGGGGGAAAGTTGCGTTGATCAGCAGTCCAGAATTCAAAAATACAGCGTTAAGCACTTTTTGGCTGTCACTCCAAATCGATCTGAGTACCTTCTGCATGATTCGCCGATACTCTACCAGTCAGGCTAAAGTGATCACTCAAACCATAGTGGGATAGGGTATATGAAGTGACACCCACATCTCTAATACTGCACTCGACTTCTAAATCAGCTCTTTTTGGTAAAATTTTAAATAAATAACATCCCCACTTGCAATATCTTACGTCAACCGACTAATTTCTTTATGTTTATAATCTTTTCCTTTGGGGGGAAGTTGCGTTGATCAGCAGTCCAGAATTCAAAAATACAGCGTTAAGCACTTTTTGGCTGTCACTCCAAATCGATCTGAGTACCTTCTGCATGATTCGCCGATACTCTACCAGTCAGGCTAAAGTGATCACTCAAACCATAGTGGGATAGGGTATATGAAGTGACACCCACATCTCTAATACTGCACTCGATTTCTAAATCAGCTCTTTTTGGTAAAATTTTAAATAAATAACATGCCCACTTGCAATATCTTACGTCAACCGTCTAATTTCTTTATGTTTATAATCTTCTCCTTTGGGGAAGAATTTTAAATTTATCAACCTTACTCCAACTCATCAGAAACCACAACACAAAACTCCAGAAAGTGAGTATCTTTTAATCCTACCCCCCCCCCCCCCCAAAAAAACAAAAAAAAACAGACACAAACAACAAGGATTTGTTTTTTGAATCCTTACAGCAACGATCCTCGAGAGAAAGGAGGATCTTTAATCCCAAGGGCCAACATTTTAGCCTCTTTCCCCAAAACAATAATCCTTAATGAGAGTTAAAAAATGCCCCCCGGAGAAACTAAGTCCTGGAAAGTCTGACCACATCCTAACGAAGACCTGTGCCTGACAAATGACGTACTGACCGGGACTTAATGGTCATTCCTCTTCGAAGAGACCTGGACTTAAGGATCAAGTTTTAGGAAGAATTTGCCCTTAATTTTTAGGAGAACTGGTTTTTTTTTAGTTTTAAAGATGGATGGGTTTACAATGGTTTTTGAGTTTAATGATGTTTATAAGTTGTTGTTTTTTTGGAGATGCCAAAGACAAATATTTTGTTTGTAGTTGGGTTTGTTTCTGGAGTTCTCAGTGATGAGGAGTGAGCAGTTAAAAATATGTTTGAGTTCGAGTTGAAATTGAATGTGATGAAGGCTTGCTTATTAATAATGAACTCGCAATGGTAACTGTGTGCATTTATTAATAAATTGTTATAAAAAAATCCATGGAAGACGATAATTGTGTATCATTGAATTGTTTGATGATTAATAAAGTCGAGTGCTTCTTTTTTAAATTTAAAATGAATGCATTAAATTAATTTACACACAAATCTAACCATTGAACCTTCGTTGTTGTTAAAGATTTTCACAACTATCAAGAAACAATATTAACCAAAATGTAATATTTAATAATATTTTTTGTAAAAATTAATATATATATATATATATATATATATATATATATATATATATATATATATATATATATATATATATATATATATATATATATATATATATATATATATATTTGGCTTTGTCATTTACGCTCAGTGTTGTCAAAAATAATATTTATTAATAAGCAATTAAACTATATGGTAAAGCAATTTCGTTTTGGTAGATCAACAGTTCATTTCCTTTCAAATGACACCTTGATCACAAAAATTGGCTATACATTTTAGGAGGAATGACAATGACAAAAAAAAGTTTTGCCTATTAAATGTATAGATAAACGAAATAGGTTAGTATTGTTATGAAATAGATTATGAATGAATGAGAACTTAAACGTTGCAAAAAAGTAAATATTTATTATGAAATGAACAAATAAAATTATTATTAACAAAAGTGAATTGCTGAAATTTCATGTTTTTTAACCATATATATATAGATATAGATAGATAGATAGATATAATTCAAGTTTAAAAAAACGGCTTTAGATTTATTAAAATATATAATTACATTAATTTTTATTATTTGATTGTATTAGATTAATTTGTAATTTTAATATAGTATATAGTACAAACTAAAATAGAATGCTGAAAATGGGTAACCTACATATACTTCATGTGAGACTTTGAAATATATCGAATAACAGAATATCAGACTATTTGTCACAGAAATCTGACAACACAGAAACCCATCAAAATTGAGCTTGCATTTAGTTTTAATGGCGGATGACATTTTCAAATTCACTGAACACTCATTGGATGTATACAACCAGACATCCCATACACCCAAAACGATAATCTATTAAATCCCATCACACATCCAATCACGTAGGAGATAATAGAACTATTCCCGGTTGCTCGTACAGAATACACACGAAAACCTCGTACTGACAAAGCAGACGTCTTCCCAATACTGGATCATTTAATCTCCCAATAGCAACAGCAGAGGGGATAATTGCATTTATACATCCTATTTCGTGGTACCTCTGGGGACAGAGCAATAATTATTGAGAACGTGGAACTGTTTCACGTGGGATTGGCGGGATTTTGTGGCGGAAAGAGTGTACGATGATTAGTTGGTAAAGTGATTTTGTCAGTGAGTATCTTTTATCTCAATGAGTTTGAATAATTAAATTTATTCAATGATATTTACGAAAGACAATAATTTTGAAACGAAAACTCTTATTTAGTGACGTTTAAATCAATTTCTAATGGTTGTTATTTGTTAATCTGAGTTTGCTTGCACTATGTTGAAGTGGCCGATTTCCTCATTTTATTTTGACATTAATTAAGATCGGGATTTTAAAAAGTTCATTCCAATTGTATCGAAAATTAAAGTTAAGGCATTCCAAAACTGTAGGACTTTTGATTGTGATTCCAATCAAAAGCCTTACAACTTTGGAATCCAAGACTGCTTTTTCAGTTGAAGGGTTTGCTGCAAAAAGGATGTAGCTCCAACCTTGGAGAATTTGGAGTTACATGTACTCTTTTGTGGTAAAAAAAAAACTTGTTCGTTTGGTACCAGAAAGATGTAGCTCCAATCGTTAGTTCCCGCGTTACTCAAGAAATGGAGCTGTCTGTCTCATTAGTTTGTTCAAATACAGAGCACCTGGAGCTACCATCATTTTTCCCCAGACGACTGACGTGCTTTGCTTACAGGAAGGTTATACAGCAGTTATAAACAGTTGAGTTTTTGGTTCTTTTACGTTTTGTGGTTCTACGATGGACTACAACCAGACAACGCAGCAGATGAGCCGGACGTTACAGAGGGGGAGTGTGATGATTAAAAATGGGATTTTCGGTTTTTAAAGCGAAGTTATATGCTATATTTCAATTGAAGTTTTCTTTAAATAAAATATTATTATAGTAAATTGTATTTTTTGTGAAATATTTTTCATAGAGGTAGACAGTGCATCTATTTGGTTGCAAGAAAGAGGTAGCTCCAACAATCCAACATGTGCCACGTCATCTGGAAGATAAAACGTTTTTTACGGTTTTCTGCAAACTTAAATAATTGGAGCTACCTTCTTTTTACAGCAAACCCCTCAATTTGTCAAATTTAAAAGTATTTATAAACTTCATTAAATAAGTCTGATTTATGAACTAAAGTTTTTCGTTTTGCAGAACACCGCATTAAAAAATAAATCACACTAGATACCGAGATTAATGAATCAAATATAAAGTTTTGTTTTACATACAAATTCAAATTTCCAGTGCAGTAAAAATTTATAAATTATTGGAATTAGAGATTTATATAAGAAGACCTTTTAATCCTGGATTCATGTAAATCATAAGATAATTTTAAACGTCTATCGCATTATATCTAGGACACAAACTCTTTCAGTCACCTTCGCTTTAGACTCTCCAATGATATGAAAACCTAATTAATAAATAAGCTACACGTTGAAAACTGGATGCTAAAACGCTGAGCTTCACAAATTGACGAGATTAACTCATCAAATTTAACTCCTCCGTAACAACTTTGGATGAAAACCCCATCAGATATTTTACCGTTAAGCTTGTTCGTAGCAACTCAGAACTTGCTAAAGGCTTACGGGCTAAGTTTGTCATCACAAAACTAAAATACTGCTGACTAAAGTACTTTTTTATTTCTTCATGGCCTTTTTCAGCTTATTAACAAAGACTATCCTCTAAGGGCAGGTATAGATAATCTCCTACTGGTACAATACTGATTAGGACGGTTTCGATACCCTCACCCTTCGAATACGATGAGCACATTTTCGCAATTATTTTTTCCAAGCTGTGCGGAGAAAAAAGTTGACGTGTTTCTTGTTATTAAGATAATCCGTAATATCGTTTGGCGTCAGAGAGATTTATTAGAAGTGATATTTGCTCCGTTTTAAGCTTTTTTTATTGGGAAGCGTATGATCCAATTGTAAAAGTTTTAGAAGGGAATTTGATGTGTTAGAAGAAATATAAAGTTCATGGTATGATACCTAGATTATCATTGCTTGGTTCATTACAATTTATAAACTATCATTTTAAAGAATCGAATTTTTAAACGTTCTAAATTGTTTATTTTAAAAGTTATGAAAATGTATAAGAAATAAAAAAAATTATTGAAAAATAGTTTAAATGTATATATTTTTTAGTTTTGAAGTATGTATCTTAAAATAAAATAATATAAAGAAGAAAAAATTATATAAAGGAATATTGGAATTATTCGTTATGGAATAAATTATTGTTACATAATTGAATTATTATGGAATTTAGAACTTCGTAAACTATGTAAAACTGCACAATTAAGGGTACTGCGAAGTTACGATGAGTTTCATATTATTAGTGGGAAACATTTGGTATTTAATGCCAATAACTTACAATATGTACTAACTCTACAGATGCAATATTTTGTCAAATAATTCATTTTTGATGAATATAAATCAGTAATGGTAAATCGGCGTTAGTTTTTATTATGCAACTTGACAAACAACACATTGTAATTTTTTCTTTCATATATTCTTTCTGAGAGGAAAAAATTAGATACTAAATTATTTTCTTTACTGTTTACCTTTCAATTGCAACCGACCGAAGGGAGACAAGTATAATTTCATAGAATTTTAATACATTTAATCGCGTTTTTTTTTTGTTTTTTTTTTAAGATTTGTTTGTTAGCGACACAACAATGGATCGCTAATTATGCACTCCCTTGTAAAAAAACTCTTTTTTCGCATTTAATGAGTAATTGCTATCAGTTTGCCATTTGGTTAAGCAAATACCAGACTGTAAAAAAATTGCTTACAAATGAGTACATGGACATACTCGTTTTTTCTGTGAGTAGAATTGCATCGCAAATGAGCGATGACGTACTCAAATTTAAATAATCGTACTGTCGCAAAAATGAGCAGTATGGTTTAATATTGCTAATACCAGATTCTGTTCAAGCCATCTTAACAAAGCGACCTATGAAGCTTAAAATATTTGTTCAGAAGATGGTTTTTACATTATTTGATGTCGATTGCTTAAATGGAAACTGAGTTATTACAACTCAATTATCTATTAAAATATTTGGGAAAATACAGATATTTCCAAACAATATTCATTATATTTATTCTTCAACTTTCATTTAAGAAACTCGCAAAAATAATTTTTCATAAGTATGTAAAACATTTTTAAAAGTTTCGAGATTCTAATAAAAAAATCTAATGCGCATAGAACATTTCGAAATATTACCAACGTTCAAATTTAACAAGATGATAAAAAATTTCAATTTTATGAAAGATGTATTAATTAAAACTTTCTTGAAAAAAATATAGATTATACACACATTTTATGAGACATTTGTATAGTTGTGCTTATAAATATAAACAGCAGTGTTTATATGTGGTCATTTTCAAATTCCGGTGTCATTTACAATCCTAATAAAAAATATTTTCCCTATAGATTGTATTTAGCTTTTCAACTTTTTTCTTTTTCTATACAGTTGTTGTCAAACAGTTGTTATTGAAGAAATACAAAATTGGATTAAAATATTTAAATAAAAATTATGTATTTAAGCAAATGTGGTGAGGGAATAAAAAAAATGGCTGAATCAAACAGAAAGTATAATTTGAATTCTGCAATAGAATTATTCCAATGCCGGATTTTTTTTTGTAGCATTTACAATTGTTTTAAATATTCTGTATTTTGCATTAAAGAAGGTTTTCATAATATTTAAAGATAAATTAAGCTTTTAATATATTTAATTCTTTTGTCCAGAAATTTGTGTCATGTCTGTTACCGTACACTTTAAGACATATTTTTAAATCAAAATTTACATTTTCTGAATGGTAAAAGTTTTTTATCAATGCAGCAGGATTAGAGAGATAATTACAAGCAGCCATCTATAATTTCTTGTTGTTAATAGATGAAGAAGGAGACCTTTTGTAGAAAGTATTTTTATTAAATGTCATGTCTGTTACCATAACTTTTTATATAAATCATTTATATATTTTTAATTTCTCTTATAATTTTCTTAATTTCCCTTTTGTCACTGGATTTTGAAAATGACACAGCAAAAAATAAAATTATAATTTTGATGGTGTTTTGCTGTTTTGAAAGTCCACGGTTAACCAATAAACTGATCCCCAGTGGTTCTTTTGTGGTTATCAGCGGCTACTGAATACTCAAGCGGAAAGAAGAACTCCCGATTTGTAAGGAACAACTGAAGTGCAACAGTGCAGCAAATTATTGCAGATTTTAAGAAAGAATCCTATCAAAGCATTTCTGAGCGCACTATTCGCCATACACTTCAGCATATGGGGATATGAAAGACCCAGACCATTTCGGAGGTCATAATATTTTGGCCCCTCACACTGCAAAAAAATGTGCTTAAAAATGAGTACATGGACGTATTCGATTTTGTTTGAGTACAATTGCATCGTAAATGAGCGATGACGTACTCAAATTTAAGTAACCGTATTTTCTCAAGAATGAGCAGTGTGATTTAATATTGCTGATATCAGCTTCTTTTCAAGTTATCTTAACAAAGCGACCTGGTAAAATTAAAATATTTTTCCACAGAAGATGTTTTTCCACATTATTTGACGTCGATTGCTTGATTGGAAACTGAATTATTACGGCTCAATTATTTTACTTTCCATTCTTTTACCGCACCTGTTTAACATTATTTCTGTTTATAACTTCTTCGTATCGCTTTGACGAATATGGGATCCGGATTTCAACATCAGGTAGACGGATTGGGTTCGATTCCTGGTAAGTCCTGGTTGTAATTGTTGAAAGTGATTTATGAAGCAGCCTATGTAGACAAGAAACTGCTCTGTTTTTGAGTACATGTCTTTTTCAAAAATGAAACTTGTGTATTCGAAGCTACGATAAGCATCAAATATAATCAAAAACGAGTACATGTTACTTATTTTTAAGTACCTATTTTTAGCAGCGCAGTGTCAATATGATAAATAGTAAATAGAGAAAATATGATGTCGCATAATCTATAAAACTAAAATAGTTCAGCAGTCACACTTTCAATTTAATACTCAAATCCTAGAGCGCCCCATTGATTCATCGTATACTTTCCAATGCAGTGGCAACCTACTCAGAATGACTCTGGAATAGAGATGTAACACACCCGTTTCATCAAACAACTCCACTCTCCAAATAGCCTTCGAAATCGCCGAAGTTACGCGTTCAAAATGCATCGGAATATTTTCTCGTCCCCTAATCAGATCAGAAGGGCTTTTCGGAACGATTAATCTCCCCTTGTCCGTCCGGCGCAGACCAATCAGAACGCGTTCATTGCGGACGACGGAAAAAGGGGGTGGGAGCTCGGGGCGTACACAACCGGGGCGTATCGCCCTAATGAATGTTAAGGATCAGCGGAACAAAGTGTCGCCGGATTACTGGCGGCGCCCGCGTCAGCTTAATAAGCCCAGATCAAAAGTCGCCCTCTTGTTAGGGCGTCCACTCCCTTAATACCCGGGGCGTAAAAATCGGGTGTAAGCCCCGGCCGTTCCTTTGGCAAACGCGCGTTGTCCACCCAAATGAACAAATGCAGGGCCGGTGATGGGGGTGTATCGGCAGGTGTGCGAGAGTCCAATTCATCTGCGTTAGAGTGTAATAAGATGAAGGAAAATGTTGAAGCAAATGCGATACCGCTTCTTCTCGTTTAGAGAGAGGGGGAATTGTACGATGGGCAGTATGTTTAAATGAATTGAAGCTGTATTATTTGGCTGGGTTTGTCGTTTCATGGCATCACATTCGACGTATATGCCCATCTTTGTGGGACACAAAACAACTCATTCTGTTTCGAATCTGCTGTTAGTAATTTTAAATTAAATGTAATGATGCTATTATGATCATTTTTGATTAAAGGATATTTTTAAGGCGTTTTTTGGTGGATATAAACATAGAGCATATAATTTGAGATATTTCTGCGATTTTAGTCCTTTTCATCTGTTCCAAATATTTTTTTGCGTTGTAAGAAACACCACATAAGGAAATATGTTATATTTATTATATAGAGCAGAAGTATGCCCTTTCCCCACCTCCTTTCCCCCTTGCTGAAACCGTTTCGTGGAGGAAAAATACAGGTAGCAACCGCACAAACTGCACGTTGTGATTGGTCGAAACAACGTCATATACACAGGCAAACTGGAAATCTGCACGTGATGCCATATAAACCAATCACCGTCCGCAGACTTTTTAATCGTTTGCCGCTCGTGTTGCCTGTCCTCCACGAAGTCACGTGGTTGCAAAAGCTCTATATGAAGGTTATATTTGTTATAAGGAAATGTTTTATATATGAAAATACCACATTGGGAAAATGTCGTGGTTAATTAATTAAAATTTATGGATCCATTGTAGCTATTCCTATGAGTTTATTCTATTAGATTAAGATGGAAACAAGGTCGACTAAAAGCAGTAGACGAAGAGACACTCCTTACATCTTTGGTGGTCGGGTTAGGAATGCACTGAGTAAGAAGTGTTGCCATCGATGAGATAGTTTAGATTCGCACGACTAACAGTGACTATATAAGGATAGGAACTGGGTTGTGAAAGACGTAGCTCATAAGAATAGAATATGGTTTGCGCGGGATCGATGCGCAGTTAAAAATAAATAGTAATTTAGAAAATCATTACGGGAAAAGAGAATTCAAACACCGTTTTTCACCTTAAAGTGATGTCAAATGAGCAATGTTTTACAATGTGGTAAACCTAAAAATTGCCTGCTAGTCAATCCTCTAAGTAGTTCGAAAATGCGTGTTCAGAGGTCGCTAATGTGAACGTCCCTATGGGCTGAACAAATATTTTTTTTGTGTGTGTGATTTCCCAACATTTTTGCTTTTGTCACAATCTTTACTACTTTTAGCCCTCAATTATAATGTAAACATTGATGTCTAAGTGTCTGATATAACTTCCAACCCGAAGTGACCACACCCTGGTAAGTAACGCGACAGCTCTGCAGAAAGCATGTTTAATTTGCAACTTACACTCTCCAGACGATCGGACAAGAAGGACCCAAACAACTCCACCCCCACTCGAACAATGCCCGCTCATTAGCGCCAAGCCCCATCGACCCTCCCTTTTAACGGCCCCGGGGCAAGTGCGGAGGCATTTTCATCTCCCATACCAAACGTCATAACGAGGCTGGCCTACTCGATAATGCTGGGCCATTATGATGCACTGTCCCTCCCTGGCACAGTCCAGGGCATTACGTGCTTGCTGCTCTACGTCGATAGTTATCGAAATTGTAATTGGGGAATTTGTTGGTATGGGGCACAACATCCAGAATATGTCTATGGGATGATTCATGGATCGAAGGTGGAGTTGTGGACGTCGCATGCACTTGAAATGGATGTTAAATGGTTAATGAAGTACCGGGTGAAGTGTATTGGATGTGTGTCTGGTTGAAATGAGATGGGTGGATGTATGTTGTTGTGTAAGGAAATAAGTATGAGTTTATGATTTTGTTATTTCTAGTAGTTTATGAATTTGTGTATTTATTTTTTCGCTTTATATTAATAAATATTACTTTTATTTTTTTCGTTTTATATTAATAAATATTACTTTTATTTTTTTTCGTTTTATACTAATAAATATTACTTTTATTTATATTATTTAATAATTTTACTATTACAAATCTAATTTAGCAAATAATTTATTTTTCACTAATCTAATTTAATAAATAATTTAATTCCTATTTAATTTAATAAATAATTTAATTCTTATTTAATTTATTAAATAAGTTAATTCTTAATTCATTTAATAAATAATTTAATTCTTATTTAATTTAATAAATAATTTAATTCTTATTTAATTTAATAAATAATTTAATTCTTATTTAATTTAATAAATAATTTAATTCTTATTTAATTTAATTCTTATTTAATTTAATTCTTATTTAATTCAATAAATAATTTAATTCTTATTTAATTTAATTATTATTTAATTTAATAAATAATTTAATTCCTATTTAATTTAATTATTATTTAATTTAATAAATAATTTAATTCTTATTTAATTTAATAAATAATTTAATTTTTATTTAATTTAATAAATAATTTAATTCTTATTTAATTTAATAAATAATGTAATTCTTATTTAATTTAATAAATAATTTAATTTTTATTTAATTTAATAAATAATTTAATTCTTATTTAATTTAATAAATAAGGTAATTCTTATTTAATTTAATAAATAATTTAATTCTTATTTAATTTAATAAATAATTTAATTCTTATTTAATTTAATAAATAATTTAATTCTTATTTAATTTAACAAATAATTTAATTATTATTTAATTTAAAAATACATTAATTATTATTTAATTTAATAAATAATTTAATTATTATTTAATTTAATAAATAATTTAATAAGATAAATTATAAATAAATATAATAATAATAGTGTAATCAGTATATAGTATTGTAATCAGTATTTAATAGTGTAATCACTATTTGACAGTGTAATCAGTATTTAATAGTGTAATCAGTATTTAATATTGTAATCAGTATTCAATAGTGTAATCAGTATTTAATAGTGTAATCAGTATTTAATAGTATAATCAGTATTTAATAGTGTAATCATTATTAAATAGATAATTTAATTTAATTGTTTAATGTGTGTTCATTTAAAATAATATGGGCACAGTTTGAATCTATAGATTTTAATACTGATTATATATATATACTAGCTGAAATGCCCGTTCTACGCACGGGAAGGAAATAAGTTACAAAATTGATACAAATACAATATTATAGCGAAATAAATATTTTCTTAATTTCTCACCCATCAAGGGGTACCACAGTGTTAAAAGTTCCAATTTGTAACGAAATTTTATTATCAAGATCCTGCAAGAACTGGAAAGATTGATAACATGGAGAAGTTGACTATACAATAACTTGGATATATGTATACCTTACTCCCGTTGATTAACATCCATATTTTAACCTTTAACTCATATATTGTTAATAATAATTATCTCCGAAAAACTTTTATTAGACACATGTGTCAACATTTGTCGTTAAGTTTCAAAAATTGGCGAGAATATAAAAAGAAAAAAAAAGAAAATTATTTTAAAAGGTTCACCTGCCAAATTCAAGATTTTCATATTTTTTCTATTGAAGGCCTATCAATATGCAGGGGGGGGGGGGAAGCCACAGCACTTTTTTTCGGATTTTGCCCCCGCACTTTTTTAATATTGAACTTTTTAAAATAAAAAATATTCAGAATCAAATTTTTATTGCATTGCTAAACTAAATTTTGTTTTAAAAAAAATCGAAACCATATCCTACAGACAATGGACGCAAATTGATTCACCCTCTGACACTTGCACCAAGTGGAGGAGGAGTCCACAACAGCAGTTTTCGATTCCGCCCACATAACTCATCGTATAGGCATACCATCATATAAAGAAAGGTAGGCCGCATCGACCAAGGCAATTATTAACCCATTCCTCCCTCTGACCTTTGTACCCCGCAACGGGAATGTCGCCCTTAACTGCAGACGATTTTGTTCTCGTTACTCCCCGGGGAATCGTGCTATTGGCGATAAATGATCTACCGTCGTATAGGAAAGTGAATCACGTCGATAAGGTCGTTTGTTAAACCATTTTCCCCTCTGATCTTTATACCGCATTAAGGGAACCCCAATAATTCTACGGGAAATCAGCCTTCGTGGATAAATAACATAACATTGTGTAGAGAAAGGTAGGCCGCGTCAACCAGATTGACCATTTATACACTCTCCCACTGACATTCCTACCACGTGGGGTTCAAAGTATTTATGAACCAATTATTACGGTACAGTGTGGCTTGTACCTATTGTCCACTGCCCGATAGCTTACCCTTTCTATGTCCACTTTGTACGACTGGCCCGCCCGAAGGCATACAGCGAGATGTTTCACAGAAACTGAAGCTTCGACAGCCGTGAAGGCAACCCAGCCCAACAGAGAGGACGCCGGCGATCACCGGGCCCATGAAGCCGAGCGACCCGTGGTGCGAACTAACATCCAAGGGCGACAAAGTGTTTTAAAATTTGAACTCAACTGAAAGATTTGCTACTTTGTCTTTATTAACTTTATTACAGAACTTCACTCACAGGTAGAGTGGTAACGTAACTGGCCTCTCGGCAGGTAAACTAATAAATAATGGACAACGCAAAACTAACTGAGTGCACGGGGGCTAAATTACAAACTTTTATTTAGCGATGGGCTTCCTGTCTTGAACCATTATATTATTCATACTGTATACTTCTCTTCAGTTTGATAATATATTTTTCGTATGGCTTGCACTTTTGGTCGTAGCATTTTTCGTTTTGTTTTCTTTTTCACAGTTAAATCCCCCCCGGTGCGACGGGCCGGTTTTTATATTATTTTTACATATATGATCATATTTTAGTTCATTTGGCGATATTTTATTAATTTGGCGAAATGTTTTATTCATTCGGTGAAATTTTAATTTATTTGGCGAAGTTTATTAATTTGGCGACAGTTTTTAGTTATTTGGCGACAGTTTTTAGTTATTTGGCGACATTTTGGCGATATTTAGTCATCAGCCAATCAGAATGCTCCTCGTACGTTACATAATATTAAAAATTTCCATTGTTTAAATTTTATATTTTGCATTGTTACATGTTCTCCATGTTAATCCTATGGAGAAGTTTCGAAAAAGGGGTTTTACAACCCCTTAAATCCGTTCGATCGGAACAAAAATAGCTTACTTTTCCTATTTAAGGTATAAGGAACAAATTTGCCAAATTTCATCTTCATAGGTATACGGGAAGTTGGAGAATTAGTGATGAGTGATGAGTGGGTTTTTCGCATTTATATATATAGATATATGTATAGAGAAGATATATTGTTAAAGTAATGTTATGCGCTATGAAAGTAATTGTATACTTTATGTTTTCTCATTCTTATAAACAAGAAAACCAAATAATTTGAATTTAAAATATTTTAGACATAATTATTTATACTAAATTTTATTTAAAAAATAAGTGATTGCCTAGTAGTGAGTAACATAAAAATATTAAAGATTTATTTTTCAAATCAGTAAAATATTTTTTTCTCAAACGGAATGTTATCCCGACATTTCCTCAAAATATTTATATTGTATTTATAATTTTACTTCTATAATGTCAAAAATATATTTAAATATTAAAGTTTCTTAGTAAATATAAACAATATTACAATTTTAAATTACAGTAAGCATCTTCTCGAACTATTTAGAATTACTTTACTTTGCGTAAGCCATACAAAAAAAAATCTCAGACAATATTCTCACTTCCCTTTGTAATCTGCCTTCAATTAATGTGTAGGAATTTTATTCAAATACTTGCTCTCGTTATTTCCTCTAATAGATTTTTTTAATTATGTGCTATAAACTTGCTACTCATCCCTCAATTTTTAACAATGAATGCGATTTCTAAATTAACATTTTAAATATCGTGATTCATATCTTTTGCTTGAACCCCAAAAAGCTAAAAATACGTAAGTATTCCTTTATTTGCCCAAGACGTAATTCCAAACAAATAAGCTCAGTCTTATTTATCAAATTAAACATGTTTTCGAAATGATGCGCATAGTTTAAATGGAAATGTAGGTATTAATATTTATGTAACATTAAGCAGATAAATAATACATATATTTAAATGTTTTCAAATTTTTCAATAGTTAAGCAATTCGGTGTTTTCTTAGCTCATTTGATTTTTCAGTTAAATTATTAAATACTTCATAAAGTACTTATATTATTTGTTACTTCAGAAAAGCATTAGAAATTAATAAATGAGACTTGCGAACATCGTTTGTCATAAACTAAACCTTGGAGCTCCTTTAATGTAAAATATTTTAATCCTATTTGTATTCTGTAATTGAAAATAGTTTTAAATACTACAGATAAGCGTTTTATGTTTTGAAATTTAAAACATTCAATTATATAATAAAGACTTTTTTTTTAAGTTTATAAAGGAATTTTTATTGTTTTCCTTCTACACTCTTTCTCAAATATAAGAAATATTACGTTCAATATTAAAATAATTAATTATGTTCTTCATAATAATGACAATATATAAATACTAGCATGACCGTGCGATAATTATCGTAATGGACAACCCCCCTCCTTCCACCACACCCATTCGTTACAGTCAAAAAATACGAAGGTTTAACTTTCTGTTCATAGATGGGAGCATTATCAACGATATGTTTAAAAAAATCCGTTAAAATAAATTATTTTAAAAGCATTTAAAAACACGTTGATATTTATGAGATGAAAGTACGATTCTTCACTGGCCTATGAAATTCTTTTTCTTTTGATACCTCATGTGATAAGATTCGTTGCGTCTAAGAGGCGTAAAAGGGATCTTTACTACAGAAATAATATATATGATATTAAGTATGATAAGCTTGTTTTATAATATTTTTATAAAATTTAAAAGCATTCATTTGGCCTTTTGTATGTATATTTGCAATTATTTTGTATATCTGTCATCCCTACTACATGTCACTCGCTCCTTCAAGACCAGAATTTTGAAAAATATTTATCTTCTCTTGATATCATTCGATAAATGCTGCATTTCGATCTCTGCAAAATTGATACAATATCGGAAATAGACTAAAATCGGAAATAACAATCCGATTTTAGTTTTCACAATTTTGCAATTTCTTCAGAAGTAAACTGCCGAGCTTTCGGCACCTTGAACAACAACATTGAAATGTTGTTTTAACTCTTGTGTTTCTTGTTGATGACGTCACTCGCAAATATTTGCATATTACCGAATATTTTATCACACAATTAAGAAGTTATAGTTTGTGAACTTTGGAACTTTTTTTGGGAATCTTCTTGGGAAGTTCTTTTGTGGCGCGTAATTTTACTTTTTTTTATTTAATATAAAAAATTTAACCGATTCAAATAATTATTTTCGATTTTTATCTTTAATTGTTCTAAACCTTTTATTACTTTTTCATAGCTGTGAATGCTTTAATTGAAATTTCATTAGCTAAAGACAGCCGTATATAAACGTTTGGCGCAGGGTGTAGCTGAAATTACATTGAAAGATTTAGTAATATCATGGAAGTTAATTTCACAATACTTAATTTACTAAGTACTAATTTAATTTTTAAACTTAATTTACTTGAAAAAGGGCATAAAAACTACATAAAATGTATGTTTAAATGTAATGTGATTTAATAATTTTCTTCACAAAACTTTTCAACTGGTCTTATTTCTTTCATTTTTGATATTATATAGATGCGATTTTTGCATTAACTAATATGAAAACAAAGGAATATTTTTTAATTTAATATTTTGAAAAAAAATTAACTGACTATAAACTTTAGAATAAAATATTATTCTATTAAGTATTCAAAAATAAGTAAAATGTACTAATTTTTTAATACATTCGATGCTTATCATGACTCCGAATACATAAGTTTCAATTTTGAAAAAGCATGTACTTAAATATGAGTACAATGGGTAAAAATGAATAAAAAGAGCAGATGCTAGCCTACATTATAAACAGAAGTCATGTTAAAAGGAGTGACAAAAAAATGGGTAAGTAAGATCATTTAATTGTAATAACACAGTTTCTATTTAAGCGGTCGACATCAAATAATGTGTAATACCATATTCTGAACAACTATTTTTAAGTTTGTCAGGTCGCTTTGTTAAGATGGCTTGAACCGAAGCTGAGATTAACAATATTAAATCGCACTGCTCATTTTTGCGAAAGTACGATTACTTAAATTATAGTACGTTATCGCTCATTTACGATACTATAGTACTAAAAAAACACATTCATGTATTCATTTTTAAGTATATTTTCATTGCAATGACTTTATTGCTCTACAAGTTTTTCTGCCATCTTTTATGACACCCTGTGATATTTAAAATTAAATTTAAATAAAAACTTAAACAATATTAAAATATAAGTACTAAATTAAAATGTCCCCTAACCGATTCTCAAAAAGGACAGTTACCCTTAGAGTTACCTTTGCATAACAAAATCCCGAAAACCCTATCCACCCTGAATCTGGAAAAACGCTTTCACACTTCTGTTGACTATTTGCTGTTATTTTATTAGCTGTTGTTATGGGCTGTTTTTTATTGTTATTAATATTTCTAGCACCTTCTTTTCCATACGTACACCCTTTCCAAAAAAAGAGTTGGCGATTGGCTCCTTTGTGTGGCTCGAATCCACTAAAGATGTGACGTTTCAAAGGAGTGGGGCTCATACAATGGGGACGAAACCCGCATCATGGTAAATCTCGGGGGTCGCACACAAATTGCAGAAATTCCTGAAAATAGCAAAATAATATAACATGTTTACTAAACACTATGTATAAAATATTAAACATTACTGGGTGATTTATTTAAAGCCAACTGTCGATTTGTTTGAGTATGCAGAAAAACTTGTGATGGTTTGATGCATGAAAACTTCTATATATAAACTAGAAAATTCGAATTATTACCAATATTTCTGGATTCTGCATAGAAAATAAACCCTTTAATACATTCCAATGAACAGTTAGAAAAAAATCTGCTTTATTTGTTCTTTTTTTCAATTATTAGCAAAGTTGTTGAAAATGGGTAATCAAATTATTAATGTTAAAGAATAAGAAATTCGAAAAGTTTTTAACAATCTTCGAAAAAATGGAAATATTCTACAAAAAATATTAATTTCGAAAATTATATAAATGACAAGAATTAACTACAATATATTTAATGCAAAATATTTAAACCTGTGAATTAAAAAAAATTAAAAAAATTGTGTTCCCAATAAAAAAGTAAACATTTTTATAAAAAAAATATATAATTTTTTTTAATTAGAAAGATAAATTGAAATTTGCACGTAAAAAATCAGTTTTGGTACCTATTTTCCGCTACCTTACAATATATAGAATCATGTTTTTATAAAAACAGTTAGCTTTCATACAACGTATATTTCACATATTTGCAGTAATATATTAAAATAAATTGCTTATAATGTTAAAAAATACTGTCTAATAACAAATAATAAGTTATGTAAAAATAAAAAATCTAGACAAGTAGATAATACACTATTTAAGTTATATATAATCTGTATCGTAATCTATAATCGTAAGTAATGCATAATCCGCTGTTCTCAAAACGCATCCAAGACTTACTATCATCGTTATGTCACGCATTTTCGGACTGAGCAGACTTCTCTGCGGAGTTTGGGTCCTTGTTGGATAGATAGTTTTACAGAGTCAACTTTGTTACTTCCGTCATGACTTTCTTTACATACAACTATTTTGTTCGAGGAGTGATTCTGGTGTAACCCTCTGTGGGATCGGGATTTGCGTGGCCCCATTTTATGCGCTTTATCTATAAGTGTACTTTATTTTGTGCTTCATTTTCTGTAACAAATATTAATAGTTAGTATATCGTCTCGTCTTAGTTACTTTGAAGAATAAGTATCATTGTTTTATACCTGTATATCCAACAGCCAAACGCGTATAGAAAATAACGTATAGTTTTGGCAAATAGTACTACAAAATAATTTATATAATTTTGTTTTTAAAAAGATTTTCAATTTACAATTCTGAAAGCGATTTTTTTGCTATCTTTACAAAAAAATATAAATGTATATGGGTGAGTAACTTTGTTATTTCACATATTTATACAATTAAAAGTATTAACTATTTTACATGGTTATAAAATAATTAAAGCACGCAAAATTAGATTTTATTAATTAGTTTATTACAAGATTTATTAATTAATAACAATACAGGTACTCATTGTTGTATTATCACCTATTATTTTGATTATTTTATTAAAAATTATTTACCCACTTCTTTGACGTTACTGATATTCAATCCCTCGACTCCAATGAAACATATGTTCGAACAAAAAATAAAGTTTTAGACTCGGCCCTTTCAACAATAAACAACTCATTAATTACCTGCAATATCAGATTATACAGAAACGCTTATAACCATTCGTTCAGGATAAAAGTAGATTCTATTTTAAACTGTATTAGAAATTTGTATAAATAGTACAAAAAATAATTGTATGTAGTATTTTTTTTTAAATATAAGAACGAGCAATATTATTCCGGAATTTCATTAATCCAGTCCCTTTAAAAGCATGTAGAGTTGAGCTATGTAACCGTTTGCATTATCCTCTTCTTGAGGCTGATTTAATGCATATTTTGCATATTCAGGAAAAAATATTATTGATTCTGCCCAAAAATTCTTCCTTGCATAAAATGCATTTAAAGAACATGATACGGAATATTTTTGAAAAAATATACTCTATTGGCACAGTTGGTTCCTTGAATGAATGTCGCACTAAAGCTACACAATGGGCTATTAGCGAATGTTGGGGATCCATCCTGAAGGAGAAACCAGGGAACACTGCTTAGCCATTCTGAATAATGGTAGATGACTAGGAGAACACCCGAGGCGACATCCTACTCTCCGAACTTCCACATCATTATCAACGCAAAGACAGTTCGTCTACAACAGATTTAAAGTCGCACTAAAACTACTAAATAATCTTTTAGTACTACTTTGCGGACACTACTACGAAATTTTGAATCATGGTTAAATGACGGCGACAAAACCTGAGCTGGCACCACACCCTCAAAAGTTCTATACCACGATCAATGTGAGGACATTTGAACCAATTCAGATTTAACGTGTACCATCTCTCTCTCTCTCTCTCTACATGGCGAATGTTTGAAATAAGACAAGCTTGGCATTGTTCAGCCAAGACTCACATCCTTCGCAAAGTATCTTTTGCACTCCCAGAAATAACACTCTCATTTGTGAGAATTCCGCAATCGTCAGGGCTACTTTCGTTATATTTGACAATCATTTCGTCATTGAATCACGTTACTTTTGACGATACAAGCAAAATTTTGAGCGAATGTCAATTACTCAGATTCCTTTTAGGTCGTTTTTTACGTCATCATCTCATGGTTCTTATACATTAATATTGTCATAATTAAATCGAGTTTTAGTTTTCTTGACCGAGTGGATAGAGCGTTGGACTCTGGAACGAGAGGTCCTTGGTTGGAGTCAGCTCGTCGATATCGAATTATTAAAATCATCTTCATTTTTTACGAAATAAATTTCGTTTAAAAAAAAGTGACAAAACTAATTTCCTCAGTTTGACGAAATATTTAATCGGAGCATATAGCAAGAGTCTGTTTCATCAAAAAGGACAAAAGTTGCGTAAAAAATGACAAAAGTTGCGTCAAAAATGACAAAAGTTGCATCAAAAATGACAAAAGTTTCGTAAAAAATGACAAAAGTTTCGTAAAAAATGACAAAAGTTGCGTCAAAAATGACAAAAGTTTCGTAAAAAATGACAAAAGTTTCGTAAAAAATGACAAAAGTTGCGTCAAAATGACAAAAGTTGCGTCAAAAATGACAAAAGTCGCGTCAAAAATGACAAAAGTTTCGTAAAAATGACAAAAGTTTCGTAAAAAATGACAAAAGTCGCGTCAAAATGACAAAAATTGCGTCAAAAATGACAAAAGTTGCGTCAAAATGACAAAAGTTGCGTCAAAAATGACAAAGGTTGGGTCAAAAATGACAAAAGTTGCGTCAAATATGTGAATGCCTTTTTAACAGTGTGTGGTTGTGGATCTGGAGGTAACCTTCCTGCATCTACCATGTCTTCCCTCTCACGTTCCGTATGCGAATAAAGGGATGCTATGCTGAGGGAGAGAGGGGGGGGCGAACATACCCAAACCTCTCTCCTCCCCTCGTCCCTTTTGTTGGTGCAAACAAGAATCATTCAAGAGGCGAGAAGGAGGAGAAGAGAAGGCGACGCTTTATCGCCACACCACGCTCCCGCCTCCCGCCAAATTGAATCAATTTGGCGAATCGACAAACTAACTCGTTTTGGCCGCCTATCAGACGTCTTTAACTTTGTTTGGGTACTGCGGTCGCCCCACGCACCCCACTCACCCCCACCCTCAATTACGCCCCAATTAGCGCCTTCGCCGCCCCGTGTTAAGAGGGCAATCGAGTCCGCCTATTCACAAGAAGGCGCAGTGGCGGAGGTGGGGAGGGGCTTTCCACAGTGGCGTTTAGCGACCTGTAACGAGGTCCTATTCAAAGTCGGATAACTTTATTGCTTTTTTTTTATCGTCTGCGGGGGTGGTAAATAATGAATGGGAGGACACTACTAGAGGCGAGAGTTTGTCCCCCCCCCCTTTTTTTCTTTTTCCAAACTCAATATCTGCCTCTCCAATCTCTCGTTTCGGGCCCTATTGTTGGGTTTTGGTTTTTGTTGTCGCGTCAGATTGTTGATTGGAGGGTTGGGGGTGAGGGGCTTTGACGAATTAATTGCTTGTTCCTTTTTGGGTTGGATGTTGGTGGGTGGTGGTGGTGGTGGCCTTTTTGTTGCACAGCCTTATGTGGCGGTGAAATGGCCCGTGATGGGGGGGGGGGTGAGGGTGGTTAATACATGTCATCCGGGCGCTGGATTCTGCATTGACAGTTCGTTAATGTGGGTCGTTTTACTTTCTGAATCAATTTGCGATCGTTTAGGTGCCAACTACATTATATGTTTCCAAACAGGGATGGAAGGCCCGTGATTGGCTGGTCAGGAGATTCCCGAGCTTTACACACTGATCTCTAACTGTAACTTCTGGATAGGGCAAGACATTTTGTTGACTTGAAGCCGATATGGAGGCCGCCATGACGGGGCACACTTTTCTTGATACCGCAATATTTTGTATATTTTTCATGTTAAAATACGCCGACATATATTATTTTTGGGTAAGTTTTTTTTATTTTCTTTTTAAACCCATTTTAAATGTAATCTGCTCTTAAAATAGGAAGTCATTTGCAAGTCAAAGTAGAAGTAGTTAAAAAGCAAGAGCAAAAACTATCTGTTTGGCAATATAAAAATTAATTCTATAAGAAGAAAATATAATATTTATATATATTTAATACTTCTATAATGCTTTGGTAATAAAAAACACCACTAAATCATTTTTTTAAAAATGTTGAGGCACAGTATGGCAGCTTTCAATTGGTTTCAACGCGCCCGTACAGGAAACAAAGTTTGAGCCTTCCAGCAGTTACAGTTAGAGTTCAGTGGCTTTACATCGGATGGATGCGAGTTCAATCCACTGAACTCTAACTTTAACTTCTGGAACGCTCAGAATCAGTTTCTTCTATGTATGTAGTTGAAGCCATACTGTAAGCAGCCATACTACCTTTTAAAAGTGATTTTGTGGGTTTTTTCCTTCTCAAATCGTTATGAAAATATGAAATATGTTTAGATATTTTATTTTCTACAGAATTCTATATTTTATATATTTATTTTATTTTCTATAAAATCAATTTGTATATCGTCCAAAATATAGTTTTTCTTATTGTTGATTATCCACTTATTATTGGTTAAAATGGATTTTAAAAAAAAGGCATTCAAACTGGGTTTCAAAGAAAAAATTTAAAAAGTAGCCAAAAGCACTATTGGCCTATTTTAGCATGAACAATATATGAAACATAGAGGTAGAAATGGAAGCGCGGAGTACAGATTTTTAACCAATAATTGGCTTTAAGTTAACAAATTGCTTTGCCCAATCCAGAAGTTACAATTAGAGTTCAAAGTTTCAATCCCTGTGATCCGACAAACATTCACCGTGTAGAGTTTAAATCTGAATTGGTGCAGATATTTTCATGATGATCATGGTGTGGAATTTTGGAGAGTAAGAGGTCACCTCAAGTGTTGTTCTCGTCATCTGACCATGATTCAAAACTACGAGGCAGTGTTTCCGGGTCTTTCCTTCAACCTTAATCATTAACCCATTGTTTAGATTTAGTGCGACGTTAATTATTAACTAAGGGTATTGAACCAAAGATGACCTGTAACACACTCAAAAGTTTCACTGTCGATTGTTTCACTGAAGTATAAATATCCTGATACTCAAAAATTAAGAAACAAGTTTAAATACAAATAATAGTATCCTTCTTCAAATCATGCGATTTTCTGACAATTATGCTTCGACGGGAAAAACAAACGGAAAAACTCCATTTCGGTGGTGTACCCGCAGATGCCTGAATAATAGTCCAATTATTTTGCTTTCGATAAAATAAAAGAGAAGGAATAAACGGAAAGAAATAACCAGTGGGGTAACGTTATTTTAACGTGTATGAAACCGCGGGTAACAGCTAGTTGCTTATATTAATTACTTTTGTGCTTGGTAAATATAAGTTAGCTGATTTTTGATTGACAAGATTTTTTTAAAGTAAGTGAAACGTCCTAAAAACATTTAGATTTTTCATATTCTAAATAGGATTAAATTTAAAAAATTTAAACCATTTTTTTTTTTAGATTTTACTTAGAAAAAAGTTTTTTTTTATTTTAATGGAATAACCATAGGGGTAAATAATTAAAATTTTGTAAAGTTCGATTCTCCTGATTCTTTTTAAACGGAAAAAAATATTTTAATTATATTATAAGAAAAAATCGTTTGATTTTATTTGGGGTTTAAAAAATGATAAATTTTAAACCTCTTTTGTTTTTTATTTAAATTTGCTTTTTATAAGTTGTTTGGTTCACATCCAACTCCTACTTAGTAAGTATAAATTGGATATGAACCGAAGTTATGCGATTGTACAAAAATTAATTTTAACACTTAGTTTCTTTTTAACCGACTGGACAGCGCGACAACCAAAACTTTAAAATAAAATCGCCAGAATCTTTTAATTAAAACCACCAAATCGCGCGCCAAGGAGAGGGGTTATCAATTCAACTGTTATGTATTTTTTTATGTATGTTCGCTCAAGATTTCGGTTCTAATTCAGATATTTGGACAATTGTTTTTTTTTTGTTAGATAGGGGATGTTTCACTTGGGAACCTTTTGAAAAAAATATCCGGTTATCTAGCATTTAACTATCCAGAATTCTCAATTAACCGGACTGTTTGAAAAAAAAAATATGTGCGAATTCAAAAATTAATTTTTTATTGGATACAGAAAAATCCACTTAGGCAAAAACTGAAAAAAAAAACCGGTTATCCGGCTGTTATATATCCGAAAATGTTGATTAACCGGAGTTTTTTTAAACAATTTATCCGATTTCAAAATATTTCCATTGTTTAACAGAAGTTGTACAACAGTGACATTTCGTTTAACCAGCATTTATTGCATTGATAGGGATTGTTTTACAATATACATTGACAGACAAAGTTGAACACAAGTTGCTACTTGAATTTCTTGGTAAATAATAATAGGGGTAGAAGCCCCCTGTTAAATTAAAAACTAAAAAGGGAAAAATAAAATCATCTTTTTAAAAAAAGAAAACCGACTTTTAAGAAATTGCGGTAAAATGTAAAAAATAATTTTTAATTTTACGACCAATTTGAAAAATTTAATTATTTACTATCAATTATATACTTGTTACAACTTTTTGAAGTTGGTGCCAATTTACAAAGCACATACGTAATTTTCAACACCGATTTCAAAAAATTTTAATAATTATAAAATTGATATTAAATAATTCAATTTTTTCAACTCGTTCGTAAAATTAAAGATTATTTTATTACTTTTTCGAGCATTTTCCTTAAAGTCGCTTTTCCTTTTCTTGAAAAAGGTTATTCTATTATACTGCTAATAAAGAAACAAAATTTTACAAGAATGCTTTAACATGTTGTAGTAAAAAATAATAATTAATTGTTAAAACCTCAATTATAACTATAATATAGTGCCATCGATAATGCAACAATGTTTAGTAATGTTATCTTAAAACAAAGCATTTTTTACGCGAAATCGTTTGTCGTAATTTTTTTCATTTGAATGTCGTTTGAAGAATCTGTCGTTTGAAGCATTTTTGAAAGCATAAAATTATTCCGTTTTCCAGCATATGAAATTTGATGAGGACAACTTTTTTAACTTAAGTAAGTAACATTCTTTTATACATATGAAACCTAAGAAGTTTTGGCGTGTAAATATCGAAATATTTCAATAATCTACTTAAGACTAGATATCTTATCTGTGTCTTATATGTAACTATTTATTTTCGTTAAGAATATCTTTCATGTTTACTTGTCCGTTCATTGTATTCTTCAAGTACTCTTTAATAATATTTGTATTCATATTTCATTTGATTTCAGTATTTTTACGATAACTATTTCATTTTATGATTGGAAAACGTCCCTAAACCTCTTCATGAACGTTACTTTCATTGGCCTTGGAAATTGATTTAAATGATTGAATATAAGTCATGAATTGCTCAAAGAAAATGTAATGTTCATTATAAGTAAACTGTAAAAATAGAACTTAAAAATGAGTACCTGAACATTCTCGTTTTTCTTTTAGTACAATTGCACTCCAAATGAGCGATGACGTACTAAAGTTTAAGTAATCGTGCTTTCTCAAAAAGGAGCAGTGTGATTAAATATTGCTATTATCAGCTTCTGTTCAAGCCATTTTAACAAAGCGACCTGACACATTGTTTGATGTCGATTGCTTAAATGGAAACTGAGTTATTGCAACTTTATCTTTTGGCACATCTTTTTAAGATTTCTTCTGTTTATAACTTCTTCACGTCGCCCTGGTAGTACAACGAATACTGTTATGCGGAGCCTGAGGATTTAGGTTCGATTCCCGGTAAGTCTTTAATTGTTGATATTTATTGAAAGTGATTTATGAAAGCAGCCATGTAGGCAAGCAACTGCTCTTTTTTATTCTTTTTTACTCATTTTTGAGTACATGCCTTTTTCAAAAATGAAACTTATGTATTCGGAGCTATGATAAGCATCGAATGTAATCAAAAAGTACATTTTATTTACTTTTGAGCATCTATTTGTAACGGTATAGTTTTGTAAATTTTCTCGTATAATATGATTTTGTAAAAATATTTTATAAAAATTTAAATAGATTAAAGGAGAATGAGAAATTTCCCTCTATCGTTACAATAAGAAGATAGGATATGAAAAATGTAATCCATCAATGCAAAAAGTAAATTTGATTAAAAATTTGTTTTTAATACTATTATTTCTAATATAAAATAACATACTTTAATTTCAGGTCAAGATAGAGAGACGATTACAAGAGAATACGTGCAATTTCTCATTGTGATGAAGGGGAAATGACAAATTACACTTCTTCATTACAATAAGAAGATAAGACATCAAAATGTAATACGTCAATGCAAAAGGTAAGTTTAATTAAGAATTTGTTTTAATACAATTATTTCAAATATCAAATAACATACTTTAATTTCAGGTCAAGATAGAGAGACGATTACAAGAGAATACGTGCAATTTCTCATTGTGATGAAGGGGAAATGACAAATTACACTTCTTCATTACAATAAGAAGATAAGACATCAAAATGTAATACGTCAATGCAAAAGGTAAGTTTAATTAAGAATTTGTTTTAATACAATTATTTCAAATATCAAATAACATACTTTGATTTCAGGTCAAGATAGAGAGACGATTGCAAGAGAAGAAGTGCAATATCTCATTGCGATGAAGGGGAAATAAGAAATTTCACTTCTTCATTACAATAAAAAGATAGGACATCAAAATGTAATTCATCAATGCTCAATTCAAAAGGTAAGTTTAATTAAGAATTTGTTTTAATACAATTATTTCTAATATTAAATAACTAATAAAGAATTTGTTTTAGTACAATTATTTCTAATATCAAATAACATACTTTTATTTCAGGTCAAGATAGAGGATTACAAGAGAAGAAGTGCAATTTCTCATTGTGGTGAAGGGGAAATGAGAAATTTCACTTCTTCATTACAATAAGAAGATATGACATCAAAATGCAATTCATCAATGCAAAAGGTAAGTTTAATTAAGAATTTGTTTTAATACAATTATATCAAATAACATACTTTAATTTCAGGTCAAGATAGAGAGACGATTACAAGAGAAGAAGTGCAATATCTCATTGTGATGTAGGGGAAATGAGAAATTTCACCTCTTCATTACAATAAAAAGATAGGACATCAAAATGTAATTCATCAATGCTCAATGCAAAAGGTAAGTTTAATTAAAAATTTGTTTTAATACAATTATTTCTAATATCAAATAGCTAATTAAGAATTTGTTTTAAAACAATTATTTCTAATATCAAATTACATACTTTTATTTCAGATCAAGATAGAGGATTACAAGAGAAGAAGTGCAATTTCTCATTGTGGTGAAGGGGAATTGAAAAATTTCACTTCTGTATTACAATAAGAAGATAGGACGACAAAAAGTAATTCATCATTGCAAAAGGTAAGTGTAATTAAGAATATGTTTATAATACTTATTTCTAATATCAAAAAACATACTTTTATTTCTGTCAAGAAGAAGAAACGATTACATAAGAGAAGAAGTGCGATTTCTCATTGTGATTAAGGGAAAATGAGAAATTTCACCTCTTCACCACGATAAGAATACAAGATATAAAGCTGTTATTCATCAATTCTAAAATTAAGTTAAACGAGAATTATTGTAATCGAACTTTCCCAACAAAGATTTCAAGCTATAATAGTAAAATGGTTGAAGTATTTCATTGGAAACTAATAAATTTTATACATTTGTTAATTCATTTTTTGCAAAATAGTAACAATTCACATATTAATTCTACACATTACCTATATCAACCTACCTATTCTTTACAAATAGCACAAATTCAAGATAGTGATACAGTTAGAGTGATATGGGGATATCTGTAAATGATGATTTTAAAATAGGTCATCAATGTACAATAGCTAGCAAAAAAACAAACAATGGATTGTTAAGTTCATTCAGGAAAACTGTTTCATCAAAATCTAAGGATTTAATTTGCCATTGCATGGATGTAAGAAGAAAATAGGAAAGTACAAATAGTGGGTATTTCTGATACTTAAATATGTTAATTACGTCCCTCCGTCTACATATTTAATAAATGCATAACTTAAAATTGTTTCGAATTATGAAAATAAATTTTCTTATAGGGAAAAAGTTTTTCCGTTCATTTTTTTAGAATAAATACTTCTTTCATCATTTTGTCATATCCATTAGCAGTTGCATCTGACTGTGGCTTTACCTTTAATTTTACGGGAATTTTATTTTAGGCGTCATTTTTTATAAAAAAATTTTTAGAATAAAATTTTTCAAAATTTATTTTTATATGGATCCTAATGCTCTGGTAATATCAATGAATTTTCGATCAATAAAAAACAAGTTCAACGATGCATTTAGAAATTTCGCTTCTTAACGAAAATCACATAAAACGCTTAAAAGTAACCATCTTCTACACGACCTGCAAGCTTATTAATACCCTGATGTGTTGCCTCTCGAAAAAATCGTTTGCTACTAATCCCTTCTTTTTAGAGGATCCCACCTCATTAGAATGTGCCGAAAATATCTACTTAAAAACAGAATAAGATTTATTTTTTCGCGTGCTGGAAAATTTGCCGTTTCTTTTTCTTCTATTTTTTTATTTATTTAGTTATTTACACGCGTTGTTGTTCTGCGTGGAAAGCCCTATTATATTTCCCGCGTTTAATAGACTCCGGGAAAACAAGTAACAGCCACAAGCCGCTTCCTTTCTGGATTCACTTGGGATTCGGGAATATTCGATTTTTTTTTTTTTTTTTTTTTTGTCGGCATCTACACAAACCGACAAATTTTTGAACTCGCTACTTCATTAGTCAATTCTCAACTTGAAAGGTTAAAATAAAAGACGCGAGATGGGGAATAAAAAAAAATTAGAACACGATATAGTATATTCGAATAAAAATAAAATGAAAATAAAGTCGTCTGAAATCACGAAACGTCGTTATTTTGTTACTTTTAGAGATGAAAGAAGTAATAAAAGTGCTGCTGAGTGTGGCAACAGTTGTAAAAAGTGTTTGTTTAAATTAAAGAGAAGTTGCATTTCTCATTTCCCAAATGTAATGCTATGAAAATGAAATTGCCTCTTTCGAGATCTAATTTCTAGAACATTCAAAATGATAGACATCTTAGAATTTCAGATTTTTGAATTTTTTTAAAAAAAAGTCTGGGTTTTGAATTGACGGTAGTAAGAAAAAATATATAGGATTAATCAAATCATGTCACATCTCTAATATATGTTTACTCTCATTCTACAATAACTTTATTTATTTATTCGTGTCATCTATGAATTATCTTTCAGTATATACTTTTCCAGACAAATTCTAAATAGCGAATAATCACAAGAATAGTAAACAGATACCTCCATTTCAAAAACAGAAGAGCAAAAAAAAAAAATGTCAATCAAATCAAAGTTTATTCTAAAATATTCAATAATAAAAATGTTTTGAAAAAAAAATACATAACAGTCAAATTGATAACCTCTCGACTTGGTGCTCGATTTGGCGGTTTTAATTTAAAGTTTCTGACGGTTTTTATTTTGGAGTTTTGGTTGGCGCGCTGTTCAGTCGGTTAAAAATTCAATTAATTATACTTAAACTAAATATTCTCTTTGTTGTAAAAAAGAGGCCGCCATTGACAAATTTAGACAGTCTTTCTTCTTCCAGTTTTTGCCTCGCATCTCAAAAAGTAACTACCAGATAAATTACAAGATCCGCTGAATTTGATTTAGAAATGTTTTTCAAAATACGTTGAGGTAATTTTTGCTTTAATAGAACACCTATGTTGGAAACTATTTTTTAAGTGAAATGACAATTCCTTACTTTTAATGCAAAATGTATTGTAGTTTAGAAACTAGAGTAGCATTTTCACATTAGAATGCAATGCTACGAGACTTGCCCACTGATCTGTAACTTCTGGATTGTGCAAGACATTTTGTTGACTTAAAGCCAATGTGGAAGCAGCCATGTTGTAACCACCATCGCTGCTGCTATATTTCGCATATCTTTCATGTTAAAATAAGCCTACATGTGTATAGCTTTTGGATGAGTTTTTTCTATTTTCTTTTGAAACTCATTTTAAATGCAATCTGCTATTAAAATAGAAAGTCATTTGCAAGTCAAAGTGGTTAAAAAGTAAGAACAAAAACTATTTGTTTGGCAATATAAAAATTAATTCTATAAGGAGAAAATATAATATTTATATACAATTAAAATTTCTACACCACTAAATCACTTTTAAAAAAAATGTGGGCACAGTATGGCTGCTTCCACATTAGCTTCAACGCGCCCATAGAGGAAACGAGTTTTGAGTCTCCCAGAAGTTACAGTTAGAATTCAGTGGACTCGCCATTAAGGAGCATTGCCACTCTCCGTCTTCAACAACAATACTGCAGGTTTTCATTCTTTTAAAGTATAAAATAATCAAATCTTGGGGTCTTGCTAAAGACGGAGAGTGGCCTTGCTCATTAATGACAAGCTTCTTTACAAATTCTAAAGCATTTTTGCAATATCTGCAAGATATTTAGGAGGAGGAGGATGATCATTTATTAAGAATGAATGAATATTTAAACTCAAAAGAAGTCTAGACCGCGCTACCCACCGTAAAGCGAGACGGCCAGCAATTCCCTTGCCCAGCATCAGTGTGTAGGAAGCAAAGCCTCGTTATAAAATATAATTATTAATTTAAATATTACATAATTTTCGTCTTAAAAAAAAGATTTAAAAACAACACAATTAGCTGATGAAAAGTAATTTTATATTTACGACAACTGGTTTCGACAAATATAACCTATTTCAATTTAGAATGCCTAATTTCTAATAGAAAATATCATTGGGTTCTGTATGAAAGTTCTACTTTGAGATATCATTTGGATTTTCAAGTGTTATAGATATTTCGATAGAAGGAGAGGGAAAATGAATATTTAAAAACCTATTATATGGTATGCTTAAAAGAATTAAAATTTCAAATGCTTTTTGGATATTGGATCTCTAAATGAGTATTTTAATTTCAAAAGGGAACATTTTCTCAATGTTCCAATAGAAATGTTCATTTTTGAAAATAAACACCTCAAATGTACATGCATTATTCATCTATGCCACTCACCACCAGTATAAAATATTTTTTAAAAACTTGAACAAAAAAGTAAAAATTATAATTGTTGCAAATGTGACTCGCGTTTAATCATCATATATTATTTCTGTAGTAAAGAGCACTTTTACGCCCCTTAGACGCAACGGATCTTAACACATGAGGTTTTAAAAGATAGAGAATTTCATGGACCAGTGACGAATCGTACTTTCATCTCATAAATATCCACAGTTGTTTTTTTCTTTTTAAATGCATTTAAAATCATTCATTTTAACGGGTTTTATTTAAACAAGCCGTCGATATTGCTGCCATCTATGAACATACAGTTAAACTGTCTTGTTTTATTGCCTGGATTATTCAGCTTAAAAGATTCGCTAATGTCTTTTACACGAATAGTTGTGAAGGGAGGAAAGGAATTTAATTATCATTCATGCGTTAATTATCACACGTGCATGCTAATACATATAATGTCAATGTAATATGATACATCGTTTCCATGGAACTACGTCGCAGTTGGGGTAACGTCACAGTGGACCAATTAACCTGGTACTACACCGCTTGTCTCTCAAGTTCCATGATAGGATCCCATGCAGGTTTTAAGGTGTGTAACGTCAAACTCAAGTAAGTGCCACTATTTTGGATTCCGGACAAACCACCACATGCTTTCTACGTTATGTCTACTTCCTAGAACGGCTATTGTAAGCGTCAGGCGAGCGTAAACTAGATGCCACCTCGCCATCGCTGTTTCCCGGCTCATGATTTCGTTACGGTCCAATTTATCCTAAATGCACATTTTACATGAAACCTATTTTAAAGACGTTACACGTCAAAAAATTTACCTTTTATCTCTTTATTCGTGTGATCATTCTGCAATGCTAACTTTTTTTTAATATATAATTTTAAAATCGGAAAAAATCTTTTTGAATCACCCTGTATGTATTTCATTACAATATTACCACCGAAAGAGGGAATCGCAATTTGTCCCTGGCCCCTAATACTTTTAGAAAAGTAATGAACGGGTGATTGGAAAAAAAACTAAATATGTATTTTTCTAACGCCTAATTAGGAACCATTTTTTTCCCTTTCCTCAGTTGCTTCATTAAATTGAGGTTTCTGTTAATTATACGAAATGAACTGTTGACTCGTGTTAATTAGGTAAGCCCCACTTCAAATCAAAAACACCTATGAATTTAGTAACTGAGATTCGTCATCATTTATGTTATTGTTGTTGCTTGTGGATAAAAAAATCATGTGAATAAACTGTATTGAAATATCGCGTCTCGTATGATTTTTAAATATTTCAAACGATTGTAGTTGAAGTTGGAGTTTTTTATTGCTTTATTCAAATGTAAAAGTATCAGGAATTCCAAAAAGAATATTCGAATATTTTTATGAACTTTTTTTATTTGCGACATTTTAATTAGTGATGTTATTATTTATAAAAATTGTTTTTTTCAAGCGCACTTAATAAAGTGTGGGCATAAAAATTATTTTTATCAATTAAGGTAAATAAAATAGTAACCTTACTTTAGGCCAGATTACATCAAAAATCGCCTTTTTTTAATACAGTTGGTTTGATTAATTAACGTCGCACTACAGCTGAATAGTGGGCTATTGGCGAGGGTTCATGGCCTCTCTCGTAGGAAAGACCCGGGAACGATGCCTTGTATTTTGTAACCATGGTCAGATGACGAGGACAACACCTGAGCTGGCAGTCATACCTTCAATAGGCATCAGGACTTTGGACCCCAATCATATTTATCGTGCACCAGTCCCGTATACACGCCAGTATAATTTGTTGGATGTTCTGGATGACTTTCTAATATTTTTTGTAGCGAAGCTGGCAACCCTCCGATATCAAGATCACTACTTTTTTACTTTTTTTTATCACGTCCATCGCACGGATTCGAACCGGCAATCCTCTGATTACTAGCCTTTATCCACTGGGCCACTGGAGGCCCTAATACAGTTGGGAAATTGTTAATTGGGGAGAAATGTTACATTTCTTGACATTTTGAAGTAAAAATTAATTAACTATGTCAATATTCTTTTATACTACGCAGAAGAAAATCGAAGTTTAAGCAATGCGCAGAATGTTTTAGTAATCAGTTCACGATTATAAACTTTCGAGTTGCAACCAGTGCCGTTGCACAATTTTTTTTGGTGGGGTGGGGGGTTGAAATAAGAAATTTCCCAACTTACCGATTTGAAATTCCCAACTTGAACTTCCCAATTTAACGATTCGAAATTCCCAACTGAACGGCGTCAGGTGCCATCTCAGGTGTTGTCCGTTATCTGACCATTGTTTAAAAAAATACGAGGCATTGTTCCGGGACTTTCCTTCGAGATAGGCCCCAAACCGTCGCCAGTATCCCCATGTGTAGCTCTAGGACGACCTTATTTTACCAAACCAAACATAACGATTTGAAATTCCCAACTCAACAGTACTAAAATTTCCAAGTTCCAACTCATTGACAATTTCATGGACAGTACCTGAACCACATATTTCAAATGTGTGAAATTTTCTGAGATTATTTTTCTCAAATTCAAGATTTAAATGTTTTATAAGTGGATTTTAATGTCCTATGAGCGATGAATTTTTTCGTTAAGAAATCTAAAAAGGTTTTATTATATTTTTAAAAAATAATTAGGTAAACTAGATTTTGTGGAACTAAATACAGAATATTTTTAGGTTCCAAGTGAAGATTTATTGTTATATTCTATTTATTGTTAAATTCTATGTATTGTTATATTCTATTTATTGTTATATTCTATTTATTGTTATATTCTATTTATTATTATATTCTATTTATTATTATATTCTATTTATTGTTATATTCTATTTATTATTACATTATATTTATTGTTATATTCTATTTATTGTTATATTCTATTTACTGTTATATTCTATTTATTGTTATATTCTATTTATTATTATATTCTATTTATTGTTATATTCTATTTATTGTTACATTATATTTATTGTTATATTCTATTTATTATTATATTCTATTTATTATTATATTCTATTTATTGTTATATTCTATTTATTATTACATTATATTTATTGTTATATTCTATTTATTGTTATATTCTATTTACTGTTATATTCTATTTATTGTTATATTCTATTTATTATTATATTCTATTTATTGTTATATTCTATTTATTGTTACATTCTATTTATTGTTATATTCTATTTATTGTTATATTCTATTTATTGTTATATTCTATTTATTGTTATATTCTATTTATTGTTATATTCTATTAATTGTAATATTCTATTTACTGTTATATTCTATTTATTGTTATATTCTATTTATTATTATATTCTATTTACTGTTATATTCTATTTATTGTTATATTCTATTTATTATTATATTCTATTTATTGTTATATTCTATTTATTGTTACATTATATTTATTGTTATATTCTATTTATTGTTATATTCTATTTACTGTTATATTCTATTTATTGTTATATTCTATTTATATTTTATGTACTGTTAGGCGTAACAGTCACAAATCTATTTTTCAAGTGAAATACGCAAATCTTGTTCTAAATCATTACTACGCAGCTGAATTGTTTGGTTTTCCGTTAATTAGGGAAGTTTTTTTTAGAAAACAATATTTTAATCTGAAAGATATATTTTAAGCAATATTTTTGGATATAAATTATTCATAATTGCTACAATTTCGAGAGATTATCTTATTCGTTTTATAAAGTAGGTAGTTTTAAAGTTATGCATACATATTTTTTTTTAAAAATTATAATTTTAAAAATCTAGTTTTTTTATATGTGAAAACACTTTAATAAATAATATTCGTGATGATTCATAAAAAAACCTGAATAAAGTCAAATGATAATTAAATAATTAGCATGAATAATTACATAATTATTTTGACTACCGTTATTTTTAATAAAATTCAGTGAGAGAGCGTAAGGTTGCGTTCCTTCTTAAAATAATACCAAAATCCACATGTCGCGCCGATTTCACATTTTAGTAGACTTGAGATCCATCGCGTCTAAATTTTTCAAAATAAATTATACTATAATTTCAATTATTATATACAAGCTATTTCTAATGATATTTTATAACTAGTTAATTAAAATGTACATCAAGTTTTTGTTGGCAAACATGATCGGGGCACATAGTTATGTTGGTCAAGAAAAACTACATGGACGCAGGCACGTAGGTATAGATTTTTCATGGGGGGGGGTTTCACTGACTGAGCAACGGAGTTCTTTACTTATCCTCCCCCCCCCCACCCCCCCCCCCCCCCACCCTTCCCGAGGGTGGGATAAGGTACCTAAGGAAATCCGTTTTTTTTGGGGGGGGGGCCTTAGAGGGGGAATACTTAAACCCCCTCCACCCCCCAAAAAAACATCAATCAACAAACTTCTCCCCCCCCCCCCCCCCCACACACACACACAAAATTTTTTTTTCTCAAAACTTTTTATAAATTTTTATTAGTAAAAAAGAATACTGTGGAATATCCAAGGACACTATTATCCTTGTTCTTTGTGGTTGTAGCTATCCGTTCTCATCAGGCACTTAATCTCAATATATTCTCTTACTCAATTACAGTACGCACAAGAACACCAACTCATCAGGTATATCTAAATTTAAGATTTAATTAAACTTAAGAGGTTACATATTATTATTATTTACAATTAAGGCAAGTGCTCTTACGTGATTGACACTGCTTATTCGTGGACCTCGTGGCATAGTTTTTTAGTCTCTCTGTCTCTCTCTCACAAGATGGCGAACCTCTAGCGTCATCAGAATTTAATTGTGCAGTTTTCTCCGGCCATCTCATTGGACGCTTCACAGCAGTGGCGTACGCAGGGGGGGGTTGAGGGGGGTCACAACCCCCCCCCCCCCCCCCCCATCGGTCTGTAGTTTTAAAAAAAAATCAAAATATAATGCTTTTTTTTTATTTTGGGAAAAAAAAAAAAAAAAAAAATACAAATGTATTTTTTAACATTTAAGAACCTACCTTTGTTTGCAGAAAATATTTTTTTTTTTTTTAATTTTGTCACTGAAAACTTTCAACGGACCCAATTGGAATGTGGTCGCGGGGGTGTGAGACGGCTTTCTATAAGCAGCTGCTTATAGGCATGGCCAGAACGGCGTTTAACGAGTCGGCAAAAGTAAACCATTCTCCATTTTCACCCAGACCTGTGGTGTATGTAGGGGGTGGTTGAGGGGGGCTGTAACCCCCCCCCCCCCATCGGTATGAAGTTTTAAAAAAAATAGTACAAAAATAATGCTTTTTTTCCCCCGATTAAAAAAAAAATTCCAAAACAAAACAAAAAGTTTTTTAAAAATACAACGTTTTTTTTTCTGCATTTATAACCCTACATTTGTTTGCAAAAAAAAATGACACAATTTCGGCGCGGGGTACTGACAAGCGGGAGGTTTATGCTAACAATTTATGCATTTTATTACTGGGTAGTCCGACCCGCCGACAAGCACAACCATTTTCACTTAGACGTAACATTTTATTGTTCAAAGAGATCTCCTTTCGTTAATAGGAAGAGTTATGCATCCATTCTGTAAAGAAGAACCTTTTTAAAATCATTGACTGTTTTGCTAGAGGGGGTTGGATGTTGCCCCCTCACTTTTCAATATTGTACTTTAAAAAATGAAACTTAACCTGAACACTTTCCTACTACTACAGGCAATTAGAGGGGTGGAGGGGTCACCACCCCACTTTTTTTGGATGTTGCACTCTTTTATTTTAAATTTGCACTTTAAAAAAAAACATAGTAAATTTTGGTACTGAATTGACGAACCAAAGAAAAATTTCGTACCCCAACCCTAATTCTTTTTGTTACTTATATTAATTACATTTACTATCGATTTTATTTTCTCGTATTATTTTTTCCCAATAGGCAGACAGCTAACAGACATTTAGGCGCCTTACTTCCCATTTGCGTCATTACAAAATATTTATCGTTTGACTGAAAATAAAAATAAAATAAGATAAACATAGGTAATCGGTTTCGATTTCACAGAGCGGGATAAATGTTGGCGCCGATATGTCTACGTTGAAAATTTAATAAGACAATATGAATTTTTTTTTTTCAATGGTAAATATTTTTTTTTTTTTTTAGTTTAGAATATTTTGTTTCAAAAAATTTGTTGTCGACGGTATCGTTTAGAATATATAGACATCTTGTAAGTCTTATAGTATAGAAGTAAAGGATGACTAAAATAGTCAGGTGATATAAAGGTAAAATGAAAAGATGTTTTGAACATTTTCTACTTACTGTACTCCTGAAAATTGGACTTTAGTTTTTGAGGATTTATTTGTTTAGTATTTCGGAAAGTTAAGGTGCTTTGTTTTGCCTTTTATAGCCAAAATGAAACATGTATCAGATGATTGTGTTAAATTATTTTCTAGAAGAAAGCTAAGGTAATAACAATCCAGTTTAGTTACTTTTTTTCTTTTAAAAAAAAAAAAAGCGAAGAAAACGACAACCCAACGAATCAATCAGGAAAGGTGAGATGATTCCATATGTGTTTTTAAAAGACTTCATTCCTATTGTCAGTTCCCACGCATACTAATTTAAAAGAATTATAACAATTGTACTACTTTTACTTCAAAATTCAATTGCTAAAATACAAATGACTTATATTTTGTACAAACATATGCAATTTTTTTTAAGCGTATGTGAAAAACAGTGGCAGATTCGTAAGTATAAAAATTAATTTTGCCCGAATTACAAGTAAATTCAAGCATAATAATCAACCAATACTTATATATAAGAATGGAGTGTCTGTCTGTTGAATCGAACAAAACACCTCATTTTGAGTTTTCTTCACGAATTAAGATACACTGATTCATAAAATCAGATTAAATATTTTTTTGTCTGCCTGTTTGTCCGAATTTAACTAAAAAACGACAGAGCGGATTTTTATTAAACTTGGGCCATTTTAACAATATTTTCTGAACTTAAAATCTGCTCTTTGTTTCATGTGGAAACCATGGTTTTTAGAACTTTTTCTGTTTTACCATACGTTATTCCTATTGGAAATTTACATGTAGATCTTCTCTTCATAACATGATTGTTAAAAATCATCTTGGCTACCAAAAATATTTTTTGACGATTGAGATAAACGATGCATTTTGATTGGGTGATAAGTAAATTTCGACAAATGTTGCCAAATGAATTTAAAAAAGCGCCAAATGAATGAAAATGTCGCCATAAAAATAAATAATTTCGCCAAAAAGTTAAAATGTCGCAAATTTTTTTTTTATGTCGTTAAAAAATTTAAATATTGCTAAATGAATGAAAATGTCGCTAAAAGAATGAAAACGTTGCCAAATGAGCTGCAATATGGTCCTATATTGAAAAATACCAGCAAAATGGCGAAATTAGTGTCTAAATAATAAAATTAATTTCAATTGGGGAACATAATCGCACAGCTCTTACTTCGCAAATTGATCACGAGCAATGCCGGTCCATATTGCTAGTAGTTAATATGAATAAAATATAGTATAAAATAATCTTTTTTTCAAAATAAAAACCGGCTTTAAAAAAAGGTCTAAAACGTTTTTTAAAAAATCGTTATTAATTTAAGGAACAAAAGTGGAATTTTTTTAAATATTTAAGTATTACTTTTATGCACATTATCACTTTTTGAAATTGGCTCTAAAATTTAGGTGGTTTTTTTTTTGTGAATTGGCACGAACTTTAAAGAGTGGTAAAAAGTACAAAATTAATTCTAAATAATTAATTTTGTTCCACTAATCCCTAAATTAAATTTTTTGTAGTCTTCAGTAAGTTTTTTTGTTTTTTTAAATATTTTTTCTTTTTAGTTTAAAATTTAAGATGAACTTCGCCCCCTCCCCCTTTTATTGTTCAATCAGAAATTAGGGTTGTTGCTAACTTTATATATATATATATATATATATATATATATATATATATATATATATAAGGGATGAACCGGATAGTGGTTTTGCCGGATACCGGATATCCGGTGCACATTACAAACCGGATATCCGAACTGGATTTTGCCGGACATCCGGCAGTTTATTTTTTATGAAAATATCTTCTTATACACACTAGAAAAAACGGAAATTGGTCAAAAATTACAAAATATTTTTTTATTCTATAATATTCCCCGATTCCTTACCTTTAAGGTAATTCCAAGATTGAATAAACATTCAAAAAACTTTTTTTATTTACAAAGGGTTATTCTAGGGTGCTGCTAGCAATGGGCGTATGTTTTGTACACTTTCGCTTAATTTCTGAATAATTGTATTTTTACCATATGCCCTTTCATTCCAAACATGAAAACTCAAGTTTGCTTAAACTTTTGAGAAATTTATTTTTATTTCAACTTTATATTAGTTGTGAGATGTTATGACCCTCCACCGTAACGATTCGTTAAAAAAGAAATTAATAGAATCTTAAAGTTAAAAACGAGAAAAATTCAAGGGAGAATCTGCACACTGTTAATACATTGATAGACTTTTCAGGAAAATACTTAAAGCAAAGATAATTGACCGCCACAAAAAAAATCTTAGATGTTTTATTCATCCGGATATCCGGCTTGGTAAATCGGATATCCGGCACTTTACTTCCGGATATCGGATAGTTAAAAATCAGCCGGATAGGCCGGATACCGGATATCCGTTTCATCCCTAATATATATATATATATATATATATATATATATATATATATATATATATATATATATATATATATATATATATATACACGTGTAAAGTAATCTGACGCTCAACCCCCCCCCTTATAAATTTCCTGCGTACGCCACTGCTTCACAGGCGTGGGAGTTTTGCCCACGTGATTTCCAACATCCTCCCCACCTTGAGTTCGGGAGATACTCAAAAAAGAAAAAAGAGAAATAATTAGTACAAATTAATACATAAATGAAAAACATAAAATGCACTTCAAAATGTAAATCTTTTCGGGGCATCACGACGCGCCCTGAACTTGTTTTCACTGCGCTGTCCGGAGAAGTCCCTCTGTCCCCTGAAGAAGTGGGAGTAAGAACCGCATCCTTCGGTGAAGCATCTTTCGCGGGATCAAGGCTGCAAAGAGTCCTGCGTCCTTCCTTCCGGATTTCAAGAGGGTAAGGGCAGAGTCTCTGGATCGGTCGGAAGTGAACTCCCCCTGCGGTTTTCACCTTGACGAGTCTAGTGTTTTCGGAATTGACGAGTTCAGGCATTTCGTTACCTGGGAGACTTCGTAAAAACATGGATGGTGTCAATGTTCCTAAATCAGATTCTTCTGGAACATAGGTTAATGGGCGATTACTCATGACCGACTCACACTCGCAAATTACGGTAGAAAGTTCATCGAACTCAAAAGATGCTCTCCCTAAATTCTTTCGAAGCAGATCTGCTAAAATGCGAATGAGCCTTTCCCAAAAACCTCCCCACCATGGGGATGAGGGCAGATTAAATTTAATTTCGCTCCCTTCAAACTCTCTTACTATCTTTTTCCAATCTAATTTTCTCAAAACCGCATTGAGGTCAACAAAACTCGTACTTGAATTTTTAATAACTGGACGATGATGCAAGTAGTGTCCGGTCATACACAGTTCTTCCCCTGGAACTTCTTCTGTTAGTCCCTCACTTTTCCTTTCGTCAAAAACTTCCTGGTATTTTTCCCGCAATCCATCTTCTTCTAGCTTCTTACACGTAGAGGTCAGTCTCTTCACAGCCATTTCACAGTTGTCCGGCAAGGGTGTGTGGTCACTTTTCCACGGGATATTCACTTCGTATCTTCCGTCTTCACACACGTGCACCGTCTCTTTAAAATGAGGAAGAATTGCCTGTTGTGTTACCTCTTTTCTTTTTTGTTTCACTGGATCACGAATTCCCATTATTTCTAAATCCGATAACTTAGAAATAGACATATTTTGTCGATTGAGCATGGATATTACAGTCATACTGGATTTCTCCCGATGATGACCGCAAGGGATTTTCCCTGACAATGACCAGCCAAGTTTGGTATGTAACGCTACAAGTCCTGTTGATAAGACTTCATTTTTTCCAGTATACAGCTTCCCAAGGACATCCGAACCCAATAACACCTCAATAGGACCTACACTTTTGTGCGCTATATCTGAAAGATGTATTTTCTTAAGTTCCAATTCTCTTGTCCAGGGGCCAGTACTAACACTTGGAATGTCATTACAAATTACTTCCTGATCCAAAGCATCTAAATCACACAAATATTCCCCATTCAGATTTCCCAATTTTAAAACAATTGTGTTTACTCTCTTTTGTTTTAGTTCCACCAAACAAGGAGTGGCTAAATATTTGTTCACCTTTTGATTGATACCCTAACTCAATAGCGGTTGATTTTAACACATAACTCTTTGAGGACCCAGAATCTAAAATAAGGCGGACATTCTTTTCTTTTTTATAGCCGATTAACTTTACAACTAATGTTTGGAGAAATACATCAACATTTGTTTGTGAATATGTATGCAAAGAATCTACAGTTTGTATTACATTATCATTATCAGTATGCACAATATCAGAATTATTTGATTTATTTTTGTCAAATACAGGACACATAAATTTTAAATGTCGCCCCTTCCCACAAAAATTACACTTTATATTTGATCTGCAATTTCTGCTTATGTGGCCCTTAGTTAGGCAAATATAACAGAGAGCATTCTTTTTAATGAGGTTTATTTTCTCATCTAAAGGGATTGAAAAGGCTTTTCTACAACGCGCACTTTCATGATTCTTTATGTGGCAAAATACACAAGGCTAACGCTCTTCCAAGTTTGGAGCACTCAATAAATCAGTCGTGGATACTGAATAGTTTGTTTTGGCTTTCGGGCGCGTAATCGGCGTCGAATGGCCATCTGGTTTCTTTTCCTTTGAACTGAATTCTGATCGTGCTAATTTTATTCGTTCTTCTGTTTCCACCTCGTTTTTAAGGAATCTTAATAACACATCTAGATTCGAACTATTATCAGAGCCAACTAATTTAAGCTTCTCTCTTTCGAAACACTTCAAAACATCATGTGGCAAACAGCTCTCCACGAGCGGAAAAAGAATAATTGCGCATTTGTCTGAAGTTACTCCTAGAGAAGTTAAAGCTCTGAGTTGAGTGTTTAATTTATTGTATAAGGAACTCAAAGTAGTAGGGGATTTATTTTTATTATCCCTATTACTCAAAACGATAGCCAGCAACTCTTTGATATATACTTGTATCAAGATGTCTTCTTGGCCATATCGTTCTTCTAAACATTGTACGGCAAGTGGATAATTTTCATTTGTAATAGGAAACGATTCAATTAATTCACGTGGTTCAGAATTTTCCCCTATAGATTGAATTAAGTAATGGAACTTTTCCGCATTACTCAAACATTTACTTTCATGTATTTTACGGAATTGATTCCAAAATGTAAGCCAGTCCCTTAAATCCCCATTAAACTGTCTTAGCTGTATTGCAGGAAAGTTTGGTCGTACATTGTACGAAACTTCGTCATTACATTCGTGACTACTATCTGGATTCTGTACAGCGGGATTATTACATTGCTTTTTATTGGAATTTTCGATCACTTTTTGGGCACGAAATCTAATTTCAATAGATTTCTCCCTATAGCTTTCGACACTCTCAAATTCCGTTTCAAATTCTTTTTCTTCAACTATGCCATCTAAGTACGCCTGATGAGTGATTTCTAATTTGTCATCTTTTTGTTTAAAGAAACAAAATGACATTTCTAAGTCCTCGCTTGGTGGACTTTCAGTATCTAGAATTGATGTAAGCCTATTAAGTGCCTTTGTGTATGCCGTGCGCTCAGCCGTTTTTAAACGTTTGAGTTGATCCATATTTTTACTATCTATTTTGTTTGAAATCTTCAAAAAATGGAACGGCTTACCTGAATAGCTTTTCGGAAGTGGTCGTCGACTCGGGGGGCGCCAATTGTGGAATATCCAAGGACACTATTATCCTTGTTCTTTGTGGTTGTAGCTATCCGTTCTCATCAGGCACTTAATCTCAATATATTCTCTTACTCAATTACAGTACGCACAAGAACACCAACTCATCAGGTATATCTAAATTTAAGATTTAATTAAACTTAAGAGGTTACATATTATTATTATTTACAATTAAGGCAAGTGCTCTTAAGTGATTGACACTGCCTATTCGTGGACCTCGTGGCATAGTTTTTTAGTCTCTCTGTCTCTCTCTCACAAGATGGCGAACCTCTAGCGTCATCAGAATTTAATTGTGCAGTTTTCTCCGGCCATCTCATTGGACGCTTCACAGGCGTGGGAGTTTTGCCCACGTGATTTCCAACAAATACGTTGGCATTTGAATATCGAGGCAGCAACAGTTATCACTGTCATTAACTACTTTTAACAGTTCTCAATAACTGTACTTTTAAAATTAGTAACTCACTCCTTAATTATGAAATAAATTTAGAGAACAAATTTAAAGTTTGAGAATCCTTATAATATGTGTGGTAACGATTAGTTAGATAATTTATTGTTATGATAGTTTAAAGATCTAATAAACGTTTTAGTTGACCAAAACTAGTAAAGAATAATATAAATTATAAAGGCTACATGATCTAAAGTATAGTGGAAGTAAAAACACTCGAAATTGCATGGGAGTGTCCATTCGGAGGTCTAATTTAAATTTAATCTTACAAGTTGGGCAATTTAATCTTACCCCCGGGGGGGGGGTCGACCGGAACAGAACCGCAAAGAGTAATAAAACAAGATTTATTTACGAAATAACGCTGAAAATGCTAGGACCGAAGGAAAATGCTCAGACGTTCGGAGCCTATAGATTACGCAATACTACATTTTAATGTCTCTCAAGTTTCATATACATATTTGATGAAAGAAAGAGTGTCTGATCTATTTTTAGAATTAAATAAAAATAAAAAAGGCGATACGAGACGACTGGTTTGCGTCCTGGGTTGATTCGTACAAAAAGTAAGAAAGAAAAAACGCTCGATTGTTTTTCGCGAAATTTAGATAATACTCAAAGAGCAGGTATTTTCACGGGGCAACAAAAACAATAAATTAAAAACCGTTATAGAAAACATGGGAGATGGTTTTGTTTTAGAATAAACTGGCAACTTATATTGAAGTATTTTAAGATAAACGAAATTATGTGGTCTTGGAGCATCTTAGTCGTCATTTTTAAGTCTTATTTTACGACCCCGTTTGACGATCTATTCCCTTTGTTATCTTTATTTCAAATTAAACCTAACATGACGTCATCGTGTTTCGGCCTCAATACCACATGCCCATTGTGCCCCCCCCCCCCCCCCCCCCCCCACTAAAATCTCTATTTTTATGATTTTTACAGTAATTCGGTATTTCATTTTTTTTTTTTTACTTACAATGGGAGGGGTGTGAACCCCCTAACCCCCCCCCCCCTTACCTACGTGCCTGCATGGACGAAATATATCCTCTCTACGTGAGAAAAATACAAGAGTCGAAAGTCCAAATACGGTAATATGTAATTTTGTCTTGAAGTTTTACGCCCTATGTGAGAAAATTCTGGGTTAATCACTAGATCAATTTTATACAACTTTACATTTCTTTCATTGTTGAGGGATATGCATATCAACTACGTTGGTTTCAACTGCCAATGTTTTTTAATAGCTATAAAGCTAGGTATCGGAAAAGCCATAAAGTATGTTAAACAACAAGACACTGTAACAAAGTAAATTAATATATTAACAGCGACGCCAGAACCAGTAAAGCAGTGCAACTGTGTTTGCCTTGTACTTTTTTAATTAGATAATGTGTTTCTAAAAAGGTTCGTCAAAATATGGTTAATGTAAATTAGCAAAATATTTTTTTTTTTCTGTCATACCCTCAAAGAAATTAGTTCCAGCGTCAAATGCTTCAAGCTTCAATGCTGATCTCTAGAAAAGTATTATTTTAATGAACATTTGACATGTAGTTACCTTAAAAGCTGATGGAGGTATTGAAATGTATGTGTAGAATCCGAACCTCCCCCACTGAGCTAAAATAATAATTGGAATGAAGACAACCATTGGGGGGAAAATTTACAGTACCGTGACGCGGGAGTGAATGTTCGAAAGAGAAAGCAGAAAAAACTTTTTCCTTTTTTTGGCTTTTGCACCGTTAGTCATGTTGTGCCGGTCTTGAATATTCGATTATTATTATTTTTTCTTCTGCTTGTAAGTAAGAAAGCAACTACGACAAAATATTAGGTGGGCAACATTTAATGTATTTTTGAAAGCCAGAAATGTGGTTTTAAAACTTGGATATCTGCACTTCATCCATGCCAAACACCATGCGAAAGGATTCTATTTTTCTACCTTGGCACAAAAGGGTGCAAAGAGGTAGAGCATGATTAGTCTTCTCTCTAGTTCTTATTTTAGCTCAGTGGCCTCAACTTGAGGAAGGCTAACTTCAGCACAGTAACAAACACAGTACAGTCGGCCGAAAAAATAGTGGAGCACCGTGACCTCTACAAAATTTTTTCAAATAAGCAAAACGACACAAGTGTGGGGGGGGTAAAAATTATTTTTATTTAAACGACAAATCGATTGGTTTTACAAATGTAATGGCCGATGGTTGTATGACGTCAGGGAAACGTCTGGGGGTCGTCAAGTCCAAAGGTTCATCTTGGGGTATGGGGGGTCGATCTTGGGGTGGTGGTTGGAAACCCAATTCCATTAACATGGCTTCATCCAAAATCGGAATTTCATCATCCTCATGTCCAAAAAGGAGTTCAGTCATGTCAAAGTGTATAGGGGTTGCAGGCTCCATCCAATTTGGCATGGATGGTTGCACCCTTGGTGGTGACACAACTGGTGGTTGCACAACTGGCTCGATGAATAGGGGTTGATGCACCACTGGAGGCTCGATGAAGAGGGGTTGATGCACAACAGGAGGGGCTGGCGATTGCACAGGCTCTTGATGCACCATTGCTGGCGAATACACCACTGGAGGCTCCATGAATAGCGGCTCTAGGAACAGGGGTTGATGCACAACAACTGGTTGCACAACTGGTGACGGCACAGGAGAAGATGTTGTCAAGTCCACAGGGGTGGGGTCCTCCCACGCAGGTGAAACAGGCTCACGAGATTCCACACGCTTGGGAATTTTAAACTGTCCCCAATTCTTGTGGGTAACACGAGTTGCTGGCTGTACAACACGAGTTGCTGGTGATGATTCCACACGATCTGGTGCTGGTGGTTCTACAGGCACACGAGCTGGCTCCACAACACGAGTTGCTGGTGGTTCTACAGGCACACGCTTGGGATTTTTACCCCAATTCTTCTGTACCTGTTTTCGTTTCATCTGCCGCTCTCGAGGCATCACCATCTCAGGTGGTCGATGGGCCGCAGGGGTCGGAGGTGGCACATTGTACGCACTCGCGCCATACGACTTGTGGGTCTTGAACGACTCCATGCCAGGAATCTCCACACTATTCGGCACCACGTCCACAGAGAAGAGGGTCTTTTGAACAGCCATCACCACGTACCGCGTGCCCGAAGGAATGGTGTACGTGGAATGAGGCTGAAACACGTACCGTTCGTAGAGCATCTGATCATAGGCACTCAAACTCCTACGCACGGTATTGGGCTGGGAGCGGGAATTGACACTAGCAGCAGGCAGTTCATAACACACCATGGGCGCAAACGACGTTTGGAACACGTGATGCATTCCAGGATCCACAATCCAGTGCCCAAACGTGAACCCGTGCTTGACCAAGTACATGTTATCCAGCCGAAACCCAAGTCGGGTATCGGCATTCTTCATGTTCCTTTCAGGATTTTTCATGAGTTTTTTCACAATCCGGTCCCACTGTATTTCGTTGGGATCGAAATAGCCGGAATGTTTGGCCGAGTCCAAGCACCTCAAGAAATTGTCCAGAAATTTCCTGAACCAGTCCTTTGGCAGGGCGTTGTGATAAATCCTTTTATTTTCATGGGGCTCCATGAACGAAATGAAAGCTTGCACCCGATGTTGCCGGATTTCTTTTTCCCACACATCCGCATCGAAATACAAAGGCTCCAACTCTTCAGACACTCGATTCACGGGGAAAATATCCATTGCGACTTGAACGCTGACTGATGCCGACCCTCGAAAGCAGGCTTCCTTTTATAGGTCTTTCCCCCCTGTCGCCAAACGCCGCCAAGCCGGTTGCTCACCAATGATGAAAACGTATTTCCAAGCTTGAATGGGAAAATCCAAACTTGAATGGAAAAAATCCAATGATGAAAACGTATTTCCCCAAGCTTGAATGGCCAAAAAATGATTTTGCCAATTGAAATTCCCAATGTTGAATGTAAATCAATGAAAGCCAAACGTCAGTCCAAGCTTGTAACAGGAATTCCCAATGTTGAATCGGCCAGCCAAACGTATTTTGAATACCGACAACATAAGTACGATTCAGCCACTTGAAAACCTATTCAAGTTACACAGTCACTCAAAAAATATTTGGGGAGGCATCACTGCACAAGTGTTGGGAGCACAACTGAAAAACCTGTCCTACAGCTCGGGCTTATATACAATGAAAAAAAAAAAAAAAAAAAAAAAAAAAAAAAAAAAAAAAAAAAAAAAAAAAAAAAAAAAAAAAATTTTTTTTTTTTTTTTTTTTTTTTTTTTTTTTTTTTTTTTTTTTTTTTTTTTTTTTTTTTTTTTTTTTTTTTTTTGAATATTTTCCTGGTGTCTGGAAAAAGTTTTCATGACGAGGGTACCAAAATTATTTTGTTTTCCACTTCCCCTTTACGATAGGCTATCAGCGTGGGTCCATTGTCCAGCCAAATCACGTTTGGCACCTGGCCTTCAGTCAAACCTTCCATTTTCATGTGCCAATCGGCAGGTTGAATTGGGTGTGGCGGCGAATCCGGACGAATATCCACAGGCAACAAGTTTATTTGATTCACCACGGCTTCCAGAGCAATTCCCAGGTTTCTGTCAATGGGTGGATCATCACTGCACCGATCCATAGCGATCACGAGTTCATCTTCACTGGCCTCCTCACTCTTGACAGTATCACCCTGTTCAATAGGTACAGCAGCACTCGGTGGATTGACCTGTGGACTCGAAACTGTTGAGTCACCACTCGAAACTGTTGGGTCACCACTCGAAAAGGGAGGCTCGGCAAGAGGAGCAGGATTCGAAACGGGGGGTTCATCAGCATTCCGTCGAGTCGGATCCCTACACCAGGTGACGTCTGCCACAAACTGATGAATCCAATCGGGAATGGACACATTGCCTTCCATCCCAGCAAAGAGGATAGGGGAATCTTTCACCGTGTCTGAAAACCGCTTCCGAAGCTGGACTGACCCTATTCCTCTGCAAAGCGTATCCACAAACATGTTGGCTTTGGTCAAATCTGCTTCCAACAGGCGATGGTACATGAATTCCGTGGAAATCAATTTGCATCTCAGCGTGTTGTGGGTATACCTGGGACCAGGGGGAAATACATCTTGTCCAACAACGACATGCTGTTGAAATCGGCTGGCAAAGGAATAAGGATTCTTTTTCCCCAAAAGAATGCCCAAGTCCACGATCCGCCAGTACAAGTATCCATCGCCACCCACCGCAGCGGCAAGGGGTTGGCAAAAAGAGCCAAGAGAGAGGCGAAACCACATGATGCGTACACAAGAAGGCAAATTGTATGTTGGAAGTGTAGAGAGCGTACAAGTCGTCGGATGGCCAAACAGCAACTGACAAATTCCTGTCAGCGCTACCGACTTATAAAGGGTTTCAAAAAAAAAAAAAAAAAAAAAAAAAAAAAAAAAAAAAAAAAAAAAAAAAAAATTTTTTTTTTTTTTTTTTTTTTTTTTTTTTTTTTTTTTTTTTTTTTTTTTTTTTTTTTTTTTTAAAATGTTTCCAAAGTTTTTGAGTTGGGCTCGGCTAACCCCAATTTCAAGTTGGGTGTGTCTGTTTCACTCGGCATGCAAAATTTACATGTTTAGTCTTCATCATCAGATATGTCTGACGGGAACCATTTATCCATGTCACGATAACATTTGCCAGAGATGCTTGTATCTTGAAGCACCTTCTTGCCATCGTCTGAGTAGTTTTGATAATTCTCGTCTGCTGAATTGTTTTGATCAGCTGTTGAATCGTTTTGATCAGCTGTTGAATCGTTTTGGTCAGCTGCCAAATTGTTTTGATCAGCTACCGAATTGTTTTGATCAGAATCCATTCTGAACCACACCACAAACTCGTAGTCAGCCTCCACACTTGCATCAGGATGCATGTCGACATCTGCCCGATCATCAGGTATGGAGGACGAACGGTCTGGCGTGGGTGTTAAATCCCCCTCATCATAGGGAATCATGCTGTCAGGAAACTCTTCCGTAGCCAACTCGTGAAAAACCGGTTCCCTTTGATCAAACTGCTTCTGGAATCCAGACGCAAGGGTAGAACGGATGGAACCCATTGACTGGGGAATTGCAAAAACGTGTAACACGAGTCGAGTGGTGAGGCAACTGGTGAGAGCGGTGGCCAAAAGGAAAGGCAACTGGTGAGAGCGGTGGCCAAAAGGAAAGGCAACTGGTGAGAGCGGCGTCCAAGAGGCAAGTGGTGAAAATCTTTCAGAGCCCTGCCTGTTATATACCCAATGAAAAAAAAAAAAAAAAAAAAAAAAAAAAAAAAAAAAAAAAAAAAAAAAAAAAAAAAAATTTTTTTTTTTTTTTTTTTTTTTTTTTTTTTTTTTTTTTTTTTTTTTTTTTAAATTCTTACAAATGATTTTGAGTTGTTGGGAAATTGAGTTGAGCTCAGAATGATTTTGAGTGAATGATTTTCATCCTACTGTATTGGGTTTGTCAAAGTGATAGTATTGCGGATGGACTCTCAAGCTAGGCCCATATATTCTGAAAGCGACCGGAAAGCGTTCCATCCACGTCGTACAGTCACACTTGCAATAATTGACGGCCTTACACCGCCAGCAAGCCAATCCTCTGACCAGGTCTTCGGGAATCGGGAAACATCGCAACTCGCAACAATATCGAGGGGTGGACTTGCGCTGTTTGACCAATTCCACCAGGCTCCCATTGATGCGAGTCGTTCGAACCGGTGGTTGTGCCAACAGCACGTCCCGTTGCCGCGTGACACACAGACAGAAGCACTGGTCTGGACACAACAGGCAAATGTGGCGTGCGGGTTGAATACACATGTAATCACAGCAATGCAGGTCCCTCAATTTTTGCATGTACGTGGGGCAACGACAGCGACAGTAACCAAAGGACCGACATTTCTTGCACGCCATGCCATCCACCTGTGTTTGAGGGACTGGAAAACATTTCAAGGGACAGCAAAATGTCTTTGGCATACTTGACACAAATTCTTTGGCACACGAGATGATGACCAACCAGCAAGTGAAGGCTCTGCTCACGAGTCCTGACTTATACAGGCTTTCAAAAAAAAAAAAAAAAAAAAAAAAAAAAAAAAAAAAAAAAAAAAAAAAAAAAAAAAAATTTTTTTTTTTTTTTTTTTTTTTTTTTTTTTTTTTTTTTTTTTTTTCCAATAGTTACAAATGATTTTGAGTTGGGCTTGTTGGGATTTGAGTTGAGGTTTTTGGGAATTTGAGTTGAGCTTCAAGTAGTTGGGAATTTGAGTTGAACTTCAAGTAGATGGGAATTTGTGGTTATGGTCTCGTGGTCGACACCATCTGTATGGCATTCATCGTCGTGCCCCGCTCGGCTTGTTTCATTTTGTTCTTTAACATGTCCAAGCCTCGTTCCAATTCCCCGATAGCCTCCACGTATCGTTCGTACAGCTCCTTGTACATGCCACTCAGCGTATCGTTGTATTCTTCCTGAACTCTGCCACAGGTGACCAGACACGATTTGCACGGCTGTACCATCTGCGGAACAGGTGGATACGTGGATTGCTGCAAACCTCGCATGGTACGTTGCAAGGATTTCAAATGTTCCGCTTCCTTCAGAATCACCTTGAGAAGGGCCACGTATTCCAAATGAATCGGATGGGCCGCTTTCTCCCGATCTCGATGACACAATCGGCCGTGCCGAATGTTACAGTCCACCAGCAAATTGGTAAACAGCTTGGAAGGGATCCGCACATCATCCTCCTCAGCCATGGTGGTCAATCAGATGGCACTTGATAAAAAAAATAGCACAAGGTAACTTGAAACACGATGGACTGTTCGAGGTGGTGGCTGGCCGTCATCTGGAAAAACTTTTCCCACAGCCCTGAGTTATATACCCAGTAAAAAAAAAAAAAAAAAAAAAAAAAAAAAAAAAAAAAAAAAAAAAAATTTTTTTTTTTTTTTTTTTTTTTTTTTTTTTTTTTTTTTTTTTTTTTTTTTTTTTGAATCATTCAACATGATTTTTGAGTTGAGCCAGTTGAGAGTTTGAGTTGGGCTTCAAGTCATTAGCCCTCCATGACAAGTTTTTCAAGTTGTGTGCTGTTTTTTCAAGCTATCAGGATATGTTCTTCTTCACCACTCCGTTGCAACCGACGGTTCCCATCAGCACGCTTCCATTTCTGCTGAGCGTCTCGTGGTGCCGTATCGAAATATTCCAGCAGGGAATCGAGCCACGCTTGTTCCCTGACGTAATTGGCCAGTTGAAAGATTTGAAATTGCACCGGCAAGTGTTGCGAAGAGGGCACATTGTCCACGTACTCGACAGGTAGCTTGCGATCGTACAAGAAATGCCAGGTCGGTCCATCGTGCGTTCCCAAAATGGCTGGTCCACGATGATGCGTCGGTAAACAGGTTGAATAAAAGAAATCCACCAGAAACGTGTCGAGGTAGTCGAGTGGCACGTGAAATCCAGAGCCTGAAGAGCAGTTGACACCAATCGTCACGTGAAATTCAAAATTGATGGTATCCAGAAACACCAACTGGTGGGGCTGGCCATCTTTAAAATTAATCAACACGACGTAATCCACCATATGAATTGGATTGAGCTTGTGAACGGGTAAGTCATTCATGATGTCGGGCTTGAAGTGCAAATGGCAAAACTGGCTCAGGGGTCTGACTTTTATAGAACGATTCAAAAAAAAAAAAAAAAAAAAAAAAAAAAAAAAAAAAAAAAAAAAAAAAAAAAATTTTTTTTTTTTTTTTTTTTTTTTTTTTTTTTTTTTTTTTTTCAATGTGTCTCCAGATTCTTTTCAAGACTGCCAGCCCAGTTGTTGGCAACCCAATTTTTTTTTAGTGTTGTCTTTACAATTACATTTCGCTAACCATGGTTGGCCTTTGGATTTCCACTTGGAAACCATTTCAAGTCACTGGCCAACGTTGGATTCACGAAAACCATTTCATGCCAACGTTGGCAATTTTCTTGTTAAGAAAAATATGTTTCACATGCATCACGTTTCCACCCAAGGTTGGCTTCATGATGAACCCAAAAAAATGGGAGAGAGTCTTTTTTGAATGCATCCAAAAAAGACTCTCTCCCATTTTTTTGGGCCAAAATAAAAAAATGTCAAGATATGAGGGTGTGTCTGCAGGTCGGACAGGTATTGTGATTGACCAACCATTGAAAAAGGCATTCCGAATGAAACACATGTTTGCACGTGGTGGTATTGCGTGTAATGTACAGGTTTTCCAGGCAAATGGCACACGTTTCCGTGGTTTTAAAGTACGAGTCTGGCCACGGATAGCTGTACACCGAGGCCATCAGCATGTCCCCCATCTCTTCAATTTTTTCCAGGGCGAAAGGGAAGGGTTTCAGAGTCCAGGAATAGGCCAGCAGGTGGTAGAGATTGGGTAGTACCTGGTCCATGTAGACGGCTCTGAGGGCAGGATACGGGCTCGATTCATGTTTCGGGCAAAGGGGTTCCAGGTGCTCGGCGCGCATGTTGTTCCGGAACTGCCAGTAGGCCACGTCAAAGACGAAATCAATTTTGTCCGGTCCATCCCCGGGTACCAGGTCTCGAATGAAATCAAACACGGTAAATTCGGAGAGGTGTCCGACAGGCACGACATCGGGGGTCTGGATCTTGTGCAACACCGCACTGGCATTCAACATGAAGACTGTAAATTCCATCATGTCTTGAAACGACCTTGGCACGTAGGCCTGGATCGCAGCATCTCGATACGTGTCGCATGGAAACATATTTTGAATAAAATGATGCGTGCCACTCGCTGCGGTTCCTTTTTATAGTCGTAGCTGCAATTTGATTGGTCCGTCGGCATTTGACGTCATGTGAAGGCAACACCAACCATGGAAGCCAACGTTGATACTGTTGCAATATCCTGTCAACATTGGATAGCCACTTGAAATGAAATTCATGTGAAATGAAATTCCTGACCAACGTTGGAAGCCTTCTTAAGCGAAAAGAATATGATTCAACGTTGGCAATCTTCTTGTGTAAAAATATGTTTCATAGCGTTCCACACCAAGGTTGGCTTTAGGATGAACCCAAAAAAATGGGAGAGAGTCTTTGAATGCATGAAGGAATTTAAAAAAAAATTCCTTCAAGCATCCAAAAGACTCTCTCCCATTTTTTCGGGGTTGGGGCCAAAGTCAATAGATGATATAATTTCTGCACGCCGGACAGGTATTGTGATCGCTCAGCCACAGGAACAGGCACCTCGAATGAAACGAATGGTGACAACAGGTGGTGTACCTTTCGATATAGAGAGTGTCGAGGCATATGGCACAGGGTTCGGCACTGCTCAGGTAGGATTCTGGAAACGGATACCTGTAGATGGAAGCCATCAGCAAATTGCCCAATTCTTCCAGTTTCCCTTCTGGTAAAGTGAAGGGCGTCAAAGTCCAGCAATGGGCCAGCATCTTGTATACGTCGGGCAGAACACGATCCATGTAGATGGCTTGGAGGGCAGGATGGGGATAGGAGGCATACTTTGGACAAAGTGGCTCGAGGTCGTCAGAGTACAGGTTGGCCTGTAATTGCCAATGCGCCACGTTGAACAAGTAATATTTCTCGTCGTACCTATCAGGTAACAGCTCCAGAAGGAAATCATACAGGTCCGACATGGGCTTCACAGCAACACCATCATCGGGGGGTGGTTGGGCCTTGTGTAAATCCGCACTCGCATTCAACATGAATGAAGTAAATTCCATCAAGTCATGAAAAGATTTCTGCTTGTAGGACGTAATCTCCACATCTCGATACGTATCGCAGGGAAACATGTTTGCAAATGATGCCTTCCACTGGCTGCGAGTCCGTTTTATACTCGCAGCTGGCGTGGGATTGGTCCGTCGGCCTTTGACGTCATCTGAAGAATGACACCAACCATGGAAGCCAACGTTGGATGCACACGAAATGGAACTTCGAGTGATGCGATTGGCCAGTGGGTATTTGACGTCATCTGGTGGGTGGATCCACCATCATGAATTCAAAATAACCAACGTTGGATTGGGGGAAAACTTGTTCAACATGTCATTTTTTTAACACCCAAGCTTGGCAAGTTTCTTGCAAACAATTGCCAAGTAGGATTACCAAGGTTGGCAAGTAGTTTGACCCAAAAAAATGGGAGAGAGCTCTGCATATACAAGTGTAAATCACCTGTATATACAGAACTCTCTCCCATTTTTTTGGGTGAAAAGAAACACACCATTTCGGTCATTGGTTTTTATTTACAAACAGGGTTTTTTACAGGTATTCCTGTCCATATTTGTCTTCGTGTAGGTTTTCGGCCGCTCTGAAAGCCAAGAGTCCAGCATTCTGTTTCGGGCCCATCAGGTACCAGTGGTTCCCAAGCACACCTGCCCCTAGGAAATGAACCGTCCCTTCCGGCATGACGGGCTCCAGGTAGTGGTAGGTCGCCATGTCCAGGCATCCCACGTGTACCACATCGCCTTCTTCCTTCTGCAGGTGAGTCGCATAGAATTCGTGGCTCAGGTAGTGGGCCATGTCGTTCAGGTGCACCATGTCTGTATGATCGATCCCGTCGCGGTTGTCAAAGGGGTTGTTGGGGAGATTCCAATTCTTCAGCACGTCTGAATAGCCAAAGCGTAGGGAACTAGGGCTCGGCTCCACAGCCATCTGCACCTTGGTCGATTCAATCGAATTGAACACGATGCGGCGTGGGACGAACGCCCCCTCGTGCCACATGAATTGAGCCGTAGCAACAAAATCGAGTTGATCCATGTCGAGTGTTTGGTCCCAATGGCAAGTCGTCTGGCGCTTATATACTCTAGACGAGTGCCAAACCATCCCGCCAAATATTTTTTTAAACGCCAAATCATTTCCCAATGTTGGTTTGAAACATCATTTCCCAAATGTTGGTTTGAAACCATTCATGGAATATCTTTGAGCCAAGGTTGGTTTGAAACCATACATGGAATATCTTTCACCAAGGTTGGTGTCGTGAGGATTTTTTTTTTTTAATGCGGGATCAATTCAATGGGATACTGCAACACCTTTGAAATACCCCCCACCACGGCCAAGTACCGATGGCATCGATCCAATTTGCAAAAAGGACAGGTCCCAATCACATCGAAATTCGTTTCCATCATAAATGTCCGGATGGTACTGTCGGTCATCATTTTCCACCGTAGTTTCGTCACTCTATCGGTAAAACACAGCCTCCCGACTTGCATTTTCAGCACGCATTCCATCACTTTGACGTGCAAGTCCCTAGTATTGTCCATGGAATACGTCATGAATCCGTTGGTCAAAGTAAATCCATTGTCCCGGATACAGAGGACAGCCATACATTTAGGATGAAAATGAACTTGCATGTCTCCTCCCGACACGACCAGTTTACGGGCTTCCGGGGGCATCCATGGACCGGTCGGCAATAGCAATTCAGGTTCCCGAATGACAATCTTTGCAGGTGGATGACGGGAAGGTGGGGGCGGACATGATTTACGGTAGGGTCGACGATATGCTGGCCGAGGTCGACGATAGGCTGGCTTGCGGTAGGGTTTTCTTTCACGGGCTGGCCGATGTTTTCTTTCATGGGGTTTGACAGGTTCACGAACAGGTTCACTGGATACAGGTGGCGGGGAATTCGGCCGGGGTGTTGGTGCATCCCCACGCCAATATTCAGGGGTCATTGGCAACGGGGACAGCGATTCGTCCAACAAGTAACTGATATCCATGACTTGTTCAAGTTGAGCACAAAGAGCAGCACGCACGGTCAGGCAGCAAGTGGGAAAAGTTTTCAAGGGTCCCGACTTATATACACACTCAAAAAAAAAAAAAAAAAAAAAAAAAAAAAAAAAAAAAAAAAAAAAAAATTTTTTTTTTTTTTTTTTTTTTTTTTTTTTTTTTTTTTTTTTTTTTTTTTTTTCCCAATGTACCAGTAACTCAAAAAAAGTTTTGTGGGTCAACCAGAAATTGTTGTCACCAGCACCATGTGTTTTCAAAATGACACACCACCAGTTCAGAGTGTTTCAGGCCAATGGTTTCTTGTAAACAACTCCTCAGGCCTACGTTGGATATCCCATTTGATTCATACCAACAATGGACTTGCACTTGTAAACAAAATATTAAAGTCCATTTCAAGTTCACCAAGGTTGGCTTCTGACTTGACCCAAAAAAATGGGAGAGAGCTTTCGAATGCCACATGTGGCACCCGAAAGCTCTCTCCCATTTTTTTGGGTTTGAAATGAAGCACAACACACAGGGGGAAAACAGACATTTATTCACAAAAAGGTGTTTTTTTACACATCCCAATAGGGATCGTTGGTAGACTGCCGGGCCAAAAACACTTGTTCGGCCGCTGCCATGGCAATTCCGTTGGCATCTGCATTTCGGCCCATCATGTACACAGAGTCCTTCATGACTTTAGGGCCCAGGTACTGCACCGTTCCCTCGGGAAAGAGGGGCTCCAGGTACATGAAGGTGGCCATGTCCACCGTACCCACCGTGGCACCCGCCCAGCCGTTGCAGTTGAGTATATTGTCATAAAAGTCCCGAGACAGGTATTTCGGCAGCTCGAGCACAGGTACTGGGAAGAGGGTTTCATCGTCCGGAATCTCTTCGAACGGGTTGTTGGGCACCAGCTGGATGTTCTTCTGAATGTCTTTATAGGTAAATCCGGTGAGGGACTCTTTGGCCGGCTGCACGCAATACTTTTCCTTGGAATCGTACACTGCCACAAACACCAGGTGTCGAGGGACCCAATCACCACCGTACCACATAAATTGCGCGTGGGCAACGAAATCCATGTTTGGATGCATGACTTTGCTCTGACTGCTTTTGCTCGAGACTGAATGATTGTGGCTGGATGCCCGCTGCCTTATATACTATCTGTCTGGCTCAACGCATGCGCACTGACACAAGCTGTGTTCTTGTAGGGGGGATGTCCAAGCTTGAAAAGATGCTGACCAAGCTTGATAGGATACCAAACTTGAAATGGAATAGTCTGACCAATGTTGGAAAACTATTCCAAACTTGAAATGAGTCAGACCAACCTTAATGGCTTATCGATTTCAAAGCGTTAAAACTTTCACAAGGAAATTTATTTCAATTACGATAAGCTTTCAGCGTGGGTCCATGCTGCAGCCAAATCACGTTTGGCAACTGATTCAAACCTTCCATTCTCATGTGCCAATCTTCAGGTTGAATCGGGTTTGGCGCTTCTTCACAATCTTCTGTTGGTTCACTGGAATCTGGCCTATCAATCACGAGCTCATCGGACTCTACAGATGCATTACTGAGTACCTGTTCAATTTTGATAGGTGAAACTGTTGGATCACCAGTCAAAAAGGGAGGATTGACAAGCGAAACGGTTTCTTCACCACCATTCTGTCGAGTAGGATCCCTCAACAATTGGACGTTTGAAATAAAATGATGAATCCAATCTGGAATGGACACATTTCCATCCATCCCCACCAAAAGTACAGGGGAATTCTTCACCGTGTCTGAAAATCGTGTCTGAATGTTGACAGACCCTATTCCTCTGCATAGGGTATCCACAAACTTGACGGCTTTGGTCAAATCCGCTTCCCGCAGGCGATGGTACATGAATTCCGTGGTAATCAATTTGCATTTCAGATTATTGTGGGTATACAGGGGTCCAGGGGGAAATACATCTTGTCCCGTGATGACATGCTGAGGAAATCGGCTGGCAAAAGCATAAGGATTCTTTTTTCCCAAAAGAATTGCCAAGTCCACAATGCGCCAGTACAAGCGTCCATCGGTACCTACTACAGCTGCGAGTGGTGGGCAAAAAGATCCAAGACGTAGGCGAAACCACATGATGCACCAAAAAAAAAAATCCTGAAGTGTTCGTATGGCAGCTTGGGCAAACAGCAACTGACAAATTTCATTCAAAGCTCTGACTTATAAAGGCTTCAAAAAAAAAAAAAAAAAAAAAAAAAAAAAAAAAAAAAAAATTTTTTTTTTTTTTTTTTTTTTTTTTTTTTTTTTTTTTTTTTTTTTTTTCGTGTGGCAGCTTACGAGTCGTGTGATGGGCAAACAGCAACTGGCCAAAAGGATCTTGAGCTCAGACTCTTATAAGGAACGATTCAAAAAAAAAAAAAAAAAAAAAAAAAAAAAAAAAAAAAAAAAAAAAAAAAAAAAAAAAAAAAAAAAAAAATTTTTTTTTTTTTTTTTTTTTTTTTTTTTTTTTTTTTTTTTTTTTTTCGTGTGGCAGCTTACGAGTCGTGTGATGGGCAAACAGCAACTGGCCAAAAGGATCTTGAGCTCAGACTCTTATAAGGAACGATTCAAAAAAAAAAAAAAAAAAAAAAAAAAAAAAAAAAAAAAAAAAAAAAAAAAAAAAAAAAAAAAAAAAATTTTTTTTTTTTTTTTTTTTTTTTTTTTTTTTTTTTTTTTTTTTTTTTTTTTTTTTTTTTTTTTTTTTTTTGAATCGTTCCCCATAAGAGGTTGAGCTCAAGATCATTTTGGCCAGTTGCTGTTGGTCACTCGTTCCAGTCACAACATTGGTGTTGTTGAAAAAAAATCACAAGTCCAATATGATGGTATTTCTTTGGTTTAAATCCATAACTCTGGAAGTTTTGGGTCAGGATCGTCGGGAATCGTTTCTTCTGACCCGCCTTGCCATTCCACATCCAACGGTACCACTCTCAAGTCTGTCGCTCCATGACAACCGGATCTGATATTTTCACTTTGAAGAAATTTACCAAGTCCAAATGGGATTTCTTTGGAAAAATCCATCACTGTATTGGGCCGAATCCATCAAATGAAGCGGCATGAAGAGCAGAGTCCATCCGTCCAAAGTGGTCCACTGGTGGAAGGGTCTTTACAGTTGAAGCATCAGGCAGCAAGTGGCGATTGCCCAGTTTGCATGGCACTTATATACAGGAAATTCTCGCCAAGGCGCCAAGTATTCTTGCCAACTCGCCAAGTATTCTTGCCAAGGCGCCAAGTATTCTTGCCAACTCGCCAAGAATTCTTGGCAACGTGCCAATTCGAGGGGGGCTTGTTTCAGTCAGGCATGTTGGGTATCGTTGGACTCGTATGGAGGTTGGCTTTCATAGAGTGCCATGTGGACCACCTCATGGACCACCCACTTCCGGTTTATACTTTTTAGTGTTACCTATGGCATGTTGGGTGTCGTTGGACTCGTATGGAGGTTGGCTTTCATATAATGGCCCAGTGGACCACCTCATGGACCACCCACTTCCGGTTTATACTTTTCAACGTTACCTATGGCATGTTGGGTATCGTTGGACTCGTATGGAGGTTGGCTTTCATATAATGGCCCAGTGGACCACCTCATGGACCACCCACTTCCGGTTTATACTTTTCAACGTTACGTATGGCATGTTGGGTATCGTTAGACTCGTATGGAGGTTGGCTTTCATATAATGGCCCAGTGGACCACCTCATGGACCACCCACTTCCGGTTTATACTTTTCAACGTTACCTATGGCATGTTGGGTATCGTTAGACTCGTATGGAGGTTGGCTTTCATATAATGGCCCAGTGGACCACCTCATGGACCACCCACTTCCGGTTTATACTTTTCAACGTTACCTATGGCATGTTGGGTATCGTTGGACTCGTATGGAGGTTGGCTGTCCTATAGTGCCACGTGGACCACCTTATGGACCACCCACTTCCGGTTGACACTTTTCACCGTTACCTATGGCATGTTGGGTGTCGTTCGACTCGTATGGAGGTTGGCTGTCCTATAGTGCCATGTGGACCACCTCATGGACCACCCACTTCCAGTTTATACTTTTCAGTGTTACCTATGGCATGTTGGGTGTCGTTCGACTCGGAATGCTTGGACCAGTTGAATTAAAAATATGGGGACCACCTCAAGGACCACCCATTTCCGGTTTAAAATTTCAAGTCCACCACTATGGCATGTTGGGTATCGTTCGACTCGAAATGCTTGGACCAGTTGAATCAACTTGATGAGGACCACCTCATGGACCACCCCCATTTCCGGTTTCACTCTTATTTCAAATTCATGTGTCGTGTTGGGTGTCCCCAGACTCGTACGGACCCGTACTATCGAAAAAATGACCTCGGACCACTCAAAGACCACCTATTTCCGGGATTTTAAAATGGTCCTGAGTGGGTCATGTGGGGTATCGACACACTCGTGATGACAAATGCTCTCGGAAAACATGTATGACACATAGGTGGTCCCGTTTTGACTTTTTGAACTTGCTTCCAATGCGGCATGATGGGTATCGATGGACTCGGGAGATGGAACTGATGACATCCCCATCTTTTTTTTCCAATTTCATGCATATGGGGGCAAAATCCCATTTCCGGGTGCCCGTTCTCGAGAAACACATCAAACGAACGACATGGTCGGCTTTGGATCCACGTCCTCTTTCGTTTGCCGCAAACGGCGAGTCGATAACTCAATCGGTTCTCGAGTTATGAACCCAAATCTGACAATCTGGAAATCGAAACTCGTCCTTTCAAGCCAGTGTTCATTGCCGCAACTCCAAACGTTTCATGTGTCCCGTAATCCTTTTCGATAAGCTTTCGAATGGTGCAAGTGCCAAGACGATATCTGAATTTCCGGCCGAGTTATGGGCCAAAACACCAAAATCGAGAAACCGATTTTCGGGGTTTTTCGGGTCAATCCAACCGCTGCCTGGGTAAACCACACCGTCCAGAGTGTAGAGTGAACCGCCACGCATCTTTTGGTGCAAGTTTCAAGTCGATAGCTGGATTTCCGGCAGAGTTATGGATTCAAATACATGAACCCCGAAACTGAAATTGCTGTATTTCGGGTCAATTTAATAGCTGCAAGGGCAAATCATATCGCCACACGTGTACAGTGAACCGCCAGGCATCTTTTGCCACCAGTTTCAAGCCGATAGCTGCCTGGGTTGCCCAGTTACAGCGGATCAAAGCACTCCACCCTTCCCCCACATGTTAACCCTCTTATACCGATGCCAGCCGAATGCCTCCTTCCTCGTGAATCCATGAGAATGGAAAAGTAGGCCCGAAACCATCCAAACCCATTCAAATCATATTGAATCATGCCACAAAAGACACGAAAACATTGTCAAATGTACTAAAACACGCCTATATCACCTGTTTTTCGTAATATTATTTACTGGACAGGTAAACCTCTCATAGCGATTCAAGCCTCATTCCTCGGGAATCCGTGGAACAGGGAATGGAGGCCCTGAAACCATCTCAACCCATTGAAATCATATCGCATCATGCCACCAACATCATGAATTCCTTAACAAATGTATTGAAACACGCCTATATCCATGTTATTTTCATATATCACTCAATCTATCAATCGAGAGATGAGTGACTCCTGCTTGTGCCAATCATATCATCACAGGTGTAGAGTCCACCCATCTTTTGGTGGCGTCCCGCTATCTGGATTTCCGACAGGATCCAAATACATGAATCCCGAAACAGGGGGCAATCCAACAGCTGCCTGTGTCAATCACCTTGTCAAGGGTTTCGGGTGAACCGCCACCCATCGTTTGCCGTCTGTTTCCAATCAACAGCTGCACGGGTTGCCGAGTGATCCAAAGCATTCAGCCCATTTCCCAAATATTTCACTGGGAAACCCTTCAAACAATACAATCCTCTACATAAATGATGCTCTATTCATGAAATAAGCCTATATCACATCATTTAGTGTCATAATATTTTCGCTGCAAATAGGGCTGCAAGTGTGAAGAAACCCCATTGGGTTGATATTGTATTTTTTCAAGCTCCCAGAAAATAGGTTGGGGTTGCAAAAGACTTTTTTTGAAAAAAACGTTTCTTGTGGTGGTAAGCGCCACAACCCGGCAAAGTCCAAAAATACACACCCCCAGAGGAATGGAACCAATCAATTGGGAACCACAAACGATCTCGAACAACTAACTACCCGCTCGGATGGATACAACCAACGGAATATGTTTCACGGGAGAAACGAAATGAAAATCACTCACAAACCAATAACTTCTCCCCCCAAAAACTTTTTTCATGAGCTACAGATGTATCAAAAAAAAAAAAAAAAAAAAAAAAAAAAAAAAAAAAAAAAAAAAAAAAAAAAAAAAAAAATTTTTTTTTTTTTTTTTTTTTTTTTTTTTTTTTTTTTTTTTTTTTTTTTTTTTTTTTTTTTTTTTTTTACTGTATATAAGTCGGGAGCATGGCAAAAGATTTGCCAGTTGCTGCTTGGTCGTCTGCCGGTCAACACTTGTGCATCATTGGATCACCGTCTGGATAAACTTGCAAGTGCCTTGTTATGGCTCGCAGCACCTATACTTCCATGTTCAGTCGTAAAAGAATGATGCCCGTCAAGTGTCCCCCATGTGGTTTAAAAATGACCCTAAATGAATATGTAACTGTACACGTGGGTCAGGTTCACTGTATCGATCGAGGTATACATTGCCCTTTTTGCATGGGGGAAGTCAGTTGGAGACGTAAAGAACGGACCGCTGAACGAACCAACCGGCATTTGATGGAGTGTATAAAAGAAACATTTCCCGATTTGTTTCAACGACCGAAAGGCCATAAAGTTCCCGTGCTGCCACCGCCGTGCAACGCGGCGTCGGGACATTGTCGAGAGTGCCGATCCTTTTTACAGTGGCCCAAAAGACGTGGCATGTCGGGAAGAAGTCGCTTCGAGGAATGGGGCACGTTTTATGAAGAAGTCGGACAGCTGCCACCGTTTTTGCAAGAACCTCTTCTCCCTACTCACGTGTCGTACTCCGAAGAGAGTGGTTTAGGGGACTTTATGTACCCCATCCTACACCAGTTTAGGCAACAGACCCACATGTGGTACCACGTCAGTGTCAGAGCCGCCGCATGGAATGACTTTGTAAATCACGTTTTGAGTAAAAAAGGTGTCTATGTACTGCCTTTTTGGTGCTTGTGTGATGGAAGCAAAACACCCGGTGCCAAATTACCTGCTTCACAGAAACATCATCGGCATATGGTGCTCGTCAAGGAGAAGAACGTTCAGTTGGAAAAAGAGTGGAAGACGTACATGAAGGTTAAAAACAAAGCCGCAAAATTGAAAATCCCTATAAAGACCTACCATCAGTTGATCCATACATTGTTTTACGTGAGCCGATCGAGAGCACAATGTGACGGCACGGCTGGTAAAATGGATGTCGACGAAGGACATTCCCATTATTATCTCCATCACCAGATGTATCCCCACGCCAAAGTGGCCATGTACACGTTGATCCCGAACGGTTTGAGTGAGTATATTCATTTTCGAGGCAAGGAACACAAGGCAAGGCATTGGTACGAGCAAGTCAAAGGGACTGGAAAGGAACGGTCCATTTTCGTCAAGGCGCTCAACATTCCTATTTCGGGTTGCGTTGTGCCTGTTGCCAAGCATCTGGAGCCTTCCCATTTGACGGAAGACGAGCCTCCACCCACCGATCGTCCGTATCTGTGGATGTTTAAACCGGAGGACGTGTTGGTATTGAAATCGAATCCATCTCTACTCGAAATGGGTTTCGAGGAGTGGTACGCGCACCAAATGAAATGCGGCAATTCTTTTTTGGACGCCGTACACAACGAAAAATACACGTTGGGCCAACGTCATCGAGAAGACGTGAATGACTTTCAAAGTATCAAGCATGAGTTGATGGAAATGTTTAAAGAAGAGAAATCCACCCTGTTACAGGCTCTTGAATCGGAACGTTCCCACACGGGGTCTGTGCATGAAAGGATGGAACATCAGCATGCCAAGTACCTCGAAATGGAAAATGAGTTGCAAATGTGCAGGAAAGAGCGGGACGATGAAAGAATGCAACGGCAGTGTTTGGAAAGGACGGCAGAAGCCGTGGAAACGGTACGAACCCAGTTGACGGCAGAGATTAACACCTTGAAAACCCTATTGAGGAAAGCAGAAAAGGCACGAATACAACAGTACGAAGATCGTATTGCGGCCGTTGAAATGGTCCGAAACCAAATGTCGGAAGAGATAAACGCCTTGAAAACCCAATTGAGGACAACGGAAGAGGCTCGAATACAGCAGTATGAAGATCGTATTGCGGAATTGAAAGAATCACACCGGGTCCGAGTACAGCAGAATGAAGATCGTATTGCTTACTTGGAAAATCAATTGGAAACGATGCAAAAACTTGCACAAGGAGCAGTATCGGTCATTTCAAAAAGACAGTGATTCAACAACTGATCCAATCATCGTGGCTCAAAGATTTTTTTAGTGGTTAAAAAAAAAAAAAAAAAAAAAAAAAAAAAAAAAAAAAAAAAAAAAAAAAAAAAAAAAAAAAAATTTTTTTTTTTTTTTTTTTTTTTTTTTTTTTTTTTTTTTTTTTTTTTTTACTGTATATAAGTTGGAGCTTGGCAAAGGATTTGCCAGTTGCTGCTTGGTTGTCTTCAAGTTGACACCCCTCTAGTGTTACCCTCATCATCATTGGTTCACCTAAGCCAGGTCCGTGCTGCTAGGCTGGATTACACGAACATCTGGATACACTTGCAAGTGGAAATCACCTCGTTATGGCTTACAACACTTATCGTAAAATGTACAATCGTAAAAAAATGATGCCCGTCAAGTGTCCCCGATGTGCTGTAGAAATGACCCTAGATGATTATGTAACGGTACACGTGGGTCGTGATCACTCTATCGATCCAGATGTACAATGCCCTTTTTGCATGGGGGACTTCACATGGAGACGTAAAGAACGTAACGCTGAAAGGGCCAACCAGCACCGTATGGAGTGCATAAAAGAACAATTTCCCCATTTGTTTCGACGACCGAAAGGTCGTAAAGTTCATGTCCCACCACCGCCGTGCGATTCGGCGCAGGGACCTTGTGAAAAATGCATGTCCATGATACAAATGCCAAAACGTGGCATGTTGGGAAGAAGTCTCCGCAAGGAATGGGGAACGTTTTATGAAGAAGTCGGACAGTTGCCACCGTTTCTGACAGGACCACTGCTCCCCACGCACGTGTCATTCGCCGAATGGAGTGGTTTAGGGGATTTCATACACCCCATCCTGCACCAGTATATACAAAATACCCACATGTGGTACCACGTCAGTGTCAGAGCCGCCGCATGGAAAGACTTTGTAACCCACATTTTGAGTATCAAGGGTGTATATGTGCTTCCTTATTGGTGCTTGTGTGATGCAATTAAAGCACCCTATGCCAACTTACCTGCTTTCAAGACGCATCATCGGCATATGGTGCTCGTCAAGGACAAGAACGTTCAGTTGGAAAAAGAGTGGAAAAAATACATGAGGATTAAAAACATTGCAGCGAAATTGAAAATCCCTATAAAGACCATCCATCAGTTGATCCATACCCTGTTTTACGTGAGTCAATCGAAAGCACAATGTGACGGCATGGCTTGTGAATCAGATGACCCTGACGGAAATTCCCATTATTATCTGCATCACCGTATGAGTCCCCACGCCAAAGTGGCCATGTACGCGTTGATCCAGAACGGCTTGTGTGACTATATCCATTTTCGAGGCATGAATCAGAAAGCAATACGTTGGTACGATAAAGTAAAAGGGGATGGATGGAAACGGTCCATTCCCCTAAAGCTGCTCGACATGGATATAGCGGGTTGCGCTTTGCCTTTTGCAAAGCATTTAGAGCCTTCCCATTTGCTGCGAGTGACGGAAAACACGCCTCTTCCCACCGATTGTCCGTATGTGTGGATGTATCAATCGGATCAAGTGATGGTATTGAAATCAAATCCGTCTCTACTCGAAATGCCCTACAACGAGTGGTACGTGCATCAGATGGATCACGGCAACAGTTTTACGGAAGCCATACAAGACGAAAAATACATGCTGTGTCAACGTCAACGGACAGCTTGTAATGATTTTCAAAGTATCAAGCTTCAGTATCAGGATCGTATTGCCGCTTTGGAAAATCAATTGATGCAACAACACCAATGTTGTGACTTGAACGAGTGACCAACAGCAACTACCCAAAATGATCTTGAGCTCCCGACTTATATACAGTAAAAAAAAAAAAAAAAAAAAAAAAAAAAAAAAAAAAAAAAAATTTTTTTTTTTTTTTTTTTTTTTTTTTTTTTTTTTTTTTTGATACATCTGTAGCTCATGAAAAAAGTTTTTGGGGGGAGAAGTTATTGGTTTGTGAGTGATTTTCATTTCGTTTCTCCCGTGAAACATATTCCGTTGGTTGTATCCATCCGAGCGGGTAGTTAGTTGTTCGAGATCGTTTGTGGTTCCCAATTGATTGGTTCCATTCCTCTGGGGGTGTGTATTTTTGGACTTTGCCGGGTTGTGGCGCTTACCACCACAAGAAACGTTTTTTTCAAAAAAAGTCTTTTGCAACCCCAACCTATTTTCTGGGAGCTTGAAAAAATACAATATCAACCCAATGGGGTTTCTTCACACTTGCAGCCCTATTTGCAGCGAAAATATTATGACACTAAATGATGTGATATAGGCTTATTTCATGAATAGAGCATCATTTATGTAGAGGATTGTATTGTTTGAAGGGTTTCCCAGTGAAATATTTGGGAAATGGGCTGAATGCTTTGGATCACTCGGCAACCCGTGCAGCTGTTGATTGGAAACAGACGGCAAACGATGGGTGGCGGTTCACCCGAAACCCTTGACAAGGTGATTGACACAGGCAGCTGTTGGATTGCCCCCTGTTTCGGGATTCATGTATTTGGATCCTGTCGGAAATCCAGATAGCGGGACGCCACCAAAAGATGGGTGGACTCTACACCTGTGATGATATGATTGGCACAAGCAGGAGTCACTCATCTCTCGATTGATAGATTGAGTGATATATGAAAATAACATGGATATAGGCGTGTTTCAATACATTTGTTAAGGAATTCATGATGTTGGTGGCATGATGCGATATGATTTCAATGGGTTGAGATGGTTTCAGGGCCTCCATTCCCTGTTCCACGGATTCCCGAGGAATGAGGCTTGAATCGCTATGAGAGGTTTACCTGTCCAGTAAATAATATTACGAAAAACAGGTGATATAGGCGTGTTTTAGTACATTTTACAATGTTTTCGTGTCTTTTGTGGCATGATTCAATATGATTTGAATGGGTTTGGATGGTTTCGGGCCTACTTTTCCATTCTCATGGATTCACGAGGAAGGAGGCATTCGGCTGGCATCGGTATAAGAGGGTTAACATGTGGGGGAAGGGTGGAGTGCTTTGATCCGCTGTAACTGGGCAACCCAGGCAGCTATCGGCTTGAAACTGGTGGCAAAAGATGCCTGGCGGTTCACTGTACACGTGTGGCGATATGATTTGCCCTTGCAGCTATTAAATTGACCCGAAATACAGCAATTTCAGTTTCGGGGTTCATGTATTTGAATCCATAACTCTGCCGGAAATCCAGCTATCGACTTGAAACTTGCACCAAAAGATGCGTGGCGGTTCACTCTACACTCTGGACGGTGTGGTTTACCCAGGCAGCGGTTGGATTGACCCGAAAAACCCCGAAAATCGGTTTCTCGATTTTGGTGTTTTGGCCCATAACTCGGCCGGAAATTCAGATATCGTCTTGGCACTTGCACCATTCGAAAGCTTATCGAAAAGGATTACGGGACACATGAAACGTTTGGAGTTGCGGCAATGAACACTGGCTTGAAAGGACGAGTTTCGATTTCCAGATTGTCAGATTTGGGTTCATAACTCGAGAACCGATTGAGTTATCGACTCGCCGTTTGCGGCAAACGAAAGAGGACGTGGATCCAAAGCCGACCATGTCGTTCGTTTGATGTGTTTCTCGAGAACGGGCACCCGGAAATGGGATTTTGCCCCCATATGCATGAAATTGGAAAAAAAAGATGGGGATGTCATCAGTTCCATCTCCCGAGTCCATCGATACCCATCATGCCGCATTGGAAGCAAGTTCAAAAAGTCAAAACGGGACCACCTATGTGTCATACATGTTTTCCGAGAGCATTTGTCATCACGAGTGTGTCGATACCCCACATGACCCACTCAGGACCATTTTAAAATCCCGGAAATAGGTGGTCTTTGAGTGGTCCGAGGTCATTTTTTCGATAGTACGGGTCCGTACGAGTCTGGGGACACCCAACACGACACATGAATTTGAAATAAGAGTGAAACCGGAAATGGGGGTGGTCCATGAGGTGGTCCTCATCAAGTTGATTCAACTGGTCCAAGCATTTCGAGTCGAACGATACCCAACATGCCATAGTGGTGGACTTGAAATTTTAAACCGGAAATGGGTGGTCCTTGAGGTGGTCCCCATATTTTTAATTCAACTGGTCCAAGCATTCCGAGTCGAACGACACCCAACATGCCATAGGTAACACTGAAAAGTATAAACTGGAAGTGGGTGGTCCATGAGGTGGTCCACATGGCACTATAGGACAGCCAACCTCCATACGAGTCGAACGACACCCAACATGCCATAGGTAACGGTGAAAAGTGTCAACCGGAAGTGGGTGGTCCATAAGGTGGTCCACGTGGCACTATAGGACAGCCAACCTCCATACGAGTCCAACGATACCCAACATGCCATAGGTAACGTTGAAAAGTATAAACCGGAAGTGGGTGGTCCATGAGGTGGTCCACTGGGCCATTATATGAAAGCCAACCTCCATACGAGTCTAACGATACCCAACATGCCATAGGTAACGTTGAAAAGTATAAACCGGAAGTGGGTGGTCCATGAGGTGGTCCACTGGGCCATTATATGAAAGCCAACCTCCATACGAGTCTAACGATACCCAACATGCCATACGTAACGTTGAAAAGTATAAACCGGAAGTGGGTGGTCCATGAGGTGGTCCACTGGGCCATTATATGAAAGCCAACCTCCATACGAGTCCAACGATACCCAACATGCCATAGGTAACGTTGAAAAGTATAAACCGGAAGTGGGTGGTCCATGAGGTGGTCCACTGGGCCATTATATGAAAGCCAACCTCCATACGAGTCCAACGACACCCAACATGCCATAGGTAACACTAAAAAGTATAAACCGGAAGTGGGTGGTCCATGAGGTGGTCCACATGGCACTCTATGAAAGCCAACCTCCATACGAGTCCAACGATACCCAACATGCCTGACTGAAACAAGCCCCCCTCGAATTGGCACGTTGCCAAGAATTCTTGGCGAGTTGGCAAGAATACTTGGCGCCTTGGCAAGAATACTTGGCGAGTTGGCAAGAATACTTGGCGCCTTGGCGAGAATTTCCTGTATATAAGTGCCATGCAAACTGGGCAATCGCCACTTGCTGCCTGATGCTTCAACTGTAAAGACCCTTCCACCAGTGGACCACTTTGGACGGATGGACTCTGCTCTTCATGCCGCTTCATTTGATGGATTCGGCCCAATACAGTGATGGATTTTTCCAAAGAAATCCCATTTGGACTTGGTAAATTTCTTCAAAGTGAAAATATCAGATCCGGTTGTCATGGAGCGACAGACTTGAGAGTGGTACCGTTGGATGTGGAATGGCAAGGCGGGTCAGAAGAAACGATTCCCGACGATCCTGACCCAAAACTTCCAGAGTTATGGATTTAAACCAAAGAAATACCATCATATTGGACTTGTGATTTTTTTTCAACAACACCAATGTTGTGACTGGAACGAGTGACCAACAGCAACTGGCCAAAATGATCTTGAGCTCAACCTCTTATGGGGAACGATTCAAAAAAAAAAAAAAAAAAAAAAAAAAAAAAAAAAAAAAAAAAAAAAAAAAAAAAAAAATTTTTTTTTTTTTTTTTTTTTTTTTTTTTTTTTTTTTTTTTTTTTTTTTTTTTTTTTGAATCGTTCCTTATAAGAGTCTGAGCTCAAGATCCTTTTGGCCAGTTGCTGTTTGCCCATCACACGACTCGTAAGCTGCCACACGAAAAAAAAAAAAAAAAAAAAAAAAAAAAAAAAAAAAAAAAAAAAAATTTTTTTTTTTTTTTTTTTTTTTTTTTTTTTTTTTTTTTTTTTTTTTTTTTTTTTTTGAATCGTTCCTTATAAGAGTCTGAGCTCAAGATCCTTTTGGCCAGTTGCTGTTTGCCCATCACACGACTCGTAAGCTGCCACACGAAAAAAAAAAAAAAAAAAAAAAAAAAAAAAAAAAAAAAAAAAAAAAAAAAAAAAAAAAAAAAAATTTTTTTTTTTTTTTTTTTTTTTTTTTTTTTTTTTTTTTTTTTTTTGAAGCCTTTATAAGTCAGAGCTTTGAATGAAATTTGTCAGTTGCTGTTTGCCCAAGCTGCCATACGAACACTTCAGGATTTTTTTTTTTGGTGCATCATGTGGTTTCGCCTACGTCTTGGATCTTTTTGCCCACCACTCGCAGCTGTAGTAGGTACCGATGGACGCTTGTACTGGCGCATTGTGGACTTGGCAATTCTTTTGGGAAAAAAGAATCCTTATGCTTTTGCCAGCCGATTTCCTCAGCATGTCATCACGGGACAAGATGTATTTCCCCCTGGACCCCTGTATACCCACAATAATCTGAAATGCAAATTGATTACCACGGAATTCATGTACCATCGCCTGCGGGAAGCGGATTTGACCAAAGCCGTCAAGTTTGTGGATACCCTATGCAGAGGAATAGGGTCTGTCAACATTCAGACACGATTTTCAGACACGGTGAAGAATTCCCCTGTACTTTTGGTGGGGATGGATGGAAATGTGTCCATTCCAGATTGGATTCATCATTTTATTTCAAACGTCCAATTGTTGAGGGATCCTACTCGACAGAATGGTGGTGAAGAAACCGTTTCGCTTGTCAATCCTCCCTTTTTGACTGGTGATCCAACAGTTTCACCTATCAAAATTGAACAGGTACTCAGTAATGCATCTGTAGAGTCCGATGAGCTCGTGATTGATAGGCCAGATTCCAGTGAACCAACAGAAGATTGTGAAGAAGCGCCAAACCCGATTCAACCTGAAGATTGGCACATGAGAATGGAAGGTTTGAATCAGTTGCCAAACGTGATTTGGCTGCAGCATGGACCCACGCTGAAAGCTTATCGTAATTGAAATAAATTTCCTTGTGAAAGTTTTAACGCTTTGAAATCGATAAGCCATTAAGGTTGGTCTGACTCATTTCAAGTTTGGAATAGTTTTCCAACATTGGTCAGACTATTCCATTTCAAGTTTGGTATCCTATCAAGCTTGGTCAGCATCTTTTCAAGCTTGGACATCCCCCCTACAAGAACACAGCTTGTGTCAGTGCGCATGCGTTGAGCCAGACAGATAGTATATAAGGCAGCGGGCATCCAGCCACAATCATTCAGTCTCGAGCAAAAGCAGTCAGAGCAAAGTCATGCATCCAAACATGGATTTCGTTGCCCACGCGCAATTTATGTGGTACGGTGGTGATTGGGTCCCTCGACACCTGGTGTTTGTGGCAGTGTACGATTCCAAGGAAAAGTATTGCGTGCAGCCGGCCAAAGAGTCCCTCACCGGATTTACCTATAAAGACATTCAGAAGAACATCCAGCTGGTGCCCAACAACCCGTTCGAAGAGATTCCGGACGATGAAACCCTCTTCCCAGTACCTGTGCTCGAGCTGCCGAAATACCTGTCTCGGGACTTTTATGACAATATACTCAACTGCAACGGCTGGGCGGGTGCCACGGTGGGTACGGTGGACATGGCCACCTTCATGTACCTGGAGCCCCTCTTTCCCGAGGGAACGGTGCAGTACCTGGGCCCTAAAGTCATGAAGGACTCTGTGTACATGATGGGCCGAAATGCAGATGCCAACGGAATTGCCATGGCAGCGGCCGAACAAGTGTTTTTGGCCCGGCAGTCTACCAACGATCCCTATTGGGATGTGTAAAAAAACACCTTTTTGTGAATAAATGTCTGTTTTCCCCCTGTGTGTTGTGCTTCATTTCAAACCCAAAAAAATGGGAGAGAGCTTTCGGGTGCCACATGTGGCATTCGAAAGCTCTCTCCCATTTTTTTGGGTCAAGTCAGAAGCCAACCTTGGTGAACTTGAAATGGACTTTAATATTTTGTTTACAAGTGCAAGTCCATTGTTGGTATGAATCAAATGGGATATCCAACGTAGGCCTGAGGAGTTGTTTACAAGAAACCATTGGCCTGAAACACTCTGAACTGGTGGTGTGTCATTTTGAAAACACATGGTGCTGGTGACAACAATTTCTGGTTGACCCACAAAACTTTTTTTGAGTTACTGGTACATTGGGAAAAAAAAAAAAAAAAAAAAAAAAAAAAAAAAAAAAAAAAAAAAATTTTTTTTTTTTTTTTTTTTTTTTTTTTTTTTTTTTTTTTTTTTTTTTTTTTTTTTTTTTTTGAGTGTGTATATAAGTCGGGACCCTTGAAAACTTTTCCCACTTGCTGCCTGACCGTGCGTGCTGCTCTTTGTGCTCAACTTGAACAAGTCATGGATATCAGTTACTTGTTGGACGAATCGCTGTCCCCGTTGCCAATGACCCCTGAATATTGGCGTGGGGATGCACCAACACCCCGGCCGAATTCCCCGCCACCTGTATCCAGTGAACCTGTTCGTGAACCTGTCAAACCCCATGAAAGAAAACATCGGCCAGCCCGTGAAAGAAAACCCTACCGCAAGCCAGCCTATCGTCGACCTCGGCCAGCATATCGTCGACCCTACCGTAAATCATGTCCGCCCCCACCTTCCCGTCATCCACCTGCAAAGATTGTCATTCGGGAACCTGAATTGCTATTGCCGACCGGTCCATGGATGCCCCCGGAAGCCCGTAAACTGGTCGTGTCGGGAGGAGACATGCAAGTTCATTTTCATCCTAAATGTATGGCTGTCCTCTGTATCCGGGACAATGGATTTACTTTGACCAACGGATTCATGACGTATTCCATGGACAATACTAGGGACTTGCACGTCAAAGTGATGGAATGCGTGCTGAAAATGTGGACAATACTAGGGACTTGCACGTCAAAGTGATGGAATGCGTGCTGAAAATGCAAGTCGGGAGGCTGTGTTTTACCGATAGAGTGACGAAACTACGGTGGAAAATGATGACCGACAGTACCATCCGGACATTTATGATGGAAACGAATTTCGATGTGATTGGGACCTGTCCTTTTTGCAAATTGGATCGATGCCATCGGTACTTGGCCGTGGTGGGGGGTATTTCAAAGGTGTTGCAGTATCCCATTGAATTGATCCCGCATTAAAAAAAAAAAATCCTCACGACACCAACCTTGGTGAAAGATATTCCATGTATGGTTTCAAACCAACCTTGGCTCAAAGATATTCCATGAATGGTTTCAAACCAACATTTGGGAAATGATGTTTCAAACCAACATTGGGAAATGATTTGGCGTTTAAAAAAATATTTGGCGGGATGGTTTGGCACTCGTCTAGAGTATATAAGCGCCAGACGACTTGCCATTGGGACCAAACACTCGACATGGATCAACTCGATTTTGTTGCTACGGCTCAATTCATGTGGCACGAGGGGGCGTTCGTCCCACGCCGCATCGTGTTCAATTCGATTGAATCGACCAAGGTGCAGATGGCTGTGGAGCCGAGCCCTAGTTCCCTACGCTTTGGCTATTCAGACGTGCTGAAGAATTGGAATCTCCCCAACAACCCCTTTGACAACCGCGACGGGATCGATCATACAGACATGGTGCACCTGAACGACATGGCCCACTACCTGAGCCACGAATTCTATGCGACTCACCTGCAGAAGGAAGAAGGCGATGTGGTACACGTGGGATGCCTGGACATGGCGACCTACCACTACCTGGAGCCCGTCATGCCGGAAGGGACGGTTCATTTCCTAGGGGCAGGTGTGCTTGGGAACCACTGGTACCTGATGGGCCCGAAACAGAATGCTGGACTCTTGGCTTTCAGAGCGGCCGAAAACCTACACGAAGACAAATATGGACAGGAATACCTGTAAAAAACCCTGTTTGTAAATAAAAACCAATGACCGAAATGGTGTGTTTCTTTTCACCCAAAAAAATGGGAGAGAGTTCTGTATATACAGGTGATTTACACTTGTATATGCAGAGCTCTCTCCCATTTTTTTGGGTCAAACTACTTGCCAACCTTGGTAATCCTACTTGGCAATTGTTTGCAAGAAACTTGCCAAGCTTGGGTGTTAAAAAAATGACATGTTGAACAAGTTTTCCCCCAATCCAACGTTGGTTATTTTGAATTCATGATGGTGGATCCACCCACCAGATGACGTCAAATACCCACTGGCCAATCGCATCACTCGAAGTTCCATTTCGTGTGCATCCAACGTTGGCTTCCATGGTTGGTGTCATTCTTCAGATGACGTCAAAGGCCGACGGACCAATCCCACGCCAGCTGCGAGTATAAAACGGACTCGCAGCCAGTGGAAGGCATCATTTGCAAACATGTTTCCCTGCGATACGTATCGAGATGTGGAGATTACGTCCTACAAGCAGAAATCTTTTCATGACTTGATGGAATTTACTTCATTCATGTTGAATGCGAGTGCGGATTTACACAAGGCCCAACCACCCCCCGATGATGGTGTTGCTGTGAAGCCCATGTCGGACCTGTATGATTTCCTTCTGGAGCTGTTACCTGATAGGTACGACGAGAAATATTACTTGTTCAACGTGGCGCATTGGCAATTACAGGCCAACCTGTACTCTGACGACCTCGAGCCACTTTGTCCAAAGTATGCCTCCTATCCCCATCCTGCCCTCCAAGCCATCTACATGGATCGTGTTCTGCCCGACGTATACAAGATGCTGGCCCATTGCTGGACTTTGACGCCCTTCACTTTACCAGAAGGGAAACTGGAAGAATTGGGCAATTTGCTGATGGCTTCCATCTACAGGTATCCGTTTCCAGAATCCTACCTGAGCAGTGCCGAACCCTGTGCCATATGCCTCGACACTCTCTATATCGAAAGGTACACCACCTGTTGTCACCATTCGTTTCATTCGAGGTGCCTGTTCCTGTGGCTGAGCGATCACAATACCTGTCCGGCGTGCAGAAATTATATCATCTATTGACTTTGGCCCCAACCCCGAAAAAATGGGAGAGAGTCTTTTGGATGCTTGAAGGAATTTTTTTTTAAATTCCTTCATGCATTCAAAGACTCTCTCCCATTTTTTTGGGTTCATCCTAAAGCCAACCTTGGTGTGGAACGCTATGAAACATATTTTTACACAAGAAGATTGCCAACGTTGAATCATATTCTTTTCGCTTAAGAAGGCTTCCAACGTTGGTCAGGAATTTCATTTCACATGAATTTCATTTCAAGTGGCTATCCAATGTTGACAGGATATTGCAACAGTATCAACGTTGGCTTCCATGGTTGGTGTTGCCTTCACATGACGTCAAATGCCGACGGACCAATCAAATTGCAGCTACGACTATAAAAAGGAACCGCAGCGAGTGGCACGCATCATTTTATTCAAAATATGTTTCCATGCGACACGTATCGAGATGCTGCGATCCAGGCCTACGTGCCAAGGTCGTTTCAAGACATGATGGAATTTACAGTCTTCATGTTGAATGCCAGTGCGGTGTTGCACAAGATCCAGACCCCCGATGTCGTGCCTGTCGGACACCTCTCCGAATTTACCGTGTTTGATTTCATTCGAGACCTGGTACCCGGGGATGGACCGGACAAAATTGATTTCGTCTTTGACGTGGCCTACTGGCAGTTCCGGAACAACATGCGCGCCGAGCACCTGGAACCCCTTTGCCCGAAACATGAATCGAGCCCGTATCCTGCCCTCAGAGCCGTCTACATGGACCAGGTACTACCCAATCTCTACCACCTGCTGGCCTATTCCTGGACTCTGAAACCCTTCCCTTTCGCCCTGGAAAAAATTGAAGAGATGGGGGACATGCTGATGGCCTCGGTGTACAGCTATCCGTGGCCAGACTCGTACTTTAAAACCACGGAAACGTGTGCCATTTGCCTGGAAAACCTGTACATTACACGCAATACCACCACGTGCAAACATGTGTTTCATTCGGAATGCCTTTTTCAATGGTTGGTCAATCACAATACCTGTCCGACCTGCAGACACACCCTCATATCTTGACATTTTTTTATTTTGGCCCAAAAAAATGGGAGAGAGTCTTTTTTGGATGCATTCAAAAAAGACTCTCTCCCATTTTTTTGGGTTCATCATGAAGCCAACCTTGGGTGGAAACGTGATGCATGTGAAACATATTTTTCTTAACAAGAAAATTGCCAACGTTGGCATGAAATGGTTTTCGTGAATCCAACGTTGGCCAGTGACTTGAAATGGTTTCCAAGTGGAAATCCAAAGGCCAACCATGGTTAGCGAAATGTAATTGTAAAGACAACACTAAAAAAAAATTGGGTTGCCAACAACTGGGCTGGCAGTCTTGAAAAGAATCTGGAGACACATTGAAAAAAAAAAAAAAAAAAAAAAAAAAAAAAAAAAAAAAAAAATTTTTTTTTTTTTTTTTTTTTTTTTTTTTTTTTTTTTTTTTTTTTTTTTTTTTGAATCGTTCTATAAAAGTCAGACCCCTGAGCCAGTTTTGCCATTTGCACTTCAAGCCCGACATCATGAATGACTTACCCGTTCACAAGCTCAATCCAATTCATATGGTGGATTACGTCGTGTTGATTAATTTTAAAGATGGCCAGCCCCACCAGTTGGTGTTTCTGGATACCATCAATTTTGAATTTCACGTGACGATTGGTGTCAACTGCTCTTCAGGCTCTGGATTTCACGTGCCACTCGACTACCTCGACACGTTTCTGGTGGATTTCTTTTATTCAACCTGTTTACCGACGCATCATCGTGGACCAGCCATTTTGGGAACGCACGATGGACCGACCTGGCATTTCTTGTACGATCGCAAGCTACCTGTCGAGTACGTGGACAATGTGCCCTCTTCGCAACACTTGCCGGTGCAATTTCAAATCTTTCAACTGGCCAATTACGTCAGGGAACAAGCGTGGCTCGATTCCCTGCTGGAATATTTCGATACGGCACCACGAGACGCTCAGCAGAAATGGAAGCGTGCTGATGGGAACCGTCGGTTGCAACGGAGTGGTGAAGAAGAACATATCCTGATAGCTTGAAAAAACAGCACACAACTTGAAAAACTTGTCATGGAGGGCTAATGACTTGAAGCCCAACTCAAACTCTCAACTGGCTCAACTCAAAAATCATGTTGAATGATTCAAAAAAAAAAAAAAAAAAAAAAAAAAAAAAAAAAAAAAAAAAAAAAAAAAAAAAAAAAAAAAAATTTTTTTTTTTTTTTTTTTTTTTTTTTTTTTTTTTTTTTTTTTTTTTTTTTTACTGGGTATATAACTCAGGGCTGTGGGAAAAGTTTTTCCAGATGACGGCCAGCCACCACCTCGAACAGTCCATCGTGTTTCAAGTTACCTTGTGCTATTTTTTTTATCAAGTGCCATCTGATTGACCACCATGGCTGAGGAGGATGATGTGCGGATCCCTTCCAAGCTGTTTACCAATTTGCTGGTGGACTGTAACATTCGGCACGGCCGATTGTGTCATCGAGATCGGGAGAAAGCGGCCCATCCGATTCATTTGGAATACGTGGCCCTTCTCAAGGTGATTCTGAAGGAAGCGGAACATTTGAAATCCTTGCAACGTACCATGCGAGGTTTGCAGCAATCCACGTATCCACCTGTTCCGCAGATGGTACAGCCGTGCAAATCGTGTCTGGTCACCTGTGGCAGAGTTCAGGAAGAATACAACGATACGCTGAGTGGCATGTACAAGGAGCTGTACGAACGATACGTGGAGGCTATCGGGGAATTGGAACGAGGCTTGGACATGTTAAAGAACAAAATGAAACAAGCCGAGCGGGGCACGACGATGAATGCCATACAGATGGTGTCGACCACGAGACCATAACCACAAATTCCCATCTACTTGAAGTTCAACTCAAATTCCCAACTACTTGAAGCTCAACTCAAATTCCCAAAAACCTCAACTCAAATCCCAACAAGCCCAACTCAAAATCATTTGTAACTATTGGAAAAAAAAAAAAAAAAAAAAAAAAAAAAAAAAAAAAAAAAAAAAAAAAATTTTTTTTTTTTTTTTTTTTTTTTTTTTTTTTTTTTTTTTTTTTTTTTTTTTTTTTTTTTTTTGAAAGCCTGTATAAGTCAGGACTCGTGAGCAGAGCCTTCACTTGCTGGTTGGTCATCATCTCGTGTGCCAAAGAATTTGTGTCAAGTATGCCAAAGACATTTTGCTGTCCCTTGAAATGTTTTCCAGTCCCTCAAACACAGGTGGATGGCATGGCGTGCAAGAAATGTCGGTCCTTTGGTTACTGTCGCTGTCGTTGCCCCACGTACATGCAAAAATTGAGGGACCTGCATTGCTGTGATTACATGTGTATTCAACCCGCACGCCACATTTGCCTGTTGTGTCCAGACCAGTGCTTCTGTCTGTGTGTCACGCGGCAACGGGACGTGCTGTTGGCACAACCACCGGTTCGAACGACTCGCATCAATGGGAGCCTGGTGGAATTGGTCAAACAGCGCAAGTCCACCCCTCGATATTGTTGCGAGTTGCGATGTTTCCCGATTCCCGAAGACCTGGTCAGAGGATTGGCTTGCTGGCGGTGTAAGGCCGTCAATTATTGCAAGTGTGACTGTACGACGTGGATGGAACGCTTTCCGGTCGCTTTCAGAATATATGGGCCTAGCTTGAGAGTCCATCCGCAATACTATCACTTTGACAAACCCAATACAGTAGGATGAAAATCATTCACTCAAAATCATTCTGAGCTCAACTCAATTTCCCAACAACTCAAAATCATTTGTAAGAATTTAAAAAAAAAAAAAAAAAAAAAAAAAAAAAAAAAAAAAAAAAAAAAAAAAAAAAAAAAAAAAAAATTTTTTTTTTTTTTTTTTTTTTTTTTTTTTTTTTTCATTGGGTATATAACAGGCAGGGCTCTGAAAGATTTTCACCACTTGCCTCTTGGACGCCGCTCTCACCAGTTGCCTTTCCTTTTGGCCACCGCTCTCACCAGTTGCCTTTCCTTTTGGCCACCGCTCTCACCAGTTGCCTCACCACTCGACTCGTGTTACACGTTTTTGCAATTCCCCAGTCAATGGGTTCCATCCGTTCTACCCTTGCGTCTGGATTCCAGAAGCAGTTTGATCAAAGGGAACCGGTTTTTCACGAGTTGGCTACGGAAGAGTTTCCTGACAGCATGATTCCCTATGATGAGGGGGATTTAACACCCACGCCAGACCGTTCGTCCTCCATACCTGATGATCGGGCAGATGTCGACATGCATCCTGATGCAAGTGTGGAGGCTGACGACGAGTTTGTGGTGTGGTTCAGAATGGATTCTGATCAAAACAATTCGGTAGCTGATCAAAACAATTTGGCAGCTGACCAAAACGATTCAACAGCTGATCAAAACGATTCAACAGCTGATCAAAACAATTCAGCAGACGAGAATGATCAAAACTACTCAGACGATGGCAAGAAGGTGCTTCAAGATACAAGCATCTCTGGCAAATGTTATCGTGACATGGATAAATGGTTCCCGTCAGACATATCTGATGATGAAGACTAAACATGTAAATTTTGCATGCCGAGTGAAACAGACACACCCAACTTGAAATTGGGGTTAGCCGAGCCCAACTCAAAAACTTTGGAAACATTTTAAAAAAAAAAAAAAAAAAAAAAAAAAAAAAAAAAAAAAAAAAAAAAAAAAATTTTTTTTTTTTTTTTTTTTTTTTTTTTTTTTTTGAAACCCTTTATAAGTCGGTAGCGCTGACAGGAATTTGTCAGTTGCTGTTTGGCCATCCGACGACTTGTACGCTCTCTACACTTCCAACATACAATTTGCCTTCTTGTGTACGCATCATGTGGTTTCGCCTCTCTCTTGGCTCTTTTTGCCAACCCCTTGCCGCTGCGGTGGGTGGCGATGGATACTTGTACTGGCGGATCGTGGACTTGGGCATTCTTTTGGGGAAAAAGAATCCTTATTCCTTTGCCAGCCGATTTCAACAGCATGTCGTTGTTGGACAAGATGTATTTCCCCCTGGTCCCAGGTATACCCACAACACGCTGAGATGCAAATTGATTTCCACGGAATTCATGTACCATCGCCTGTTGGAAGCAGATTTGACCAAAGCCAACATGTTTGTGGATACGCTTTGCAGAGGAATAGGGTCAGTCCAGCTTCGGAAGCGGTTTTCAGACACGGTGAAAGATTCCCCTATCCTCTTTGCTGGGATGGAAGGCAATGTGTCCATTCCCGATTGGATTCATCAGTTTGTGGCAGACGTCACCTGGTGTAGGGATCCGACTCGACGGAATGCTGATGAACCCCCCGTTTCGAATCCTGCTCCTCTTGCCGAGCCTCCCTTTTCGAGTGGTGACCCAACAGTTTCGAGTGGTGACTCAACAGTTTCGAGTCCACAGGTCAATCCACCGAGTGCTGCTGTACCTATTGAACAGGGTGATACTGTCAAGAGTGAGGAGGCCAGTGAAGATGAACTCGTGATCGCTATGGATCGGTGCAGTGATGATCCACCCATTGACAGAAACCTGGGAATTGCTCTGGAAGCCGTGGTGAATCAAATAAACTTGTTGCCTGTGGATATTCGTCCGGATTCGCCGCCACACCCAATTCAACCTGCCGATTGGCACATGAAAATGGAAGGTTTGACTGAAGGCCAGGTGCCAAACGTGATTTGGCTGGACAATGGACCCACGCTGATAGCCTATCGTAAAGGGGAAGTGGAAAACAAAATAATTTTGGTACCCTCGTCATGAAAACTTTTTCCAGACACCAGAAAAATATTCAAAAAAAAAAAAAAAAAAAAAAAAAAAAAAAAAAAAAAAAAAAAAAAAAAAAAAAATTTTTTTTTTTTTTTTTTTTTTTTTTTTTTTTTTTTTTTTTTTTTCATTGTATATAAGCCCGAGCTGTAGGACAGGTTTTTCAGTTGTGCTCCCAACACTTGTGCAGTGATGCCTCCCCAAATATTTTTTGAGTGACTGTGTAACTTGAATAGGTTTTCAAGTGGCTGAATCGTACTTATGTTGTCGGTATTCAAAATACGTTTGGCTGGCCGATTCAACATTGGGAATTCCTGTTACAAGCTTGGACTGACGTTTGGCTTTCATTGATTTACATTCAACATTGGGAATTTCAATTGGCAAAATCATTTTTTGGCCATTCAAGCTTGGGGAAATACGTTTTCATCATTGGATTTTTTCCATTCAAGTTTGGATTTTCCCATTCAAGCTTGGAAATACGTTTTCATCATTGGTGAGCAACCGGCTTGGCGGCGTTTGGCGACAGGGGGGAAAGACCTATAAAAGGAAGCCTGCTTTCGAGGGTCGGCATCAGTCAGCGTTCAAGTCGCAATGGATATTTTCCCCGTGAATCGAGTGTCTGAAGAGTTGGAGCCTTTGTATTTCGATGCGGATGTGTGGGAAAAAGAAATCCGGCAACATCGGGTGCAAGCTTTCATTTCGTTCATGGAGCCCCATGAAAATAAAAGGATTTATCACAACGCCCTGCCAAAGGACTGGTTCAGGAAATTTCTGGACAATTTCTTGAGGTGCTTGGACTCGGCCAAACATTCCGGCTATTTCGATCCCAACGAAATACAGTGGGACCGGATTGTGAAAAAACTCATGAAAAATCCTGAAAGGAACATGAAGAATGCCGATACCCGACTTGGGTTTCGGCTGGATAACATGTACTTGGTCAAGCACGGGTTCACGTTTGGGCACTGGATTGTGGATCCTGGAATGCATCACGTGTTCCAAACGTCGTTTGCGCCCATGGTGTGTTATGAACTGCCTGCTGCTAGTGTCAATTCCCGCTCCCAGCCCAATACCGTGCGTAGGAGTTTGAGTGCCTATGATCAGATGCTCTACGAACGGTACGTGTTTCAGCCTCATTCCACGTACACCATTCCTTCGGGCACGCGGTACGTGGTGATGGCTGTTCAAAAGACCCTCTTCTCTGTGGACGTGGTGCCGAATAGTGTGGAGATTCCTGGCATGGAGTCGTTCAAGACCCACAAGTCGTATGGCGCGAGTGCGTACAATGTGCCACCTCCGACCCCTGCGGCCCATCGACCACCTGAGATGGTGATGCCTCGAGAGCGGCAGATGAAACGAAAACAGGTACAGAAGAATTGGGGTAAAAATCCCAAGCGTGTGCCTGTAGAACCACCAGCAACTCGTGTTGTGGAGCCAGCTCGTGTGCCTGTAGAACCACCAGCACCAGATCGTGTGGAATCATCACCAGCAACTCGTGTTGTACAGCCAGCAACTCGTGTTACCCACAAGAATTGGGGACAGTTTAAAATTCCCAAGCGTGTGGAATCTCGTGAGCCTGTTTCACCTGCGTGGGAGGACCCCACCCCTGTGGACTTGACAACATCTTCTCCTGTGCCGTCACCAGTTGTGCAACCAGTTGTTGTGCATCAACCCCTGTTCCTAGAGCCGCTATTCATGGAGCCTCCAGTGGTGTATTCGCCAGCAATGGTGCATCAAGAGCCTGTGCAATCGCCAGCCCCTCCTGTTGTGCATCAACCCCTCTTCATCGAGCCTCCAGTGGTGCATCAACCCCTATTCATCGAGCCAGTTGTGCAACCACCAGTTGTGTCACCACCAAGGGTGCAACCATCCATGCCAAATTGGATGGAGCCTGCAACCCCTATACACTTTGACATGACTGAACTCCTTTTTGGACATGAGGATGATGAAATTCCGATTTTGGATGAAGCCATGTTAATGGAATTGGGTTTCCAACCACCACCCCAAGATCGACCCCCCATACCCCAAGATGAACCTTTGGACTTGACGACCCCCAGACGTTTCCCTGACGTCATACAACCATCGGCCATTACATTTGTAAAACCAATCGATTTGTCGTTTAAATAAAAATAATTTTTACCCCCCCCACACTTGTGTCGTTTTGCTTATTTGAAAAAATTTTGTAGAGGTCACGGTGCTCCACTATTTTTTCGGCCGACTGTGTGAGACCTATGGCAAGTACTGTGAAACGAGTGCAGGATGTATTTTGACAGTCTTTGGGTAGGAGTTGGCATGGGACAATGGGTGTCGAGTGCAAGGTGGATGCGAGGTTTTTTTTGACAGTCTTTGCGTAGGAGTTGGCATGTATTTTTGGGACCATGGGTGGTTGAATGCAAGGTGGCCTGTATAAATGTATGGCAAATACTGTGAAACGAGTGCAGGAGGGGTGGCAAGGTGGACTGTGTAAAACCTATGGCAAGTTCTGTGAAACGAGTGCAGGATGGGTGGCAAGGTGGACTGTGTAAAACCTATGGCAAGTTCTGTGAAACGAGTGCAGGATGGGTTGCAAGGTGGACTGTGTACAACCTATGGCAAGTTCTGTGAAACGAGTGTCCTGTGAGTGTAACGTTTGTTTGACAGTCTTTGCGTAGGAGTTGGGCATGTGTTGGGGACAATGGGTTTCGAGTGTAAGGTGGCCTGTGTAAATGTATGGCAAATACTGTGAAACGAGTGTCCAGTGAGTGTGACGCTGAGCCAGCAACGTGTCAGGCCAGGTCAGGAAGCCTGGAAAGACCTGTTTTTCCACCAATGAAACGTGGAAAGCCAATTTGAAAACAATGCGGCATGAACAACAACTTTGTAATTTCATAAAGTTAAAGCAACAACTTGTCACCGTCCCAAAACTTTTCCCGAGCTGAGGATGTATTCAAAAAAAAAAAAAAAAAAAAAAAAAAAAAAAAAAAAAAAAAAAAAAAAAAAAAAAAAAAAAAATTTTTTTTTTTTTTTTTTTTTTTTTTTTTTTTTTTTTTTTTTTTTTTTTTTTTTTTTTTTTTTTTGAATGGTATAAAGACTTGAGCTGGGGGAAATATTTTTCAGTTGCCTGCTCGACCATCAACCAACGTGTTTGGTTTTTTTGCCAAGATTTTTTTTAAATTGCCATGAACAACAACCATGGATCGATGCATCCCTGTCTGGGACCGCATCCCATTTACATTTGGCAAGACCGGACGCGCAAGTTGCACTTGTTGAAATGCAATCGACCCCTCGAGTGTGAATGCCGGAAAGAATTTGATCAAATCCTCACGAGCGGTGTGGCGTTCCTGTTGTTGAAGGTAACCGAGGAGGGAACGCACGTGGCGTCGTGTCCCCAGGTGCCCGAGCTGTGTAGTTGTGATGTGTATGGCTATCCCAACTACTTTAAAGACAATGACATGATTCATCGGGCGGGTTGCACGTTAAACAGTGTCGATTGCATCTGTAAGAGTGATCTTCCGACATCCACGTTTTACGTGCCGCCCTCCATGCCACCCAGAGGCTCGTTGTACCAAGAAAAGGATTTTTTGCATCTGGCCCATTGTCGAGGGAGAATGCCTTGCAGGTGTACTTACACGTTATTTGCGTGTGGGTATTACAAGATTCGATTGTCCGACCACGGACCCCATTTGACGCAATGCTCACTCAGTGTGGACTATGGCACGCCACGTTTGAGTAACCTGTGTGATTGTAAAAAGATACTGCGAGAGCAATATCGGTGGCCGAACGAGGTGGAGGATGTGAAAAAGGACATGGCCCGATTGTTTCAGGAGGAACATACATGGTCGAATGGAACGCAACTGGAAAAACAGTCGGCCAGCCAAACAGGGACCAAAAAAAAGTTTTGACACTCGGCCTAAAATCGGCCTAAAAAAAAAAAAAAAAAAAAAAAAAAAAAAAAAAAAAAAAAATTTTTTTTTTTTTTTTTTTTTTTTTTTTTTTTTTTTTTTTTTTTTTTTTGACTGTATATAAGTCAGAGCTTACCAAAGGATTTGCCAGTTGGTTCTTGGTCAGTCAACACTGCTGCGCTCATTGGATTACCTTGCTGTCTGGATAAACTGGCAAGTGGAAAACACCTTGATATGGCTCTTAGCATCTATTATACAATGTTTGGCCGTAAAAAAATGAAGCATGTAAAGTGTCCAGTTTTCCATTGTGGTTTAGAAATGACCCTCTGTGAGTATGTAACGGTACACGTTCGTCGTGTTCACTCGATCAATCCAGATGTACAATGCCCTTTTTGCTTGGGGGCCTTATCATGGAGATACGCAGAACGGACCACTGACAAAATCAACCAGCATCGTATGGAGTGCATCAAAGAAAAATTTCCCCATTTGTTTCGACCCCCGAAAGGTTTTAAAGTCCTCTTACCACCACCGCCATGCGAATCGGCGTCGGGACCTTGTGAACCGTGCCTATCCTTTTTACAATTGCCAAAACGGGGCATGTCGGGAAGAAAACCCTGCAAGGCCTGGGGGACGTTTTATAAAGAAGTCGGACTGTTGCCACCGTTTCTGACAGGACCTTTTCTCCCCACGCACGTGTCGTACTCCGAAGAAAGTGGTTTAGGGGACTTTATGCATCCCATCCTGCATCAGTTTAGGCAAAAGACCCACATGTGGTACCACGTCAGCGTCAGAGCGGCCGTATGGAAAGACTTTGTTGCCAGCATTTTGAGTATGAAGGGTGTATATGTGCTTCCTTATTGGTGCTTGTGTGATGGAATCAAAACACCCCGTGCAAAAATACCTGCTTCTCTGAAACATCATCGGCATATGGTGCTCGTCAAGGAGAAGAACGTTCAGTTGGACAAGGAGTGGAAAACGTGCATGAGGGTTAAAAATACGGCAGCTAAATTGAAAATCCCTATAAAAACCATCCATCAGTTAATCAATACTCTGTTTTACGTGAGTCAATCGAGAGCACAATGTGACGGCACGGCTGGTAAAATAGATGACTATGACGGAAATTCCCATTATTATCTTCATCACGCGTTAAGTCCTCACGCCAAAGTGGCCATGTCCGTATTGGTCCAGAACGGTTTGAGTGACTATATCCATTCTCGAGCCAAGCAACGCAAGGCCAGGTATTGGTTCGAGCAAGTAAAAGGGCATGGATTGAGACGGTCCATTCGGGTAAAGGCGCTCAACATTCCTATTGTGGGTTGCGTTGTACCTGTTGCCAAGTATCTGGAGCCTTCCCATTTGACGGAAGACGAGCCGCCGCCCACCGATCGTCCGTATCTGTGGATGTTTAAACCGGATCAAGTGATGGTATTGCAATCGAATCCGTCTCTACTCGAAATGCCCTACAAAGAGTGGTGCGTACACCAAATGAAACGCGGCAATTCTTTTTTGGACAACGTACACGAAGAAAAGTACATGTTGCGCCAACGGCATCGGAGGGAGGTGAATGATTTTCAGAGCCTCAAGCATGAAATAATGAATAAGTGTCAGGATCGTATTGCTGCCTTGGAAAACCAATTGATTACACAAAACAAAGCCTAGCAAAAAAAAAAAAAAAAAAAAAAAAAAAAAAAAAAAAAAAAAAAAAAAAAAAAAAAAAAAAAAAAAAAAAAAAAAATTTTTTTTTTTTTTTTTTTTTTTTTTTTTTTTTTTTTTTTTTTTTAATGTATATAAGTCAGAGCTTACCAAAGGATTTGCCAGTTGGTTCTTGGTCAGTCAACACTGCTGCGCTCATTGGATTGCCTTGCTGTCTGGTTCAACTTGCAAGTGGAATACACCTCGTGATGGCTCCCAACACTTATTATTCCATGTTCAATCGTAAACAGCTATTGCGCGTAAAGTGTCCTGCTATGCAATGTGGTTTAGAAATGACCCTCCGTGAGTATGTAACGGTACACCTTGGTCGTAATCACTCTATCGATCGAGATGTACAATGCCCTTTCTGCATGGGGAACGTCACATGGAGACGTGCAGAACGGACCAGTGAACGAGCCAACGAACATCGTATGGAGTGCATCAAAGAAATATTTCCCCATTTGTTTCGACCCCCGAAAGGTTTTAAAGTTCGCTTACCACCACCGCCATGCGATCCGGCGTCGGGTCCTTGTGAACCGTGTCTATCCTTTTTACAATTGCCAAAACGTGGCATGTCGGGAAGACGTCCCTGCAAGGCCTGGGGGACGTTTTATAAAGAAGTCGGACTGTTGCCGCCGTTTCTGACAGGACCTTTTCTCCCCACACACGTGTCGTACTCCGAAGAAAGTGGTTTAGGGGACTTTATGCACCCCATCCTACAACAGTATTTGGAAAATACCCACATGTGGTACCACGTCAGCGTCAGAGCGGCCGTATGGAAAGACTTTGTTGCCAGCATTTTGAGTATCAAGGGTGTCTATGTGCTTCCTTATTGGTGCTTGTGTGATGGAAGCAAAACACCCGGTGCCAAATTACCTGCTTCTCTGAAACATCATCGGCATATGGTGCTCGTCAAGGAGAAGAACGTTCAGTTGGACAAGGAGTGGAAGACGTGCATGAGGGTTAAAAATACGGCTGCTAAATTGAAATTCCCTATCAAGACCATCCATCAGTTAATCAATACTCTGTTTTACGTGAGTCAATCGAAAGCGCAATGTGATGGCACGGTTGGTAAAAAAAATGACTATGACGGAAATTCCCATTATTATCTTCATCACGCGTTGAGTCCTCACGCCAAAGTGGCCATGTCCGTATTGGTCCAGAACGGCTTGCATGACTATGTCCATTCTCGAGCCAAGCAACGCAAGGCCAGGTATTGGTACGATGAAGTCAAAGGAAGTGGATTGAAACGGTCCATTCACGTAAAGAAGCTCAACATCCCTATTGTGGGTTGCGTTGTACCTGTGGCCAAGTATCTGGAGCCATCCCATGTGACAGAAGACGAGCCGCCACCCACCGATCGTCCGTATCTGTGGATGTTTAAACCGGATCAAGTGATGGTATTGCAATCGAATCCGTCTCTACTGGAAATGCCCTACAAAGAGTGGTGCGTGCATCAAATGGGACGCGGCAATTCTTTTTTGGACAACGTACACGAAGAAAAGTACATGTTGGGCCAACGGCATCGGAGCGAGGTGAATGACTTTCAAAGCATCAAGCATGAGTTGATGGAGGAGTTTGAAATGAAGAAATCATATATAGTAAAAGATTTTGAAGCAGAACGTTCCCTCATGGTGTTTACGCACAACGAACAGTTGGAACGTCAGAATGCCAAGTGTATCGAGTTGGAGAACGAGTTGCTAAAGTGCCGGAAAGAGCGGGACGATGAAAAAATGCAACGGCAGTATTTGGAAAGGACGGCAGAAGCCGTGGAAACGGCCGTTGAAAGGGTACGAAGTCAATTATTGGAAGCTGAAAAGGCTCGAATACAACAGTATGAAGATCGTATTGTGGAATTGAAAGAAGCGGAACAGGCCCGAATACAGCAGTATGAAGATCGTATTGCGGCCGACGAAAAGGTACGAAATCAGATGTCGGCAGAGATTGACGCCTTGAAAATCTTATTGAGGAAAGCAGAAGAGGCTCGAATACAACAGTATGAAGATCGTATTGTGGAATTGAAAGAAACACAACGGGTCCGCATTACGGAATTGAAAGAAGCAGAACAGATCCGCATACAACAGTATGAAGATCGTATTGCATTTTTGGAAAACCAATTGGAATCGATGCAACACCTTGCACAAGGAGCAGTCACTGTCATTTCAAAAAGAAATTGATTGAAAAAAAAAAAAAAAAAAAAAAAAAAAAAAAAAAAAAAAAAAAAAAAAAAAAAAAAAATTTTTTTTTTTTTTTTTTTTTTTTTTTTTTTTTTTTTTTTTTTTTTTTCCACTTGGCTTTGGACTTGTATCTGGGTTTACATTTCTTGACTTTTACCACCTCTTGCATAGGTGGGCCTTGCCACACACGATCGTGGGTCAAAATGTTTTCAATTGTCATGTTTCTTTTTGTCATGAGCTGGGTAAACACCTAGTGTTTTTCATTTCGAGTACCCCAATATGTTCCAAACATTGATGTAGTAGCGATTCGCGATTCAATCGTTGTGATTCCATTGATTGGTTTCCAGCCGGCCATGCCACGGTTGTGTCCCAACTTTTTACCACTGGTTGGCTCTTAAAATAATTTTTTTGGCCTGGCCCAACATTTTTTTCTGGAACGCGTCCCAATACAAAAATAAATTTTTTGGTATACCCCAGCAGTTTTATGGTTGAGAATTTAATAACATGTTCACGCATATTACTACCTACTCACTAGGAGTTTGGTTTAGGAGGAATCAAGATTCATGAAACGGTATGATATAGGCTTGTGACAGTACGTTTTATAATGTTTTCGTGTCTTTTGTGGAGTGATGCGGTATGATTGGAATGGGTTTGGATGGTTTCGGACCTACATTCCCTGTCCCACGGATTCACGAAGAATGGACATGCGGCTTGCTATCGTGATGGATTGTTTCCGTGTGAAATAGTTGGGAAACAGTCCTAAAGAGTCGTGCGATTTGAAACGGGTGACCCGAAGCGATAGGAATTGCCCTGTTACCCGAAACACCCGAAAGTCCCAAATGTCCTGTGTCATGATTCATGAAAATAACATGATATAGGCTTGTTACAGTACATTTTATAATGTTTTCAAGTTTTTGGTGACATGATGCGATCTCATTTGAATGGGTTTCGAAGGTTTCGGGCCTACATGAAATTTCCCACGGATTCATGAGGAATGAGGTTTGAGGCAGGTATTGTTTGGATGGTTTCCCTGTGAAATAGGTGGGAAACGGTCCGAAAGAGTTGGATCAGTCGGTAACTCGTGCGAATGGAAACGGGTGGCCCGAAGCAATAGGAATGACCCCCGAAGCGATAGGAATGACCCTCGAAACAATAGGAATGGCCCTGGAAGCGATAGGAATGGCCCTGGAAGCGATAGGAATTGCCCTGTTACCCGAAGCGATAGGAATGACCCAGTTACTCGAAGCGATAGGAATGACCCCGAAGCGATAGGAATGACCCAGCCGGAAATCCAAAAGTGGCTCGGTGGCCTCCAAGTACTGTGAAACCCATGGGAATGGCGTTTCACAGTACTTGTCAAATTTGCCAGGAACCGGTTCCCCTGTAAAAATTTTGAGTTGGCAGCTTTGCCATGAAACGGGGGATACCCTTGGAACAACTCAAAGTACAAAACAGCTAGGCGAAAAAAAGATTGTGTCAGTAACCCAAAAAAACTTTTCATAACCCAAAAAAACTTTTCATGACTCAATGAAAAAAAAAAAAAAAAAAAAAAAAAAAAAAAAAAAAAAAAAAAAAAAAAAAAAAAATTTTTTTTTTTTTTTTTTTTTTTTTTTTTTTTTTTTTTTTTTTTTTTTTTTTTTTTTTTTGAATGGTATAAAGGCTGGAGCTGTGGGTAACATGTTTCAGTTGCCACCATCAACCCGACGTGTTCAAGTTCCAGAGTCCCCCCAAGATTTTTTTATTACGTTTCCCGTTCCAGTTCATCATCTCGTCTGTCGGTGGTGGTCCACTCTTCGGGAAACACAATCTGCTTGATGTAATCCACTGATTTATGCGTTTGGATAATATAGTTGGTCAGCACTTGGCGTTCCCGTTCCACGCGTTGTATGACGGACGGGTCTTCGCACGACTCCAAGAAATCGTCCAAGCCACCCATCAAGTGAAAGGCTGCGAGTCGAATGTTTTGACGTTCCCGTGCCAGTGTCGTTTCGAACGTATGCTTTTGGCATTCCTCGTGATTCATTATTCTTTGTTCCACCACCCGAAATAGTGTTCGGTTAACGTTGGATTGCGAATGTACTTTTCCACCTTGTGTTTGGACCGTTGCAAAGGACCCGACCACTGACGTCTCAGCTCCTCTGGACACTCGAGGATCCAAAACGCGTTGCGGTTGTGTTCGGACCAATCCAGCACGCTTAAATACGCGAGGTGGGGGTCTTGGATCTGCACGACGAGGGATACGGGTTCCGTGTTGTTGTTTTTATAGATACCTGGGATTTGGTATTCGACCACGCGCGTGGTGGAGGGATTCCATTCCATATCCAAGTGGCTGGTAAACACCAATTGTTTCACGTGCGGATCTAGGCAAAAGCCAAAGTCGGGTTCCACGACCAAGTACACGTTTTGACCTTTGTATTGGAACCACACAGGGTCGTTGTCTGCTTCTTCTTCCCCTTTGGGACACCAGTGAGGACTCAGTGCAAATTCCAACACGTGCGGGACTCGACCTGCGTTCCCGAAAAAGAGTGTGGATTTTTTCGAGTCGAGCGCGGGTTGAATCAGCCAATCTGCCATGCTTGATCCTTTTGATGAGGTGAAACCTCAGTCAAAAGCGGAAAGGAAGGCCTACACGTGCGAGCAGTGTGAAAAGTATTTCGAGGCATGTCCCGAACGGTTGCACGTGTGCGGCAGGCATCGGGGAGTCCCTCGACCCCCGACGCCGGAAGGATTTTGGGAATTGGAATTTCCAGACGATTACGTCATTCCATGTGAAACGTATCGAGGACTCGGGAGGCCGAATAAGTATGAACGGGAACCGCCTGAAAAGAAGCCTGCCAACGTGATTCCGTGGAAAGGAGGATGGAAGAGGGCGGTGAAGAAGCAAGCTGAGGAAGATGATGCGCCACTCTCATCACAATCACAGGTCGGTCCCGTACGAAATTCCACAGAGGGACAGTTCGGTGATGCCCGAGGAAGAAAGGGAAATGAACTTTGTGTGGCCAGCCAGGGATCCCAATAAGCCTCGACCCGTAGGAGTGGTCAGACCTTTGGATAAATCGGAAGGCATCAGGGACGATATGCAGAGAGGTTCCCAATCTGCATCCAGCAGTACGCCATCATCGAGTAGTCAGCCACCACCCTATCGAGTACCCCGTAACACGTATAGAGACTATTTCCACAAGGACTATCCACACTATCCGTGAATGAAAAATATTTTCCCACTCAAAATATTTTTTCCAAGCTATTGAAAAAAAAAAAAAAAAAAAAAAAAAAAAAAAAAAAAAAAAAAAAAAAAAAAAAAAAAAATTTTTTTTTTTTTTTTTTTTTTTTTTTTTTTTTTTTTTTTTTTTTTTGAATGATATAAAAGTTGTGAGCAGTGGGAAAGATTTTCACTTGCCCTCTCGCCTGTTGTGCTGTCAACATACCATTTGCCTCTCGACACTTGGAACACACCCCTTTCGACTGTTGTACTGTCAACATACCATTGCCTCTCGACACTTGGAACACACCATTTACCCTCTCGACACATACCATTTGCCTCTGACTATCAAAAATACCATTTACCTCTCGACACATACCATTGGCCACTCGACACCATACCAACATGGAGATTGGATATGCTCTCCTAGGGCCAGAAGCCATTGCCCCTACCGTGTTTGACGCTCAATCCCCAGGGATCGATGTGTATTGCCCTCGACGCACGGTCGTGCAGCCTGGGGAGCAAGTGAAAATCGATACACGCGTCGGATTCCACTTTCCGACCGGCAAGATTGGACTCGTGTTGGACAAGTCGTCGGTGGTCACGCGCAAGCAATTGAAAACCGAAGCCGGGGTGATTGATACGGGATACAGGGGTCCCTTGGTCGTCGTGTTGAGGAACATGGGACGCGTGCCCGTGGTTTTGGAAGTTGGGGAAGCGATGGCGCAAATGGTGTTGACGACCGCCTGGCAGCCGCGATTGGTGGCTTTGCCGAGTTTGGATACGAGCAGCACGCATCGAGGTACGCGTGGATTTGGTGGGGAAGGAGATTAAAGATGGCATTGACGGTGAAAATATCGGGGGACATGTTCCCTCAACCCATGGGGTTTCCCACGACCCAACTGAGCATGACGTCCGGCAATCTGACTTTTAAAATCGATACGCAAACGGAACCCGACAAGCTGCACGTGGTGATGGAAAATATTCCTCACGACGATTTAGTGTATTTGTTTATTCAAAAGTTTGGCCAAGATCAAGGCGATCGGGTGTGGTATGTGGATTTGAATCGCGTCAACAGCCAGGACTTTATGATGCAGGCGTTTTCGTTACTCACCAACCGATTTGTGGAATGCATGTATCGAACCATTGCGTTACAACACCACCAGCCTGAAACAACAACGAGTGTTGATGATGAGGCTGTTGAATTGGATGACTCTCTGCTTCCTGTTGCTCAATAAAATAAAATTGCCATCAATTTCAAAATGACAACACAGAGCCGCCTGGCTACACCAGCAGCTAGGCATGACCAAAATATTTTCATGAACCAATAAAAATATATAAAAAAAAAAAAAAAAAAAAAAAAAAAAAAAAAAAAAAAAAAAAAAAAAAATTTTTTTTTTTTTTTTTTTTTTTTTTTTTTTTTTTTTTTTTTTTTTTTTCCACTTGCTATAAAAGTCGTGAGCTGGTGGGAAAGATTTTCATATGCTCCCTCCCTCACCCGACGAGTCCTTTCAACCGCTGTTGTATCAAGAGGCCATGAATCCTACCGAAACCTCGAGCGCTCCTGCTATGGATTGGGCGGCTCAAGTTCCTGGCCCATTTGCTGAAGTCAACAAGACATTGCCGACCGTCACTCTGCTTTCCAGGTTTCAACCCAATAGCATAGCAGCGGTCGCCATGGACGAAGTCGAATGCGTCGTGATGATGAATACCGTTTATTTTCGGCAACCGATGACGGACCTCAACTGGGAATATGCCGTCATTGCCATGCTGAGGGAGTTGAAAGTCGTGGACGTGTACGTGCAAGGCATTTCGCTCGCACTCAAACGAGCGGCGGCGGCGGAAGAATGCATGAACGTGATGATGGATGGGACCCCTTTTAAATTGAGGTACCCTTGTAGGCAGTGCGGACGCAAATCGTGTCCAGTCACCAAAGCCCATTTGAAATGGCGCAGAGTCGTGAGACGGGAACCGTGTCACTTGGCACATGAAGCTTCCAGTGATTTTTTGATGAACAACCACGCGTCGCCAATGTGTAATAACAACCCCGATCCCAAATAATTTGTTTGAGCTCAAAATATTTCTTTTGGACATGTATTCATGACGAGGGCTTGGCAACTAGCTAGGCATGATCACCACTCCCCAAAATAATTTCACAAGATGTATTAAAAAAAAAAAAAAAAAAAAAAAAAAAAAAAAAAAAAAAAAAAAAAAAAAAAAAAAAAAAAATTTTTTTTTTTTTTTTTTTTTTTTTTTTTTTTTTTTTTTTTTTTTTTTTTTTTGAATGGGTATATAACTCGTGAGCCATGGAAACATTTTTCAGTTGTCGTCGTGGATAGCGTCGCTGCTGTTGTGTTAAGGTTGCTAGTGTTTCGTTCTTCATTCCGTTGTTTCAAATTTACCATGAATTGTTCCGAATACTTCAGTGCTGCTGCTACTGCAGTGGAGACCCATGTCCCATTCGCTGAATGGAATGGAAACCGGCCGCAGCACTTGACTCTGCGTACCAGGTATCAACCCTGGGACATAGCAGCAATCGCCATGGACGAAGACGAATGCGTCGTGATGATGAATACCGTTTGGTTTCGGCAGTGTAAGAAGGTACCCGACTGGGAACATGCCGTCGTTGCCATGCTGAGGGCGTTAAAAGTCGTGGATGCGTACGTGCAAGACCTGCCGGACGAGTTTAAGCGAGTGGCGGAGAAATACAGGATGAATGTGATGGCGGCGGCTGAGGCACCTGTGAACACAAAGTACCCTTGTTCGCTGTGCGGAGGCGAATCGTGTGCAGTCCTCAAAGCCTATTTGGTGTGGGTCAGACTCGTGACATGGGCACCGCGTATCATGATGGACCATGAACCGACCATAGCGCAATGGCGGGTGCCCTACCACCCGTCGCATGAACCACTAGCTGACGACACAACGAGTGGTTCCATTCCAGTTGTTACCATGAATCCGACCGAATATTTCAGTGCTGCAATGGCGACCCATGTCCCATTCGCCGGATGGAACGGGAGCGGGCCGCAGCAACACTTGACGCTGCGTTCCAGGTATCAACCCCGTGGCAATGCAGCAATAGCCATGGACAAAGACGAATGCGTCGTGATGATGGATACCGTTTGGTTTCGACAGTGTAAGAAGGTACCCGAATGGGAACTTGCCGTCGTTGCCATGCTGAGGGTGTTAAGAGTCGTGGATGCGTACGTGCAAGACCTTCCGGACGAGTTTAAGCGAGTGGCGGAGAAATACATGAATGTATCGGCAGCGGCTGAGGCACCTGTGAACACAAAGTACCCTTGTTCCGTGTGCGGGGGTGAATCGTGTGCAGTCCTCAAAGCTTATTTGCTGTGGCTCAGACTCGTGACATGGGCACCGTGCATCATGGATCATCAAGCGACCATAGCGCAATGGAGGGTACCGTCGTCGCATGACACAAGTCTTGAGGTGCTCACTCAAAATATTTCTTTGAGCTAAACACACACATGGTGGAAATAATTTCTGATCAAAACTTTTTTTCTGGGCACATTAAAAAAAAAAAAAAAAAAAAAAAAAAAAAAAAAAAAAAAAAAAAAAAAAAAAAAAAAAAAATTTTTTTTTTTTTTTTTTTTTTTTTTTTTTTTTTTTTTTTTTTTTTTTTTTGAATGGTATATAAGTTGTGGGCAGTGGAAAATTTTTTCAGTTGCTGCCCTGCTGATCTTCACACGACGTGCTCTGGTGGACTCGTTGCTCAACGTGAACAAGTCTTGGATGTCAGTTAATTGTTGGATGAATCGCTGTCACCGTTGCCAATGATGCTGATCGACGTGCTTGTGGAATTTCTTTGAGACGTATGGAAATCCAATGGCATGGTATTGCACACATGCAGTTTTTTTCATGGCTCGTGTGTCGTGCCAATGGGCCCTGCTGAAATACCAAGCGTCCGCAATAAAAAATGCTAGCGTCCGCAATATAAGGACTCGAAATACCAAGCGTCCGCAATAAAAAATGCTAGCGTCCGCAATAAAGGGACTCGAACTACCAAGCGTCCGCAATATAAACTGATAGCGTCCGCATTAAAAAAAATTCAGATCTCCTGACATGGTTGGGAGTGGAGTACCAAAGTGGTGAATTGACCCGAAATACACAGCGTCCGCAATATAAAATGATAGCGTCCGCAATATAGGGACTCGACATGCCATGCGTCCGCAATGAAAATGCAAACGTCCGCACTATAAATGCAAAACGTCCGCAATAAAAAAATTCCATCATCAAGAAACTTGTAAATTGGCATGGTTGGGACTCGATTTGAGCACCAAAGTGGTCGATTGACTTGTGATTCTTGTCAATGGTCGTGGTTGGGACCTCGAAATGTCAAGTGTCCGCACTATAAATGCAAAACGTCCGCAATAAAAAAATTCCATCATCAAGAAACTTGTAAATTGGCATGGTTGGGACTCGATTTGAGTACCAAAGTGGTCGATTGACTCGTGTGTTGTGTCATTAGTCGTGGTTGGGGGACTCGAAATGTCAAACGTCCGCACTATAAATGCAAAACGTCCGCACTATAAATGCAAAACGTCCGCAATAAAAAAATAACGTGTCCGCACCGCGTCCGCAATAAAAAATGCCGTTCGCCAGAAACGTGACAATGGACGTGGTGGGGACTGTGAAAGGACTCGAGAGGCGGGTCAAACTGGGGGAAAATGGGCTCGAATCGGCCTGAAAACGGCCCGAATAAAAACTAACTACTGTGAAACGGAAAACGTCCGCAATAAAAAAATGCCAATTATGTCAAATGGAAAGAATAAGGAATGAAAGCATGCCCAAAATCCTGAATTACCACGACCAACATGCTTCCAGAGAAAAAAGATTGAAAGCCGAACGAATACGGAAAGTGCGGTATCGTGCACGTCTTAAAGAACAAAAGTTACCACAAATTGCATTGATTCAAGATGCAGTTCCCCAAGCTACAGTGATTCAGGATCCAAATCCAATGGTCCCAATTCCCCAAGCTTCAGTAATTCAGGATCCAAAGCCAATGGACCCAATTCCCCAAGCTTCAGTGATTCAGGATCCAAATCCAATGGACCCAATTCCCCAAGCTTCAGTAATTCATAATCAAAATCCAATGGACCCAATTCCCCAAGCTTCATTGATGCATAATCAAAATCCAATAAACCCGATTCCCCAAGCTTCAGTAATTCAGGATCCAATGGACCCAGTTCCCCATGCTTCAGTACCTCAAGCAACCGATAAAGGACCCTTGGTCAAAATTATGGATTTCTTTAAATCCATTCAGAGCATAGTGTTTCCAGCAATTGGTGTTGGTCTCATTGGGATTGTTGGTGTGTTTATGAATATGACGTTTACATGGTACATAATAATTGTAATAGCTGCCTTGTGGCTTTGGTACCAACCACCGTCGTGGTTACCAACACTTTTCCCAGGAAGGTGATGAAAAAAAAAAAAAAAAAAAAAAAAAAAAAAAAAAAAAAAAAAAAAAAAAAAAAAAAAAAAAAAAAAAATTTTTTTTTTTTTTTTTTTTTTTTTTTTTTTTTTTTTTTTTTTTTAAATTGGCTATATAAACCTGGCTTTTGAAAAATATTTTCCCAGTTGCCTGCTGACCGTTTCACGACTCGGACGTGCTTTCCCGTTATTATCAAGCACCATCCCTTTTTGCCCAAGACTATGGCTAGTAATAAATATTCCACATCATATGGCATCATAATTAAAACAGCATGCAATAGGATGGTGGTCTTGCGCCGAAAAGTGCCGTATTGTGTTCAAAACTATTTTTATTATTTGGACCGGAAAACCAACTCAACACCCAGCAGTTTTTCAGCCCTTCGGCAACAATTTGAAAAGGTATGGTTGCCTAGACTGAAGCCCTATGAACAGTTGGATTACCAACGATTCATCACGGGTGGCCAGTATGAAGACATGTACGATTTCCCTCATGGCCAATTGCAACGGTCTTCCAAACGCAAGCCCAAGACCATTTACACCATGTTTTTTGCTGCCTATCGTGAATTTCAAGAAGAATCTGGATTTCATTTCAGGTTTTGCAAAAAGGATATTGAACAATATCCATTGGTGGAACTGGAATTTGTGGGCTGTGATGGGTTTTTATATCAACAATATTATTTCATCGTGGAGAATGTGGTTGGACTCAAACGGCACTCGTATTTCAACTCGTTTAACTTGTCATCGGCGGCAGATAACCAAATCCAATCGTGGAAGGACGATCGCTTGGTGTATCATGGGAAACTGATGACGGTGGATGTGGTGTATGAAAAGTTATTGCAACAGCAAGACATTAAAGCCGACATGAAGCACTTGCTATGTTTACAACTTGGTAAAATGTACAAGGTGGTGAAACGCATGGTGCATGAGGAGGATGACGAATTTAAAAAAATCCATGCTGAATTGAAACAGCAAAGCAAGTTGTAAAAAAAAAAAAAAAAAAAAAAAAAAAAAAAAAACATTTTTTTTTTTTTTTTTTTTTTTTTTTTTTTTTTTATGTGTATATAAGCAGTGAGCCCGTTGGGTTTCAAGTCATTCGTGCCCCTCACCATGTTTGACATCCAAAGACATCAACCTACTGTGGCTGATCATTACTTTCGATTGCTTCGAGAGTACCGTAACCCTCAAGGCTTGAGGCATTTCATTGAACGATGGATGGATATCCTTGCCATCTATGCTGCCAAGCCTCATTTCGTGTCGTTTGAGCCTACCGTGCCTCTGTTGGAAAAGTTGGTTCCCAAAGCTATTGGCGTATTGATTGTTCCCTTTTCCAATACGATTGTCCCTCCAGGCCTCAGACGTGTCAGCATTTTCCCCTTGTACCCGTTCCGAATTCAATACACGTCTCATGTGAATTGCTGTCGGGAAGGAATGGAAATGTTGCAAATGTACTTGAAGCTCTCAGGCATCAAGCGAGTGGGATTCTTTAAAATTCAAGATTCCAAAATATTGCCTGATCTGGTGAAAGCCATTCCCGATTTGGAAGTGTATGGCCCCAGTTCCTTTGGAAGCTTTCGACACATTTGTAAAAGGGCCCTCATTGGTTAACGTTATTTAAAATGTCAATCACGTTTTTCAAGTGGGGTGGATACGCTCGAACCACGGGCTGATCCTTGGCCCAATCCAACATGTACCGATAATGTAAAATGTGATGCTCGCGATGCGTATCCAGACGAATGGCCTGAATGTACGTTTCCAAAGAATCCGTGTCCATGTACAAGTACAAAATATCCTTGTCCACCAAGACGTACCAGTCTTGGGGCATGATGCGTATCAACGTGAAATCTTGCCATGTCCACATGATGACATAATGATTATGCCTCGGACGCCCAGGAATTGGTTCCAAATTAAACACCAGTAACAAAAGACCAAGAATGACAAAAATCCAGTACATTTCTTTAATCTTGCTATTGATTTTTGTCGTGAGCCTCGTCAATATTTTTTACAAGTCGTGGTTGTATGGTGTAGAGTCCACGTCACCGTCTGTGTTTCAAGGACGATACGGATCCGGTGTGGCCCTCTCTACTTGCCCGTTGTATGGATTTAAATGTCCGACGGACGATGCCTGTGACTGCGCTACGCTTTGCGTGAATGGGGACTATGTCCCCTTTCGAGTGATGCGCAATGAACCCATCTATTTGATGGATACGCAGTTGACAGCCGGCACGTATTGCCTTCCCAGAGGCATTGGCAGTTGCAATCAAAAGACATCGTACCACATATTTTCGTCCACCGGCTGGAAATGCGTGCCACGAAACACCAGCTTGTACCACAATGAAAATCTGGTGGCGTGTCACAATGACGAGGCAATGGATCACAGCAAAAACGTCTTGTGGGATTATTTCCTGAATCAACCGGCTCAAAATATTGAAAATGCTTACGAAACCCTGGCTGATGGCGTAACGCTTCGGTACCGCTGCAAATGTGAATCACTGGACGTGCGTTTCAAATCCCTAGTGGCTTCACTGCCGTTTGTGTGTTCGGTGGATTACTGTATTACCGATTTCATTAACCCGTTACCGACGATGGCGTTTACGGGTTCCGAATGTGAATGTGAAATGTACATGCATTTGGATCCAAACGACCCCAAGTCCCCGTGCGTAATGGAAAAATCGCGTGTGCAACAAAACGCTTTGATTGGGCGTGTGGATTGCATGACTCGGTTGTCTTGGGTCAAGAGTTCCCTATTTTGTCCTCAGGACGAAGGGGTGTTGAGTTTTGAAACACCAGTATATGCCAGTATGGAAGCCCAGTTTCATGTGGACAAACGATTGGGAAAATAAAAACTGACACAAGAGCCTGATGACAACAAGTCTCACTCGAAACATTGTCAGAGAACCCTTCAAAAAAAAAAAAAAAAAAAAAAAAAAAAAAAAAAAAAAAAAAAAAAAAAAAAAAAAAAAAAAAAAAAAAAAAATTTTTTTTTTTTTTTTTTTTTTTTTTTTTTTTTTTTTTTTTTTTTTTTTGAACAGTATATATAGGGCTGACGACCAGCCGACTCATTCATTCGGGTTCGCGCCGCAGAGAAACAAGTAACATGTCCAACTACTTGCATCGCATCAATTCCTTGAATGAAGCGCCCAACAAAGATTTGTACGTGTTTTACAGTCTGCTTGGGGGTATTTACTACATTGATCGCCAGAATTATCATGATTTTTGCCATTACTGGAGCCGGCAAGGAACTTTTGCTTCCGTCGTGATGGATTTGGCGTCGGCCGATCAACATTGCCTCATTTTGGATTTGGATTTCAAAGCCCATGGACCCAAGACCACCGACCCCCCTTACCCGCCCATTTTTTCCTTGCTCCAGTCCACGCTGAAAATGTTACTTTTGCCACACACCAAGCATTTTACCTATATTATTGCTGCTCGAGCGGGTGGGCAAGGCTTGCATGTGCATTTGCCAGAATGTGTCATTGGACACGATGATTACATTTTGTTGTGCCAGCAATTGAGTATTACCTTGCGATGTGAAATATCGGGCAAAGGGACCTACGTCCTGGACACGTTGCAAAACATGACTCTGGCTGGATCGGCTAAACCCGATATCACACCGTATAAAGCCCTACAGATGATTTACATTGATGAAAGGAATACCTATTACCTGGATTTGGATGAGTCCCCCCTCAAGCTGCAATTGTGCAGACTCAAAAAGGCTTTTAAACGTGTCAAGGACAATGATGGATCCTTTTTCAGAAAATTTTTGTTTGTGGAGGAACAACAAGCCCAGCAATACCTGCTGCGGTACATGATGCCCGCCCCCACTCCATATCCAGCCTTGTACAAACTGGCATTCACCACTATAATTGGGAATATTTCCAATGAATCCGCAGACTCTGAAGATATTGCCACCTTTACCAAGCGACGGACCAATGAAATGGGATACATTTGCAAAGGCAAACAATTGATACTGACGGGATCCCACTTTCTGAAAGCGTTTCATTTCTTGCGGCACAATACCTTCCTGCTCTCCTCGTTTGAAACCAATAATTGGGCCCTGAAAAAATGGTTTGAGCGCAGCAGTCGGATTAGTCCGACCAATGTGCACACCAATCCCCTGTTTGACCCCATGAATCAGGCTTTACGGGAAAAAAATACCAAATTCATGGATGACCTCAATCCCATTAAAACCATTTTGGAATTTGATGATGGGTATTATTTTTTACCCGTGTTTTACACCTTGTGCAATTGCCTCCACATTTCGTCCGTCATGATGGTGCATCACCTCAGTGGCATCTTGGACAAGCGATTTCAACCGTTACTGGACCGACTGGAGCAAGTGGACGAAACGCATACGCAAGTCATTATGAAAGATTTGACCGAACAATCCATCAATTTTTGTGGCAATAATTTATGCAACCGGTTTGAACGGTATCGCGACAAGTTGAAGCAAATTGTGCTCGATTCCAAACGAGCCATTCTCAGTGTCACGACGGCGAGTGACTTGGCCGATCTGATCCGTGGCCTACAAGAAAGTCATTTTCCCATTCAAATGTTGCGATTGTGCAATTCTTTACGGAAAACCACCCCTTTCATTTGGAATTGCCTGACCGAATCGTGGCAAGAAATTCAAGCCGAAAAGGAAAAGGATTCCCACTTGGCCAACTTGTGGAACGCGATTCGAACCTGGTTGATGGAATACCGGAAATCGGGGAATTATGGGGGTCCCGATGAAGAAATCATGCAAAAATTCAATATCGGTATGGTTCTGTCCATGATTACCAGTGATGCCAGTATGGAACGCAAGATTGTTCAAATGGATCGACATAAATGGTTCATTCGAACCCAAGATGGAGTATTGGATATTTTGACAGGCCATGTCGGTGGCACGGTCCCGGAATTGTTCCTGTCGGATCGGAAATTGGGAATTGATGTCTCACGCACGGAACTGGCCAAACTGTACAATCATTCCCAGGATTTGGAACATTTGTATGCAGTCCTCACCCACAAATCCTTTTTTCAAAAGTATTTGAAAGCCCTCTTCACCGACCACACGGATGATTTGTTTGATACGCTGTACGAAATCATTCAAGAGCAATTGCCCGATTTGATACAAAATGCCTATGCCATTTCCATGATGCATTTTTACGTGCACTTGTGCAAGTACTCGGGCTTTGAACATGACTTGGTCATGTATTTGCTGGATATATTGTCCAGCATTTTTATTGCCACCAATTACGAACGGAAATTTTTCGTGTGCAAAGGGGAAACGTCCAATGGCAAAAGCAAATTGTTTGAAATCCTGGGACGGGTGTTTGGGGGCTATTACCATTGCATTCAGTCGGATAACCTGAAACCGGGCAACTCGAGTACCAATGCCAGTCCTGATTTGGCATCCACTCTGTTCAATTGCCGCATCGTGACGACCGAAGAATTGGAAGGCAAACTCAACGAAAATCGCGTGAAACAAATTACGGGCAACTCGTGTGTCGTGTTTCGAAACATGTACGAGGCCAGTCAAGGCGGTATTCCCACTGCCAAACTGTTTACCACCACCAACAATTTACCCGATTGCCGGTCCACGGAAGCGTTTCAAGATCGAGTCGTGGCCATTCCTTTCGTGTCCCGGTTCGTGAACAAGGCGCCAACAACCACGTCGAAACAAGTCCAACTCAACCAGTACAGCAAGGATGAATACGTGATTGAACGGTCCTACATGGGCTGCTTTTTAATATTATCGTACCATTTAAAGAAATTTATGAATGTCAAGGATGGATTGTTGTATTCAAGGGATACACCGCCGAGTGTGTTGGAATTCACTCGCGTGTATTTGTTCAATACGGACGTGTACAATCAATTCAAAACCCATATGGATGTTCAAATGAGTACGGATTGCATGACCACCATGACGGATTTGCGATCGGCTGTACGTCAGTTCCTGAAGAATACCAAAAACAACACGACGCCGGAAACGGATTTAATTTTGAAATTTGAAGAGGAATTTAGTGAATGCCGCAAGTCTGACTTACAATTGGGCAGCGTGCAGTACAATGGGGTTTTGGACCAACCGTCTTCCCAGTTGGTGGTGGAAAACAGCCTTTTGTTTGAAGAAGACGGTGAGGTTGGAAAACGTGCGGCCTCGTCCGATGCCAGCGGATCCAAGAGAAAGAAATCCAAACTGGCCAAATTACCTGAAACCATCGTGTATTATGAAAATGTCGTGATCCGTAATTTACGCAGGACGGTACATGAAAATTAAAGAGTATGGCGTGTGATTTGCATCCTCAAGTGGAATTTCACGATTTAAAGGAATTGAAACGGCAAAACCACCGATTGGATCGGCTCGTGGACTTTGTCGTGCTGAGAAATGCGTATCGATTACAGCGATTCCATTCCAAAAGTTTTTTGCTGAGTGGCTATGACAATGTCACTGTGGACTTGGTGAAGGAATTTAAACCGGAAGCCATTGCTTTTATGAAACAGGTTCAAAGCAGTAAACAGGAATATGGCTACCTGTACAATATCATTGATGACAAGCACTCCTTATCCCATGCCGTGTATCTGAAATGGCAAGAGTTTCCATTGATTCAGGGCCAAGTGTTTCATGAAATCCATCAGATTGCCAAAGACTTTGCTGAAAAAGATACGGATTACTATGATGCAACCGTTCTGTACCTGTTGATGTTTTATGCATTGCTGGTAAACAACAAACATTCAAATTGGGTTACAATTGACTACTTGACAAATTGCAACAAGGACCACCAGTATGCCATTCATGTCAACTGGGTGGGAAGGGAGTGTAAGTAAAAAAAAAAAAAAAAAAAAAAAAAAAAAAAAAAAAAAAAAAAAAAAAAAAAAATTTTTTTTTTTTTTTTTTTTTTTTTTTTTTTTTTTTACCATTTATACCATTCAAAAAAAAAAAAAAAAAAAAAAAAAAAAAAAAAAAAAATTTTTTTTTTTTTTTTTTTTTTTTTTTTTTTTTTTTTTTTTTTTTTTTTTTTTTTTTTTTTTTTTTTTTTTTTTGAATGGTATAAAAGTCTGAGCCGTGGAACACATTTTCCCAGTTGCCTGCTGACCGTCCTTCGAGAAAGACATCTGCACACCCCATCCTATTCAAGTGGCTGCGCTCACCAGATTCCTCAATAAGTTTGGGCAAAACATGTTGGCCACACAGTGACATAGGCAGTTGCAGATTATTTTTAACGATCGAGGCAACTCTGTTTCGTGCACGTACACACAGTTTCCTGCTGCGTCTTGCGTGCATATGTAAGGCTTGTCATCGGTGACATGTTCGTGTAACGAGTTCCAAGGAATAATTGGAAATCCTTTACGGCTCCTGGCCAAGTACGTTTGGCCATCTTCCTGACGCAATAAATACGGTTTTCCGTTATCTCTCAAGTAATATTCATTGCCTTTGGTGTCTGTGGGATACCGTTGGTTGCCATTGGCATATTGTGCCAATTTGCCTGGAATCATAATCGATTGCCCCATAAAGAGCGGATACATTTCATTGCCCAAACTATCTCGAGCGTAATATTCTTCATGCTGCTGATTTCTGGCAAATAAGTTGTTTTTACGTTTGGGATACAGCTCGTTACCGTTCTTGTCACGAGCGTACCATTCCTTGCCGTCGGCATCCACGACAAACGGATCCTTGGATTTGGCGTAATATTCGTCCCCATTCCTACGTCGAGGGTATTGATTCATCGTCATGGCAGTCAATGACTATTCAATCACTCTCTTGTCTCTCGAAGATTGCCCCGTGAAAATACCCCCTCAAGACCTGATTCAGGTGCTGAAAGCCTGGCGAAAGCATCATAGTTTTGACTCGACGTGTGTCGTGTGTTCCACACCTCTGATTTTTTCAAACACGCCCTACACCACATGTTGTCTGCAATTTTATTACAACAGTCAAATCAAATCGTATCCCGTGCAGTCCATTGCCGTCCCAACACCAGGCTATTCGTTTGGTCTTCCCGTTCTGAAACGGTTGATGCATCAAGCCAAAATCACGACCAATCAGGATTTTTTAATTCTCCCGGATCCCATTTACTGGCAAGTAACGTCCACCCTGATGTATGAAAAAGTCATGAAATTTGTACAAGGATTGCCCATGACCGGCCGAACTCAAACGGTGCAACCCGCTACCAAAGTGGATGTGTTTTACAAACAAATTTTGGAAGTCCCTTTGAATTATGGCAGCTTACAACGGCGATCGTGTGGAAAAAATACGTTAATACGCCAAGTGGCGTTTGGGAAACGATGCACCTTGTCCATGCGAGGCATGATTGTACCTGATGCCAGTTTACGGCCCAACGAAATACAGTTACCGGCCAAAATTGTGAAAATGTTTCACGTCCAGAACCAATGGATCATTTTAAATCGAATGCCGTCCTTGCAACCGGGTAATTTTATTGCTTTAAAAGTAGTGCCCCCAGGGTGGGAATATGATTGTTTTGGTATTCCTTTGGAAGTGGTGCAAGCCATGAATGCCGATTTTGATGGGGACGAATGCAATTTGTACTTGGTGCCCAATACCCTCTCTCAAGCGGAATGTGCCACCATTCTGAATCCAGAGTCCCAGTTGGGTTGTTTTGTGATGCAAGGACCCAAATTGACACCCACCCAAGACATGTTGGTGGCTTATTTTGTCAAGTTTCACGATATTGATTTTTTACCGTACAAGAACCCCAGCTTGGCCAAAACGTTTCGGGTCTTGTACGATATGTATGGATCCCAACAAACATTTGCGTACATTGACCGCATGCGGCAATTTTATCTGGACGTTTTGCAAAATCAAATATGTTTTGCCCTGACTCTGGAAGAAATGCACTCCCTCTTTCAATGGGGTCGTGGATCGCCAGAAGAATTTCAGAAGAGAGCCCAAGCGAGCCATGGATGTCTCGTCACCCAAGTCACGTCGGGTGCCAAAGGTTCCTTGGAGCATTTGTACCAAATGTTTGGGGCGATTGGATACCAGAATGGCGTCCACATTGACCATTCGTTTTGGGAAGGGCTGAGTGCCAATGAAGCTGTGCATCATGCAAAGACAGCCACGGAAGCGTTGAGCAAAACCTGTAAAATTTGGGAACCTGGCTACAGCTATTCCAAGATGGTTCATAGTTTGCAAGGATTGCATGTGGACTACAAAGGGTGTTTGATGGACGGCGACATGGTCGTTGAAAATGATGTGTTGAATGCAATGCATTTTACAGATGTCCTGTCTGTGGAAGGGTTCCAACACTTGCTTGAAAAAACTTTTCAGGTGAATTAAAAAAAAAAAAAAAAAAAAAAAAAAAAAAAAAAAAAAAAAAAAAAAAAAATTTTTTTTTTTTTTTTTTTTTTTTTTTTTTTTTTTTTTTTTTTTTTTTTTTGACTGCCCTATATATACGAGCCGCCTTGAGCATGAGCATCATTATGGATCCTGTTGTAACCAAGGATCATGTTGCCGTTACTAAATCTTGTCAAGTGGAAAGGTTCCAGTGCAGGCACTTCCATGTCTTATAGTATGCTGGTCGATTTAACCCAAATCCAAGTCCGGAACGTGTTTTTATTTTGTTTTGGCATGTGTTTTGCCAGACAAATATTTGGTGACATTATCCATTGCCAAGGGGACGGTGCAAAAATCGACCAAGTTTACTTGGACACGAAATGTTACATCAATGCCACACATACCAATTTCAGCCGCGTGGAAAATGCCATTGTTCCTATCCTGTATCACGATTATTATCAATGGGTGCCTGTCATCTTGTTACTGATGGCGTTTAGCTTTCATTTCCCCTGTCGGACATGGTGTAAATACATGGATGGCTATTTGAATGAAATCACCACCAAAATTGCGGACATGGAAGATTGTGAACGTATTTTACACGTTGTAACACAATCCAAAGGTAATTCCTTGTACTGGAAGACAGTTGCATTGGAATGTGTGTACGCGTTGCATTTGATGCTTCAAATTTGGATTTCGAATAAGATTTTTCATCAGATTTGGGCATTATCCAGCTGGACCCCATCAGCCATTGCCATTTTGTTTCCCGAACAAGCCAATTGCTTTTACGAATACTTTTCAAGTGGATTGGAAACAACTGGAAGATACCGGTGCTTATTGCCCCTCAATAGCGTGTACCGTAAAGTGTTTTGGGTCGTGTATTTTACATTCATCACCCTTGGGGTGCTCCACGTGTTATTTTTGGCGTACCGCTTGTCTCTGGTGTATCGAGTGGGATTCAAACGCATCGACATGTGGTGGTGTATGAAAATTGCGGCAAGTCGAGCTCAAACTTGGTATGCCAAACAAACATTACTCGACATGTACAAATACCAAATACTTGTCAAGGCAGGCGAGAATGTATACATGAGCATGTATTCAATGAAGGTGGACAAACAAGTGGACATGAGTGTCAGAAATAATAGTGTCATGCCAGTGATTGACAATGCGAACGACGGAACAGCCCAACGTCCGTTTGGAGATTTGTACAATAGGCCCAGAAATGCAAGCCCTGACCTTCCCAATTTCCGAGAGACACCCATTTATGATGAAGAAGGGGAGAATGCACTACCACCTACAAGGCTCAACACACCGGAACCTGTGCTTGAACCAGAAATTCAATATCCAGCACAACCATACCATCCAAGAATATAGGCTGACTTGAAACTGGTGAACTGGCGATTGACAACACGACCACTTGTCCAAAACTTATTCCTGAAAAGAAAAAAAAAAAAAAAAAAAAAAAAAAAAAAAAAAAAAAAAAAAAAAAAAAAAAAAGTTTTTTTTTTTTTTTTTTTTTTTTTTTTTTTTTTTTTTTTTTTTTTTTTTTAACACTCACTATATAAAGGCTGAGCACTCAAGGCAAGTCATCATTCCGGCCCCAGGATTCAAGTGATCGTCATGGAAAATTCACCCTCTCTCATCTCCACTGCAGTGGCCCCGACAACAGTCTTGTTGGACCCTATTCCATCGACTGATGGTGTGAAAGAACTAGAGCTAACCCATTTTCGTGAAGTGGAAGATGTGCCCATGTCCAATCTCAAACCCTATGTGGAAGTCACTGGCAACAAGTTCCGCAAGTTGTTTTTCTTGGCATTGCGTTTCAAAAACCCTGTGATTGTCCAGAAAAACTTTGGATTTTCAGGCAATGCTCTTCAACTGACAAACGGAACCTGCATTGCTGTGAATGCTGACCAGTGTGGTACTTTAAATATCAAAAAGACGAATGGAGGTCTGGTTTTACATGTCAAAGACTTGCATACCCTTAAAAACAATTTGGAATATCATTTGCTGCAGAATTTGTTCCCGCATAAAAACTTTTTGATTCAAGTGTTTCACATTCGGACACTGTACGTCGTTACGTACTACAATCCATTCCTTTCCATTTGGAAAGTGGTCCGCAAAAGTATTGCGTTTCGTGGCTTGACTCAACTGTTTGATAGCTGCATTGCCAAATCGATTCCTTTCACACTGAAAGAAGCGGCCCTGATGCGCCATTTTAACCGAAACTCCCAAGGAGATATCGATAGTTTCAAAAACTGGTACCCACTCGCCCGAGGCATGGCCGAAAAGAACATGAAGCTTCATTATAAGCATGAACCCACGACCGAGTTTGGACGGAAATTGTTTCAAATTGCCAAACGTTCCGACACCCATGTGATGTCGCCCCACCATCCACCTGAAGATTTTTACACGTGTCAAGTCACTTTGAGTGACACGGATCCCGTTGGATTGGCTTGCCGCATCGTGGATGACAAAGTCGAGTATGTGTCCGTCATGATTGTGGCCTTCACCAAAGAATGGTACTTGGACACCAATAACATGGCGTGTTGTTTTTGGAACAATGACACTCGACCCGCCATGTGTCGTTATTGGTTTCCTTTGCTCAAAGATATGACCACGTGGCAACGTTTTGGCAAATTGTGGTACCTTACCAACTATATGCGCAACATGATTGCTTTAACGGCCATCTTGGACTGGTTATCCATTCAAACGGCTGAACCGTACGTGCACATGCGCCACGACTTGATGCAAGTGCACGAGATTTTGTATGGCAGCCTCAAATCAAGATGGTGCTGAAAACTTTGGTGGAAACCATCTTGCGTTCTCAACGTGAGCCCCACAACTTGTTGCATGTTCAGTTACTTCAAACCTTGAAACAGGACGTGTCTCATGACGTGACCGAAGCATTTACTTTAAGCCGGCCTTTGGTGGATCGGTATCCCGACTTGTATCGAAATAGCAGCAGTTTTGTGGATTTTTTATTTCAATTATGCGGGGCAGTGCTGCCGTCCTGTGACACGCCACCCAAGAAACCCTGTGACCCCGTTTCACAGGCACCCTGTGGTCTTCAAACCACCGACTATGAACGGGAAATTGCCAGTTTAAAACAGAAAAATGCCACTTTAAAGCAAGATTTTGCAGAACGGGAAAAGGATTTAAACGCTTACATTCTTAATTTGAAACAACAGTTGAATCAAAGTAAAGAGCATGAACTCGACCTGACCAATGTATATGAGAATACTTTGACTGATTTGAGGGCAGTGACGGCTTCCAAATTACAATCGCTAGAGTACCAGAAAGACATGATGCAACCCGAAAAGTTTTGCCCACCCCAACCCCAAGGACTCTTTCCACGACAGAGGAATAACACTTTGAGTCTGGAAGGATGTACTAGTAACATTTTGAGTCTGGAAGGAGGTGCTAGCAATGCTGTGAGTCTGCCTGGACCGTCCAGTATCGTGGCCTATCAAAACACGGATTTGGATGACATGAAAAACTTGCTGAGAAACATGTTGCAAGATTTTAAGACCAACATTTCCAGTGAAATTGCCGCTTGCATACCTGATCACGACCATGAATTGAAAACTCTTTTCCTTGAATTTAAAAAGGCCATGGCCCACGAATTCACCATTTCTCATGAATACCGACAAAAAATCAATGAGATTTTGAAACGGCCCCCTGTGGATGAAATCAGTGAAACCATTGGCATTAAACTGGAAGAATATTTGGCCCGCAAGCTGTCGGAAGAGCAACTGGAAGAGGTCCTGAAACTGTTTCAGTTTAAGACTCTGTTTACCATTTTAAAGGATAAGCTCAGTCGATTGACTTCTGGCCAAACCCTTGCCAAAATAAGGAAAGAGGTCCAAAATACTGAAAACGATGTCAATTCCCTGACGAAACGACTGATTCAGAAACTATCCACCTTGTGTAGCAGCAATTTACCCATGTTGCCTCTATTGGAACGATTGGACTATTTGGAAACCAATGTCTTGGCAAAGGACACGCAATTGGCCAGAGAGGACTCCAAATTGAAGGAATATTGTAAGAACTCTTACCCGATATTTGGGTATAACGATAATTGGGAAGAAGAGTTGATCAAGACGATTGAACAGCTCAAATCGGCCCATCAGTCTGCTGTGACTCAAATACAAAGTCTTGGGAGTACCATAGGACTACCTCAATTGAGTATCGAGACGTTGCCGCACGACGTGAATCAATTATTCTTGAAACACATGGAATATTCCCGAGAATTGGAAACCCATTTAAATCAGTCCTCAGGCCAATTACAAAACGTTTTGACAGGCATGGTGGAAATGATGAATATGAAGGGGATCCAGAACCCTCAAGCTGTCCCAGATCATTTTTTTACGTGGTTGAAGAGCAGTTTCAGGACCATGCAAGACACTATCATGAGTACGCAAGGTCAATTGAATAAGGCCATTGAGACATTGAGTCATAATCCCTTAGAAATTACTGAAATACCCAATGACTGTCCATCCATTCAATATCCAGAAGAAAAAGAACTGGAGGGCAAGTATCGGGACTTGAAGTGGCAATGTGAACAGTTGGTGGATTCCGTAAACCTGGACACCTTCGCCAATGATGTCAAACGGACATTTGATCAAAAGTTTATGGCCGCCATAAAGCCACTGGCCGTGTATTTTGGCATTCCCGAACCCAATGAGAATTGGATTCGGGAAATTATGGATACATACGCCCAATCACTTGCAGAGCATGAAAAGACAAAACAAACCCACTTGGACACTATTGAACATTTAAAATTGGAATTGAACACGTCAAAGCAAACCTTTGAATCCCAAATGACAATGCATGCAGAGAAATATAAACAAATGAACAAGCAATTGGAAAAATGCCAAGCACCAGAAATAACCACCGACTGCACCAGGAAACGCATACGTACCATCTCTGACGACAAAGACATGAATGAAATATCAGCGGATACGTTGAAAGCTTATTTTGTGGCCTTGTACGAAAAGTATTTTACGGTGATGTGGTATAAATGGAAAGACCTGATCCTGGATGAAGACAGCAACCAAGAGTTACAGGATAAGTTACACATCTTGAACAAATTAACCCAAGACAGCAGGCCCAATGAATTGATGAGTGTCTTGACCCAGTATGTGGATCATGAATTGCGAATCATTCTGAAAGATGAAAGCGTTATGCAAAATTTAACCCAATCCTTACATCATATGAAAAAGGAAACTGAACTGTTAAACAGGTGTATGGTGGAAACCAAATCACAGCTGTTGATGTAAAAAAAAAAAAAAAAAAAAAAAAAAAAAAAAAAAAAAAAAAAAAAAAAAAAAATTTTTTTTTTTTTTTTTTTTTTTTTTTTTTTTTTTTTTTTTTTTTTTTTTTTTTTTTTTTTTTTTTTTTTTTTTTTTTTTTTTTGATAGTATATAAGCCGTGGCCCCAGAAACATTTTTCATTTCACGACTACCCACCACCCAGTGCGGACCTCTCCACTTTGATCCCTGCAAATATTTTCTTCACCCGAGCCACATGATGGATGAACCCATTTTGCAAGACGATCCCCAACGGTTGGTGGTGACGTTTCCACCCGATTACCCAGATCTGTGGGCCATGTACAAAAAGGCCGTGTCATCCTTTTGGACGGTGGAAGAGGTGGACTTGTCCAAGGATTTGCAAGATTGGCGTGAAAAACTGACCGACTCGGAACGGTTTTTCCTTTCCCGGATATTGGCCTTCTTTGCGGCCAGCGATAGGATCGTCAACGAGAATTTGGTGCATCGGTTTGCGCGGGAAGTGCAAATCACCGAGGCACGCTGTTTTTACGGGTTTCAAATTGCCATTGAAAACATTCATTCGGAAATGTACAGCTTGCTGATCGAGACGTACGTTCGGGATCCACAAGAGAGGCACATGCTGTTGAATGCCATTCGGGAATTGCCGTACGTCGAACGGAAAGCCAAATGGGCCATGGATTGGATTCATCATCCGGATGCCACATTCGCGGAACGTTTGGTGGCATTCGCCGCCGTCGAAGGCATCTTCTTCTCGGGATCGTTTGCAGCCATCTTTTGGTTAAAGAAACGTGGCTTGATGCCGGGATTGGGATTTTCCAACGAACTCATTTCGCGAGACGAAGGATTACATTGCGATTTCGCATGTCAATTGATGAAACACGTCGTCCACAAGCTGCCATCGGAACGCATCGTACGCATCGTGAAAGAAGCCGTGCTCATCGAACAGGATTTCATGACGGATGCTTTGCCCTGCAGGTTGATAGGCATGAACGATGTGCTCATGAAGACGTACATTGAATACATTGCCGACCGATTGCTTGTCGAATTGGATTGCGAGCCCGTGTATCGAGTCCAAAACCCGTTTGATTTCATGGAAAATATAAGTTTGGAAGGCAAGACCAACTTTTTTGAAAAGCGGGTCGGCGAATATCAAAAATGTGGTGTCATGGATGGCAGTGGGAGCAGGGCCTTTACCATAGATGAAGAATTTTAAAATTGAAATACATTAAAAAAAAAAAAAAAAAAAAAAAAAAAAAAAAAAAAAAAAAAAAAAAAAAAATTTTTTTTTTTTTTTTTTTTTTTTTTTTTTTTTTTTTTTTTTTTTGAAGTCCTATATAAACTCATGAGGCCAGAATCATTTCTCAGTTGCTGACTGAACACCACCCACTGCGGACCACTGTTGCCAGAAGCTCAAAATACCATTTGACCCAGCATGCACAACCAATAGCATGCATCAAATTGTTGTCCAATCCATCTGAGTGCTGACCATCTCTTCACGTACCCAATGCCTAGCATGGCAAATACAATCAGGTTTACAATGAAAAGTAACATAAGGTACCATTTTCGTGTGAGGAGGACGCATAAGCCCACCATACCGATCGTGTACACTCCAGCAGCTACGAGTACTCCAATCACTATTTGATCCATCCAGTATACGTGGAAAGCTTGTCTTGAATCATGTATTTACGCCATTCATTGGGTTTCACCTGATGAAACAGAGTGTGCCACGTCAGTTTGGCATACGCTTTGTAATACCGATGATTCCAACAAGCAAACAGCATGACGAGCCATAAAATTACGATAATCATATCTTGATTCTGCTGTAATAAAGATGTTGCAGGACTTGGAATATGTCACTGATGCCCATGGGAACCAAATGTATCATGTGGATGAGCATGGGGACCAAGTTTACATGAACACCAAACTCACCCGAAAACTATTTGCCAAGCACAATGGCCAACCCTTTTATGCCAAAAATCGGTTTCAAAGGGAAATTTATCCCACTCGTAATGGTGCTGACCATCCAATCATGAGAAGTGCAGACAAATTTTATGCCAAAGATGAGGAGGGTAACGAGTATTATCCTAAAGCTGCGGATGGTAAAGAGATACCCTTCGTGAAAACCATCAGTAGTACGGACCACATCGTCAGGTATGCCCGGAACAAAGATGGGGAAGAATTTTATCCCCAAGACGATCAGGGTTTTGAAGAAATGTTTCAAGAGTGTTACATTATTAATAAGGACCAGTCCTTCAAATATCCATTGGACGTGAACGGTGAACCCATATACCCAATCACTGTAGATGGCCAATTTTATATGTCAGATGCCAATGGAAAAATCAGTATCGGAAAAGCCAGATCTGGGGTTCCTGTGTACGCGAGACGCAAAATAACGTTGGGCCAATACGATGAATACTATCCACCCGATGGTCAAATTGCTTATTATCCAGACGGCAAACCCATCTACGCATTAACGTTTACGGGAACGGTCATTTTTCCAAAGGATACACGTAATAATGAATTTTATTTAAAGCACAAAACGACCCAAAGTGATAAAATTTATGCGGCTGGTGTAATGCTGCATAGATATGCCCGAGACAGACATGGAAATGAATTGTACCCCATTGAAATGACGGATTTACCCAAGTACAAAGAAGTCATTCTTGGTAAGAAATATGCCGTAACATCGTCCAAGCAATGCATCTATCCATTAGATGAATATGGCAATGAGTATACGATGGAGGATGCCAGTCTGGATGACAAAACCAAATTCCCATTGGGGTATCCCATTACCAATGACAATTGGGTCATTGTACCCCGAATCCAGAACCAACCCTACCTTTCCGACAATGTGCTTCCCAGAGTGGTAGAATCCAATATTATTGGTCTAGTGCATCGTGATGGTGTGGGATATCGAGACTATTATACCAATGTACCAGCGGGACGCCATTCCAGGGGTCAAGCTGGTATAAAGTACAAGATTTTACCAATAACCCAAAATCCACCGAAACCTGCAAATCCACCACCCCTGCCAGTTAAACCACCATCCTTGCCAGTTAAACCACCAACCCTGCCAGTTAAACCACCACCCGCCATAGTTTCCAATGTACCTGTACAGCAAGACCATACCATGTCAATTTCTGTAACGGTAGTGGTTGTCATCATTATGATTGTAATGTCAGTGCTTGTAAGGAAGCATTAAAAAAAAAAAAAAAAAAAAAAAAAAAAAAAAAAAAAAATTTTTTTTTTTTTTTTTTTTTTTTTTTTTTTTTTTTTTTTTTTTCCCTATATATACTGACGCCCCAGAAAAAGTTTTGCCAGTTGGTGAAATAAAGACTCATGAGTGTTCATGCCAATCCTCTAGTTGGACACATTGAGCGCGTCTTGGCCGCTGATGATTTAGATCGAGTGCAAGAAGCTTTTGGGGACAGTGAACAACGCGTGGCCCAAACCGTATTGGTTCTCGTATCCATACCGTCCTTAGCCATCCCAGCTGTACTTCATTACCTGAAAAAGAATATTTACTTTGGTATTTTGCTTCTGGCAGCGTGTCTGGCCAGTTTCTTTTTCGTTATCCAATACCGTTTAGACTGGATCATTATTCTGACGGAACGTCTCCGAGCCCTGTTTCATGAACGAATATGAATTTAGGCTGGTGGTCCAACACCACCAGCCTTTCACCATCCAAGATATTTGGCGCGAGTGGCAGTCTGGTGTCATTGAAACCCAACATGTCATGTACGCCAAACCCCATTTCCGGTACAAACACAGACGGCTGGAAACCAAAACTGTCCAGTCCACGCAAGCCGTGTACTTTAAGAATTTTTGGTTTAAATGGGTCCATTCCTTGGAAATTCCGTTTACCCAATGGTCCCTCGCCACTCACGGTAAATTGCTGGATACGATTCAAAATTTCCAATGTCCCTTTTGGACCGAAACACGGCAGTTGTTGAAATTGGATACCCACGCTCAAGTGTACACGTTCCAACATCGAGACGGCTCGTATCGGCTCGTGTTTGAGTGGGAATACGGTACTTTTCCAAATCCTTTACACGAGTTGCCCACCGACTATTTATTGACTCAGTTGGATCGATATTGGAAAGTGTTTTCTCTCTTTCGACCCTTTACGGCACCACCCTACGTGTTGAGTGAATCCGTCACTCGGAAGCCCGTCACGTGCAGTTCCAACGCATCCGAAACCAATCTGGTGGCACACAAGTTGGACGGCATCTTTGGATTCGTGTTTAGCTATGCAACCTACGTGAAAGAAAAATGGGAAGACGGCACCCAAAGACGGCGTGACGGTATTTCCTTTGGGGACGGCATTGTCTTTGCTGCCGAAAAAATGGACACTACCGTCGTGTTGTTGGATGTATATCAAGTCCGCGGCCATCCTACAGTCCATTGGTGTCGGCGAAACATCTTGTTGGAGTTTTTACCCCAACTGGTGTTACCGGCGGACGGATTCCAAGTGCAACACTATCGGGAATCTGTGGAGGCATTACCTGCCACAGATTTAAAGACGGACGGTTACATTAAGCACGATACCGTCACCGATACCATCGTGAAATTAAAACCAAACCATTCGTTGGACGTGGTATTCATGGAGGGGTATTTCAGATTACCTACTAAAGACAAACCAGGGTTGGATCGTCGGTTTAAATGTCTGGAAGAGGGTCATTTGATGATGGAAGGTCACGTGTATGAGGTGTCTATTAAGACGGGTCGAGTGATTCGGAAGCGAAACGATCGTTTGACGGGTAACACGTGGCAACAAATTGAAAACATTTTGACCCACGATCGTGTGTGGCAAGGCCCACCTATGCAAGAGGTGGTAAAAGTCAAGAAATGTAAACCCAGATACAAGTCCAAAGCTAAGTGAAAAAAAAAAAAAAAAAAAAAAAAAAAAAAAAAAAAAAAAAAAAAAAAAAAAAAAAAAAAATTTTTTTTTTTTTTTTTTTTTTTTTTTTTTTTTTTTTTTTTTTTTTTTTTTTGAGTCGCCCTATATAAAGGACTGCCCCACCAGTCACAACTCATACTCGTTTGCAACATGGACACCTATTCACCACTCGTTGAGCAGATACTTCAAGTGCCAGTGTTGGCGGACAAGATCAGCAGTTGGGCATCTGAAACCGACACTTTGAACTTGGTGACTTTGGACTGGAAGAAGCAGCTGGAGCACAGCCTCTTGTACAAGACCTTTCAAAAGAAAGCCAAAAACTTGTTCAATGCTCCAAAGAAGACGGCGAATGACTTTCGGGTCCAAACGCTGAGCAACTTTTCGATTCCGACTCAAGTGATTATAGTTGGAGTGTGTAATGTGTACAAACCCTTTCCTGGTTCAAACAGCAACAAACAGCCTTTCGCAGTGACGGTTCAGGAATCTTCAGCCTTAAACATGTTGGGATTAGCGTGGACTAGTGATGTGGATTCCGACAAAGTCCAGCTATCGGGCACTACCAAACTAAACTTCCAGCCCTGCAGTTTCTGTTGTCAGCATTGTTCCTCGGCGAGCGAAGAAATGCTTGCCAAAGGCCTCAAGTTATCCTTGGACACCAGTCAACCCTGTATTTTGGACATGGAGGTGTTTAATGGCAAAGAGCTGGCCAACAGCTTTGCACCTCAAGTCAAAAGTTACTTTCCTGGAAACTTTATAGCCATCATGAATGTGGAATTGAATGTGCGATACTTTTACCCATGTAAAGATGGCAGCAAGAAGGATTGGGTACGGATCGGTGGAAAAGCCTTGTCGATGGTGGCTTTCCCTGAATCCAATTTAATGCCCCAACGTACCAAATTGTCTTTGGGAAATTTGCCGATGTTGGCCCAAATGCAGCAAGCACCCAAGCCATCGGAAGACATGCAGCAGGAAGAGCCTAGCGCATCTGAATCCAGATCTGGGAACAAACGGAGGTTGGACAGCTTTGAAGAGGATGAAGATGACGTGATTGACATTAAAAAGAAAACTGCAAGGAGATTGGACTCTTTTTCAGATGAATGTGATGTGGTTGAGGAAACCATTTCATTCGATTGAAATCCAAAACTTGAGATGGATTGGAAAAAAAAAAAAAAAAAAAAAAAAAAAAAAAAAAAAAAAAAAAAAAAAAAAATTTTTTTTTTTTTTTTTTTTTTTTTTTTTTTTTTTTTTTTTTTTTTTTGAATGGTATATATACCAGGGCCCAGGAATCATTTTGTCAGTTGGATGCTGCCCGTATTACTGCATAGTCGGTGTTTATATGCAACTGGATGTAAATGCCCTACGTGAGGCACTATGGCTTGAGATTCGGTGTACGGACGGTTTCGTGTTGACAATTTCTTTTGGATGGGTGACGCACACTTCATCATAAAAGCCAATGTCATTGTCATCTACAATGCTCTTACTGGAACCCAGGATAATGATGGGATCTGGATCACTGATTTCTGAAATGGCCACCAAACCCACATCTTTAATAAACATGGCATTGGGTTTCATTCTTTGGAGTTCTCTCACGCTACCAGCTTCATGGAAAGCTATATGTGTGGAAAATTCCATTCTGCTGAGCATATACCTGTAACTCAAAGACAGGTTTGACTCGTCATTCAATGCTATTTCACTCGCTTCTGGGGTTATGGAACTCAAAGAAATGTTGGTAAGACGATTCATAATGGAATACTTTTGGATATATGTTTCGGAAACGGCCATTTTCGACCGAATGAAAGCAATGGCTTGAGGATTGCTTTCACAAAAGTCTGAGGGATTCACGTTAATCTTGTCACTTGGTTCAGACAGATTACGAATCAATTCGTACATGTAACGGTCACTTGTGGATATTTTACCACTATTCATAGCCCGGCGCATAAATTCGTCCGTTCTGGAGTTCATTCGGAATTTCCTGTCGGACGGTAGGGGAACCGTCTGATGGGGACGATACGTTAAGTCGTAAAACCGCCGCAGGGGTAAAATGACATCATTTTCATGAAAAAATACGCCTGCAACAGGTTTCAAGTTGAACCCGACATACACCACTTCGGTGGGTGTTTCCACATGGGAATAAGTAATTTCCAATCCGTAAAATTCCCTGGTATGATGGTCACACATGAGATGCTGGATGTGACTGTTTTTCCGGCCGCTGCATTCCGCCTTGCCGGCATTAAAGATACACACCGTTCCTTCCATACTTGTTTTAAGCAAGGAATGGCGGTCTGGAAGAAATGGGTCTTGCGACCTGCCAAAGTGACTCGTAAATTTAAACCCTTTGCCAAAACCGCCAAAAGTTTAAATCATTTGCAAGCCATTGTCAAGAAAAACAAGGCTCTCAAGACTGTGATCAAGACGGTGTTTAACAAAACCACGTTGAAATTATCGGTGGGAGCCACGATTGTGGGGGTAGGGGCCTCGTACATTAATAATTACATTCAATCCAATTCGGGATGCTTCTTGAAAAGCCCAACATCCGTGTGTAAAGTACCATCCTTGAGTTGCTGTCAACCCGATGCCGTGGACAATGTCTCTTTTTGCACCTTGAAACCCTTGATCCCCAACCCTTGTCAAGGGTTTGATGAAGATACGGAAAAGTCGTGCTGTAAATGGTGTGATTGTCAGTACAATGACTGTTTACCCAATCAAACCATGGAATGCCGTCGTCCCACGATTGGAGAAGCGTTGGCGTTTTATGCTCAAGAACTCACGTCTTCCGTCTGGCACATGTTGGACCAAATATTTCCATGGTTGTTATGGATTTTGGGTATTGGCGGATCGTTGCTGGGTTTGTGGATAGGACTCGCCATTTACAAGAAAATAAGAGCAACATGATTGAAAGGCTGTATCAACTCTATTTGCCCAACGATCTGTTGATTGGACACATCCGACAACGGTTAGAACTGGATATCGATCAGATTCCAGTATACAGACCCTCAAAACCCTTTACAAGACGCCTGACGTTGGACGTGTTACGGAATCCCAAGTTTGTGAGTGCTGCCAAAGAATATATTGAAAAACTGTTAAAGAATAAGCAGGAATATGGTTACTTGTACCATTTGATGAATCAAAAGCTTCGGGTGAAATTGGATGTGCGGTTTAACGGGGAAATGGCCATCGAATGTGCCCGATATGACCAAGTCATGTTGAGATTGGATGAATTGGTGCGGGAATGGGCATGTACAGATACGCAGCTGTATGAAATTACACGGGTGGAATTGCTGTATTTTTTCATTTTGATTCTGAACCCTGAAATGAATTGGATTATGGTGGATTTCATTTTACAAGGAACCAACCGAAAGGGCCATGCCCATTTAATTGCTGCCCCAAGCCGCCTATTACGAAATCGAGCCAAGGACTGTTGTGAAGGCATTAAAATTAAATACGTCACTGGGAAAGTATATTGAAGGTAGCTTGCCACTGGTCGCTCACCAAAAATCTTTGGGGGAATAGTTAAAAAAAAAAAAAAAAAAAAAAAAAAAAAAAAAAAAAAAAAAAATTTTTTTTTTTTTTTTTTTTTTTTTTTTTTTTTTTTTTTTTTTTTCACTCTATATAGTCTTGAGCTCAAGAGCAGTTTTGCCATTTGCTGGTTGGACCCTACTCGGTGCGCACGGGACGAATAAAGAAAGTATGAATTTTCCAAGATACGCCACATTGTACAGTCGTTTCCATGGCTGTATGCACTTTACCCATATGCCTGCCAGTCCAGACATTATGATTCTGAGTTTTGCCGACACGCCGTTTGATCATTGGTCCATCTCGCACATGGTTCGATTCAACAGCATCAACATGGATGCCCAACAGCCCTTCGTTCAAGCCCTCAAATATCTTTTTAAATCTGAGGCACCCATCACCGTGTTTTGCCACAATGATTCGTGGACTGCCTTGTTGGGCGATTCCAAGACCATTATGCCCATAAACGAAACTTTAGCCACCTTTCAAATGTATGCCACGCCCTATTTCGTCAAGGATCCATCGGCCATTGCCGAGTACTTGCAGGGAATGGCTCATTCCGCCTCTGACCATATTTTCATGTACAAGCATTGCGTTTTGTATTTGGATAAAGAAGATTTGCCATACCCAGGTGGATGTTACTTTGACTCTGGGCAATCGGGTTCCTTGTACAGGATTTGCCTGTTGAGTAGCGAGCCAATGGACAAGGCTCTGATGGTGGCGTCTGAATGGAAATCCCGTCGGGATGTCATCACCATTCCGTTTTTGACCAAAGAAACCTTGGCGAAACCCACCATGATTTCTTTCCATCCGGTGGCTCAACCCCATTTACCAGATGATCGGGCCATCACCACAGGATCTATCCAAAAACGATTATCGATGGACGATCCATGTTGTCTCCTTCAAGACATTGTCATGTCCTATTTCCGTAACTCGTTACACGTGAATGAAGCCAGAAAGCATGACGAGATTTTACAAAATTTGGGTTTGGTGATTGAATGGCCGTTCCGATTAACATTCGAAGGAACCCGGCCCAATGTGACCAGTGACAAGGAATTTGTGGCGTTATCGATCAACGGTGTACGTCCCAACCGAACACTGTACGTCCGATATCCCTACGACGTGTATACGGAATACAATGAGGTGCCTGTGACCCGTTGGACCACCATGATCCGATTTGTACCCACCATATTAACTTTACCCGTGGACATGGTCAAAGTCAGCGTGGATTCCGTCGTGATTGGCTACATGTACAAGAATGCCTTTTATTGTTTCAATTACCCGGTGTTGGAAGGAAGACCCACGCATGAAACGGAGCGGAATATGAAATTCCTGTTTTCCCCAGCCAAAGAGTTGGATGCCAGCGTTCGCGTGATGGAAACGTTTAGGCTCAATGATAAATATGCCATCAACCGGATTCAAACAACGGAAGTTCCATACAATGCTTGGTGCATCACTCAGGCAGACGACACGCATCAGTATCCACAGCAAAAACATTTATCACCCATGGTGAATGCGTGGCTCGACCTGTTTCAAAATAATTTAGAGTTGGGCAAGACGCAACCCATTGATGTCAAAATGACTCAGATGGCCTTGACGTTGGCGAGGCATAAAATTTGTTACAAAACCAAAATCGATACCAACAAAAAGAAAACCAACCAAATTCAATTGACTGAGACTGAAATTGAAGTGACCATGAGTCCCCTGGAAGCAGAATTTATAAACAGTGTAAGAGTGTGTTGTGACAGAGAGGACTTGACAACACAGGAATCTGAAAATGGTTGCACGATCATGTAAACGGCGCTCGTGAAATATTTTCATGAACCATTAAAAAAAAAAAAAAAAAAAAAAAAAAAAAAAAAAAAAAAAAAAAAAAAAAAAAAAAAAAAAAATTTTTTTTTTTTTTTTTTTAACAGCATAAAAGGAAGATCCCAGCCAAATAATTTTCAGTTGCCTACTGCCCGTCACCCAAGTCGGACGTTTTAGAGATACCAGTGTTGGACTCTGCCATTTTCTTGTCACGCGATCGTCTCAACATTTCAAACGTCCCTTCTTGAATGCCAAACCATTGCTTGCACACCCGTTTCCATTGACTCAGATACGCTTGGTGTGTTTTGGGAAACAGTTTGGGTGCATCTGAATAATCGGCCAACCAATCTTGCTCGGTGAGCTTCCGTAAATACGCTTGACGGCCGATTGGATCGTGATTAAACCAACCCAGCAACTCTTGCATGCGTAATTTGGTATTGAGCAATAAAAATACCAATAAAGCCATTTCATCTGTATCTTTCCACGTTTCCACTCGGGAGCGAATGGTTTGCATTTGGTCGGCTGTAAACGTCCTTCCACGTCGTTCCATCTTGATTTGTCATGCCCTTTCCCCAATGGGAATTGGCGAAACTCTTTAACAACCAGACTCAAGTCCCCTCCAACGACTGCCAATACGTGGTTTTACTGACCAGCACTCAATCTTTTCAAGTGGATAAAGATTTGAAAAGCACTTTGAAAATAAACAAGAAGCCTTTGGTTTGGTTTATTAAAACCTTTCAAAAGCACCGTGTTCGTGTGGAATACACGGTTTTATTCACGCAACGAGAAGTAACCATCTTGGGACCCATTGCTTCCCAACAATCCCATGGCATCTTTACACGACTCTTTCAAAAGCAGTATGCGCCCACCACCAAACTCGTGGCATCCACGTGGACCATTAAAAAGATTTGGAACGACCAGTGCCCGTATGAAGTGGTGCACCCGGAAACTTTCCGAGACCAAATGTGCACCTAACTTGAAAAAGTTATTGCAACACGAAGTGGTGAACCGGTGTCTGGTGACGCTCGGAACCCTTCAGGAGAGTCGGTGGCATGTCTTGTGCCAAGTGGCGGAATGGTTAAATATTCCAGATGTGTTGGATTTGTATCAGGATGAAATACACCGTAATCAATTGGCGACGCTCTTGATGAAAGATGTCAAAACCAAACACTTGAAACAGTTGCCTCAAGACGAACCGGAATGGACTCGGCTCTTGACGCATTGGTTGCGCCAAAATACGTTGGGTCTCGACGTCAAGGATCGGTTGATTTACCGGTTATTGGCAGTGGATGGATTCGATGGATTGGAATCCAAAAATTTAAAATGTTATTTGACCAGTGTACTGGATCCAGGATGCATTCGACGGGAGTATCGGTCCCATGCGTTGGCCGTGCGTCGTATGTACGAATGGTTCGATTCCCAGCCGGACGTCTCCAGCTTGACGGGTACCGATTCGGGATGCGTGGTGTTTTTGGCATTACTGCAATTATATGCACGGGAATTGCATCAAATGATGATGGACGAACAGGTGGCCATGCAAGCCCACCGTGCCAAATTGTGGGCCGAAGGATTTTTACATCGCAATGCCAGTTATTATCAAGACGTGCGTAAAGTGACACAAGACATGTTTACAGAGTTGGGCCAAGTGTATGTAGCTGCATGGAAGGGTCAGCCAGATTGGCAACAAGTAGGAAAAGAACAAATGACACGATTGGTGCAAAAGAAATGTACTTGGTGACTCTTGAAAAAAACCTGACAGAAGCTTGGCAAAAAAAAAAAAAAAAAAAAAAAAAAAAAAAAAAAAAAAAAAAAAAAAAAAAAAAAAAAAAAATTTTTTTTTTTTTTTTTTTTTTTTTTTTTTTTTTTTTTTTTTTTTTTTTTTTATCATATATATAGTTGCAGTTGGTGGGTAGCTCAGACCCACTTGTGCTGCCGTGACTGTTGGATGGACATGCTGTGTATTGCTACAGTACAAAATAAAGACAATGGTGGCCGACATGCCCAAAGACTTGCTCAAGCGCTTCCGGTTGCCATTGGAAAAAGACATAAACATCTCTATGGAAGAATTGAACGAGTGGGTGGAATGCATACTCTTGGACCCATCACTGGATTTCAATGACACCTATTGGAATCAGTTGGACAGACGATTTTTGGGTTTCAATTTGCATTGGATGTATGGTTGCAAGTACAGGCAACAGATTGAGGACATCATCATAACGGAATTGCTGAGAGAACCTGTAGACTTGTTGGATTTGAAAGATGCATCGTATCGCTTGTTAACGCTCATGCTGTACTTTCGCTTGCAGAAACGCAAGTTTCCATTCTTGCCCAAGAAAATACACGATGCAGCAAGGATGGCTGCTGAAACCTTTATGGCTAAACTGTTTCAAGACCGCAAAAGTACCCCAAAGTACAACAAAACTACACTTGCCTGGTGTGGAATGGGTCTTGTGATTGTGTACGGTATGAGCCAATGGCTTTCAAAGATGATTTGGTGGTGACAGGAAGATGGCTTGACCAAAAATCTTTTCACCTGATTAAAAAAAAAAAAAAAAAAAAAAAAAAAAAAAAAAAAAAAAAAATTTTTTTTTTTTTTTTTTTTTTTTTTTTTTTTTTTTTTTTAATCCCTCTATATAAACTCAGAGCACTACGCTCGCTCATCACTCGACCGGCAGACATGGCACTGGAAACACCCATCTATTTCCGGCGCTACACTGAAGCTATTGTGGAACGGGCTCATGCTATTCAATCCATCACGACGGAACAATATGCCTTAATCTTTACATTCTATGACGAAAACATGTTTATGCTTCAAGGCCAAGACAGTGTGGACACCCTACGATCCATCATTCCTCAAGTCGAGCAAGTCAATTACAATGCCGACAAGGATTTGTACTTTCTCAAAGTCTTGGAATGGCCCCATCTCAAAGTCATGAGTCTGAAATGCGCTCCCTCCAACCCATGCATTTGGAAATACTTTGATGAAGAAGACCGAGAGCTGTTTGAGTATCGCATCGATACCTATTCAATATTTTGTCCAACCACCCCGCTTTTGGCTGACGGTGTGGACACGCCGAGTCATGGAACCAATTAATTTATCGAAATACGCGTCCGGAATGGTATGGAACGCTTGCAACACGTCTTCCCACAATTGTTCTGGATTTCTTACACCCGTCTTTCTGCGTTTCAGTTCAATGCGTCGGACCAATTCAGCCCATACGTTTTCCACAGGATTCATGTCGGGACCTTTGGGTGGCCAATCGTCCATCACACGAATATTGTGTTCGCGCAGCCATTCTTTGGTCTTTCGACTCGTGTGAATCGACGACAAGTCTTGCATGAAAATCAATCGCTTCAAGTCCATTTCGTCGTCTTCGGCCACCTGCGTTTCGATAGAGGGCAACACTCGAGTCGTGTAATAATCGGCATTGAGTGTTCGTTGCTCGATGCGATGCAATTGCCGTATTTTGCCGTTACCCCCAAACGCCATCCACACACAGATGGTGAAGCGAGGGCTCGTCCCGATGGACGGATTGGAGGAATGAACCAAGTATTGATCCTCGTACCGGTCACTCGCTTTGGGACGATACACGCGCAAGGCTCCCCGACTGGACGATCGGAATATTTTTTCGTCTGAAAATATCACCCGATGCCATTGCTCAGTCGGCCAGTGCAAATACGAATGGGCGTAGGCAAACCGCATTTGGCGATGGAATTGAGTTAAAAATGGTTTACGGGCAGGCGTCCGGCATTTCAAACCCTGTTGCTTTAATCGATTCCGGACGGTATCCACACTGCACGTGGGAATCAAGTCCCTCTGTATGTCCACGGCCGTCAGGAAAGGATCTTTTAAAGACGCCTCATAAATCTTTTGGTCTTTTTGGGGATCTGTGGCACGAGGCCGACCTTTTTTCGTGTGAGCTGCTTGGCCTTGTCGTACGATCCAATAATGCACCGTGGAGGCACTGAGACCGAGTTGCTTGGCAATTTGACGCTCGGATAAATGTTTTTCTTCATACAAATGAAGAATGTCTTGACGCAAGTCCATGCTTTCTTTTTTAATAAAATCAAGTGACTATGGAACCTATTCAGCTCTATTGTCCCAAGTGCCAGAAACAAACCTTGACGGAAACGGTGGTGGCCCATCAATCCAAAAACAAACGTGCCATGTGGAAGGGACCCTGTGTCGTTTGCCACACCCTCAAGAGTGGGTTTGCCAGGATTAAAAAAGACGACACACCACCATGAATTTTTTAGAGCACGTTCGGCCTGTATTGTGTCATGAACCCTGTCACATGCAGGTGGTCAGAGTGTTTGAAACCCATTTTGGTATACAATGTCAATACTGTCACAGTATGCCTATTCCCAACGTGTATCAATACATTCAAGACCAACCCGATTTAGTGGCTGCATCGGAATTGGCTCAAATGTATTATGCATGGACGGGTGACGACCAAGTCCCCTTTCCGTTGGCAGTAGTGGGTATTGATGGGATTGTCCCGAAACGTATCGAGGCGCAAACGTTACGACGTGTCCAAGCAAGCATCCATATTTTGAAAGCCTTGAATGCCCCATTTACTAAAAATGCCATTCTGGACAAACCCGTCATGAAAATGCAAGACTTTATGACAGATTACATAAATACCATTCAAAACTCCCATCCCGAACAGCCATTGCAACCCGACGAACGCACGGTGTTGAATCACGTGATACAAAATATCCATAAAATGATTGAGACCAATGAATTTAAAGACGATAAATTTGATTTTTATTTTGAAAAGTTGGTACCGTTCGTCAAAGAGTGTCGGGAGGATGTACCTCTTTTACCAGCCGACGACGAGCAACACCCTAGCCTCTTTAGACAGCTTTTGAATCAATTATTAAGGTCCCAGACGATCCGAAAACTGTATGGGGCGTACTGCATTCCCTTTGATATTTTCCATGTGTTGGTGGGCTGTTATGCGTGTTGTACCGATGTCGACGTGGTGGCCAATTGGGCTTTGGATTTCATTGCTCGGGTGTGCCGTGGTCACTTTTTCTGGAAACAGTACGAGACTTGCAAGTTTGTGGAGCAAGTGTTGCGCGTGTTCAAGAAGGAAGTCACGTACAAGAGCAATACCGACCTGTATTACGTGGCCAAGCAAATCCAACAGGGGGATGGCATCGAAAGCTTATCGGAAAATATGGAAAAGTACACCCAACTGGAAAAACTGGTGAAAGAACGGATCCAGGCCCCCATTTATCTCATAGACATGGTCGGCAATCAAATGTTTCCCCACATCCTGTTTCACACCCATCGAGATCAATTGGCTTTCAACATTGCCATGAGCCACGTAGCCAATAGCATCGACCCTAAGACGGGTCAAGTCCAGAAGGGAACTTTTACCAAAGCGCGCCGCCTGTACCGAGATATTTATGAATTGATCAAGCTCGTGGAAGAATTTGATGCGAAAGACCCCATGCCCTGGACAATCGATACACTGAAATTGTTAATGGTGTCGGACGGCAATATTGAAAAGCGCATGACAGGACTGCTTGCGGCAGTGTTTGAACCGACTGAAGAGGAATAGAATGATTAAAAAAAAAAAAAAAAAAAAAAAAAAAAAAAAAAAAAAAAAAAAAAAAAAAAAAAATTTTTTTTTTTTTTTTTTTTTTTTTTTTTTTTTTTTTTTTTTTTACTTACTATATATACTGGACCAAGTAGGCTAGCTCGCCAGTTGTTGTGTAGCTTGTCACTGATCGAGGTACTTGTCCACCATGTCTTACCCATCTCAAGATTCCGATGCTGATTCCATGCAAGAGTCTGATGCATCTCAAGATTCCGATGCTGATTCCATGCAAGAGTCTGATGCATCTCAAGATTCCGATGCTGATTCCATGCAAGAGTCTGATGCATCTCAACAGTCTGCTTTTTCTTGCATGCAAGGGTCCGATGCAGATATATATCGCAAGCAAGAGTCTGATGCATCTCAAGATTCTGATGCATCTCAACAGTCTGCTTTTTCTTGCATGCAAGGGTCAGATGCAGATATATATCGCAAGCAAGAGTCTGATTCTGATTCCATACAAGAAACTAAGGAACAAGCGTCTGATCGAGTGATTGTGACTAATGCGTTACTTTCTTTTACTAGAGTGCTTGAGAAAACAAAAGCTACCATGCATTACCGCAGGTACCGCATCCTGAATTGTGTAATGACTGCAATGGATATGTCATTTGAAGATATCACTGAGATGATCACCCACCATACAGCTGTAAACCCTGAAATTTGTCAAATCATTTGGCATTTGTCCAGCCCTCATCTGGTTGCTAATGTGAATCCTCTGGTTGCTGATGTGGAACACTTTTACGCAAATGAAAAGCTGCTTGAAATCTTATATGATATAGGTGAACAGGGTTTTTGGAGCAACTGTTATGGTCTTTTGGCCATGGATGGATTAGATTGCTTCAACTTCCAAAATGTTCCCAATTTTGAACCCGAAAGGTATTTGGATAATTTACGGTACCCCTGGTATGGGGGATTAAGCCTTTATAATCGGGAACCGGACGACACGGTGAGACGTACACATGCCTATGCTGTACGCCAGTTGTATGAACATTTGGGTCAACCCGATTCAGAAATTGCTAAACAAGAGGTGTATCAAGTCATACGTCGTGTGGTGGCAGATTCGGCAGGTGTCAGTTTGCCTAAAGCAGGAAGGGAACCCCTAAAACCAAAAGCCTTGAAGGATTGTGTACAAATGTACTTTAAAGCCATGTCTTCTGAAACCCAGAACATGGTAAAGTTGTTACGTAACAATGTACAGTGCGTACTGTGCGCGGGATGCACCAACATTCAAATGAAGAAGGACTATTAAAAAAAAAAAAAAAAAAAAAAAAAAAAAAAAAAAAAAAAAAAAAAAAAAAAAAAAAAAATTTTTTTTTTTTTTTTTTTTTTTTTTTTTTTTTTTTTTTTTTTTTTTTTTAATGCCTTTATAAACTTGGGCCAAGTAGGCCAACTCGCCACTCGTTGTGTAGCTGCTCACGAATCAAGGTACTTGCCCACCATGTCTGATGCTACTCAAGATTCCGATTCCAGGCAAACTTTTGATGCGTATGATCGATTGACCATGACTAAGAAGTTACTTTCCTTTGTCCAAATGCTTCAGAATACACCTGTTCCCGTGCAGACTGTCAAGTTCCGCATGCTGAATTGGATAATGACTGCATTGGATATGTCATATAGCCAAATTGAGCAGATGCTGACCACTCATACCGCTGTACACCCTGAAGTTTCTCAAATCATTCAGCGGTATACTAGCACCCCACTGAACCCTGACATGGAAGACTTTTTCCCGAATGACAAGCTACACGAAATCCTAACTGACATAGGCGAAAGGGGTTGTTTGAACGACTCTAATGTTCTTTTGGCCATGGATGGCTTGGATTGCTTCAATTTTCAGAATATTCCCAATTTTGAAACCAAAAGGTATTTGGATAATTTACGCTACTCCTTGTCGGGAAAACCAGGCACTTATGATCAGGAACCGGACGACACGGTGAGACGCGCCCATGCCCATGCTGTACGCCATTTGTATGACTATATGGGCCAAGACAATCCCGATGTTAAACAACATGTATATCAAGTCATACGTCAGGTGGTGGGAGATTGCTCAGGTATTAGTTTGCCTGAAGGAGAAGGAACCCCTTTGAACCCAGAGGAATTGGAGGATTGTGTCGAACTGTACAATTTGAATATGTCTGAGGAATATGACATGATGGAATTGATACGTAGGAACACACAACACCTGTCGTTGGGAACCACTACCCCAAAACCCAGGAATGACTATTGAAAAAAAAAAAAAAAAAAAAAAAAAAAAAAAAAAAAAAAAAAAAAAAAAAAAAAAAAAAAACTTTTTTTTTTTTTTTTTTTTTTTTTTTTTTTCATCCCTATATATACTTGAGCCAAGTAGGCCAACTCACCAGTCGTTGTGCTCACGAATCAAGGTACTTGCCCACCATGTCTGATCCTACTCCAGATTCCAGGCAAACTTTTGATGCGTCTGATCGATTGATCCTGACTAGCAAGTTACTTTCCTTTGTCCAAGTGCTTCAGAATACAACAGTTCCCATGCAGACTGTCAAGTTCCGCATTCTGAATTGGATAATGACTGCTTTGGATATGTCATACGATCAAATGAACCAGATGCTTACCACCCATACCGCTGTGCACCCTCAAGTTTCTAAAGAAATTCAGCAGATCACTGGCACAGCCCCTCTGGACACTGACGTGGAAGACTTTGTGCCGAATGACAAGCTACACGAAATCATAAATGACATAAGTGAAAAGGGTTGTTTGAACGACTCTTATTTTCTTTTGGCCATGGATGGCTTGGATTGTTTCAATTTTCAGAATGTTCCCAATTTTGAAACAAAAAGGTATTTGGATAATTTACGGTACTCCATTTCGGGGGAACCAGGCACCTATGATCGGGGACCGGACGACGAGATGAGACGAGAACATGCCTTTGCTGTACGCCATGTGTATGGATATTTGGGTCAATACAAACCCGATGTTAAACATGAAGTATATCAAGTCATACGCCAGGTGGTGAGAGAATGGACAGGTATCAAATTGCCTGAAGGGGAAGGACCCTCCTTGAACCCAGAAGACTTGGAAAAATGTGTCGAACTGTACTGTCGGAACATGTCTGAAGACGATGAAATGATAAATGTGATACACAAGCAATATACAACACCTAACGTTGGGGACAACTAGCCCAAAACCAAGCGAGGACTATTAAAAAAAAAAAAAAAAAAAAAAAAAAAAAAAAAAAAAAAAAAAAAAAAAAAAAATGTTTTTTTTTTTTTTTTTTTTTTTTTTTTTTTTTTAATGCCTATATAAACCCAGTGACCAGCAGACCAGCCCATCATTTGCTGGTTGTCTTGCCCACTAATAAAGATACTTGTACAACATGTTTGACTGCTCTCAAAACTCCGTGGTTCGTGATTGTCCTGCCGCGCCAGGAACCCTTTGCCATCTCGACAAAGTGTTGGCCCAGTGTATGTTGGAAACATTCGCGGACAGTGGCAACGATCTGATGTCCATGCATACAATGAAATATCGTATGCTCAATCGGGTGTTGGCTTCGTTGGAATTGTCCTTTGAACACGTTGCCCAACTGCTGGCCACCCATATTCCTGTGCACCCTGAAGTGGCTCAGGAACTGATCCAATTGTGCAGTAAACACGAATTTGTAAACACTGTTATGGCTCAAGACTTTATCGAGAATGAAAAATTGCTCAAGTTGATCAAATACATGTACAAGAATGGCAATACCAATGCAGCCCATGCTCTTTTGGCCATGGACGGTTTGGGTGGACCCAAACTGAATAACGGTCCCAATATGGATATCAAACGGTATCTGGACAACTTGCGGTACGGCATGTCGGGTGATCTATGTCGGTATGAAAAGGGCAATTCGTCGAAACGGGCTCATGCTCATGCCGTCCGGAAGGTGTATGAAGAATTGAAACAACATCAGCCCCACGATGCCAAGCTGATCCTCGGCGTGTACCAAGTCATGTGTCATGCTCTGAAACAAATGGCAGGTATCGAATTACCTGTCGGGGAAAACAATCTGCTGGAGACACCAGTCTTGGATAACTGCCTCGAAGTGTACAACACATACATGTCTTCAGACGACTTTAACGAGCTGTTGGTCGTGATCAGAAGTAAAATTGTGCAACAGGCTGCCGCTTCGAGTGACGAGGATGCTGAAGGAAGCAGCTCAAAGAGAAAACGCGTGGACGTGAAAAAGTCTGACAAGTGAAAAGCCATGTTTTGAAATACAACGGGTCTGGCAAAATTGACAAGCTTACCCAAAAGCTATAGACCCATAAAAAAAAAAAAAAAAAAAAAAAAAAAAAAAAAAAAAAATTTTTTTTTTTTTTTTTTTTTTTTTTTTTTTTTTTTTTTTTTTTTTTTTTTTTTTTTTTTTTTTAATGGTATATATAGTCGGGCAAGACACGATGGTTGTCATTTGTCGTGATGCCTTCCTTGACGCTGCACGTGAAAGCACATTGTCCCATCATTGCTCAGATGCGTTGCCCCATGCTTCCAGTTAATCAAGATTCGTTCGATATGGCGCATGTCCATTTTGATATACCCGTTCAATTTTATTACAATGTTCCTGAATCGGATTTCTCGACGTACGATTTACAAGATTCCATGGACCGCATGCGTGCTGAACGTGCCTCTCTGCAGACGGACCCTAAAACAGAAATGGACAAGGCCCATGACATATTTGAAACCTGCAAGACCAACGATATTACGATCGTGTTTGGAAATTTGGGACGAAATCCGTTAATCCTGACCTATTTTCTGGATATGAGTTTTACGCATCAGGAATCCGTGGGTGTTTTGGCACCGTGGACTTTAAATTGCCCTTACCAAGTTCAGAAACCTTTGCCAGCCTTGGATTTCTTATTTATCATTGAACCCTTTTTTGGGTATCACTTACAGAAATTACCCAATGTAAAGCATATTATTGTGCTGACGAGCCATTTGTCTTTCTCATATCCTTCATCGAGTCGGTTGTTTCAATTACATGTGGGGAAACATGCTTGCCTTCCATCCACCCCTGGCATGAAAGGACCCACTTTTAAACCACCCATTTTCCATCAAGATAAAAACTTTCACTTGACACGCCACACTCATTTGGATGTCACAAAGTCCAAGTCTGCCCACGAGGCGTTCTTGAAACTCTTGACGGGTCAAGAATTAGTTCCAAGCGGTCCCTACACTATGGAAATATCCCCTCGAGATACAGATATTATACAGTGGCATCATGATAAAACTCGAGAGGTGGTACAGTCACTGGGCTGGACCGATGCATGCATGCCTGTAATAAAGTAATATGGCGATTTGCTTGATATGCCGTCAGGACATGAATCATCAGTTTTGGAGCAAATGGACACTGGATTGTGAACACGAATTTCATACGCGATGCCTTCGTAGGAGGGTACCACGGACATGTCCACAGTGTCAACTGCCAGTTTCGAGAGCAGACAGGGAATTGCTTTCAAGACCCCATAGGGAATTCCATGGGCATGCGGATACCTCCAGTGATGATGATGATTCTGGTTACGACACCCACTAAGGTTGGATATAAGAGTCAAACCAGACCAAAAAGGATGTGGCATCATCTGGTTGGGAATGGGAAGCCAATTCACGTACCCCGGCCTCTTTCAAAAAAATACCATAAGCATTTTTCAGAGAATGTTGATTGTCTGCAGAAACATGCTGTTGAACGGCTTCGTGGGGTACCTGATGCATCAGACACCAGGCAACGCAATTCCCAAAGAAATACAATTCTCCCTCCCTACGCAACACATACATTTCGTAAGGAAGCCGATTGTTTTGGTTGGCAAACGTGTAGAGGGGGAAATAAAAATAATGAAACTTGCCGTTTGCTGGTTTCTTATTCATGCTGCTTGCTTACTACCAAAAAAACTATTTTGAATGTACATGTGTTTTTGAAACACAAGGGTCTGGCAAATTGACAAGTGCCAGCTTACCAAAAAAACTTTTTCCTTGAGACTTGAATGATTCAAAAAAAAAAAAAAAAAAAAAAAAAAAAAAAAAAAAAAAAAAAAAAAAAAAAAAAAAAAAAAAAAAAAAAAATTTTTTTTTTTTTTTTTTTTTTTTTTTTTTTTTTTTTTGAACATACTATAAAGCTTGCGCTCGCGCCCCATGTTGTCAGTCAAGACACACGATGGCACATGTGTATGTTGACTTTACTTCCGTTCGTGAACTGGTGGAGCAGTTTCAAACCCTCAACTTGATTCGGGATGCGGCTTTGCCTGACGAGCCAGGCTCTAAAACACCCAATTTTGTCATGATCAATCCAGATTTGTATTACGGGACTTATGGTGGTTTGATTTACAATTACATTTTGGATCGGTATCAATTGTACATTCGGGATACCCATTCCTTGCAAGAATCCATCGGGTTCGACATGTCCATCGTCTGGTGGAACACCCCCACGCCTGCATTGGTGGGAGATCAATACTCCTTGTCTGCGGAAGGACGTGTGGCCGTCACACCCAACATGTTCCGTGCCATGCGAATCAATACCATTCGTCAAAAGAAACCACCGACCAGTAGCTACTATAACACATCCAAAGCTTGGCGCATGAACGATGCATCTTCTTCGAGTTGTGATTCCGAGTAAAGGCTGCCCGCCAAGGATCGGTCCAACTTTGTGCTGGACACTCTGTTGTGAATATTGAACCACAATTGCCGGAATTGGGTCGTGTCGTCCAACAGTTGGGGTTTTAATTCCTGAACAATTTTACGCATGTGGTTCATGCAAATACCACACCGCAACAATCGATACAACGATTCCGTAATCAATTCACGCCAAATATGTTTGGCCATGGTCATCTCTTCCCGCATGTCCATGGCTTCGGCCATCCAATGCAGCAAACGCCAAAACGAGGACCCAAACTGCCCGATCGTCAGGAAATTTAATTTTTCAAACGTCTTTTCGGCCTGCGTGACAGTGTCTGTCATGGCAATATGTAAGTCACGCACCATGAAATCCCTCAAGACTGTATATTTTCCTTCGTACACCAAGTCCATGATGACTTGATCCAGTTTAAAATAATGTTCCAGATTCCATTGGACCTTGTACAATAGAGTGAAAACGGCAAACATGCATTGTTTGAGCAAACAAATCCATGCTTGCATAGCGGCATGGGATTCCGGTTTACGGAACGTACGGATATGAAATTCTTCCTTGATGATGGCCACTAAACGTAATATAAAAGTCATGACGGTTTCGTCCAAACGATCCCGAGGCGTGCCATTTCGGAATTGGGTGGTAAAGATGTCACTATTCCATGGCACCGTAATGTCGGCCGTCTTGGTAATCAGTTTCACGGCTCGATTCAGGAATGGGTCACTTTCCCGTTCAATCACGTGATAGAGAGCTGATTTATCCACGTTGCCCAAATACGCCCGCTTGAGGCATTGGTACGTTTCATGCTTCATGGGTAATCTTGACTTTCAAAATTTCAAATTCACCCCCAAAAACTTTTTTTCAAGAGTCATTCAAAAAAAAAAAAAAAAAAAAAAAAAAAAAAAAAAAAAAAAAAAAAATTTTTTTTTTTTTTTTTTTTTTTTTTTTTTTTTTTTTTTTGAATGGTATATATACTCGAGCCAGCCACGACGTTCTTCATTCGTGGTCATGCCCTACCTGACGCTACACGTAAAAGTACGTTGTCCCCTCATCGCTTGGAATAAATACTTGCTGAGTCATTACTTGGGGTCCTACTTTAAGCTCTTTCAACCCCACATTGTCCGTTTCAAAGTCTTTCCAGTCACCCGTTGGAGTTTTCAAGGGTCTTTTATGCAATTTCCTGTACTCATCTTGTACAATGAATCCCATTCAAGTGTACCTGCAAGAAGAACCCAGTCATTTTTTAAAGCTGGCCGTCGAGGAAGGACTCATCACTCTGCAAAACGCCTTCATGCCCCAACTCGGCGCAAGCTTTGAACGACATCAACCCTGTGCATGTACTCATACCTTTGTCGTGAAGGATCGTACCATCATGGTTCCCAAAAAAGACTGTGCCGTGCTGGCCTTTCCTTGTTTTGAATTGCCCCTTCACTGTACACCCGAAGAACATTTGACGGTGGTGGCTTGGCTGACGCGAGAACGATTCTTATCCTTCGGTTGGGCTATTGAAAAGGGTACCTTGACTCGGTTTCTGACACCGAATAAAGTATTTCGAATCCAACCCCACCCGACCTGTCCAGACTGTGACGTGCATGTGTTGGTCAAAGAACCCGTGTTTTGCTTGAAACGTATTGTCTTGTCGGTTGAAAACAAAGGTCCCACCGTGGAAAGTGTACTGGATCCCGATGCAACGACCCAGTAAACATGAATTGCAACACGCCGTGCGTTATGCCACAGAACTGACGCGTATTTACATGATGGAAAAGTACAGGCAACTTTACCCGGACTTATTTCAATATGCTGATATAGAAATTCGAGGCGCTACCCGAAATGATTTTTACGTTCCAGCTTCCCTGGCTGCCAACTGCATGGTGGTAGTAAAAACGTCTTTTCAAGAAAAGGGATGTCAAAAAGCGGGTTGTTTTCCCTTTAAAAACTCTGGCGTCCCTTGTGAACCGACCGATCCTGTCCAATGGACCCAACTGGGCAACACGCATACGTTATCGTGTCAACCCATGTGTCATGTGTCCACCACGGCTGTGGATACCGAGTGGTGGGATCACGAATGCGTGTTTGTGAATCCTTTGAAAAAAATATTGGTCATGTTTCCCGAACGCGTGTTTGATCGAACCACGACCCACAAGTACCATAGTGGGTTGACGTGGGAAAAGGGTCAAGTGAAATTAAATAAAACCTATTGTGAAGCGTATGGATTGGATTTTGACGGTCGGGAATGTACCTCGTCCACGGAGCAAACCGTCTTGGAATTGCTGTTTGGTACCACTGTGTATCGTTCCATCAAAACATCGTCCTTGAAACCACCTAGAGCTCTAGCCCCACCACCCCTTCCGACCGACTTGAAAGCCATTGCCCCACCCGTGACGCTGGATGATATTTCAGACACGTCCTACGCCTCCGACTTGGCCAAACAAATTGCCACTGAATTGAGTGTGGATTTTGGCGTGGATGTGGCTTTGCATGTGGTGGAAAAAATATTAAAGAAAAAGGCTCCCAAACTGATTGTGAAAGCAGCCACTCAATTGTCCGTCAAAACGGCCTTGATGCAAGCCGTTTTGAAAAATTATACCACCCTCGTGGCCAAATCGTTCATGCATCTGGGAAAAGTGGTGAGTGCGGCCTCCCTAGCGTTTACTTCTTTCAGTATTGTGTCCCTGGTGCTGGATTTGATCGATCCATCCATGTACAATTACATGTTGACTGGGAAAATGGTGGACATGATCAATCAGCGGCTGGATTTGCAATACTTTCAGAAGGAAGGTAATTTTAATCAGCAAGTCACGCCAGAATACATTTGGGATTACGTGTTGGTCCAACCCGATGAGTCGGATCGGTATTTGTTTATGGCTCAACAAATTGACGCGTACTTGCAAGCATTGCGTCCCACTGAGAAAATTGAGCAACCACCCCCCAAGAGTAGTTTCCATATACAGAAAGATGTGAAACAGTGGAATTGGACGATACATTTGGTGGTGGTATGCATGCTGCTGGTGATGGCCATCATATGGGTGGAATGGGTCCACGTGTGGGGTTGTTTGGTATTGTTATTTTTAATGTACTCCAAATAGTAAAATCGGTCATCCCACTTGCCCAAGAAAAATATTTCATGACCATTCCAAAAAAAAAAAAAAAAAAAAAAAAAAAAAAAAAAAAAAAAAAAAAAAAAAAAAAAAAAAAAAAAAAAATTGTTTTTTTTTTTTTTTTTTTTTTTTTTTTTTTTTTTTTTTTTTTTTTTTTTTTTTTTTTTTGAATAGTATATATAGAGCTGCGCTTGGCCGACAGCTCAGACCCACTTGAGGAAAGTTTTTTCAGTTGCTGGTTGGAAGACCCATGACGGCTCTTAACGTCGTTTCCTGATTGAAATGTTGGCCTTGCGTGGTGCCTCATCCCGTTTGACTGGATGCCTTTTGGAGCAATGACTTAATAAATATCGGCATGCTTTATTGGGAATACGCCGTGTTTTAAAGTCACCATCCTTGCTGGTGAACTTTAATTGATTTGGGGCATATTTGTACACCAACTCCCTTTTGGAAGCACCCCACTTTAAGTAGGGGGATTTTTGGATTTTCCGGCGTCTGGGAGATGGACTCCTGGATCGGCTAGGACTTCTGGATCGCAATCTTCGGCTAGCGCTTCTCGAGCGACTTCTGGATCGACTGGCTGAGCGGCTAGCGCTTCTCGAGCGACTTCTGGATCGACTGGCTGAGCGGCTAGGGCTTCTCGAGCGACTTCTGGATCGACTGGCTGAGCGGCTAGGGCTTCTCGAGCGACTTCTGGATCGACTGGCTGAGCGGCTTCGAGATCGACTGGGTGATCTACGGGAACGGCTTACGGAACGTGATGTGCGTCGTTTTCTGGCTCGTTTTATTCTGAGGACAGCAACAGGACTTTGGCTCCTGGATCTCATATGAGAGGGTCCAGCCACGGGACTTGGGTTTCTAGATCTCCGCCCAGGACTTTTGGATCTCCCACGCGATGGTCCAGCTACGGGACTTGGTTGCCTAACTGTTTTACGCTTTTTGCGTTTGGTTGCTGGCAGTTTGGAAGTACTCTTTGAGCGTCTTTTGGAAGTCCCCTTTGATCGGGGTGGTGAAGTACTTCTGGACCTTCGTGGAGAAATGGACCTTCGGGAAGAAGAAGGCGACCGTTGGCTTTGTGGAGAAATGGACCTTCGGGAAGAAGAAGGCGACCGTTGGCTTTGTGGAGAAATGGACCTTCGGGAAGAAGAAGGCGACCGTTGGCTTTGTGGAGAGGGGGACCTTCGTCGAGAAGAGGACTGTTGGCTTCTAGACCGAGAAGGGCTTCTGGAAGGGCTTCTGGACCTGGAAGGATTTGGTGTGGGTGGTGGAAAATATTGTGGAATGGGTCCAAGGAAACCCTCCCAATCCAGTGCATTCTCATCATCACTACTGTTTCCAAGATCGTATGGTGAATCGAAATGGATGGTCGGGGTATTTAATGAGGCCATCCCTTCTTTTACTTGATTCTATAGATGTTGGAAACCCAATGCTCCAAATTGTACATGGTGGCGGCTTTACAAGCATCGGTCGCGTTGATGGGAGCAATGTACTCGACTCCCACAAATCGGAATGTGGGAATATCAAACGTCTGGTCAATGCTTCCCGACTTGTAATAAGGCACCAGAGCCATCACTTGCCCCAAAGACTGGACGTTGCCATGCTCAAAGGTCTTGCAAAAGAGTGTATCCAGACAATGTTGGATAAATTGCTCAAATGCCTTTCGGCCTTGCCTGAGTGGGAAACAAATGAGCCATCCTTGAATAAAATCTTTGTGGGCCAAAATGTAGTCAAAGGCATCCCAAAAGGCCAAAGTCATGACGAGAGGATTGGTATAAGGGGTTAAATCCACAATAGCAAAAGTATCGGGTACTGTCAAAGGGATGTCTTTGCGGCCTGAAATCACCAGCTTGTTGACAGCATTGACTTGCACGTGAAGGACATTGTCCGTTTGAATGGACGTGTCTTGAAGCTTGAGCAATGCTTGCGTGTGGTTGGCCATTTCCGTTACATTCAACGTGTTTGTATGAAAGTAGGATGCAAAAGTCCATACCGTTTCTGGACGACTGGTATAGGTGAAATGACTGGTAAACACCACCCAACGCGTAGCTTGAGGTGGTTTTTCCAAAAGCTTGTAGGGTTCCGGTTCCAATACTACAAATAAATCACAGGGTTCGGGCGGAACCGTGGTAGTGGTCACCCGTATCCGATTGTCAGGTGTAGCTGGGCACATGTAGTAACGTGATTGAATGACCACATTCAATTGGGTATCCGTGGCCAGCATGTCAAAAACCACTTGAGGATTCCTGCCCAGGTTTCCAAAGACAGCCACGTTGTCATGTCTTAACAGAAATTGCAACAAGTCTTGCAAGTTGTTCATCTTGGTTTTACCGTTACACTTGGCATCTTGAAAGTACCAACACCAACTTGGTTGCGCTCACCAAAAAACTTTTCAACAGATAATTTAAAAAAAAAAAAAAAAAAAAAAAAAAAAAAAAAAAAAAAAAAAAAAAAAAAAAAAAAAAAAAAAAAAAAAAATTTTTTTTTTTTTTTTTTTTTTTTTTTTTTTTTTTTTTTTTTTGACAGTATATAAGTCGGACACTGGGAAGCATTTCACAGTTGCTTGCTGGACACCCCCTAGTGAATACGTCTTTCTGGATGGAGCTCGATTAACCGATACGTACAACTGCCATTCAAGATTGCTGCCATCTGAACCATACGATTCAAAGCAATATCAGCCCTTTGATCGTTCCGAGCCTTCTCTTCGTTCAAGTCTTCCATCAACTCTTCCACCATATCCCGTTCCTGCAAATTAATTTGGTAAAAGTCACCATCGGTTCGCTTTTGCCTCAGAAATTCCCCAAGATTAAATTTTTCTTGCCGCCGTCTTTTTTGGGCAGGCAGCACTTGAGGTTTTAAATATTTCCTGGAACCCGAATCAAATATCAGTTTGGGACACGTGATACTCGGATCTTCGGGATCAGGCTCATTCATTCTTTCGTTGCATTTATCCAAAATCCATTCATGGTGAAACAATTGTAAAGTGCTGGTAGCGGTGGGAAACGTTTCTTTGAAAACTCTTTCGGCTTGTTCCTGCTCTTCGGGTTGCAAATTGATAAATTCAGACCAAGAATCACTAAACAGCTTTTGAAAGATTTGATCTTTGGCCAGAAGCATTCTGACCATATCTTCGGGGGAATTCATCTTGTTTCATGGAAAGCTTATCGGTTTACAAAACCACCATCGAGCGATTGGCGTCCAAACCCATTCGTGGGGTAAAGTTCCAGCCCACCAAAGTCTGTGTGCAATTTGTGGACGGCCAAGAGTGCACTCGGAAATTTGATTTGTCCTTGCGTTTATTCTTTGTCAGCTTGCAACGCGTCCATTGCCAACGCAAGAAAGCCACTCCGGCGTGTATCTGGATCCCGCTCGGCCATTACCACTTGTTGGGATGGTCTGCAGGGGATTCTGTCGAGTTTGAGCGGGATGGTTTAAAGCTGGCTATTGGATTTTCATAGAGTCTATAATATCTTCCATCCGTTCTAACCTGTACCAGTATTTCATGTACTTGTACATGGTGATGGACACCAGCGCCACAAAGATAACCAGTGTCAGCACGATAAAATGCCAACGATATTCAAATCTCGGGTTTTGAACAGTCAAAATGCCAATCGAGTACAGCAAGCCACCCACCAAGGTAAAAATGCCAAACGGTTCAAAACACGACACATTTAACATGGTAGCCTACTCTTGGCTGTAATGAGGTTGGCATACACTTGATTCCAAAAGTCTTGATGCAAATGTAAGGAATTGCGAAGTTGGTATTGAAACGTATTCATGTTGGGTATGATTTCGGCCAAACTCAGGATGGTTTCATGCATATTGGGACAGGTATGGTTCCTGAGCCAAGATTCACATGTTTGCCAGATGTGATGCCACGTCGGGAAAGCTAAATGCTTTTGCACCAGATACTGTTGGAAGGTGTCGTGATCCAAGAGCCCCTTTAAAAACTGTTCCAAACCAGCATAGGTGATTTGCATAATTTGTTCAGACGAATGTTGGCTAGCCATGTTGCTTTATTCACTCGTTGAAACAAGTATGGATACTATGGAGTGGGAATCGGTACCAACTTTGTTTAGCGAACAACAATGTTTGGACTGGGCCAACAAAAGCCAGCAACCGGTGAAATCCACATGTTGCGATTCACCCAACATCCATTCCACGCTGTACCAAGACCGGGCGATGGACGAACCGCCTAGTGTGTATTTACAATGCCGGAATTGTGGCCACAGTGTGAAATCCAAGTCATCTTGAAAAAAAAAAGTCCAACACCAAAAAGTGCAAGTCTGACCACTTGATGAAAATGGTAACGCTCCCAAAAATATTTTCGTGGAATGGATTGAAAAAAAAAAAAAAAAAAAAAAAAAAAAAAAAAAAAAAAAAAAAAAAAAAAAAAATAAATTTTTTTTTTTTTTTTTTTTTTTTTTTTTTTTTTTTTTTTTTTTTTTTGAATGTATATAAGCACGGCCCTGGAAAAGTTTTCCCAGTCGTTGGCTCAACTTCATGCAGTGCCCCTGTTTTCCTGGGCGTCCCTCACCATATGAACTTCCGGACCTTTTCCAGCGTGCCAGAAAAGGTGTCCTCCACCCATTTGCCCACTTCCATCAAATGCTGGTCATTGTGCGTAATCAGATACATCATGTATGCCGTCAAGCCCATGGTCAAAACGATGAGCAATAGAAATATCCATCTTCCCGTCAACGCAGCCACGGCACACAATATGCAGTTGATGTAAACAGTCGTGTAAAATAAAACTCCATGTACGGTTTGCCGATCATTCATCTTGATTAAATAAAAAATCAGTTACACTTGGCTCTATCTTGTAGTCTGGCAAGTCCACTGGCTTTTTGGTGAAGGCTTTCAGTTTGATGAGATATGCACCCCCTGTAGGACTAACCATACCACCATTATGATAAAATGCCACATCTGGTGGATACGTGTTGAAATGATCCATTTCCACATCGACACTCTCGGCTTGGGTCTCCACATGAATAGGGCCTGGAGAGTTGCTTACTCTCAGACCGTCGCGTGGAATGGATGCCTGCACGCCGTTTAATAAAATACTGACGGTTTTTCTGTGGTTAGTACGCACAATGGCATACAGTTCATTTTTGATAAATTGCCTTTTCGTGTTGGGTGGAATGGTAAATATCTGTATGGAGGGTAGGCAAGCCCAACGCTTCCCTTCAATCAAAACAATGGAATCGGTATCGGACGAAGGACAAAACACAAAAGGCTGGGAGTCATCACACGTGGCAAAAAGGGTTTTGTCGTATACAAAATGACCCGATTGCATGTTTTGGCCTGGAACGCACTCTTCATCCTGAAATGGATCATCCACGGGGCGTTGGGACCAATACAGATAGTGACGGGATGTGGGTTGCTTGATCATGAGTCGAGTGTCTTTCTGAAACACGCATTCCGAATGGTCCAACAAATTAATTTTAAAGGAAATCTGGGACAAGAATGGGTAATGAACGCAATCTGGATGACTACACAAATTGTATGTTTCGTTGAAAATAAATGATGGATCTGTACAACGGATCACAGGCGCGTCCTTTCTGGCATAATCAAAAGGTTTGATCCAGTTATCCGGTGACAAGGAATCCATGGCAAACAAATCGATATCTCTATAGCTATGAGCATGCGGATTTCTGGGTGCACACGCGAAACCATTGAAAAAATGGTTTTCTGGACACTTTTCCACCGCTCGAGTGGCACAATCAAAATACGCGTCGGGATTTTCAGAAACCACGACTTTTTGCGTGTTTGCATCGCAGGCCGATTCCCGTTTCATGCGTTTATTGATGCGTTCGCCTGGATCCAAAGCCACACGTTTGCGTGTCGTGCCTTCGCATTGAATACCCGTCACTTGATCAAACAGTTTGGCATGTTTCCAATTGCGGACGTGTTTGGTAAATTCATACACAGGCACAATCACGTCGGGATCCGTGGAATGGACATTGGTACACAATTCAGGTACCGTGCATTGATGTCCGTCAAACACTTGGGGTAAAAAGGGCAACCGGTCCCCCAGATACGAATCCCATTGGCTCGGACACAGTTCCACTGTGTCCATTTTATTGGCTTTGCAAGTCATGAAACCGGGTGAATAGGTGAAAGAGTCGACAGATTCGTTGGGTAACGCCAACAGTTGGCCGTCCGGTTGACCCACACACGCTTCCGTTTCACACGTTGGCAAATCAAAGTAACGGAATCCAGGGGGACACGTTTCAAACGTCACTTTGCCCTGCTGACACACGAGCAGAGACTTGGGTTCCAGCACTTTGGGTTCTGTATGATGTTGGCAATAGTGGTTGAAATCGTGTTCCTTGCATTCGTCGTGCACGAAATACGTTTTGGGTGGACACGTGGCCGGTACAGCCAGTTCTTGCTGGCATTGAAAATAGGATTGGGCATCAAAAGGGTTTGGAAACAGGGTGCCGTCCGGTTGATGTGCACACATGTCGATGGCATGGCAATCTTGGAAACGGAATACGTGGCCGGGTGGACACATGTGCAATTGATGGATTTGATTTCCCTGACACGTGAAATAAAACACGTGTTTATCTTGGAGAGTGGACAAGGCATCGGCTTCAAAAGGCTGAAGTTGGGTGAATGAGACCAGTTTGTCTTGTTGTAAGAACTGGTACAAGGCTTGACCCGTCGCCAATACGTGTTGACCATCTGTTTGCCCGTGACAGACATCCCGCTGAATGATTTTAGCATCGTGGACTGCGTAATGATCCGGCAAAGGGGTTTCCCATGTGTACTGGTCGTATTCGAAATGATAGTGGTCTCCATGACTCGATAAGATAGGGTTTGGAGCAGCCTGACGAGATGGGTGGTAGGGTTTGGCTGGTTTGGAAACTGATTCAGTAGGGGACCCTGTCATGTACCAGAAATACAAAAACAGGAACACTACGAATATTGCATCAATCACAAGCATAACCTTGATTCCACGTTGTGCGCTCGTCAAAACTATTTCCCTGACAAGATGTATTAAAAAAAAAAAAAAAAAAAAAAAAAAAAAAAAAAAAAAAAAAAAAAAAAAAATTTTTTTTTTTTTTTTTTTTTTTTTTTTTTTTTTTGAATGGTATATAAACTCAGCGCTTGGGCCCAACAGCTCAGACCAACTTGTGCTGCGGTCGTGTCATCATGCTGTATTCCATTCGATGGGAAAAAGTTCGTCCCCCTGTTGTCACTGGTCGCAAGAAGACGTACGAACCCCACATTATTCATGTCCAAGTTACTTTTCTGGATGAATCGGGTGAAACTTTTCAAGTGACACGCAAATATGAAGAATGGCTTGGAGTATGCACCAACGACATTGACAAAGTCACCCAAGCCATGGACCGCCATTTCCCGCATTGTAACATTCGTTACACACGTCTGGGGTCCAGGCGCAAGGTGTTGCCGTATTTTCAAACGCGACTGGAAACCAATCGTTTGGATTCCCCTTCCAAACCCTTTTACAAAGTGTATATCCACGCTTGTCATGCCGATGTTGGCCGATTTCTCAATAAATTTAAAATCAGTTATTACGACAAGGACGATTGGTTGGTGAGGCTGTATATCGATTTATGCAGCCAACACGACACCCAAGGGTTTTATTACAAATGGTACACCGTGACAGACTCGCCATGGTTGCTCGAGTCGTTTCAAATGCATCCAGACCAGACCCATGCCCCGGATTGGACGATTGCGGCGTTTGATTTGGAAACGGTGCCCATGGATGGCGCCGATCGGGTTCCCACTGGATTGGAGGAATCGGATGAAATTGTCATGATTAGTTTGTACAAATGGAATCGGCAAGGCATGAAACGGTGGTTATTTTACCGACCCCCTCCGAATGCGGGACCCATTGCATTTGAGCATGGCGTACCTTACACCTCGGAAAAAACCATGTTGAACGATTTCCATGCCCAGATTCAAGATTGTCAAGTCTTGACGGGCTACAATATCAATGGATTTGATATCCCGTGTTTATTTTCCCGGTTGCTGTGGTTGCAAATGTACCACATCCTGCAAAAGTATTCGTCGGTCAACGTGGGTCAATCGGTCGTCACCACGTTTCAAAACAAACTGGTTTTGGATTTGTACCATTACTTTAAAACTTTTTCCAATTACGATTTACCGGGATTTAAATTGGATGATGTGGCGCGCATCAAGCTCAATGAAACCAAAATTCCCATTCAATCGACGGGCATCTGGTGTTGGTACACGCATCCCAAAGCAGCGACCATGGTCCATCAACCGGTGGAAGAATGCCATCGGGTCTTGCAACCACACCGGGTTTCGGTGAATCAGTTTGGCACCTTTCAAAACTACATGGAGTATTGCCTCAAAGATTCTTTCTTGGTCCAACGCTTGTTTGAAAAGGAAATGGTCTTGTCGTTTGTGGTGGAACGTGCCAATTTTACGGCTTGGGATGCCGTGAAAGCTTTACACATGGGCAATTCCAATTTTTTATTGGAATTGTTCAAAACGTATGGCAACGTGCTGGGATTTTTCATCAATACCCATTTTTTCAAGAGCCCTATCGACCCCCGCAAATACGAATCCATGTTTACCAATAAAAACCAAACCTACCAAGGTGCTTTGAATTATTGCATTGCCGAAAAGGCTTACGAGGACGTGTCTGTCATGGATTTTGCCAGCATGTACCCGAGTGCCTTGCTGAGCAGCAATCTGTGTTACAGTTCGTGTACGATTATGACCCGGGACGAGTGGTTGGCATGTCCGCGAGCCCAAACCCTTACGACCATTCCCTATCGTTTGCATGGCGAAAAGGATTTTGCAACCAGTTCTTTCAGCCATCCTTTCCAGTATCCCACGTTTGATCCCAGCGTGGATACGTTTGCCATTGTCATCAACGAAGGCACGGAAGCCTTTTTACCGTGTGTCGTGAAACATTTCATCGAGTTGCGGAAACACCATCAGACTCAATATAAACAGACCAAAGACGTGTATCATTACAATGCCCAACTGTGCATCAAAATTTTAGTCAATTCCCTGTACGGCGTCATGGCCAACAAAAATTCATGCCTCGAGTATTTACCCATTGCCATGACCATTGTCACGTTGGCCCGATACCAATTATTGGGTTCATATCACTATATCAACGACATGAAGTACCTAGTGTGTTATGCCGACACGGACAGCTTGATGGTGCATCGGTGGCCCGAAAACGATTGCCATGCCGTCAACCAATATTTAAATTTACCTCATGTCGAGTTGAAATATGAGCAACGGATGCAGCGTTTGTTGGTCCTGTCCCGAAAACGCTACGTGTATGAAACCGAAAAGGGCAAGATTGTCACCAAAGGATTCCAGAAACGCGCCACTGAGCTTTTGGAATATATCACGAAATTGGTGTTGGGAACGGTCTGGAGTTTTATTTACGACACCCCAAGGCCCGACGTGGAAGGATCGTGGTTGGAAGACCATTTGTCTTTGGACAGCCGTGGTTGGTTGTTATGGGTGGAAGTGATTCAAAAAGCTCTTTACATGTGTCGGGATGCCAAAAAGTATTCCATTTGTCGTAAAACCAAACAGATGAGTGAATACAAATCCAAAACGTGTGCCACGGTTCGCATGTTGCAGAGATACCCTGAAAAGGCCAACGATTACATCGAGTATACCTATAGTCGGGCCGATGTGGCTGAAAAAGAAGCCAGTAAATGGGTGTTGGATGCCCAAGATTGCCAATGGGTCAATTATGGGCAATTGATCATTAGCCAAAAGAAAATGTTTTACATGTTGCTCAATATGGCCTTTTGGAAACGGGGCCAAACCCCTTGCGAATTAGGGGACATGGTGATGAATACACTGCGGTGGAAGCAATTTATGCATGCCGAGCTATTGTATTGGCATAAGACGGGTCAAAAGATTGAATTGCTGGTGGAAAAGGGCACCAAGTACACGTTTAGCATAAATAATCATGTGAAACGCGTGCCAAAGCGGTCATCAGTGCGTCGCCAACCTAAAAAACAAATGAAGCGTGTAAAGAAAAAGTAAACACTTGGGACCCAAAAGCTTTTTCTCGAGAGATGTATTTAAAAAAAAAAAAAAAAAAAAAAAAAAAAAAAAAAAAAAAAAAAAAAAAAAAAAATTTTTTTTTTTTTTTTTTTTTTTTTTTTTTTTTTTTTTTTTTTTTTTTTTTTGACAACTGTATATAAGTCAGAGCGTGTCACAGGATTTGCCATCTGCTTCTGGGACGTCGTCCAGTCAACATCTCTAGTGGATTGCTCAAGCCTTGTAAAACACTGCACCGCCCAAGCCAAAGGTGATTACGTGCAAGACGGCCATTACGTAAAACATAATCTGGTGGGAACTCATGAGTGCAGAACCCACCTGGGAAGTTGCATCTTTGTAAAGGCTGTAGGAAAGAAACCCGAAGCTGACGGTACTCAACAGGATTACAACCAGCAGGGACGTTGTCAACAAGGATTTCAAATTCATATTTGTGGTGCTTTATTAAGCCATCACAAAGAGGACACCCAGCAAAGCCATACTGATCAAGCTGCCTGCCGACGGGGCAATGATAAACATCTGGTTCTTGGTCCAGAACGTCTGAGCATCCACACCTGCTGTGTTCACTATTTTCGTGGTAGCGTCCACGTCATACTTGACGGACGTGGCCATCGAGTACATGACGTACACTTGCAAAATTACGGACGCAAACAGCAACACCAACACGCTGACAAAGATCAGGTTTTTGATGCTAAACATACTTCTTAGTTCTTGCCCACAAAACAAGTAGCATGGCTGTGCACGCTGTTATTCATACGACTGGAGTCGTGCTTGATAAACAGTATGTCCCACTGGAACTAGCGTATATCGACGTGACGGGTTACGAAATTACATTTCAACTCAACAGTCCCATGTCTTTTACGAAAGCCATGCACCTATTTCCCCACGCTCAGCCTGATGCCGTCATGACCACTCACAAGGGAATATCCATGGATCAATTGAATCATTTCCTACAAACACGGTTCCAGCAACTGCAACACGAGTGCGGTCAAGAGCACATTGTGTTTGGATGTAAAGGCGGCAGCTATCAGATGCAAGTGTTGAGCCAAGTGGGATTACCCGATGTGGTGAATGTGGAAACTTTTGGAGTGCCTTCGATGAAGGCCTTGAAGCAAATGTACCCTTATATCGTCCTGCCACCCTGTCCGTGGCACGTGTCACCCACATCTAGATGTGCGCGCATGTCAGTGTACTTATTGGCAACCTATATGTGCGAGCAAAATTTTATTTTGCCGCTCCGCCAACAGTAATTGTTCCGTCAATTGCATGGTACTGGTGGCTGGCCGACTCACATCTTCTGAGGGCACCGTCTGCCAGATATCGTCCAATTGTACCATCGCCAGCAACCTGTGGAAGACGTCGATGACTTTGGGTGGCGATTGCGTTAAAGATACTTGTGGCACGGAATCATGGGTCACTGACACGTTTTGCAAAAAGGTGGTCAGTTTATCGTTCTTTTCCACTAAACACGATGGATAGTGCCCTGCCAAGAATTGATTCAGGGCCTGCACCACCACTTGTTGAACTGCTTGGGACAAGGCATGGGTGGGACGTGTACGGACAAACGATTCCAACAGTTCCCCCGATTGCCAGTGAACGGCATTCACGTACTCGGAAGCTGGAACCATGTGCATGGCTAACGGATCCACGTTATGGCCACGGGTTTTGCACGTCACGTCATATAAACGTGCAGTTCGCTTTACATGGAAACTGGCCGGGTGTGGCAAAGGAGCCAGTTCCTTTGGAATGGGTCTGCGATGATTCAACCATTGTCGGGCCAATTCACCCCAGAAACTGGCTGAAACGTACGATCCCGATGTGCTGGGATCTGCAAGTATCCGTTCCAGAATGGCCTTGTCCTCTTCAGAAGCGGGATCTTTTATGTCCCGACGTGCCAAAACAGCCATTAAATGGTTAAAAAAAGTGGTCATGCATCGAGTCCGGAGAGTGGGTAAAGGATCGTCTTCATCAGGTTGCTCCAAATAATCCAGCAACACATCCAAATCCCCTTGAATCTGATACCGAAAAAAGGTCAGACCCCCTTGACGCATGGTATCTTTCCATTGAATGCCTTCCGTTTCCAATCGTGCAATCAGTTTAAAGAGTGAGCAAGGTGGTTCCTGAATGCATGGACGCGCATGTCCAAACAAAAGTTGGTCAAACCAATTGATCAACGAGGAATTGGACATCTTGATTCCATCGACGTAAATTCCAGTGAAAAGGTTGGACTTGGGCAGTGTAATATTCCAGTAAATTCCTGGCCATGACACAATGGACCGTGTACATGGACACGAAAAGTAAAATGTAAACAACCAACATGGCTTGATTGTACAGACTGGAAATCAAAAAAGTGTACCACCAAGAGTCTGACCCTTGAAACCTTTTCAAGGGGGAAGGGACTATTCAAAAAAAAAAAAAAAAAAAAAAAAAAAAAAAAAAAAAAAAAAAAAAAATTTTTTTTTTTTTTTTTTTTTTTTTTTTTTTTTTTTTTTTTTTTTTTTTTTTTTTTTTTGAATGGTATATAAGTCAGAGCTCACACGCTTGCCAGTCAGTTGTCATCTTGGTCCGGTATGGGAATCACCAACTTTTGCAAATTGATCAATCCGCTGCATGAACCGGATCAGAAGCCACCCACTGCACCTCAATACTTTGATGCCATTCTGTACGATGTCCAGTCCTTGATGCATATAGGGATTTCCACTGCTTTGGAATCGAATGAATTCAAATTGTTTCGGGAAATATCGCAACTGGCTTGGTCCAAATTGAAACACAACCTACTGGAATTTTTGTCCTTGGCCACCTCCGAGTCCATCACCCTCGTCCTGTCTTTCGATGGGGAAGGAGTTCCCATGAAATGGCCCACCCAACGCGAACGGCGGACCAAGAAAGATGGGGAGCAGCGGACTGCCTGCCTGGATGGGAAATCCAAATACCGATTGGCTTTGTTTGGCGTCAATAAAATTGCCCTGCAAGTCCAGCAATACTTTGTACAGCAATTGAAACGATTTCGGTTTCCACACGTCCGCCGACTGCATGTGTATATCAGTGGATGTAACGTGGCAGGCGAAGGGGAACATAAATTGTTTCACGTGGCCGAAGCGTTAAAAGAGTGTCGGAATCCACTCGTGGTGAGTGATGACCAGGACGTGTTTGTCTTGACCCTCATGCGCTTGATGCGGTACGATACCCTGCAAATTTACAGGTACGGCTGTTATTATCCAGTCACGCGCCTCTATCAAGAATGGTTGCCGTATCCCATGGCTCATTTGGAAATTTGTTCCTTTTTATTTGGAAATGATTTCATTCCGGCCTTGGTCAGCATTTCACCCATCAATGTACCCACGATCAACCAAGCTTTAATCATGGAAGACGTATCGGACCATCCCGCACTTATTATGGCCTGTTTCATTCAAAACATGTCCAAATCGTTACGGTACCAACGCGTCACTCACATGGATACGTTGTTGGTGGAATCGTTTTGGATTACCTACTTTTGGCTCAAAGATTACTATACCCAAACCACATTTCCCCAAAAGTATTTGGAAAATCCCATTTATCATCCATTTGACAGGAATCAATTGCTCACGGCGTTATCCACGCCCGACGTGTCCTTGACGTGTTATGAACGAGCCCAAGAAGCCTATCAATGCGTGCAACGGGATCCAGTGACGTCAAAACAAGCCGAATATGCCGTATTTGAACACGACAATGTGCTCGACCAACTCAAATCTTACTGGGTACCACCAGCCGATACGGCATGCGTTGTATTACATTTGACCAAACGGTCGTCATGATCCACCCCAGCACAATACCGACCATCCAAATCCATTGAGAATGAAAAAGTTGTATCGGTAAAACACGAAAAGGACCAAAGATGGAGTGAGCGGCCACAGGGTATTGCAGTCGTCGGGCCAATTGAATCAAGTTCAAAACAGGTTCAGGAGCCATCACGACCTGTAAATCATGATTCAATACGATCACGCCTTCTTGCCAATCCACATCTTTCAAAAGCGCTGCATTAAAGATTTCAGCCGATGGATAGTGTTGGTACACGGGTAACGACATGACTTGGGTCAATAATTGAGTGGTAAATATTTTATTTTTGGGATATGTCAATACAAGCCGGGAATGAAAAAAGGAATCATTGTAGGGGACCCATGGAACATCATACAAGACTGCCTCTAGACTTGCCATGGTCTTGGTTTTGAGAGATCAAGCAAAATGGATGATGCGGCCAAAGAGTATTGGGATGACGAATTAGTTGGTGATCCCAATTTAAATTCCCAGGTGATGCCTAGTCCCCAACATGAAAATTTTTCGTATGTGGGTGATTTTTACGAAGACACCGACGATCCAATGAATGAAACTAAACTTTACGAACAATTTGAAATATCATCAAATCCAACTAGTTTCATTGGTCCGGCATCACCCAATCCGCCCGAAAACATTTTTAGTGATACTATGGAAACCCCCGAGAAACTCAATAAAACCCCCAAGAAAGTCCCTAAAACCCCCAAGAAAGTCCCTAAAACCCCCAAGAAACCATTACCTACATCAAATAAGCATAAATTACTTAAAGGAAAAGAAACACCCGCCAAAGAACCCATGGAGACCAATACAGCGGTACAACAAATGATTCAAAACATTAATACCAATTCTCAAAAAGAAACCCCTGGACCCTCCAAAGAACCAATGGAGGTCAATACATCGGTACAAGAAATGATTCAAAACATTAATACCAGATCAACCAAACGAAAAGTGGACGACACCGATGACTTGCAAAACGATACGGGTAAAGCACCACGATTAATAAAGACACCCATGGCTGGTAATTTCTATGCTCAGACCAAGGCGCAAACCTATTTTCGTTACAGAAATCAGATTCGGCAACAGATACGAAGACGGGACTATGTCCATTTGCGCTTGGGGAAACGCACAATGATGGCTGATACAAGGGCTGGTGTAGGAAAAAAACTGATTGATGGTTTTCAAAGTCGATTAATCGGGATAGATGATGCAAAGAAACTTAAATTGGAAGCAAGTGTGTATGATGCCATCCTGATGATATCAGACGAAACAAACGCTGCTGCAAACCCTACTGCATAGGTCCTAGTTGGCACTTTTTGAAAAAACTATCCCACGCTAAAAAGAAAACCCGAGGCAAGTGGTGGGACCTGAAAATGTTTGGAATGATTAAAAAAAAAAAAAAAAAAAAAAAAAAAAAAAAAAAAAAAAAAAAAAAAAAAAAAAAAATTTTTTTTTTTTTTTTTTTTTTTTTTTTTTTTTTTTTTTTTTTTTTTTTTTTTTTTTTTTTTTTTTACCCCCCTATATAAGCTGGGAGTGCTGTACAGTTTTGCCATTCGCCTGTTGCACACCATACTCTGCTCAACATGATTCCCATTTACCAGAATGATAAAGAGGCTATCGGATCGTTTTACATACCCTTGCATCCAACCACGTTTCCAGAATTTTTGGACAGGTTTGTGTTGGATTGTCCACCCAACACAGCTTTGGATATGCATTCAGCGTGTACATATGTGTATGCCAAATTTGTAAAGGAAGGAGACCATTTTATATTTGACATGTACGATCATGAGGATGAAGATCATGAAGTTGTGAAGCCCTTTGTGTCAGATTTTTCCAAAGTGGGTCAGTTTCGTCTGACACGTGAAGCCATGCGCAACTTGATTTTAAATGGATTTTGGCATTACCCAACATGTGTCAAAAAAAAAAAAAAAAAAAAAAAAAAAAAAAAAAAAAAAAAAAAAAATTTTTTTTTTTTTTTTTTTTTTTTTTTTTTTTTTTTTTTTTTTTTTTTTTTTTTTTTTTTTTTTTTTTTTTAATCAGTATATAAGTTGAGAGTGGTACACGGCTTTACCATTCGTTTGCTGATCGTCACCCACTCCACATCTCTCCCAACATACAGTGACCCTATATAAAGCAGAGTGCATCGTCGTGAAACAAGATGGAATACCCCAATCTTATTCAATATGCGTTGGCCAACCCGTTATTGGCCAGAGCTGTTGAAACTATGGCTGCCGAATCGGGCATGTTGAATCTCGTGGATCCCGATTGGCAAACCAAATTGGACGCTTATCCCGTTCACCAGCTGCACGTAGCCAAAAGGGTTCCCTTTTCCAAAGGCCATGCGTGCAACACTGAAGGTGCCTTTGTTCGGAACGTGGCATTGCCTGCCAACTCGTACAAAGTCATTTTGTTGGGATGCTTTTCGTGTGACCGCATAAAGTCCAAAGAAGTGGACGGTCCCCCTGGTGATTGTTCCTTTGTATCCCGTGAATGTCCCCCGTTGACGGCCATTGCCCAAGCCATGCAAGAATCCCCCACCCAAAAGTTACACGACGGAGCCCGACTGTTTATGGAATATTGTAACCCGGCTTTATGCATTCATTGCATGTCGCAGCATAAAAAGCACAATGTACCCTGTGATCCCAACAGGAATTGGTGCGTGCTAAAAACGCGTTTGTTTAACGGGGAACAACTCAACAATACCTTTAAACGGCAGCTGGAACCCATTCTGGAAAGCATCGGAACGTTTTTGGCAGTTTGCCAAGTCAACATTTACAGCCGCACGACATTCGGAGAGTGCAATTTCAAGATTGGTGGCCGAATCAAAAACATTATTGTGTTCCAAGAGTCATCCATCCAACCGCAGATGGACATGAATTTCATTGCTTCCACCAATGAATACCTGCCGTCCATTGAATTTCCAAGTGAAACCAATGATGAGGATGTAGTCAACGTACGCAGCAGTAACCCATAGAGATTTGGCAAGAAACTGGCCAACTTGGCATCTTGAAATGTAAGCCAACTCTCGCCAAGTACATATTAACACACACACACTAGCTCTGGCGCATGGGCAAGTGAGACCAAAAAACTTTTTCACGATCAACAGATGTAAAAAAAAAAAAAAAAAAAAAAAAAAAAAAAAAAAAAAATTTTTTTTTTTTTTTTTTTTTTTTTTTTTTTTTTTTTTTTTTTTTTTTTTTTTTTTAAACAGTATAAAAGGACCGGTAGCTGGTAGCTGGAATCATTTGCACTCTTCATCCAGTACGAGTAACGTTGGCCTTCTACAGTACCTGTTGGATTGACCTGCTATTGCGCACACAGTTTCCGGATTGATTGTTAACATCTCCAGTCGATTGTCCCGAGGCATCAGTAACGAGCCCCCTTCCCCCAGCGAATAGTAAAATCCTGCATTGCGGGGCCTGGTAATAAACCATTCCAGGCTGGCATCGGAACCCTGTTGCTGATATCGAGTCCATTGAATACAGTCGAACCATTCCTTTGGATTCAAGACTTTCTCCACGTGCAACATTGTCACTGATTTGACTGGAGCTGGTGGTATTCGGGGTGCATTGATTCCCCGATACAACGCATACACATCCATCAAATAAGATATTGCCACCCGTTCACACGTCAACACACTGTATTCCTGACGTTGGTCTGCATCCACTAAAACAAGTGTCAGGCATTTCAACGTACAGTCGGGGCAACCATGACTCACCTGTTGAACCACGCCAGTTATCAGTTGGGGTTCCAGAAACATTTTGAGACGCTGACACCGAGTCAACAAGCGTTTCCGTACTTGGTTCACGAGTTTATTCAGAATCCCAAGCACACGTTGGTGGTGGTGGCAGGTGGACCTGGTTCAGGCAAAACGTACACTGTCACGCAATGTTTAAATCAGGTGTCGATTCCTCAATTGCGGATGGCTCCTACAGCACGTGTGGCCTGCAAGATGAATGGGAACACGATTTATTCAGCCTTGAGATTGAATTGGACACCGGGTTCGGTGTTTCACGAGTTGGCCAAAGAATTGGAAACGGATGAAGAAACCTGCATCACCAAAAGCCAAGTGTTGCTTCAGGAATTTGATTGCCGTTACAATGTTCAAATTGTGGTGATTGATGAAATTGGCATGATGCCGTACTGGTTAACGTATTGGATCATTCAATATTTCTTTCAGAGCAAGCAACCCGTGTTGTTTGTCGTGATGGGGGATCCCAATCAATTGAAACCCGTGAAATCCGAACATAATATTTTTAGTGCCACCATGCGCATGGAATCCAAACGCATTGATTTGGTGGAAAGTAAACGATTCACGCAACCGTATGAACTCATCATCCAGAAATTGCGGGGATATGTGGATACCGATAACGTGACGGGGATGCTGAGCTGCATTTGTGAGCATTTCCCAGTCGTGGACTATATCAATACAGAAATTTTAATGAAATGTACTCGAGCCATGGCCTATTTGAAAAGCACGGTGGAATCGTACAATAATTTTTACTTGAAGCACTTGATCAAGGGTCCCCGCATTCGCCTGTGGAAAGATAAAGCCAAAACGTATGTGGACGTCAAAGTCGGGTGTCATGTATTTGTCATTCAGAATGGCGTGTCTGAAGCTTTAAACGGGACCCCATTGATATTTGAAAAGTACAATGCGGTGAAGGATTGTGTGGAATGTCAAGATCCTTCCACAAATAAGACAGTGCAAGTCCAACGGAATATGTATGGGGAATTTCCGATTGTGGTGGGATTTGCTGGCACGGTCCACAAGTTTCAAGGGGATACGATGGACGATGAAGCCATAGCCATCAATTTCAATTCAAGTATCAATTTAAATTTGATTTACACGGCACTCAGTCGAGTAAGGTCCATGCAACAAATTGTAGCTATTGAATTGTAACTTGTAAAAAGATTCCAGTGAGAACCCAAAACTTTTTCATGAGCAGCAAAAAAAAAAAAAAAAAAAAAAAAAAAAAAAAAAAAAAAAAAAAAATTTTTTTTTTTTTTTTTTTTTTTTTTTTTTTTTTTTTTTTTTTTTTTTTTTTTTTTTTAATGTATATAAGCCAGGGCCCTGGAAAACTTTTCCCATTCGCTACCTACCCATCAACCGACTCGTACGTGTTTTTGCTGCACGTGTTCATATCAAGTCATGGGTGTCAGTTACTTCTTGAACGAACCGTTGTCAAGTGACACGTGTACAAGAATCTATTGGCGTCAGAATGCACCACCACAGCCATTGGTTTCGTCCGTGCCTGTATCCAGTGAACCAAAGCATGGCAGAAACCATTTGACCAAGTGGTTTTTTGACAAGTGTCTGAAATGTCATTTTAGAAACACATGGTGCTGGGGGAAATAACTTCTGGCTATTCCCCAAAACTTTTTTCATGAGCCACAGATGTATTGAAAAAAAAAAAAAAAAAAAAAAAAAAAAAAAAAAAAAAATTTTTTTTTTTTTTTTTTTTTTTTTTTTTTTTTTTTTTTTTTTTTTTGAATAGTATAAAAGTCAGAGCGCTTGCCAGTCAGTTGTCACTCGGAAACGGACCATCACCCAGCAAGTACCCTCAACACGAGCTTCTCTTAAGCGGGTGTCATTGTGTTTAAAGCTGTCAACTCTTGATACTCTGTGGGCTTGGAAATGGAAATGAGCAGCGTGACGACGTAATCACTCACAGCTTTCATTTGTTGGGTCATTTGCGCTTGGAACGGATTGACCAATTGAATCGAGTACTGATCCTTTTCCAGTACTTGATGAATGGTATGCAACAAGCACCGCATTTCCAGCTCACTGTCATTCTCTTCATGCTTCACACTGGTTTGATAGGCATGAAAAGCCTTTTTCAAATGTTCGTCCTGAATCACGTTGGACAGCATGGGCGTAATGACTTTGTCATGCATGTAGCGGCACACGATGCCCGCCATCATGTCCACAATGGATTTCATGGCCTTGTGTTGTTTCACGCTCATCAAGGACTGAATAATGGTTTTGGAAGCCGTGTACACGTACATAAAGTCATCGGCTTGACCATTGCGTCGGACCGTATCAATAATAGCTTGACCCATAGGCAGTTGATTCATTAATTTTTCCATGTACATGGTGAAATATTGTTTTTGGGTGTTTAACAGTTGCTGGTTGATCGAGTCGTTATCCGTTTGGGTCAAGCCTTTTTCCAAGTCTTGTAATATGGACGTTTCTTGCGTTCGGGTGATTTTCGGGGTCGGCGATTCGTCTTCCGATTCCGTTTCAGACGTATCCTCATCCCGAGTACGCTTCATCTTTTTTTATTGAAAAGAAATTTCTTTCACTGTTTGTTGGTAGGCCACAGTGTTGTCTGCCAGCGTATTTTCGTCCAAAGTACCTTGTTCCACCCCTTCCACCACAGGATTTATGATGAGAGGGACCATCATTGGATTGGCCGCTTGAATATAGGTATTCACGTCGTAGGGTGGGGCAAAATCCAAAAACCATTGGTTCCTGTGGTACTTTAACTCGAGGCCATTGTAACGAGGGTCTTTGGGATTCTCGGTAAACGTCAAATGCAAGGGATTGGACACGTACCGTCCCCGATACATTTCCGGGGATTCTGTATCGTCTTTACCAATGTAACAGGCGGGATATTCGTACAAGAGCTTGTACGTCCAGGACCGGAGCTGTTCTTTCTTGTACCGGCTTCTGTATTTCAACCATTGATCGTTTTTCAAGAAATCGAGGTGACGGGTCATGAATCGACACCATTCCATTTGATTGGGCTTGGGGACAAACAAATTTTTCTTTGCAATGTAATAGTAGGTGTCAAAGTCAAATTCTCGAGTCCTAGCCTCAAACGGTTGCCTCTCTCTGAAAAACACTTGCATGTAGTCGTAGGGAAATTCTTGACTGATTTGAAGGACGCCCTTCCCGTCGACCATGGCCCTTAACGGTTCGATGACAGTGTGCAAAAAGAGGTGGATATATTGTAAATAGACCACCGGGGGCCGCTGCATCAGGTAAAAATAACTGGTGATGGTCACGGGAATAGGGGTATCTAGCGGTGGTTCAAAGATACTGACGCATGCATTGTATCCTGGACCCCTGACATAGTCGTTCATGGCATCCAACCGAACCCCAAATTGACCCAAGGTGGGATCACAGACGCATCCCACTCCTTCTTCATAGCGGGCTTTTTTCAAGGGTTTGCCGGAAAGGGCATCAAACGTACAGGGTCTTTTAAAACACTTTTTGTCTTGGTGTACTTGCAAATAGTTTGCTGAAAACCCTAAACTGGGATCCGCTTGGGACACATGGATCTCGTCGGCATCACACGATTCGTAATGCATGCGTTCCACGGCAAGCATTTTTTGACACTTGTAATCGGTGGGGGACGGAAAGTAGCCCTCGAAACAATCACATTGTTGGGTGTGTATGTTGAAATGACCGTGCGGTCGACACGCCACTTGTTCGGTACAATTGCCGCCGAAAAAATTTTGGGATACCAACTTTGGAAATTTGCAAACACACGCGGCCATAGTCTGGCCAAGGTGGGAGATGAGGGTCCAATCCCCCGTTTCAGGATAACATTCCTCCCCACGTAACAGTTGAGGGATGCACGTTTGGTTGAGGCAGACATGGTTGGCGTCACAATCACTCGTCTGTTGGCACGTGACTTGGAGAGGGATGTCTGCTTGTAAAAGGGGCCATTTCGGAATCGAGGGTTGGGGGTTATGCCAAGCATGGAAAAGCAATAACATGCCATACAATAAAAGTAAAATGTAAAAACTCATTCCTTGATTGTTAATAAATAGGGACGGGACGGTACGTATGGTACCGATACTCTAGCCCAATGGACGGTCGAGCCGCATCGTGTTGCCTGAGCCATTGCAAAAGGACCCATTTGGTTTGTACGTTTTGAATCCGTTTCAAATATTGATCCACACTATACATCTTTCTTGGTTAGGTCCGTAATGCCATTGATCATGGTTTCCACCACTTTGAGTAATTCCTTGTCACACGAATTGACTTTGGTGTAGGGTTTCACGTGAATCCTTAAATCGTATTGCTCGTCCATATTTTCACTGACTTTATCGTCCACGGCAATCAAAAAGACCGTATCGGGTTTGTAAAGGTCCCGAATATGGGCAGACGCTTTGGGATGCTGGTAATACATGCGGGCATAATCCGATTCGGATCTGGCAAAGAGTTTGTACGCGTGAAGGACCAATTCGGGTAAAAAGCCATTCACCACCTTCTGGACATAGTCATTCGTCCCTAGACTCCACAAGATAATGTCGGCCCGAATCAGTTTCAGGAAATGAATTAAGGTTTTAAACTGGGGCCGTACGTGAAAGGTCGTTCCCTCATAAAATCCCAATGTTTCATCCATATCCAGCACGCATACATACTTTTGATCCATGTTGCTTTGTTCATAAACCAAGACCATGAGCACGAGCGTCAAGCATAGCGTACCGTCCGAAGACCGGTCCAAACGCATCATTCGGCACATGGACAATGTCAATTTCACTGCCTCCGAGTGTGAAATCCATCCCAGAAAACCCTGCTTGTTGCTGTTGAACAATTACAATCACGACCGATTCCATTGTTTATATGCCAATCGTTCGACCGTCTGGATGCCTTACACCATCAGCAAGTCGTGTGACTTACCCGAACATTTTCATGAAATGATGGAAATGCACAAACGGTTTGGTACGGAATACGTCTTGCCGTTTTCAGGGTGCTTTCGGGAATCGTCTGGCTACACGATCGGCATGTTTCACCAACCCATTCAGCTGTACGCCCCTCGAAAAATCCAACACCACACGTTAAAGGAAACGGCTTACGCGTTGATTGTGTTTTTCTGTGCCGTGTGTCATCAGTTGGGTGGGACGGTCCCCGATTTAAAACAATTTTTATTCTTGTACACGGATCGGCATCCCGTGTTGTGTGACATGGGTAGTTTCAATGTGGACAACCGGGTACGGTTAAAAGGCCACAAACCCCATTTGAACGAAAAGAAATGGCGCCGTGTCATGCAGAAAAAGACCATGCGGGACGTGATCCGATACTTGAAATTGGAATTTAAGTTATATTTCCAGCAAAAGAAAAAGAAGGGGAGATGGTGTATTTTGGAGGAACAGGACGAATGTTTTGATACAGAAACCCATCAGTTGTTATGTCAGAGCCAGCAAAAGAGCTTGGTACAGGTGTTGCAAGAATTTAGTCATTTAATGCCCAATGATTACATCCGAAATCATATTGTGGGGGAATGGACAACCAGTTTGGGTCCACGCGAAGAAGAGGAATGTAACTTGTAAAAAAAAAAATATTTTTGTTGCCAGCCATCCCAAAACTTTTCTTGTGCTAAAGATGGATTAAAAAAAAAAAAAAAAAAAAAAAAAAAAAAAAAAAAAAAAAAAAAATTTTTTTTTTTTTTTTTTTTTTTTTTTTTTTTTTTTTTTTTTTTTTTTTTTTTTTTTTTTTGTATCCACTTCTGTTGAGTCACCCAGAAAATAATTTTCTTGAGGCAGACTCGTGTGTTTCCAATAACGCATGGTTCAATCAAGCAAAGCATGGCTGTGGATTATCGAACCCTAGTCCTCGAGTTACTTTGCAAAAGAAAATATCCCGTTCTACAAGATTTTGTTGTGGTGGATATTCATTACAAAATGATTCCTGAAAATGCTGCGTGTGATGCCATTCACAGTTACGATCGGCGGTTGCACGATCCCATGCATGTCTGGCAACAACACCTGGATCCCTACAGTTTGTCTTACGTGGTCAGTGGGAACCGTCCCCTCTTTTACGTGCACGACATGAATCATTTGGATACCAGCACGTTACCGTTTGACTGCCAACGTGTTAAAATCAACCGATCGTTTGTGGATGCCATTCGAAATGAAATCAGCCAGACGTTTGAAGAAGAATTGTACCATTTCCTGACCCTTTTAAATTTTAATGTCCCCAAACTCGCACCGTTACTCGATATGGATTTCATGACGTGTACACGCCTTTTACCCCAATTTATTCGGTTGTGGGTGTACAAATACGAGGAAAAGAGTATTCCACCCACACCAGTGGGAACTCGACTTGCCAAATGCTTTGGACCACCTGAACAGAGTGGGATTTTACCCATTCGAGTGTTACGTGGCCAACTCGCACCTTGTTCGTCTCAGGCCACCCTTCTTTCGTTAAACAACGACCACGAAGCCCACGTGTCTGGAAACGCACCCTACCTCTGGCATTACAGTGTTCGGCACAAGGCGTTAATTCCCTTGGCTTACAATCCTCTGGAAAACCCAGTCATTGTTTAATCATACCTCAAATCAAATCGGTAACGGGATCTTTCACTATCGTCCTTGTCAAAGGGACGGTAGCGTCGGTCCTTGTCATGGTACCGACAGACCCGTCGAATCCCTTGACACACGGATTTGGGGAAATTGACATTGGTATCGTCACATTCGTCATTGGAAGGGTCAATGGAGAGGACAGATTCATCGTCCGACACGTCACTCATGTCAGGCCGACCCACAAAGGCTTTCATTTTTAACCGCTGTCGATTGCTGGTAGGGGGCATAAATCGTTTGACATAGGTAATTAACCGTGGATTCTCTTCCAAAATCCCAATCCAGTATTCGTCGGGCACTTGCTGCAAATACGTTCTTTTAAACTCTTGAAACGTACGGGCTTGACGGAACAGAGGCCTGAGTTTGGCGACCGGGACCAGCGTGCGTTCATTGACCGAAAGCCGTTCCAAAAAACTGAGAGACACCATCCTGGTCATGTCGTTAGGGTTGGCAGCCCCATGTTCCATCAACATTTCGTAGGCATACATGATGGGCACCTTGAGAGGACCACGCCGTGCAGGAAAAGCCGCTCGTCGAGGCATATTACTTTATTGATGGTACACCAACTGTCCGTAGAAATACATGTTGTAAAATTCCGACTCTCGGACCCGCATGTGCGTATCGTAATTGGCATGCTGGTACTTGTCGTACGTGTCCCAATGCGCCAGCAGATGCAGAGTAAACAGAAATAAAAGTTGCCAGGTGGTGATGTGTTGGAAATATTCAGCCGGATTATGGACCGTTTCTTCCAAAACGGAAAAATTAATCGTGCCCCGAGCCTCGTCCACCAGCATGTGATTGTTTCGGTTCATGTTTTCACAATAATCCCTCCGGATCTTGTTAAATTCGTACAGGTTAAAGAAAATGTGGACGTAGCGTTCACTATTTTCCCCCACATTGGGATCCATGTACATGTGTAAAATTTCTTTGGGTCCATGCGGATCGTTGCAGTAATAAAAGAAGGGAATGTATTGCCGCAGGGGATTGATGGGATTCCCAAAAATCCAATTTAAAATGGAAATCCATTGCCCAAAGATGAGGTGAAAATTCTTTAAATTGGTGGATGAATAGCCTTCCACGACACTGGAACAAGCGGTCCAAGCGTCTCGCCATTTGTGTACGCGACTGGCCGTGACACGCGCCGGTCGTTGGGAATCATGATGATCAATGGATCGTTCCATCGTCTTCTTGACTTGTGGAAAGAAAAGATATGTGGACGACATGGCTCCTTTTTGGATTCTTATGGTTGGGGTTTGCGTGGATGAGTATATCGTCGGCTGACCCACCAAACACGTTTCGCATGCACGTGCAAGTCCCCGTATTTCAGCAAAATTGTACATCCAAACCCGTATCGTGTGTGGATGATTGCAATTTTTTATGTGTGGAAAACAACGTCCAATGTACGGGTGGCGTCTGTGTAGTGCCCCAGACCAATCCTATCGAGTGCGATACGGAAAAGGGTGGAATGATCATGTTGAGTCAATTTCCTGTTCCCAATTGGAAATGCTTGTGTACAGACGAATCCATTTGGTCGGGATCCGCATGTGACACGTTAAATCCAGACGTGTGTGAGAAGGGTATGCTTCTGTACACGAGCCGTGACAATGTCATTTGCATGTGTCCTGTGCCATACATCAAAGTCCCAGTCAATGGGAAAATACATTGTTTGGAAAAGCATTTGGCCAATTTCTTCATAACGACCGATCCTGGACTCGTGAATGAACAGATGGGACCATCAAGCAATCCATAGAGTAGTTGAGACCCGACTGGTAAAAAGTTTCTGGGGTGCTGGTATATATACTATCAAAAAAAAAAAAAAAAAAAAAAAAAAAAAAAAAAAAATTTTTTTTTTTTTTTTTTTTTTTTTTTTTTTTTTTTTTTAATACATCCTCAGCTCAAGAAAAGTTTTGGGATGGGTTGTTGTCACTTTGCAAGACTTGTGTTTTTCATCATTAGCCAATTTCCAAATTGGGTCAAACCACCACAATTTTGTATTTGCAAGACCTTTGGGGTTTTCAAGTCCAGTCTTGGGGGTGATTTTTTTTAAACATCACTTTCTTGGGTCAAGTACCTCAAACATTCCAGTTTGAGAATAACCCAAAAATCGGGGTGCTCATGTATTTTTACTGCTTATGTATTTTTTCCGTTTGGGGAAATCTGCTTATATATTTTTTCTGTTTGGGTCAAACTGCTCATGTATTTTTTCTGTTTGGGGCCAACTGCTTATGTATTTTTTCTGTTTACTGTACCCCCCAGTGCTCATGTATTTTTTCTGCTTATAACCTTTTTCGGTTCTGGGCCTGTGTAACAGTCAAACAGCAAAAGTTGTCGAGCAGAAAAAATACATGAGTGCTCATATATTTTTTCTGCTTAGTTATTTTTGCTGTTTGACTGTGACATAGGCCCAGACCCGAAAAAGGTTATAAGCAGAAAAAATACATGAGCAGGGTGGGGGTACAGTAAACAGAACAAATACATGAGTGCTCGACTGCTTACACATTATTGCCAGTTCACAATCCCCACTTGGGTGGGGACTGTAAAACGGCAATAATATGTAACCAAACATTAAATCTGTTTAACAGTCCCCACTTGAGTGGGGACTGTCAAACGGCAAAAATACTTGAGCAGTGTGTCGAGCGCTCAGTTATTTATTCCGCTCGACTATTTTTTCAGTTTGACTGTGACACAGGTAACAAACACTGTGAAACCATGTTGGTTTTCAACTGGAAAAAATGTATGAGCACCCGTTTTAAACTGATCTGGTCCACCAAACGCAAAACGGCATCCGACTTTAAAAAATAACCCCGACTTTTAAAGTTTGGTACCTCTTATTCCACGGCTTTTAAAGTCGGAGCGTATTTTTTTTCTGATGTCGCTCCGACTTGTGTTGCCGAAATAACTTTAAGCCACATTTTAAAAGTATAGGCCTTTTTTTAAAGTTTGGTACCCTTGCCGGCCCATGCTTGAAGCCAAAGTGTAAAAGTGTTTTTCATTTCATTCCGCATCTGGCATAGTGACGCTTGGACTGGTAGAGTACGTAAACTGACACTTGAAGAACCGTGCATCTTCCTGCACCAATTCCACCGATTTCGGTAACGTGGGATCCAGAACGTTATGCAACCGATCTCCATGCTCAAAAAACTTTTCCTCAAAGCACGCGGCAATTCCATTTCCACGTAAACCATTCAGCAATTCCATATTTCCCAAACGCATGCCACCGCCACGGGAACGTCCCTTGACGGCCTGATTCATAATCTTATCCATGGTACATTCGCGTGGGGCATAAAAGTGTTCCGAACTCCAATACGCAATCGGAAAGTAAAATGTTTTGGCATAAAAGGCTTTGGCATCAGGTACCAAGCGTCCATCACTGTTTCGAACGGTCGTGGCATCTTTGCCTTGTCCCAACTCGATGCCTTCCAAGATTTGGTCCAGCGTCATGCGAAACAAACTGTACGCATTGACTAATAAATCGGGTTGTACGCTTTCGTCCAAGGTGGGTAACGTCTCGACGACTCGCATCACGCCTTTTTGACCATGAAAGCTGCACAACTTGTCCCCAGTATTGGTGAAATGATCCGTTTCCATACAAATACTCAACGTGGTGCCTGACAAGTGATACTTGATGACTCGAAACGGGGGTTTGGTAAACGACAGACGAATGGATTGGGTCGTGAGGGCAGTGGTCCGCACGTGTATGGAATAGGGTACCACTTTGAGGGGAGTGTATCCGTAATGAATCACGGTTCCCAACACGGACGATTCGTCGGGATCCCCTTGAATCGGGTGGAACCGCACCAACCCATCCGCTTCAATTTTCACGCGAACGGTGTAAAATCGACAACAGTCGAACGCATCCACGTCTTTCCGACACACGATACTGTCTTCTTGCGTGCACCCAAGAAAACTCATGTACGCCACCGTCACATGGGGAATTTTCAACACAAAGTGGGTAGAAATACCATCGTCCACGGGTTCCAGCACCGTTTTATGATACGGTGTCAGTTGTCGGCAATAGGCTGACAAACTATCCATAAAATAATGATGGTAGCGAGGATCGATCGCCAAAACGGCATTTTTCAACGCATTGAAAGCCAAAATATTTTTTGGAAAGGCATTATGTTTGAAAAACGGGTTGAGATCCACATGGTAACTCGTGATGAAATGATACCCAAACCGTTCCACCAAGGCATGCATCGAGTCCAAGTGTAGCAAGCGTTGGGACCAATACACCACATCTTTAGGCGTCACCCACACGTCCGTACCAGGCAATTTTTTAAAGATGAGTCCCATTTTGTACCGAATGTAAATGAAAGGATCTTGTTGAAAGCATTCCACGTGGGGGAACTGGAGTTTGAGCTGAAGTAAATCCAAATGACGATAACAGGCTTCGGTCACGGGAATACAGGCTTCATTGACCACCACAAAGTATTGGTGCGATGCCCCTTGCTGTTCGAGATTCAAATGTTTCCACAAGGCCGATTGCTGGGCGTCATGAAACACGGGATCCAGATCATTGCACGAGGACACCACGGTATCTCGCACCATCATGGTCGTACGTCCCACATGTTTGGTTTCAAAGCAGCCCAAAATACACAAGTACCCCAAGTAACTATCGTGAAACGGCGGCACGGAATTGCTTTTCACTTTATTGGACATTTGGCGTACAATCATGTACAACAGGTAGGGATTGAGGGGATACGTCTGCATATTTATTTCTCGATAGCAGCCCATCGACTTTTCCACAAACACTTCCCCGTTGGCCCCAATTTCACGATGGGATTCTTGGGGAGTGGTGGTCATTTTGCCCATCGATTTGCCTTCTTTGAAATAAACCGTTTTTCGGGACAAGACGTGCAACAAGCAACCCGTTTCAATGGATTTGACCACCAAAGCCAATTTGGACTTGATCAGAGGCCAACTGCCTTCCCGCAGCGGTGCATACAGGTACTTGACAAACAATTTGGTAAACAAATGTCCTGGGCTCACGACAATTTTATTGGTCAGGGAATCAATATCAAATTGATTTTGACGGTACACGTGTGCCATGTACGTGGCCGAGTCGGTGGCATAGGGACAAAAATCAAAAAAGGATTGAACGTGGTCTGTGGATTCCGTTCCGTCGTTGCACACCATCATCATGTCGCCCCGTTTTTTGGTCTGGTGGTCGTGAATATAGTAACTCAATTCCTTTCCCCGATCGCAAGCGTCATAGGTAAACACCCGTACCAATTTCTTTTTCACCAGATGCGTTTGAGTCGGGTCGTTGGTAAAAAAGTAGGGCAATTGCCTCAAGAATCCAGAAATGATGAAAAATCCACGTCCAATGTCCACGTCTTGAAAGGGGGCATCCGTACACGGGGAAAAGGAATCAAAGGTACGCAGATGTTGATGGCGAATGGCAAGATCCAGTTGGGATCCCAACATGATGGGAAACACATTCCGTAAGATTTTTTGGGTCGGTTGATGTTGAACCGAACAGGCATAGACGGTCCTTTCACAAACGTGTTGATGGATATCTGTGGGTCCTTCATAAATGAGCGTGCAATCCACGCGTGTATGCAAAAAATGAATGAAATTTTGCACGTGAGCATCATAGTTATCCAGAATGGGCATTTGCATTAGCGGCACATTGAGTAGCATATTTGACCCGCAAGGTATGCACCCGTTGATCAAAGGTCCTGGAACACTCTTGGCTGTACGAGTGGGCACTGTAGGCGCACAAAGACACCACTAGCGTAATGATAAACAGGCAGTACAAGTGGATTCCATGCAAGTAGGAATGGTGCATGGAATAGTTGCTTCCAAACAGGGAGCGCAAGAAGGTATGATACGACATGCCAGTTGCGCGGCTTTATATAGGGGGTGGATTTAAAAAAAAAAAAAAAAAAAAAAAAAAAAAAAAAAAAAAAAAAAAAAAAAAAAAAAAAAAAAAAATTTTTTTTTTTTTTTTTTTTTTTTTTTTTTTTTTTTTTTTTGACTATGTCAATTCATTTCTGGTTCCAGCTGGTAACAATTCAAACTGGTAGCCTGTCCCTTCGTTAAACTGCTGGCCAAAGAATATTTTATCGGCTGACGTTTTGACGGTATGCTTGCGTTCCGGTTCGGTACACATGCGGGCATAATTCTTTTTGGGTGCTTCAAAACTCAAAATTTCAATAGGAGATCGTTCCAGATTCTTGACAAGTCCATCCCGCGTCAAGGGTAACGGTTGACCTGTCCGACATTGGTATTTCATCACCGTCAACACGTCTTGAGCATACACGGAATCCAAATCGGGTAACAATTGTTGTTGCACCACGTTGACCATGTTAAAGTAGTGGCTGACCAACCCACATTTTTGAAACATGTACCGAATATCCGATATGCCCACGATGCAATCTGCCTTTAAATGCTGTAACAACACTTGCAAATCTTTAAAGGACTTGTACAAGACCCGATTCGGAACAATGATGAAGGAAAACGTGCTGAGGTACTTGAGTTGTCCTTGTGCATCTTTCCCTTTATGAAAAGGTCCACCCCTTTCCAAACGGCATGCATTGGGAATTCGTGCCATGAGGTCCGTGACGCTACAATTTCTCGTAAAGACGCTGGCATAGGTGTGCGTGGTGGCCAATTCAAACACTTGGGTGTGGTTGTTAAACAAATGCAATTCATATTTCAAAGCCTTATCCACATTGAAAGAAACCGTTTGGTCAGCAGCCCGTAAATGTTTGCTGTCCAACGTACCTTGGGTATCGGATTTCGTGAGCCGACAGGTCAACTGAATACCAAATGCATCACCTGGGGTGGGAAATTGCCTTCGAATGGCCAAGACAAACTGTAAGCATAAATCGGGAATCTGGGCCTTGTGGGTTTCAAAGACCCGTAAATCAGGAACGGATTGTTTCAAATGCTGTTGAAAGAAACGTAACACGGATTCCAGGGAATGGGGTTGAATGATTTGTAAAATCCGTTGGTAAATCTGTGGTTGGGCTCGTTCCACATGGCCAAACAAGGTATGAGCGGCATCCATACGTAAAGACAATTGTTGAGCTTCAACCAGCAGCGCAGTGGGTAACGTCCAACTGGCAAAAGTTATCCTGAGCTCTGGTTTATATACAATGAAAAAAAAAAAAAAAAAAAAAAAAAAAAAAAAAAAAAAAAAAAAAAATGTTTTTTTTTTTTTTTTTTTTTTTTTTTTTTTTTTTTTTTTTTTTTTTTTTTTTTTTTTTTGATGAAATCTCCTGAATGATTTTGAGTTGAGCTCTCAAGAAAAGATTTGGGACAATTTCTTTTTTGGTTTCATCAAACCATTGTATTTATTTTTTCAATCATTATAACTGGGATGATTGTTTTTCTTCTGATTGTTCGTCCTCTGGCTTGTCTTCAGGCTCATCATCGTCATCAGTCTTACCCTTGGTGCGTTTACGACTCGGTTCCCCATTCTCGGCAGGTCGTTTCTTTTTTATTTTGTCTTGTTGCTCCTGACGCCATTCTGCAATTTGCTTGACAGCATCCCATCCGCCCACTGCTTCCACATACGCATCTCTAGCAGCATGAATTCCTTCTTTAGGTCCTTGAAATATGGTTTCCAAGACTTCTTTCATCATGGTGGGTGAATCCATGTCCTGATACAAGGTTCGTACCGCCCGTACATGTTTCCCTTTGACTTCGTCCGGTCCATAGCGAAAGGCGTCCACATACCGCTTGGCATCATCTCCGAGAAACCCATCGACAGCAAACCAAGTCCAGACTTGCTTGGGCTCCGTAATTTTATGTAAGCATCCAACCAATTTCAGCAAGTCGGTGGGACGAACGTAATCTTTTCCCAAAATACGTTCCACACAATGCTGTTCATCCAACGTGACGGGTTTGTTGCGAGCGGTCCAAACACTTTCCAATTGGGTATGGAGTTGGGCATCCAAAAGGCAAGGTCCTTGACGTGTCGTCTCTAGAATGGTGGACCATGGCACATGAAACTGTTCAGCAACACGTTTCAAGAGTCGTATGATTAACGTTTCAAACGTCAGATGGGTGTTGTTGACATCTTGAATTTCTTGCACCAAAGCCATCGTCAAGACCTGTTGCAAAGGTGCCGTAGCTGGTGAATCCATCATTGCACCACAAGTCGAACAGCAAATGGAAGAGGCGTCCATGACAACTTGATTAGGCAGAAGCAGCAGCAAGTGGAGTGATCAACAGTGAAGAGTTGAATGGTTGGCTCTGCTAGCTACACTCATATTTATACTGATTCAAAAAAAAAAAAAAAAAAAAAAAAAAAAAAAAAAAAAAAAAAAAAAAAAAAATTTTTTTTTTTTTTTTTTTTTTTTTTTTTTTTTTTTTTTTCAATAGCTCTTGGGAAAAGTTTTGGGTGGCCAGCTCACTTGTCACTTTGCAAGACTTGTGTTTTTTATCACTAGCCAATTCCCATTGCCGGTCCAGCGTTGGGCCAAACACTATTGGTTCCCAGGCAATAAAACAAGATGACTGACCACGATACATGCTACCTGAATGCGTTTGAATGCAATGTGGCACGGGAACGGCAAAACCTTCAAAATGCTTCGGTACACTTGATAAAGTGTTTGGACGAGTTTGTGCTGGATTGTAAAGATCCAGCCATGAAACAAACAATTCAACGGGAAAGACAGGTCTTGCAAGGCTCCATCATTCAATTACATTTTTCTTTGGACCACATGAAGCAAGTCTTACGACCCCAAGCGTGGGAAACTGTTCCCGAAACCAATCTTGACGCTGATGTCCCTCTAGCCTAATATTACAGAAGAAGTTTATGTCAATAACGTTTTTTTGTTGCGGACAAGTTATTTTTTTAAACAAAACGTGCCCCAAAACGAGTCATTCCAACCATGAACATTTGCTTGGTAAACAACTGTTTTGGGGGTTTCTTTTTTTATTTTGACATACAACTTGAATCAATTGACATAAAACCCCATGCGATTGGCATTTTTATTGCGGACGTTTTTCCGTTTCACAGTAGTTAGTTTTTAATCGGGCCGTTTTCAGGCCGTTTCAAGCCCATTTTACCCCCGTTCGACGCTCCCCTCGAGTCCTTTCACAGTCCCCACCACATCCATTGTCACGTTTCTGGCGGACGGCATTTTTTATTGCGGACGCGGTGCGGACACGTTATTTTTTTTATTGCGGACGTTTTGAATTTATAGTGCGGACGCTTGACATTTCGAGTCCCCAACCATGACCATTGGCACAACACACGAGTCAATCGACCACTTTGGTGCTCAAATCGAGTCCCAACCATGCCAATTTACAAGTTTCTTGATGATGGAATTTTTTTATTTCGGACGTTTTGAATTTATAGTGCGGACGTTTGATTTTTCATTGCGGACGCATGGCATGTCGAGTCCTTATATTGCGGACGCTATCATTTTATATTGCGGACGCTGTGTATTTCGGGTCCATCGACCACTTTGGTACTCCACTCCCAACCATGTCAGGAGATCTGAATTTTTTTTAATGCGGACGCTATCAGTTTATATTGCGGACGCTTGGTAGTTCGAGTCCCTTTATTGCGGACGCTAGCATTTTTTATTGCGGACGCTTGGTATTTCGAGTCCTTATATTGCGGACGCTAGCATTTTTTATTGCGGACGCTTGGTATTTCAGCAGGGCCCATTGGCACGACACACGAGCCATGAAAAAAACTGCATGTGTGAAATACCATGCCATTGGATTTCCATACGTCTCAAAGAAATTCCACAAGCACGTCGATCAGCATCATTGGCAACGGTGACAGCGATTCATCCAACAATTAACTGACATCCAAGACTTGTTCACGTTGAGCAACGAATCCACCAGAGCACGTCGTGTGAAGATCAGCAGGGCAGCAACTGAAAAATGTTTCCACTGCCCACGACTTATATACCATTCAAAAAAAAAAAAAAAAAAAAAAAAAAAAAAAAAAAAAAAAAAAAAAAAAAAAAAAAAAAAAATTTTTTTTTTTTTTTTTTTTTTTTTTTTTTTTTTTTTTTTTTTAATTGGTTCATGAAAATATTTTGGTCATGCCTAGCTGCTGGTGTAGCCAGGCGGCTCTGTGTTGTCATTTTGAAATTGATGGCAATTTTATTTTATTGAGCAACAGGAAGCAGAGAGTCATCCAATTCAACAGCCTCATCATCAACACTCGCTGTTGTTTCAGGCTGGTGCTGTTGTAACGCAATGGTTCGATACATGCATTCCACAAATCGGTTGGTGAGTAACGAAAACGCCTGCATCATAAAGTCCTGGCTGTTGACGCGATTCAAATCCACATACCACACCCGATCGCCTTGATCTTGGCCAAACTTTTGAATAAACAAATACACTAAATCGTCGTGAGGAATATTTTCCATCACCACGTGCAGCTTGTCGGGTTCCGTTTGCGTATCGATTTTAAAAGTCAGATTGCCGGACGTCATGCTCAGTTGGGTCGTGGGAAACCCCATGGGTTGAGGGAACATGTCCCCCGATATTTTCACCGTCAATGCCATCTTTAATCTCCTTCCCCACCAAATCCACGCGTGCCTCGATGCGTGCTGCTCGTATCCAAACTCGGCAAAGCCACCAATCGCGGCTGCCAGGCGGTCGTCAACACCATTTGCGCCATCGCTTCCCCAACTTCCAAAACCACGGGCACGCGTCCCATGTTCCTCAACACGACGACCAAGGGACCCCTGTATCCCGTATCAATCACCCCGGCTTCGGTTTTCAATTGCTTGCGCGTGACCACCGACGACTTGTCCAACACGAGTCCAATCTTGCCGGTCGGAAAGTGGAATCCGACGCGTGTATCGATTTTCACTTGCTCCCCAGGCTGCACGACCGTGCGTCGAGGGCAATACACATCGATCCCTGGGGATTGAGCGTCAAACACGGTAGGGGCAATGGCTTCTGGCCCTAGGAGAGCATATCCAATCTCCATGTTGGTATGGTGTCGAGTGGCCAATGGTATGTGTCGAGAGGTAAATGGTATTTTTGATAGTCAGAGGCAAATGGTATGTGTCGAGAGGGTAAATGGTGTGTTCCAAGTGTCGAGAGGCAATGGTATGTTGACAGTACAAAAGGGGTGTGTTCCAAGTGTCGAGAGGCAAATGGTATGTTGACAGCACAACAGGCGAGAGGGCAAGTGAAAATCTTTCCCACTGCTCACAACTTTTATATTATTCAAAAAAAAAAAAAAAAAAAAAAAAAAAAAAAAAAAAAAAAAAAAAAAAAAAAAAAAAAAAAAAAAATTTTTTTTTTTTTTTTTTTTTTTTTTTTTTTTTTTTTTTTTTTTTTTTTTTTTTTTCAATAGCTTGGAAAAAATATTTTGAGTGGGGAAATATTTTTGAGTGGAAAATATTTTTCATTCACGGATAGTGTGGATAGTCCTTGTGGAAATAGTCTCTATACGTGTTACGGGGTACTCGATAGGGTGGTGGCTGACTACTCGATGATGGCGTACTGCTGGATGCAGATTGGGAACCTCTCTGCATATCGTCCCTGATGCCTTCCGATTTATCCAAAGGTCTGACCACTCCTACGGGTCGAGGCTTATTGGGATCCCTGGCTGGCCACACAAAGTTCATTTCCCTTTCTTCCTCGGGCATCACCGAACTGTCCCTCTGTGGAATTTCGTACGGGACCGACCTGTGATTGTGATGAGAGTGGCGCATCATCTTCCTCAGCTTGCTTCTTCACCGCCCTCTTCCATCCTCCTTTCCACGGAATCACGTTGGCAGGCTTCTTTTCAGGCGGTTCCCGTTCATACTTATTCGGCCTCCCGAGTCCTCGATACGTTTCACATGGAATGACGTAATCGTCTGGAAATTCCAATTCCCAAAATCCTTCCGGCGTCGGGGGTCGAGGGACTCCCCGATGCCTGCCGCACACGTGCAACCGTTCGGGACATGCCTCGAAATACTTTTCACACTGCTCGCACGTGTAGGCCTTCCTTTCCGCTTTTGACTGAGGTTTCACCTCATCAAAAGGATCAAGCATGGCAGATTGGCTGATTCAACCCGCGCTCGACTCGAAAAAATCCACACTCTTTTTCGGGAACGCAGGTCGAGTCCCGCACGTGTTGGAATTTGCACTGAGTCCTCACTGGTGTCCCAAAGGGGAAGAAGAAGCAGACAACGACCCTGTGTGGTTCCAATACAAAGGTCAAAACGTGTACTTGGTCGTGGAACCCGACTTTGGCTTTTGCCTAGATCCGCACGTGAAACAATTGGTGTTTACCAGCCACTTGGATATGGAATGGAATCCCTCCACCACGCGCGTGGTCGAATACCAAATCCCAGGTATCTATAAAAACAACAACACGGAACCCGTATCCCTCGTCGTGCAGATCCAAGACCCCCACCTCGCGTATTTAAGCGTGCTGGATTGGTCCGAACACAACCGCAACGCGTTTTGGATCCTCGAGTGTCCAGAGGAGCTGAGACGTCAGTGGTCGGGTCCTTTGCAACGGTCCAAACACAAGGTGGAAAAGTACATTCGCAATCCAACGTTAACCGAACACTATTTCGGGTGGTGGAACAAAGAATCATGAATCACGAGGAATGCCAAAAGCATACGTTCGAAACGACACTGGCACGGGAACGTCAAAACATTCGACTCGCAGCCTTTCACTTGATGGGTGGCTTGGACGATTTCTTGGAGTCGTGCGAAGACCCGTCCGTCATACAACGCGTGGAACGGGAACGCCAAGTGCTGACCAACTATATTATCCAAACGCATAAATCAGTGGATTACATCAAGCAGATTGTGTTTCCCGAAGAGTGGACCACCACCGACAGACGAGATGATGAACTGGAACGGGAAACGTAATAAAAAAATCTTGGGGGGACTCTGGAACTTGAACACGTCGGGTTGATGGTGGCAACTGAAACATGTTACCCACAGCTCCAGCCTTTATACCATTCAAAAAAAAAAAAAAAAAAAAAAAAAAAAAAAAAAAAAAAAAAAAAAAAAAAAAAAAAAAAAAATTTTTTTTTTTTTTTTTTTTTTTTTTTTTTTTTTTTTTTTTTTTTTTTTTTTTTTTTTTTCATTGAGTCATGAAAAGTTTTTTTGGGTTATGAAAAGTTTTTTTGGGTTACTGACACAATCTTTTTTTCGCCTAGCTGTTTTGTACTTTGAGTTGTTCCAAGGGTATCCCCCGTTTCATGGCAAAGCTGCCAACTCAAAATTTTTACAGGGGAACCGGTTCCTGGCAAATTTGACAAGTACTGTGAAACGCCATTCCCATGGGTTTCACAGTACTTGGAGGCCACCGAGCCACTTTTGGATTTCCGGCTGGGTCATTCCTATCGCTTCGGGGTCATTCCTATCGCTTCGAGTAACTGGGTCATTCCTATCGCTTCGGGTAACAGGGCAATTCCTATCGCTTCCAGGGCCATTCCTATCGCTTCCAGGGCCATTCCTATTGTTTCGAGGGTCATTCCTATCGCTTCGGGGGTCATTCCTATTGCTTCGGGCCACCCGTTTCCATTCGCACGAGTTACCGACTGATCCAACTCTTTCGGACCGTTTCCCACCTATTTCACAGGGAAACCATCCAAACAATACCTGCCTCAAACCTCATTCCTCATGAATCCGTGGGAAATTTCATGTAGGCCCGAAACCTTCGAAACCCATTCAAATGAGATCGCATCATGTCACCAAAAACTTGAAAACATTATAAAATGTACTGTAACAAGCCTATATCATGTTATTTTCATGAATCATGACACAGGACATTTGGGACTTTCGGGTGTTTCGGGTAACAGGGCAATTCCTATCGCTTCGGGTCACCCGTTTCAAATCGCACGACTCTTTAGGACTGTTTCCCAACTATTTCACACGGAAACAATCCATCACGATAGCAAGCCGCATGTCCATTCTTCGTGAATCCGTGGGACAGGGAATGTAGGTCCGAAACCATCCAAACCCATTCCAATCATACCGCATCACTCCACAAAAGACACGAAAACATTATAAAACGTACTGTCACAAGCCTATATCATACCGTTTCATGAATCTTGATTCCTCCTAAACCAAACTCCTAGTGAGTAGGTAGTAATATGCGTGAACATGTTATTAAATTCTCAACCATAAAACTGCTGGGGTATACCAAAAAATTTATTTTTGTATTGGGACGCGTTCCAGAAAAAAATGTTGGGCCAGGCCAAAAAAATTATTTTAAGAGCCAACCAGTGGTAAAAAGTTGGGACACAACCGTGGCATGGCCGGCTGGAAACCAATCAATGGAATCACAACGATTGAATCGCGAATCGCTACTACATCAATGTTTGGAACATATTGGGGTACTCGAAATGAAAAACACTAGGTGTTTACCCAGCTCATGACAAAAAGAAACATGACAATTGAAAACATTTTGACCCACGATCGTGTGTGGCAAGGCCCACCTATGCAAGAGGTGGTAAAAGTCAAGAAATGTAAACCCAGATACAAGTCCAAAGCCAAGTGGAAAAAAAAAAAAAAAAAAAAAAAAAAAAAAAAAAAAAAAATTTTTTTTTTTTTTTTTTTTTTTTTTTTTTTTTTTTTCAATCAATTTCTTTTTGAAATGACAGTGACTGCTCCTTGTGCAAGGTGTTGCATCGATTCCAATTGGTTTTCCAAAAATGCAATACGATCTTCATACTGTTGTATGCGGATCTGTTCTGCTTCTTTCAATTCCGTAATGCGGACCCGTTGTGTTTCTTTCAATTCCACAATACGATCTTCATACTGTTGTATTCGAGCCTCTTCTGCTTTCCTCAATAAGATTTTCAAGGCGTCAATCTCTGCCGACATCTGATTTCGTACCTTTTCGTCGGCCGCAATACGATCTTCATACTGCTGTATTCGGGCCTGTTCCGCTTCTTTCAATTCCACAATACGATCTTCATACTGTTGTATTCGAGCCTTTTCAGCTTCCAATAATTGACTTCGTACCCTTTCAACGGCCGTTTCCACGGCTTCTGCCGTCCTTTCCAAATACTGCCGTTGCATTTTTTCATCGTCCCGCTCTTTCCGGCACTTTAGCAACTCGTTCTCCAACTCGATACACTTGGCATTCTGACGTTCCAACTGTTCGTTGTGCGTAAACACCATGAGGGAACGTTCTGCTTCAAAATCTTTTACTATATATGATTTCTTCATTTCAAACTCCTCCATCAACTCATGCTTGATGCTTTGAAAGTCATTCACCTCGCTCCGATGCCGTTGGCCCAACATGTACTTTTCTTCGTGTACGTTGTCCAAAAAAGAATTGCCGCGTCCCATTTGATGCACGCACCACTCTTTGTAGGGCATTTCCAGTAGAGACGGATTCGATTGCAATACCATCACTTGATCCGGTTTAAACATCCACAGATACGGACGATCGGTGGGTGGCGGCTCGTCTTCTGTCACATGGGATGGCTCCAGATACTTGGCCACAGGTACAACGCAACCCACAATAGGGATGTTGAGCTTCTTTACGTGAATGGACCGTTTCAATCCACTTCCTTTGACTTCATCGTACCAATACCTGGCCTTGCGTTGCTTGGCTCGAGAATGGACATAGTCATGCAAGCCGTTCTGGACCAATACGGACATGGCCACTTTGGCGTGAGGACTCAACGCGTGATGAAGATAATAATGGGAATTTCCGTCATAGTCATTTTTTTTACCAACCGTGCCATCACATTGCGCTTTCGATTGACTCACGTAAAACAGAGTATTGATTAACTGATGGATGGTCTTGATAGGGAATTTCAATTTAGCAGCCGTATTTTTAACCCTCATGCACGTCTTCCACTCCTTGTCCAACTGAACGTTCTTCTCCTTGACGAGCACCATATGCCGATGATGTTTCAGAGAAGCAGGTAATTTGGCACCGGGTGTTTTGCTTCCATCACACAAGCACCAATAAGGAAGCACATAGACACCCTTGATACTCAAAATGCTGGCAACAAAGTCTTTCCATACGGCCGCTCTGACGCTGACGTGGTACCACATGTGGGTATTTTCCAAATACTGTTGTAGGATGGGGTGCATAAAGTCCCCTAAACCACTTTCTTCGGAGTACGACACGTGTGTGGGGAGAAAAGGTCCTGTCAGAAACGGCGGCAACAGTCCGACTTCTTTATAAAACGTCCCCCAGGCCTTGCAGGGACGTCTTCCCGACATGCCACGTTTTGGCAATTGTAAAAAGGATAGACACGGTTCACAAGGACCCGACGCCGGATCGCATGGCGGTGGTGGTAAGCGAACTTTAAAACCTTTCGGGGGTCGAAACAAATGGGGAAATATTTCTTTGATGCACTCCATACGATGTTCGTTGGCTCGTTCACTGGTCCGTTCTGCACGTCTCCATGTGACGTTCCCCATGCAGAAAGGGCATTGTACATCTCGATCGATAGAGTGATTACGACCAAGGTGTACCGTTACATACTCACGGAGGGTCATTTCTAAACCACATTGCATAGCAGGACACTTTACGCGCAATAGCTGTTTACGATTGAACATGGAATAATAAGTGTTGGGAGCCATCACGAGGTGTATTCCACTTGCAAGTTGAACCAGACAGCAAGGCAATCCAATGAGCGCAGCAGTGTTGACTGACCAAGAACCAACTGGCAAATCCTTTGGTAAGCTCTGACTTATATACATTCAAAAAAAAAAAAAAAAAAAAAAAAAAAAAAAAAAAAAAAAAAAAAAAAAAAAAAAAATTTTTTTTTTTTTTTTTTTTTTTTTTTTTTTTTTTTTTTTTTTTTGCTAGGCTTTGTTTTGTGTAATCAATTGGTTTTCCAAGGCAGCAATACGATCCTGACACTTATTCATTATTTCATGCTTGAGGCTCTGAAAATCATTCACCTCCCTCCGATGCCGTTGGCGCAACATGTACTTTTCTTCGTGTACGTTGTCCAAAAAAGAATTGCCGCGTTTCATTTGGTGTACGCACCACTCTTTGTAGGGCATTTCGAGTAGAGACGGATTCGATTGCAATACCATCACTTGATCCGGTTTAAACATCCACAGATACGGACGATCGGTGGGCGGCGGCTCGTCTTCCGTCAAATGGGAAGGCTCCAGATACTTGGCAACAGGTACAACGCAACCCACAATAGGAATGTTGAGCGCCTTTACCCGAATGGACCGTCTCAATCCATGCCCTTTTACTTGCTCGAACCAATACCTGGCCTTGCGTTGCTTGGCTCGAGAATGGATATAGTCACTCAAACCGTTCTGGACCAATACGGACATGGCCACTTTGGCGTGAGGACTTAACGCGTGATGAAGATAATAATGGGAATTTCCGTCATAGTCATCTATTTTACCAGCCGTGCCGTCACATTGTGCTCTCGATTGACTCACGTAAAACAGAGTATTGATTAACTGATGGATGGTTTTTATAGGGATTTTCAATTTAGCTGCCGTATTTTTAACCCTCATGCACGTTTTCCACTCCTTGTCCAACTGAACGTTCTTCTCCTTGACGAGCACCATATGCCGATGATGTTTCAGAGAAGCAGGTATTTTTGCACGGGGTGTTTTGATTCCATCACACAAGCACCAATAAGGAAGCACATATACACCCTTCATACTCAAAATGCTGGCAACAAAGTCTTTCCATACGGCCGCTCTGACGCTGACGTGGTACCACATGTGGGTCTTTTGCCTAAACTGATGCAGGATGGGATGCATAAAGTCCCCTAAACCACTTTCTTCGGAGTACGACACGTGCGTGGGGAGAAAAGGTCCTGTCAGAAACGGTGGCAACAGTCCGACTTCTTTATAAAACGTCCCCCAGGCCTTGCAGGGTTTTCTTCCCGACATGCCCCGTTTTGGCAATTGTAAAAAGGATAGGCACGGTTCACAAGGTCCCGACGCCGATTCGCATGGCGGTGGTGGTAAGAGGACTTTAAAACCTTTCGGGGGTCGAAACAAATGGGGAAATTTTTCTTTGATGCACTCCATACGATGCTGGTTGATTTTGTCAGTGGTCCGTTCTGCGTATCTCCATGATAAGGCCCCCAAGCAAAAAGGGCATTGTACATCTGGATTGATCGAGTGAACACGACGAACGTGTACCGTTACATACTCACAGAGGGTCATTTCTAAACCACAATGGAAAACTGGACACTTTACATGCTTCATTTTTTTACGGCCAAACATTGTATAATAGATGCTAAGAGCCATATCAAGGTGTTTTCCACTTGCCAGTTTATCCAGACAGCAAGGTAATCCAATGAGCGCAGCAGTGTTGACTGACCAAGAACCAACTGGCAAATCCTTTGGTAAGCTCTGACTTATATACAGTCAAAAAAAAAAAAAAAAAAAAAAAAAAAAAAAAAAAAAAAAAAATTTTTTTTTTTTTTTTTTTTTTTTTTTTTTTTTTTTTTTTTTTTTTTTTTTTTTTTTTTTTTTTTTTTTTTTTTTAGGCCGATTTTAGGCCGAGTGTCAAAACTTTTTTTTGGTCCCTGTTTGGCTGGCCGACTGTTTTTCCAGTTGCGTTCCATTCGACCATGTATGTTCCTCCTGAAACAATCGGGCCATGTCCTTTTTCACATCCTCCACCTCGTTCGGCCACCGATATTGCTCTCGCAGTATCTTTTTACAATCACACAGGTTACTCAAACGTGGCGTGCCATAGTCCACACTGAGTGAGCATTGCGTCAAATGGGGTCCGTGGTCGGACAATCGAATCTTGTAATACCCACACGCAAATAACGTGTAAGTACACCTGCAAGGCATTCTCCCTCGACAATGGGCCAGATGCAAAAAATCCTTTTCTTGGTACAACGAGCCTCTGGGTGGCATGGAGGGCGGCACGTAAAACGTGGATGTCGGAAGATCACTCTTACAGATGCAATCGACACTGTTTAACGTGCAACCCGCCCGATGAATCATGTCATTGTCTTTAAAGTAGTTGGGATAGCCATACACATCACAACTACACAGCTCGGGCACCTGGGGACACGACGCCACGTGCGTTCCCTCCTCGGTTACCTTCAACAACAGGAACGCCACACCGCTCGTGAGGATTTGATCAAATTCTTTCCGGCATTCACACTCGAGGGGTCGATTGCATTTCAACAAGTGCAACTTGCGCGTCCGGTCTTGCCAAATGTAAATGGGATGCGGTCCCAGACAGGGATGCATCGATCCATGGTTGTTGTTCATGGCAATTTAAAAAAAATCTTGGCAAAAAAACCAAACACGTTGGTTGATGGTCGAGCAGGCAACTGAAAAATATTTCCCCCAGCTCAAGTCTTTATACCATTCAAAAAAAAAAAAAAAAAAAAAAAAAAAAAAAAAAAAAAAAAAAAAAAAAAAAAAAAAAAATTTTTTTTTTTTTTTTTTTTTTTTTTTTTTTTTTTGAATACATCCTCAGCTCGGGAAAAGTTTTGGGACGGTGACAAGTTGTTGCTTTAACTTTATGAAATTACAAAGTTGTTGTTCATGCCGCATTGTTTTCAAATTGGCTTTCCACGTTTCATTGGTGGAAAAACAGGTCTTTCCAGGCTTCCTGACCTGGCCTGACACGTTGCTGGCTCAGCGTCACACTCACTGGACACTCGTTTCACAGTATTTGCCATACATTTACACAGGCCACCTTACACTCGAAACCCATTGTCCCCAACACATGCCCAACTCCTACGCAAAGACTGTCAAACAAACGTTACACTCACAGGACACTCGTTTCACAGAACTTGCCATAGGTTGTACACAGTCCACCTTGCAACCCATCCTGCACTCGTTTCACAGAACTTGCCATAGGTTTTACACAGTCCACCTTGCCACCCATCCTGCACTCGTTTCACAGAACTTGCCATAGGTTTTACACAGTCCACCTTGCCACCCCTCCTGCACTCGTTTCACAGTATTTGCCATACATTTATACAGGCCACCTTGCATTCAACCACCCATGGTCCCAAAAATACATGCCAACTCCTACGCAAAGACTGTCAAAAAAAACCTCGCATCCACCTTGCACTCGACACCCATTGTCCCATGCCAACTCCTACCCAAAGACTGTCAAAATACATCCTGCACTCGTTTCACAGTACTTGCCATAGGTCTCACACAGTCGGCCGAAAAAATAGTGGAGCACCGTGACCTCTACAAAATTTTTTCAAATAAGCAAAACGACACAAGTGTGGGGGGGGTAAAAATTATTTTTATTTAAACGACAAATCGATTGGTTTTACAAATGTAATGGCCGATGGTTGTATGACGTCAGGGAAACGTCTGGGGGTCGTCAAGTCCAAAGGTTCATCTTGGGGTATGGGGGGTCGATCTTGGGGTGGTGGTTGGAAACCCAATTCCATTAACATGGCTTCATCCAAAATCGGAATTTCATCATCCTCATGTCCAAAAAGGAGTTCAGTCATGTCAAAGTGTATAGGGGTTGCAGGCTCCATCCAATTTGGCATGGATGGTTGCACCCTTGGTGGTGACACAACTGGTGGTTGCACAACTGGCTCGATGAATAGGGGTTGATGCACCACTGGAGGCTCGATGAAGAGGGGTTGATGCACAACAGGAGGGGCTGGCGATTGCACAGGCTCTTGATGCACCATTGCTGGCGAATACACCACTGGAGGCTCCATGAATAGCGGCTCTAGGAACAGGGGTTGATGCACAACAACTGGTTGCACAACTGGTGACGGCACAGGAGAAGATGTTGTCAAGTCCACAGGGGTGGGGTCCTCCCACGCAGGTGAAACAGGCTCACGAGATTCCACACGCTTGGGAATTTTAAACTGTCCCCAATTCTTGTGGGTAACACGAGTTGCTGGCTGTACAACACGAGTTGCTGGTGATGATTCCACACGATCTGGTGCTGGTGGTTCTACAGGCACACGAGCTGGCTCCACAACACGAGTTGCTGGTGGTTCTACAGGCACACGCTTGGGATTTTTACCCCAATTCTTCTGTACCTGTTTTCGTTTCATCTGCCGCTCTCGAGGCATCACCATCTCAGGTGGTCGATGGGCCGCAGGGGTCGGAGGTGGCACATTGTACGCACTCGCGCCATACGACTTGTGGGTCTTGAACGACTCCATGCCAGGAATCTCCACACTATTCGGCACCACGTCCACAGAGAAGAGGGTCTTTTGAACAGCCATCACCACGTACCGCGTGCCCGAAGGAATGCTGTACGTGGAATGGGGCTGAAACACGTACCGTTCGTAGAGCATCTGATCATAGGCACTCAAACTCCTACGCACGGTATTGGGCTGGGAGCGGGAATTGACACTGGCAGCAGGCAGTTCATAACACACCATGGGCGCAAACGACGTTTGGAACACGTGATGCATTCCAGGATCCACAATCCAGTGTCCAAACGTGAACCCGTGCTTGACCAAGTACATGTTATCCAGCCGAAACCCAAGTCGGGTATCGGCATTCTTCATGTTCCTTTCAGGATTTTTCATGAGTTTTTTCACAATCCGGTCCCACTGTAGTTCGTTGGGATCGAAATAGCCGGAATGTTTGGCCGAGTCCAAGCACCTCAAGAAATTGTCCAGAAATTTCCTGAACCAGTCCTTTGGCAGGGCGTTGTGATAAATCCTTTTATTTTCATGGGGCTCCATGAACGAAATGAAAGCTTGCACCCGATGTTGCCGGATTTCTTTTTCCCACACATCTGCATCGAAATACAAAGGCTCCAACTCTTCAGACACTCGATTCACGGGGAAAATATCCATTGCGACTTGAACGCTGACTGATGCCGACCCTCGAAAGCAGGCTTCCTTTTATAGGTCTTTTCCCCTGTCGCCAAACGCGCCAAACCGGTTGCTTTGCCAATGATGAAAACGTATTTCCAAGCTTGAATAGGAAAATCCAAACTTGAATGGAAAAAAATCCAATGATGAAAACGTATTTCCCCAAGCTTGAATGGCCAAAAAATGATTTTGCCAATTGAAATTCCCAATGTTGAATGTAAATCAATGAAAGCCAAACGTCAGTCCAAGCTTGTAACAGGAATTCCCAATGTTGAATCGGCCAGCCAAACGTATTTTGAATACCGACAACATAAGTACGATTCAGCCACTTGAAAACCTATTCAAGTTACACAGTCACTCAAAAAATATTTGGGGAGGCATCACTGCACAAGTGTTGGGAGCACAACTGAAAAACCTGTCCTACAGCTCGGGCTTATATACAAAAAAAAAAAAAAAAAAAAAAAAAAAAAAAAAAAAAAAAAAAAAAAAAAAAAAATTTTTTTTTTTTTTTTTTTTTTTTTTTTTTTTGAATATTTTTCTGGTGTCTGGAAAAAGTTTTCATGACGAGGGTACCAAAATTATTTTGTTTTCCACTTCCCCTTTACGATAGGCTATCAGCGTGGGTCCATTGTCCAGCCAAATCACGTTTGGCACCTGGCCTTCAGTCAAACCTTCCATTTTCATGTGCCAATCGGCAGGTTGAATTGGGTGTGGCGGCGAATCCGGACGAATATCCACAGGCAACAAGTTTATTTGATTCACCACGGCTTCCAGAGCAATTCCCAGGTTTCTGTCAATGGGTGGATCATCACTGCACCGATCCATAGCGATCACGAGTTCATCTTCACTGGCCTCCTCACTCTTGACAGTATCACCCTGTTCAATAGGTACAGCAGCACTCGGTGGATTGACCTGTGGACTCGAAACTGTTGAGTCACCACTCGAAACTGTTGGGTCACCACTCGAAAAGGGAGGCTCGGCAAGAGGAGCAGGATTCGAAACGGGGGGTTCATCAGCATTCCGTCGAGTCGGATCCCTACACCAGGTGACGTCTGCCACAAACTGATGAATCCAATCGGGAATGGACACATTGCCTTCCATCCCAGCAAAGAGGATAGGGGAATCTTTCACCGTGTCTGAAAACCGCTTCCGAAGCTGGACTGACCCTATTCCTCTGCAAAGCGTATCCACAAACATGTTGGCTTTGGTCAAATCTGCTTCCAACAGGCCATGGTACATGAATTCCGTGGAAATCAATTTGCATCTCAGCGTGTTGTGGGTATACCTGGGACCAGGGGGAAATACATCTTGTCCAACAACGACATGCTGCTGAAATCGGCTGGCAAAGGAATAAGGATTCTTTTTCCCCAAAAGAATGCCCAAGTCCACGATCCGCCAGTACAAGTATCCATCGCTACCCACCGCAGCGGCAAGGGGTTGGCAAAAAGAGCCAAGACAGAGGCGAAACCACATGACACAAGAAGGCAAATTGTATGTTGGAAGTGTAGAGAGCGTACAAGTCGGCGGATGGCCAAACAGCAACTGACAAATTCCTGTCAGCGCTACCGACTTATAAAGGGTTTTCAAAAAAAAAAAAAAAAAAAAAAAAAAAAAAAAAAAAAAAAAAAAAAAAAAAAATTTTTTTTTTTTTTTTTTTTTTTTTTTTTTTTTTTTTTTTTTTTTTTAAATACCTTACCAAAGCTTCTGAGTTGGGCAAGTCTCAAGTTGGGTGTGTCTGTTTTAGCAATTTACATTTTTAGTCTTCATCATCAGATATGTCTGACGGGAACCATTTATCCATGTCACGATAACATTTGCCAGAGATGCTTGTATGTTGAAGCACCTTCTTGCCATCGTCTGAGTAGTTTTGATCATTCTCGTCTGCTGAATTGTTTTGATCAGCTGTTGAATCGTTTTGATCAGCTGTTGAATCGTTTTGGTCAGCTGCCAAATTGTTTTGATCAGCTACCGAATTGTTTTGATCAGAATCCATTCTGAACCACACCACAAACTCGTCGTCAGCCTCCACACTTGCATCAGGATGCATGTCGACATCTGCCCGATCATCAGGTATGGAGGACGAACGGTCTGGCGTGGGTGTTAAATCCCCCTCATCATAGGGAATCATGCTGTCAGGAAACTCTTCCGTAGCCAACTCGTGAAAAACCGGTTCCCTTTGATCAAACTGCTTCTGGAATCCAGACGCAAGGGTAGAACGGATGGAACCCATTGACTGGGGAATTGCAAAAACGTGTAACACGAGTCGAGTGGTGAGGCAACTGGTGAGAGCGGTGTCCAAAAGGAAAGGCAACTGGTGAGAGCGGTGGCCAAAAGGAAAGGCAACTGGTGAGAGCGGCGTCCAAGAGGCAAGTGGTGAAAATCTTTCAGAGCCCTGCCTGTTATATACCCAATGAAAAAAAAAAAAAAAAAAAAAAAAAAAAAAAAAAAAAAAAAAAAAAAAAAAAAAAAAAAAAAAAAAATTTTTTTTTTTTTTTTTTTTTTTTTTTTTTTTTTTTTTTTTTTAAATTCTTACAAATGATTTTGAGTTGTTGGGAAATTGAGTTGAGCTCAGAATGATTTTGAGTGAATGATTTTCATCCTACTGTATTGGGTTTGTCAAAGTGATAGTATTGCGGATGGACTCTCAAGCTAGGCCCATATATTCTGAAAGCGACCGGAAAGCGTTCCATCCACGTCGTACAGTCACACTTGCAATAATTGACGGCCTTACACCGCCAGCAAGCCAATCCTCTGACCAGGTCTTCGGGAATCGGGAAACATCGCAACTCGCAACAATATCGAGGGGTGGACTTGCGCTGTTTGACCAATTCCACCAGGCTCCCATTGATGCGAGTCGTTCGAACCGGTGGTTGTGCCAACAGCACGTCCCGTTGCCGCGTGACACACAGACAGAAGCACTGGTCTGGACACAACAGGCAAATGTGGCGTGCGGGTTGAATACACATGTAATCACAGCAATGCAGGTCCCTCAATTTTTGCATGTACGTGGGGCAACGACAGCGACAGTAACCAAAGGACCGACATTTCTTGCACGCCATGCCATCCACCTGTGTTTGAGGGACTGGAAAACATTTCAAGGGACAGCAAAATGTCTTTGGCATACTTGACACAAATTCTTTGGCACACGAGATGATGACCAACCAGCAAGTGAAGGCTCTGCTCACGAGTCCTGACTTATACAGGCTTTCAAAAAAAAAAAAAAAAAAAAAAAAAAAAAAAAATTTTTTTTTTTTTTTTTTTTTTTTTTTTTTTTTTTTTTTTTTTTTTCCAATAGTTACAAATGATTTTGAGTTGGGCTTGTTGGGATTTGAGTTGAGGTTTTTGGGAATTTGAGTTGAGCTTCAAGTAGTTGGGAATTTGAGTTGAACTTCAAGTAGATGGGAATTTGTGGTTATGGTCTCGTGGTCGACACCATCTGTATGGCATTCATCGTCGTGCCCCGCTCGGCTTGTTTCATTTTGTTCTTTAACATGTCCAAGCCTCGTTCCAATTCCCCTATCGCTTCCACGTGTCGTTCGTACAGATCCTTGTACATGCCACTCAGCGTATCGTTGTATTCTTCCTGAACTCTGCCACAGGTGACCAGACACGATTTGCACGGCTGTACCATCTGCGGAACAGGTGGATACGTGGATTGCTGCAAACCTCGCATGGTACGTTGCAAGGATTTCAAATGTTCCGCTTCCTTCAGAATCACCTTGAGAAGGGCCACGTATTCCAAATGAATCGGATGGGCCGCTTTCTCCCGATCTCGATGACACAATCGGCCGTGCCGAATGTTACAGTCCACCAGCAAATTGGTAAACAGCTTGGAAGGGATCCGCACATCATCCTCCTCATCCATGGTGGTCAATCAGATGGCACTTGATAAAAAAAATAGCACAAGGTAACTTGAAACACGATGGACTGTTCGAGGTGGTGGCTGGCCGTCATCTGGAAAAACTTTTCCCACAGCCCTGAGTTATATACCCAGTAAAAAAAAAAAAAAAAAAAAAAAAAAAAAAAAAAAAAAAAAAAAAAAAAAAAAAAAAATTTTTTTTTTTTTTTTTTTTTTTTTTTTTTTTTTTTTTGAATCATTCAACATGATTTTTGAGTTGAGCCAGTTGAGAGTTTGAGTTGGGCTTCAAGTCATTAGCCCTCCATGACAAGTTTTTCAAGTTGTGTGCTGTTTTTTCAAGCTATCAGGATATGTTCTTCTTCACCACTCCGTTGCAACCGACGGTTCCCATCAGCACGCTTCCATTTCTGCTGAGCGTCTCGTGGTGCCGTATCGAAATATTCCAGCAGGGAATCGAGCCACGCTTGTTCCCTGACGTAATTGGCCAGTTGAAAGATTTGAAATTGCACCGGCAAGTGTTGCGAAGAGGGCACATTGTCCACGTACTCGACAGGTAGCTTGCGATCGTACAAGAAATGCCAGGTCGGTCCATCGTGCGTTCCCAAAATGGCTGGTCCACGATGATGCGTCGGTAAACAGGTTGAATAAAAGAAATCCACCAGAAACGTGTCGAGGTAGTCGAGTGGCACGTGAAATCCAGAGCCTGAAGAGCAGTTGACACCAATCGTCACGTGAAATTCAAAATTGATGGTATCCAGAAACACCAACTGGTGGGGCTGGCCATCTTTAAAATTAATCAACACGACGTAATCCACCATATGAATTGGATTGAGCTTGTGAACGGGTAAGTCATTCATGATGTCGGGCTTGAAGTGCAAATGGCAAAACTGGCTCAGGGGTCTGACTTTTATAGAACGATTCAAAAAAAAAAAAAAAAAAAAAAAAAAAAAAAAAAAAAAAAAAAAAAAAAAATAAAAATTTTTTTTTTTTTTTTTTTTTTTTTTTTTTTTTTTTTCAATGTGTCTCCAGATTCTTTTCAAGACTGCCAGCCCAGTTGTTGGCAACCCAATTTTTTTTTAGTGTTGTCTTTACAATTACATTTCGCTAACCATGGTTGGCCTTTGGATTTCCACTTGGAAACCATTTCAAGTCACTGGCCAACGTTGGATTCACGAAAACCATTTCATGCCAACGTTGGCAATTTTCTTGTTAAGAAAAATATGTTTCACATGCATCACGTTTCCACCCAAGGTTGGCTTCATGATGAACCCAAAAAAATGGGAGAGAGTCTTTTTTGAATGCATCCAAAAAAGACTCTCTCCCATTTTTTTGGGCCAAAATAAAAAAATGTCAAGATATGAGGGTGTGTCTGCAGGTCGGACAGGTATTGTGATTGACCAACCATTGAAAAAGGCATTCCGAATGAAACACATGTTTGCACGTGGTGGTATTGCGTGTAATGTACAGGTTTTCCAGGCAAATGGCACACGTTTCCGTGGTTTTAAAGTACGAGTCTGGCCACGGATAGCTGTACACCGAGGCCATCAGCATGTCCCCCATCTCTTCAATTTTTTCCAGGGCGAAAGGGAAGGGTTTCAGAGTCCAGGAATAGGCCAGCAGGTGGTAGAGATTGGGTAGTACCTGGTCCATGTAGACGGCTCTGAGGGCAGGATACGGGCTCGATTCATGTTTCGGGCAAAGGGGTTCCAGGTGCTCGGCGCGCATGTTGTTCCGGAACTGCCAGTAGGCCACGTCAAAGACGAAATCAATTTTGTCCGGTCCATCCCCGGGTACCAGGTCTCGAATGAAATCAAACACGGTAAATTCGGAGAGGTGTCCGACAGGCACGACATCGGGGGTCTGGATCTTGTGCAACACCGCACTGGCATTCAACATGAAGACTGTAAATTCCATCATGTCTTGAAACGACCTTGGCACGTAGGCCTGGATCGCAGCATCTCGATACGTGTCGCATGGAAACATATTTTGAATAAAATGATGCGTGCCACTCGCTGCGGTTCCTTTTTATAGTCGTAGCTGCAATTTGATTGGTCCGTCGGCATTTGACGTCATGTGAAGGCAACACCAACCATGGAAGCCAACGTTGATACTGTTGCAATATCCTGTCAACATTGGATAGCCACTTGAAATGAAATTCATGTGAAATGAAATTCCTGACCAACGTTGGAAGCCTTCTTAAGCGAAAAGAATATGATTCAACGTTGGCAATCTTCTTGTGTAAAAATATGTTTCATAGCGTTCCACACCAAGGTTGGCTTCACGATGAACCCAAAAAAATGGGAGAGAGTCTTTGAATGCATGAAGGAATTTAAAAAAAAATTCCTTCAAGCATCCAAAAGACTCTCTCCCATTTTTTCGGGGTTGGGGCCAAAGTCAATAGATGATATAATTTCTGCACGCCGGACAGGTATTGTGATCGCTCAGCCACAGGAACAGGCACCTCGAATGAAACGAATGGTGACAACAGGTGGTGTACCTTTCGATATAGAGAGTGTCGAGGCATATGGCACAGGGTTCGGCACTGCTCAGGTAGGATTCTGGAAACGGATACCTGTAGATGGAAGCCATCAGCAAATTGCCCAATTCTTCCAGTTTCCCTTCTGGTAAAGTGAAGGGCGTCAAAGTCCAGCAATGGGCCAGCATCTTGTATACGTCGGGCAGAACACGATCCATGTAGATGGCTTGGAGGGCAGGATGGGGATAGGAGGCATACTTTGGACAAAGTGGCTCGAGGTCGTCAGAGTACAGGTTGGCCTGTAATTGCCAATGCGCCACGTTGAACAAGTAATATTTCTCGTCGTACCTATCAGGTAACAGCTCCAGAAGGAAATCATACAGGTCCGACATGGGCTTCACAGCAACACCATCATCGGGGGGTGGTTGGGCCTTGTGTAAATCCGCACTCGCATTCAACATGAAGGTCGTAAATTCCATCAAGTCATGAAAAGATTTCTGCTTGTAGGACGTAATCTCCACATCTCGATACGTGTCGCAGGGAAACATAATTGCAAATGATGCCTTCCACTGGCTGCGAGTCCGTTTTATACTCGCAGCTGGCGTGGGATTGGTCCGTCGGCCTTTGACGTCATCTGAAGAATGACACCAACCATGGAAGCCAACGTTGGATGCACACGAAATGGAACTTCGAGTGATGCGATTGGCCAGTGGGTATTTGACGTCATCTGGTGGGTGGATCCACCATCATGAATTCAAAATAACCAACGTTGGATTGGGGGAAAACTTGTTCAACATGTCATTTTTTTAACACCCAAGCTTGGCAAGTTTCTTGCAAACAATTGCCAAGTAGGATTACCAAGGTTGGCAAGTAGTTTGACCCAAAAAAATGGGAGAGAGCTCTGCATATACAAGTGTAAATCACCTGTATATACAGAACTCTCTCCCATTTTTTTGGGTGAAAAGAAACACACCATTTCGGTCATTGGTTTTTATTTACAAACAGGGTTTTTTACAGGTATTCCTGTCCATATTTGTCTTCGTGTAGGTTTTCGGCCGCTCTGAAAGCCAAGAGTCCAGCATTCTGTTTCGGGCCCATCAGGTACCAGTGGTTCCCAAGCACACCTGCCCCTAGGAAATGAACCGTCCCTTCCGGCATGACGGGCTCCAGGTAGTGGTAGGTCGCCATGTCCAGGCATCCCACGTGTACCACATCGCCTTCTTCCTTCTGCAGGTGAGTCGCATAGAATTCGTGGCTCAGGTAGTGGGCCATGTCGTTCAGGTGCACCATGTCTGTATGATCGATCCCGTCGCGGTTGTCAAAGGGGTTGTTGGGGAGATTCCAATTCTTCAGCACGTCTGAATAGCCAAAGCGTAGGGAACTAGGGCTCGGCTCCACAGCCATCTGCACCTTGGTCGATTCAATCGAATTGAACACGATGCGGCGTGGGACGAACGCCCCCTCGTGCCACATGAATTGAGCCGTAGCAACAAAATCGAGTTGATCCATGTCGAGTGTTTGGTCCCAATGGCAAGTCGTCTGGCGCTTATATACTCTAGACGAGTGCCAAACCATCCCGCCAAATATTTTTTTAAACGCCAAATCATTTCCCAATGTTGGTTTGAAACATCATTTCCCAAATGTTGGTTTGAAACCATTCATGGAATATCTTTGAGCCAAGGTTGGTTTGAAACCATACATGGAATATCTTTCACCAAGGTTGGTGTCGTGAGGATTTTTTTTTTTAATGCGGGATCAATTCAATGGGATACTGCAACACCTTTGAAATACCCCCCACCACGGCCAAGTACCGATGGCATCGATCCAATTTGCAAAAAGGACAGGTCCCAATCACATCGAAATTCGTTTCCATCATAAATGTCCGGATGGTACTGTCGGTCATCATTTTCCACCGTAGTTTCGTCACTCTATCGGTAAAACACAGCCTCCCGACTTGCATTTTCAGCACGCATTCCATCACTTTGACGTGCAAGTCCCTAGTATTGTCCATGGAATACGTCATGAATCCGTTGGTCAAAGTAAATCCATTGTCCCGGATACAGAGGACAGCCATACATTTAGGATGAAAATGAACTTGCATGTCTCCTCCCGACACGACCAGTTTACGGGCTTCCGGGGGCATCCATGGACCGGTCGGCAATAGCAATTCAGGTTCCCGAATGACAATCTTTGCAGGTGGATGACGGGAAGGTGGGGGCGGACATGATTTACGGTAGGGTCGACGATATGCTGGCCGAGGTCGACGATAGGCTGGCTTGCGGTAGGGTTTTCTTTCACGGGCTGGCCGATGTTTTCTTTCATGGGGTTTGACAGGTTCACGAACAGGTTCACTGGATACAGGTGGCGGGGAATTCGGCCGGGGTGTTGGTGCATCCCCACGCCAATATTCAGGGGTCATTGGCAACGGGGACAGCGATTCGTCCAACAAGTAACTGATATCCATGACTTGTTCAAGTTGAGCACAAAGAGCAGCACGCACGGTCAGGCAGCAAGTGGGAAAAGTTTTCAAGGGTCCCGACTTATATACACACTCAAAAAAAAAAAAAAAAAAAAAAAAAAAAAAAAAAAAAAAAAAAAAAAAAAAAAAAAAAAAAATTTTTTTTTTTTTTTTTTTTTTTTTTTTTTTTTTTTTTTTTCCCAATGTACCAGTAACTCAAAAAAAGTTTTGTGGGTCAACCAGAAATTGTTGTCACCAGCACCATGTGTTTTCAAAATGACACACCACCAGTTCAGAGTGTTTCAGGCCAATGGTTTCTTGTAAACAACTCCTCAGGCCTACGTTGGATATCCCATTTGATTCATACCAACAATGGACTTGCACTTGTAAACAAAATATTAAAGTCCATTTCAAGTTCACCAAGGTTGGCTTCTGACTTGACCCAAAAAAATGGGAGAGAGCTTTCGAATGCCACATGTGGCACCCGAAAGCTCTCTCCCATTTTTTTGGGTTTGAAATGAAGCACAACACACAGGGGGAAAACAGACATTTATTCACAAAAAGGTGTTTTTTTACACATCCCAATAGGGATCGTTGGTAGACTGCCGGGCCAAAAACACTTGTTCGGCCGCTGCCATGGCAATTCCGTTGGCATCTGCATTTCGGCCCATCATGTACACAGAGTCCTTCATGACTTTAGGGCCCAGGTACTGCACCGTTCCCTCGGGAAAGAGGGGCTCCAGGTACATGAAGGTGGCCATGTCCACCGTACCCACCGTGGCACCCGCCCAGCCGTTGCAGTTGAGTATATTGTCATAAAAGTCCCGAGACAGGTATTTCGGCAGCTCGAGCACAGGTACTGGGAAGAGGGTTTCATCGTCCGGAATCTCTTCGAACGGGTTGTTGGGCACCAGCTGGATGTTCTTCTGAATGTCTTTATAGGTAAATCCGGTGAGGGACTCTTTGGCCGGCTGCACGCAATACTTTTCCTTGGAATCGTACACTGCCACAAACACCAGGTGTCGAGGGACCCAATCACCACCGTACCACATAAATTGCGCGTGGGCAACGAAATCCATGTTTGGATGCATGACTTTGCTCTGACTGCTTTTGCTCGAGACTGAATGATTGTGGCTGGATGCCCGCTGCCTTATATACTATCTGTCTGGCTCAACGCATGCGCACTGACACAAGCTGTGTTCTTGTAGGGGGGATGTCCAAGCTTGAAAAGATGCTGACCAAGCTTGATAGGATACCAAACTTGAAATGGAATAGTCTGACCAATGTTGGAAAACTATTCCAAACTTGAAATGAGTCAGACCAACCTTAATGGCTTATCGATTTCAAAGCGTTAAAACTTTCACAAGGAAATTTATTTCAATTACGATAAGCTTTCAGCGTGGGTCCATGCTGCAGCCAAATCACGTTTGGCAACTGATTCAAACCTTCCATTCTCATGTGCCAATCTTCAGGTTGAATCGGGTTTGGCGCTTCTTCACAATCTTCTGTTGGTTCACTGGAATCTGGCCTATCAATCACGAGCTCATCGGACTCTACAGATGCATTACTGAGTACCTGTTCAATTTTGATAGGTGAAACTGTTGGATCACCAGTCAAAAAGGGAGGATTGACAAGCGAAACGGTTTCTTCACCACCATTCTGTCGAGTAGGATCCCTCAACAATTGGACGTTTGAAATAAAATGATGAATCCAATCTGGAATGGACACATTTCCATCCATCCCCACCAAAAGTACAGGGGAATTCTTCACCGTGTCTGAAAATCGTGTCTGAATGTTGACAGACCCTATTCCTCTGCATAGGGTATCCACAAACTTGACGGCTTTGGTCAAATCCGCTTCCCGCAGGCGATGGTACATGAATTCCGTGGTAATCAATTTGCATTTCAGATTATTGTGGGTATACAGGGGTCCAGGGGGAAATACATCTTGTCCCGTGATGACATGCTGAGGAAATCGGCTGGCAAAAGCATAAGGATTCTTTTTTCCCAAAAGAATTGCCAAGTCCACAATGCGCCAGTACAAGCGTCCATCGGTACCTACTACAGCTGCGAGTGGTGGGCAAAAAGATCCAAGACGTAGGCGAAACCACATGATGCACCAAAAAAAAAAATCCTGAAGTGTTCGTATGGCAGCTTGGGCAAACAGCAACTGACAAATTTCATTCAAAGCTCTGACTTATAAAGGCTTCAAAAAAAAAAAAAAAAAAAAAAAAAAAAAAAAAAAAAAAAAAAAAAAAAAAATTTTTTTTTTTTTTTTTTTTTTTTTTTTTCGTGTGGCAGCTTACGAGTCGTGTGATGGGCAAACAGCAACTGGCCAAAAGGATCTTGAGCTCAGACTCTTATAAGGAACGATTCAAAAAAAAAAAAAAAAAAAAAAAAAAAAAAAAAAAAAAAAAAAAAAAAAAAAATTTTTTTTTTTTTTTTTTTTTTTTTTTTTTTTTTTTTTTTTTTTTTTTTTTTCGTGTGGCAGCTTACGAGTCGTGTGATGGGCAAACAGCAACTGGCCAAAAGGATCTTGAGCTCAGACTCTTATAAGGAACGATTCAAAAAAAAAAAAAAAAAAAAAAAAAAAAAAAAAAAAAAAAAAAAAAAAATTTTTTTTTTTTTTTTTTTTTTTTTTTTTTTTTTTTTTTTTTTTTTTTTTTGAATCGTTCCCCATAAGAGGTTGAGCTCAAGATCATTTTGGCCAGTTGCTGTTGGTCACTCGTTCCAGTCACAACATTGGTGTTGTTGAAAAAAAATCACAAGTCCAATATGATGGTATTTCTTTGGTTTAAATCCATAACTCTGGAAGTTTTGGGTCAGGATCGTCGGGAATCGTTTCTTCTGACCCGCCTTGCCATTCCACATCCAACGGTACCACTCTCAAGTCTGTCGCTCCATGACAACCGGATCTGATATTTTCACTTTGAAGAAATTTACCAAGTCCAAATGGGATTTCTTTGGAAAAATCCATCACTGTATTGGGCCGAATCCATCAAATGAAGCGGCATGAAGAGCAGAGTCCATCCGTCCAAAGTGGTCCACTGGTGGAAGGGTCTTTACAGTTGAAGCATCAGGCAGCAAGTGGCGATTGCCCAGTTTGCATGGCACTTATATACAGGAAATTCTCGCCAAGGCGCCAAGTATTCTTGCCAACTCGCCAAGTATTCTTGCCAAGGCGCCAAGTATTCTTGCCAACTCGCCAAGAATTCTTGGCAACGTGCCAATTCGAGGGGGGCTTGTTTCAGTCAGGCATGTTGGGTATCGTTGGACTCGTATGGAGGTTGGCTTTCATAGAGTGCCATGTGGACCACCTCATGGACCACCCACTTCCGGTTTATACTTTTTAGTGTTACCTATGGCATGTTGGGTGTCGTTGGACTCGTATGGAGGTTGGCTTTCATATAATGGCCCAGTGGACCACCTCATGGACCACCCACTTCCGGTTTATACTTTTCAACGTTACCTATGGCATGTTGGGTATCGTTGGACTCGTATGGAGGTTGGCTTTCATATAATGGCCCAGTGGACCACCTCATGGACCACCCACTTCCGGTTTATACTTTTCAACGTTACGTATGGCATGTTGGGTATCGTTAGACTCGTATGGAGGTTGGCTTTCATATAATGGCCCAGTGGACCACCTCATGGACCACCCACTTCCGGTTTATACTTTTCAACGTTACCTATGGCATGTTGGGTATCGTTAGACTCGTATGGAGGTTGGCTTTCATATAATGGCCCAGTGGACCACCTCATGGACCACCCACTTCCGGTTTATACTTTTCAACGTTACCTATGGCATGTTGGGTATCGTTGGACTCGTATGGAGGTTGGCTGTCCTATAGTGCCACGTGGACCACCTTATGGACCACCCACTTCCGGTTGACACTTTTCACCGTTACCTATGGCATGTTGGGTGTCGTTCGACTCGTATGGAGGTTGGCTGTCCTATAGTGCCATGTGGACCACCTCATGGACCACCCACTTCCAGTTTATACTTTTCAGTGTTACCTATGGCATGTTGGGTGTCGTTCGACTCGGAATGCTTGGACCAGTTGAATTAAAAATATGGGGACCACCTCAAGGACCACCCATTTCCGGTTTAAAATTTCAAGTCCACCACTATGGCATGTTGGGTATCGTTCGACTCGAAATGCTTGGACCAGTTGAATCAACTTGATGAGGACCACCTCATGGACCACCCCCATTTCCGGTTTCACTCTTATTTCAAATTCATGTGTCGTGTTGGGTGTCCCCAGACTCGTACGGACCCGTACTATCGAAAAAATGACCTCGGACCACTCAAAGACCACCTATTTCCGGGATTTTAAAATGGTCCTGAGTGGGTCATGTGGGGTATCGACACACTCGTGATGACAAATGCTCTCGGAAAACATGTATGACACATAGGTGGTCCCGTTTTGACTTTTTGAACTTGCTTCCAATGCGGCATGATGGGTATCGATGGACTCGGGAGATGGAACTGATGACATCCCCATCTTTTTTTTCCAATTTCATGCATATGGGGGCAAAATCCCATTTCCGGGTGCCCGTTCTCGAGAAACACATCAAACGAACGACATGGTCGGCTTTGGATCCACGTCCTCTTTCGTTTGCCGCAAACGGCGAGTCGATAACTCAATCGGTTCTCGAGTTATGAACCCAAATCTGACAATCTGGAAATCGAAACTCGTCCTTTCAAGCCAGTGTTCATTGCCGCAACTCCAAACGTTTCATGTGTCCCGTAATCCTTTTCGATAAGCTTTCGAATGGTGCAAGTGCCAAGACGATATCTGAATTTCCGGCCGAGTTATGGGCCAAAACACCAAAATCGAGAAACCGATTTTCGGGGTTTTTCGGGTCAATCCAACCGCTGCCTGGGTAAACCACACCGTCCAGAGTGTAGAGTGAACCGCCACGCATCTTTTGGTGCAAGTTTCAAGTCGATAGCTGGATTTCCGGCAGAGTTATGGATTCAAATACATGAACCCCGAAACTGAAATTGCTGTATTTCGGGTCAATTTAATAGCTGCAAGGGCAAATCATATCGCCACACGTGTACAGTGAACCGCCAGGCATCTTTTGCCACCAGTTTCAAGCCGATAGCTGCCTGGGTTGCCCAGTTACAGCGGATCAAAGCACTCCACCCTTCCCCCACATGTTAACCCTCTTATACCGATGCCAGCCGAATGCCTCCTTCCTCGTGAATCCATGAGAATGGAAAAGTAGGCCCGAAACCATCCAAACCCATTCAAATCATATTGAATCATGCCACAAAAGACACGAAAACATTGTAAAATGTACTAAAACACGCCTATATCACCTGTTTTTCGTAATATTATTTACTGGACAGGTAAACCTCTCATAGCGATTCAAGCCTCATTCCTCGGGAATCCGTGGAACAGGGAATGGAGGCCCTGAAACCATCTCAACCCATTGAAATCATATCGCATCATGCCACCAACATCATGAATTCCTTAACAAATGTATTGAAACACGCCTATATCCATGTTATTTTCATATATCACTCAATCTATCAATCGAGAGATGAGTGACTCCTGCTTGTGCCAATCATATCATCACAGGTGTAGAGTCCACCCATCTTTTGGTGGCGTCCCGCTATCTGGATTTCCGACAGGATCCAAATACATGAATCCCGAAACAGGGGGCAATCCAACAGCTGCCTGTGTCAATCACCTTGTCAAGGGTTTCGGGTGAACCGCCACCCATCGTTTGCCGTCTGTTTCCAATCAACAGCTGCACGGGTTGCCGAGTGATCCAAAGCATTCAGCCCATTTCCCAAATATTTCACTGGGAAACCCTTCAAACAATACAATCCTCTACATAAATGATGCTCTATTCATGAAATAAGCCTATATCACATCATTTAGTGTCATAATATTTTCGCTGCAAATAGGGCTGCAAGTGTGAAGAAACCCCATTGGGTTGATATTGTATTTTTTCAAGCTCCCAGAAAATAGGTTGGGGTTGCAAAAGACTTTTTTTGAAAAAAACGTTTCTTGTGGTGGTAAGCGCCACAACCCGGCAAAGTCCAAAAATACACACCCCCAGAGGAATGGAACCAATCAATTGGGAACCACAAACGATCTCGAACAACTAACTACCCGCTCGGATGGATACAACCAACGGAATATGTTTCACGGGAGAAACGAAATGAAAATCACTCACAAACCAATAACTTCTCCCCCCAAAAACTTTTTTCATGAGCTACAGATGTATCAAAAAAAAAAAAAAAAAAAAAAAAAAAAAAAAAAAAAAAAAAAAAAAAAAAAAAAAAAAAAAATTTTTTTTTTTTTTTTTTTTTTTTTTTTTTTTTTTTTTTTTTTTTTTTTTTTACTGTATATAAGTCGGGAGCATGGCAAAAGATTTGCCAGTTGCTGCTTGGTCGTCTGCCGGTCAACACTTGTGCATCATTGGATCACCGTCTGGATAAACTTGCAAGTGCCTCGTTATGGCTCGCAGCACCTATACTTCCATGTTCAGTCGTAAAAGAATGATGCCCGTCAAGTGTCCCCCATGTGGTTTAAAAATGACCCTAAATGAATATGTAACTGTACACGTGGGTCAGGTTCACTGTATCGATCGAGGTATACATTGCCCTTTTTGCATGGGGGAAGTCAGTTGGAGACGTAAAGAACGGACCGCTGAACGAACCAACCGGCATTTGATGGAGTGTATAAAAGAAACATTTCCCGATTTGTTTCAACGACCGAAAGGCCATAAAGTTCCCGTGCTGCCACCGCCGTGCAACGCGGCGTCGGGACATTGTCGAGAGTGCCGATCCTTTTTACAGTGGCCCAAAAGACGTGGCATGTCGGGAAGAAGTCGCTTCGAGGAATGGGGCACGTTTTATGAAGAAGTCGGACAGCTGCCACCGTTTTTGCAAGAACCTCTTCTCCCTACTCACGTGTCGTACTCCGAAGAGAGTGGTTTAGGGGACTTTATGTACCCCATCCTACACCAGTTTAGGCAACAGACCCACATGTGGTACCACGTCAGTGTCAGAGCCGCCGCATGGAATGACTTTGTAAATCACGTTTTGAGTAAAAAAGGTGTCTATGTACTGCCTTTTTGGTGCTTGTGTGATGGAAGCAAAACACCCGGTGCCAAATTACCTGCTTCACAGAAACATCATCGGCATATGGTGCTCGTCAAGGAGAAGAACGTTCAGTTGGAAAAAGAGTGGAAGACGTACATGAAGGTTAAAAACAAAGCCGCAAAATTGAAAATCCCTATAAAGACCTACCATCAGTTGATCCATACATTGTTTTACGTGAGCCGATCGAGAGCACAATGTGACGGCACGGCTGGTAAAATGGATGTCGACGAAGGACATTCCCATTATTATCTCCATCACCAGATGTATCCCCACGCCAAAGTGGCCATGTACACGTTGATCCCGAACGGTTTGAGTGAGTATATTCATTTTCGAGGCAAGGAACACAAGGCAAGGCATTGGTACGAGCAAGTCAAAGGGACTGGAAAGGAACGGTCCATTTTCGTCAAGGCGCTCAACATTCCTATTTCGGGTTGCGTTGTGCCTGTTGCCAAGCATCTGGAGCCTTCCCATTTGACGGAAGACGAGCCTCCACCCACCGATCGTCCGTATCTGTGGATGTTTAAACCGGAGGACGTGTTGGTATTGAAATCGAATCCATCTCTACTCGAAATGGGTTTCGAGGAGTGGTACGCGCACCAAATGAAATGCGGCAATTCTTTTTTGGACGCCGTACACAACGAAAAATACACGTTGGGCCAACGTCATCGAGAAGACGTGAATGACTTTCAAAGTATCAAGCATGAGTTGATGGAAATGTTTAAAGAAGAGAAATCCACCCTGTTACAGGCTCTTGAATCGGAACGTTCCCACACGGGGTCTGTGCATGAAAGGATGGAACATCAGCATGCCAAGTACCTCGAAATGGAAAATGAGTTGCAAATGTGCAGGAAAGAGCGGGACGATGAAAGAATGCAACGGCAGTGTTTGGAAAGGACGGCAGAAGCCGTGGAAACGGTACGAACCCAGTTGACGGCAGAGATTAACACCTTGAAAACCCTATTGAGGAAAGCAGAAAAGGCACGAATACAACAGTACGAAGATCGTATTGCGGCCGTTGAAATGGTCCGAAACCAAATGTCGGAAGAGATAAACGCCTTGAAAACCCAATTGAGGACAACGGAAGAGGCTCGAATACAGCAGTATGAAGATCGTATTGCGGAATTGAAAGAATCACACCGGGTCCGAGTACAGCAGAATGAAGATCGTATTGCTTACTTGGAAAATCAATTGGAAACGATGCAAAAACTTGCACAAGGAGCAGTATCGGTCATTTCAAAAAGACAGTGATTCAACAACTGATCCAATCATCGTGGCTCAAAGATTTTTTTAGTGGTTAAAAAAAAAAAAAAAAAAAAAAAAAAAAAAAAAAAAAAAAAAAAAAAAAATTTTTTTTTTTTTTTTTTTTTTTTTTTTTTTTTTTTTTTTTTTTTTTTTTTTTTTTTTACTGTATATAAGTTGGAGCTTGGCAAAGGATTTGCCAGTTGCTGCTTGGTTGTCTTCAAGTTGACACCCCTCTAGTGTTACCCTCATCATCATTGGTTCACCTAAGCCAGGTCCGTGCTGCTAGGCTGGATTACACGAACATCTGGATACACTTGCAAGTGGAAATCACCTCGTTATGGCTTACAACACTTATCGTAAAATGTACAATCGTAAAAAAATGATGCCCGTCAAGTGTCCCCGATGTGCTGTAGAAATGACCCTAGATGATTATGTAACGGTACACGTGGGTCGTGATCACTCTATCGATCCAGATGTACAATGCCCTTTTTGCATGGGGGACTTCACATGGAGACGTAAAGAACGTAACGCTGAAAGGGCCAACCAGCACCGTATGGAGTGCATAAAAGAACAATTTCCCCATTTGTTTCGACGACCGAAAGGTCGTAAAGTTCATGTCCCACCACCGCCGTGCGATTCGGCGCAGGGACCTTGTGAAAAATGCATGTCCATGATACAAATGCCAAAACGTGGCATGTTGGGAAGAAGTCTCCGCAAGGAATGGGGAACGTTTTATGAAGAAGTCGGACAGTTGCCACCGTTTCTGACAGGACCACTGCTCCCCACGCACGTGTCATTCGCCGAATGGAGTGGTTTAGGGGATTTCATACACCCCATCCTGCACCAGTATATACAAAATACCCACATGTGGTACCACGTCAGTGTCAGAGCCGCCGCATGGAAAGACTTTGTAACCCACATTTTGAGTATCAAGGGTGTATATGTGCTTCCTTATTGGTGCTTGTGTGATGCAATTAAAGCACCCTATGCCAACTTACCTGCTTTCAAGACGCATCATCGGCATATGGTGCTCGTCAAGGACAAGAACGTTCAGTTGGAAAAAGAGTGGAAAAAATACATGAGGATTAAAAACATTGCAGCGAAATTGAAAATCCCTATAAAGACCATCCATCAGTTGATCCATACCCTGTTTTACGTGAGTCAATCGAAAGCACAATGTGACGGCATGGCTTGTGAATCAGATGACCCTGACGGAAATTCCCATTATTATCTGCATCACCGTATGAGTCCCCACGCCAAAGTGGCCATGTACGCGTTGATCCAGAACGGCTTGTGTGACTATATCCATTTTCGAGGCATGAATCAGAAAGCAATACGTTGGTACGATAAAGTAAAAGGGGATGGATGGAAACGGTCCATTCCCCTAAAGCTGCTCGACATGGATATAGCGGGTTGCGCTTTGCCTTTTGCAAAGCATTTAGAGCCTTCCCATTTGCTGCGAGTGACGGAAAACACGCCTCTTCCCACCGATTGTCCGTATGTGTGGATGTATCAATCGGATCAAGTGATGGTATTGAAATCAAATCCGTCTCTACTCGAAATGCCCTACAACGAGTGGTACGTGCATCAGATGGATCACGGCAACAGTTTTACGGAAGCCATACAAGACGAAAAATACATGCTGTGTCAACGTCAACGGACAGCTTGTAATGATTTTCAAAGTATCAAGCTTCAGTATCAGGATCGTATTGCCGCTTTGGAAAATCAATTGATGCAACAACACCAATGTTGTGACTTGAACGAGTGACCAACAGCAACTACCCAAAATGATCTTGAGCTCCCGACTTATATACAGTAAAAAAAAAAAAAAAAAAAAAAAAAAAAAAAAAAAAAAAAAAAAAAAAAAAAAAAAAAATTTTTTTTTTTTTTTTTTTTTTTTTTTTTTTTTTTTTTTTTTTTTTTTTTTTTTTTTTTTTTTTTTTTTTGATACATCTGTAGCTCATGAAAAAAGTTTTTGGGGGGAGAAGTTATTGGTTTGTGAGTGATTTTCATTTCGTTTCTCCCGTGAAACATATTCCGTTGGTTGTATCCATCCGAGCGGGTAGTTAGTTGTTCGAGATCGTTTGTGGTTCCCAATTGATTGGTTCCATTCCTCTGGGGGTGTGTATTTTTGGACTTTGCCGGGTTGTGGCGCTTACCACCACAAGAAACGTTTTTTTCAAAAAAAGTCTTTTGCAACCCCAACCTATTTTCTGGGAGCTTGAAAAAATACAATATCAACCCAATGGGGTTTCTTCACACTTGCAGCCCTATTTGCAGCGAAAATATTATGACACTAAATGATGTGATATAGGCTTATTTCATGAATAGAGCATCATTTATGTAGAGGATTGTATTGTTTGAAGGGTTTCCCAGTGAAATATTTGGGAAATGGGCTGAATGCTTTGGATCACTCGGCAACCCGTGCAGCTGTTGATTGGAAACAGACGGCAAACGATGGGTGGCGGTTCACCCGAAACCCTTGACAAGGTGATTGACACAGGCAGCTGTTGGATTGCCCCCTGTTTCGGGATTCATGTATTTGGATCCTGTCGGAAATCCAGATAGCGGGACGCCACCAAAAGATGGGTGGACTCTACACCTGTGATGATATGATTGGCACAAGCAGGAGTCACTCATCTCTCGATTGATAGATTGAGTGATATATGAAAATAACATGGATATAGGCGTGTTTCAATACATTTGTTAAGGAATTCATGATGTTGGTGGCATGATGCGATATGATTTCAATGGGTTGAGATGGTTTCAGGGCCTCCATTCCCTGTTCCACGGATTCCCGAGGAATGAGGCTTGAATCGCTATGAGAGGTTTACCTGTCCAGTAAATAATATTACGAAAAACAGGTGATATAGGCGTGTTTTAGTACATTTTACAATGTTTTCGTGTCTTTTGTGGCATGATTCAATATGATTTGAATGGGTTTGGATGGTTTCGGGCCTACTTTTCCATTCTCATGGATTCACGAGGAAGGAGGCATTCGGCTGGCATCGGTATAAGAGGGTTAACATGTGGGGGAAGGGTGGAGTGCTTTGATCCGCTGTAACTGGGCAACCCAGGCAGCTATCGGCTTGAAACTGGTGGCAAAAGATGCCTGGCGGTTCACTGTACACGTGTGGCGATATGATTTGCCCTTGCAGCTATTAAATTGACCCGAAATACAGCAATTTCAGTTTCGGGGTTCATGTATTTGAATCCATAACTCTGCCGGAAATCCAGCTATCGACTTGAAACTTGCACCAAAAGATGCGTGGCGGTTCACTCTACACTCTGGACGGTGTGGTTTACCCAGGCAGCGGTTGGATTGACCCGAAAAACCCCGAAAATCGGTTTCTCGATTTTGGTGTTTTGGCCCATAACTCGGCCGGAAATTCAGATATCGTCTTGGCACTTGCACCATTCGAAAGCTTATCGAAAAGGATTACGGGACACATGAAACGTTTGGAGTTGCGGCAATGAACACTGGCTTGAAAGGACGAGTTTCGATTTCCAGATTGTCAGATTTGGGTTCATAACTCGAGAACCGATTGAGTTATCGACTCGCCGTTTGCGGCAAACGAAAGAGGACGTGGATCCAAAGCCGACCATGTCGTTCGTTTGATGTGTTTCTCGAGAACGGGCACCCGGAAATGGGATTTTGCCCCCATATGCATGAAATTGGAAAAAAAAGATGGGGATGTCATCAGTTCCATCTCCCGAGTCCATCGATACCCATCATGCCGCATTGGAAGCAAGTTCAAAAAGTCAAAACGGGACCACCTATGTGTCATACATGTTTTCCGAGAGCATTTGTCATCACGAGTGTGTCGATACCCCACATGACCCACTCAGGACCATTTTAAAATCCCGGAAATAGGTGGTCTTTGAGTGGTCCGAGGTCATTTTTTCGATAGTACGGGTCCGTACGAGTCTGGGGACACCCAACACGACACATGAATTTGAAATAAGAGTGAAACCGGAAATGGGGGTGGTCCATGAGGTGGTCCTCATCAAGTTGATTCAACTGGTCCAAGCATTTCGAGTCGAACGATACCCAACATGCCATAGTGGTGGACTTGAAATTTTAAACCGGAAGTGGGTGGTCCATGAGGTGGTCCCCATATTTTTAATTCAACTGGTCCAAGCATTCCGAGTCGAACGACACCCAACATGCCATAGGTAACGGTGAAAAGTATAAACCGGAAGTGGGTGGTCCATGAGGTGGTCCACATGGTACTCTATGAAAGCCAACCTCCATACGAGTCGAACGATACCCAACATGCCATAGGTAACGGTGAAAAGTATAAACCGGAAGTGGGTGGTCCATAAGGTGGTCCACGTGGCACTATAGGACAGCCAACCTCCATACGAGTCCAACGATACCCAACATGCCATAGGTAACGTTGAAAAGTATAAACCGGAAGTGGGTGGTCCATGAGGTGGTCCACTGGGCCATTATATGAAAGCCAACCTCCATACGAGTCTAACGATACCCAACATGCCATAGGTAACGTTGAAAAGTATAAACCGGAAGTGGGTGGTCCATGAGGTGGTCCACTGGGCCATTATATGAAAGCCAACCTCCATACGAGTCTAACGATACCCAACATGCCATACGTAACGTTGAAAAGTATAAACCGGAAGTGGGTGGTCCATGAGGTGGTCCACTGGGCCATTATATGAAAGCCAACCTCCATACGAGTCCAACGATACCCAACATGCCATAGGTAACGTTGAAAAGTATAAACCGGAAGTGGGTGGTCCATGAGGTGGTCCACTGGGCCATTATATGAAAGCCAACCTCCATACGAGTCCAACGACACCCAACATGCCATAGGTAACACTAAAAAGTATAAACCGGAAGTGGGTGGTCCATGAGGTGGTCCACATGGCACTCTATGAAAGCCAACCTCCATACGAGTCCAACGATACCCAACATGCCTGACTGAAACAAGCCCCCCTCGAATTGGCACGTTGCCAAGAATTCTTGGCGAGTTGGCAAGAATACTTGGCGCCTTGGCAAGAATACTTGGCGAGTTGGCAAGAATACTTGGCGCCTTGGCGAGAATTTCCTGTATATAAGTGCCATGCAAACTGGGCAATCGCCACTTGCTGCCTGATGCTTCAACTGTAAAGACCCTTCCACCAGTGGACCACTTTGGACGGATGGACTCTGCTCTTCATGCCGCTTCATTTGATGGATTCGGCCCAATACAGTGATGGATTTTTCCAAAGAAATCCCATTTGGACTTGGTAAATTTCTTCAAAGTGAAAATATCAGATCCGGTTGTCATGGAGCGACAGACTTGAGAGTGGTACCGTTGGATGTGGAATGGCAAGGCGGGTCAGAAGAAACGATTCCCGACGATCCTGACCCAAAACTTCCAGAGTTATGGATTTAAACCAAAGAAATACCATCATATTGGACTTGTGATTTTTTTTCAACAACACCAATGTTGTGACTGGAACGAGTGACCAACAGCAACTGGCCAAAATGATCTTGAGCTCAACCTCTTATTGGGGAACGATTCAAAAAAAAAAAAAAAAAAAAAAAAAAAAAAAAAAAAAAAAAAAAAAAAAAAAAAAAAATATAAAAAAAAAATTTTTTTTTTTTTTTTTTTTTTTTTTTTTTGAATCGTTCCTTATAAGAGTCTGAGCTCAAGATCCTTTTGGCCAGTTGCTGTTTGCCCATCACACGACTCGTAAGCTGCCACACGAAAAAAAAAAAAAAAAAAAAAAAAAAAAAAAAAAAAAAAAAAAAAAAAAAAAAAAAAAAATTTTTTTTTTTTTTTTTTTTTTTTTTTTTTTTTTTTTTTTTTTTTTGAATCGTTCCTTATAAGAGTCTGAGCTCAAGATCCTTTTGGCCAGTTGCTGTTTGCCCATCACACGACTCGTAAGCTGCCACACGAAAAAAAAAAAAAAAAAAAAAAAAAAAAAAAAAAAAAAAAAAAAAAATTTTTTTTTTTTTTTTTTTTTTTTTTTTTTTTTTTTTTTTTTTTTTTTTTTTTTTTTTTTTTTTTGAAGCCTTTATAAGTCAGAGCTTTGAATGAAATTTGTCAGTTGCTGTTTGCCCAAGCTGCCATACGAACACTTCAGGATTTTTTTTTTTGGTGCATCATGTGGTTTCGCCTACGTCTTGGATCTTTTTGCCCACCACTCGCAGCTGTAGTAGGTACCGATGGACGCTTGTACTGGCGCATTGTGGACTTGGCAATTCTTTTGGGAAAAAAGAATCCTTATGCTTTTGCCAGCCGATTTCCTCAGCATGTCATCACGGGACAAGATGTATTTCCCCCTGGACCCCTGTATACCCACAATAATCTGAAATGCAAATTGATTACCACGGAATTCATGTACCATCGCCTGCGGGAAGCGGATTTGACCAAAGCCGTCAAGTTTGTGGATACCCTATGCAGAGGAATAGGGTCTGTCAACATTCAGACACGATTTTCAGACACGGTGAAGAATTCCCCTGTACTTTTGGTGGGGATGGATGGAAATGTGTCCATTCCAGATTGGATTCATCATTTTATTTCAAACGTCCAATTGTTGAGGGATCCTACTCGACAGAATGGTGGTGAAGAAACCGTTTCGCTTGTCAATCCTCCCTTTTTGACTGGTGATCCAACAGTTTCACCTATCAAAATTGAACAGGTACTCAGTAATGCATCTGTAGAGTCCGATGAGCTCGTGATTGATAGGCCAGATTCCAGTGAACCAACAGAAGATTGTGAAGAAGCGCCAAACCCGATTCAACCTGAAGATTGGCACATGAGAATGGAAGGTTTGAATCAGTTGCCAAACGTGATTTGGCTGCAGCATGGACCCACGCTGAAAGCTTATCGTAATTGAAATAAATTTCCTTGTGAAAGTTTTAACGCTTTGAAATCGATAAGCCATTAAGGTTGGTCTGACTCATTTCAAGTTTGGAATAGTTTTCCAACATTGGTCAGACTATTCCATTTCAAGTTTGGTATCCTATCAAGCTTGGTCAGCATCTTTTCAAGCTTGGACATCCCCCCTACAAGAACACAGCTTGTGTCAGTGCGCATGCGTTGAGCCAGACAGATAGTATATAAGGCAGCGGGCATCCAGCCACAATCATTCAGTCTCGAGCAAAAGCAGTCAGAGCAAAGTCATGCATTTCGTTGCCCACGCGCAATTTATGTGGTACGGTGGTGATTGGGTCCCTCGACACCTGGTGTTTGTGGCAGTGTACGATTCCAAGGAAAAGTATTGCGTGCAGCCGGCCAAAGAGTCCCTCACCGGATTTACCTATAAAGACATTCAGAAGAACATCCAGCTGGTGCCCAACAACCCGTTCGAAGAGATTCCGGACGATGAAACCCTCTTCCCAGTACCTGTGCTCGAGCTGCCGAAATACCTGTCTCGGGACTTTTATGACAATATACTCAACTGCAACGGCTGGGCGGGTGCCACGGTGGGTACGGTGGACATGGCCACCTTCATGTACCTGGAGCCCCTCTTTCCCGAGGGAACGGTGCAGTACCTGGGCCCTAAAGTCATGAAGGACTCTGTGTACATGATGGGCCGAAATGCAGATGCCAACGGAATTGCCATGGCAGCGGCCGAACAAGTGTTTTTGGCCCGGCAGTCTACCAACGATCCCTATTGGGATGTGTAAAAAAACACCTTTTTGTGAATAAATGTCTGTTTTCCCCCTGTGTGTTGTGCTTCATTTCAAACCCAAAAAAATGGGAGAGAGCTTTCGGGTGCCACATGTGGCATTCGAAAGCTCTCTCCCATTTTTTTGGGTCAAGTCAGAAGCCAACCTTGGTGAACTTGAAATGGACTTTAATATTTTGTTTACAAGTGCAAGTCCATTGTTGGTATGAATCAAATGGGATATCCAACGTAGGCCTGAGGAGTTGTTTACAAGAAACCATTGGCCTGAAACACTCTGAACTGGTGGTGTGTCATTTTGAAAACACATGGTGCTGGTGACAACAATTTCTGGTTGACCCACAAAACTTTTTTTGAGTTACTGGTACATTGGGAAAAAAAAAAAAAAAAAAAAAAAAAAAAAAAAAAAAAAAAAAAAAAAATTTTTTTTTTTTTTTTTTTTTTTTTTTTTTTTTTTTTTTTTTGAGTGTGTATATAAGTCGGGACCCTTGAAAACTTTTCCCACTTGCTGCCTGACCGTGCGTGCTGCTCTTTGTGCTCAACTTGAACAAGTCATGGATATCAGTTACTTGTTGGACGAATCGCTGTCCCCGTTGCCAATGACCCCTGAATATTGGCGTGGGGATGCACCAACACCCCGGCCGAATTCCCCGCCACCTGTATCCAGTGAACCTGTTCGTGAACCTGTCAAACCCCATGAAAGAAAACATCGGCCAGCCCGTGAAAGAAAACCCTACCGCAAGCCAGCCTATCGTCGACCTCGGCCAGCATATCGTCGACCCTACCGTAAATCATGTCCGCCCCCACCTTCCCGTCATCCACCTGCAAAGATTGTCATTCGGGAACCTGAATTGCTATTGCCGACCGGTCCATGGATGCCCCCGGAAGCCCGTAAACTGGTCGTGTCGGGAGGAGACATGCAAGTTCATTTTCATCCTAAATGTATGGCTGTCCTCTGTATCCGGGACAATGGATTTACTTTGACCAACGGATTCATGACGTATTCCATGGACAATACTAGGGACTTGCACGTCAAAGTGATGGAATGCGTGCTGAAAATGCAAGTCGGGAGGCTGTGTTTTACCGATAGAGTGACGAAACTACGGTGGAAAATGATGACCGACAGTACCATCCGGACATTTATGATGGAAACGAATTTCGATGTGATTGGGACCTGTCCTTTTTGCAAATTGGATCGATGCCATCGGTACTTGGCCGTGGTGGGGGGTATTTCAAAGGTGTTGCAGTATCCCATTGAATTGATCCCGCATTAAAAAAAAAAAATCCTCACGACACCAACCTTGGTGAAAGATATTCCATGTATGGTTTCAAACCAACCTTGGCTCAAAGATATTCCATGAATGGTTTCAAACCAACATTTGGGAAATGATGTTTCAAACCAACATTGGGAAATGATTTGGCGTTTAAAAAAATATTTGGCGGGATGGTTTGGCACTCGTCTAGAGTATATAAGCGCCAGACGACTTGCCATTGGGACCAAACACTCGACATGGATCAACTCGATTTTGTTGCTACGGCTCAATTCATGTGGCACGAGGGGGCGTTCGTCCCACGCCGCATCGTGTTCAATTCGATTGAATCGACCAAGGTGCAGATGGCTGTGGAGCCGAGCCCTAGTTCCCTACGCTTTGGCTATTCAGACGTGCTGAAGAATTGGAATCTCCCCAACAACCCCTTTGACAACCGCGACGGGATCGATCATACAGACATGGTGCACCTGAACGACATGGCCCACTACCTGAGCCACGAATTCTATGCGACTCACCTGCAGAAGGAAGAAGGCGATGTGGTACACGTGGGATGCCTGGACATGGCGACCTACCACTACCTGGAGCCCGTCATGCCGGAAGGGACGGTTCATTTCCTAGGGGCAGGTGTGCTTGGGAACCACTGGTACCTGATGGGCCCGAAACAGAATGCTGGACTCTTGGCTTTCAGAGCGGCCGAAAACCTACACGAAGACAAATATGGACAGGAATACCTGTAAAAAACCCTGTTTGTAAATAAAAACCAATGACCGAAATGGTGTGTTTCTTTTCACCCAAAAAAATGGGAGAGAGTTCTGTATATACAGGTGATTTACACTTGTATATGCAGAGCTCTCTCCCATTTTTTTGGGTCAAACTACTTGCCAACCTTGGTAATCCTACTTGGCAATTGTTTGCAAGAAACTTGCCAAGCTTGGGTGTTAAAAAAATGACATGTTGAACAAGTTTTCCCCCAATCCAACGTTGGTTATTTTGAATTCATGATGGTGGATCCACCCACCAGATGACGTCAAATACCCACTGGCCAATCGCATCACTCGAAGTTCCATTTCGTGTGCATCCAACGTTGGCTTCCATGGTTGGTGTCATTCTTCAGATGACGTCAAAGGCCGACGGACCAATCCCACGCCAGCTGCGAGTATAAAACGGACTCGCAGCCAGTGGAAGGCATCATTTGCAATTATGTTTCCCTGCGACACGTATCGAGATGTGGAGATTACGTCCTACAAGCAGAAATCTTTTCATGACTTGATGGAATTTACGACCTTCATGTTGAATGCGAGTGCGGATTTACACAAGGCCCAACCACCCCCCGATGATGGTGTTGCTGTGAAGCCCATGTCGGACCTGTATGATTTCCTTCTGGAGCTGTTACCTGATAGGTACGACGAGAAATATTACTTGTTCAACGTGGCGCATTGGCAATTACAGGCCAACCTGTACTCTGACGACCTCGAGCCACTTTGTCCAAAGTATGCCTCCTATCCCCATCCTGCCCTCCAAGCCATCTACATGGATCGTGTTCTGCCCGACGTATACAAGATGCTGGCCCATTGCTGGACTTTGACGCCCTTCACTTTACCAGAAGGGAAACTGGAAGAATTGGGCAATTTGCTGATGGCTTCCATCTACAGGTATCCGTTTCCAGAATCCTACCTGAGCAGTGCCGAACCCTGTGCCATATGCCTCGACACTCTCTATATCGAAAGGTACACCACCTGTTGTCACCATTCGTTTCATTCGAGGTGCCTGTTCCTGTGGCTGAGCGATCACAATACCTGTCCGGCGTGCAGAAATTATATCATCTATTGACTTTGGCCCCAACCCCGAAAAAATGGGAGAGAGTCTTTTGGATGCTTGAAGGAATTTTTTTTTAAATTCCTTCATGCATTCAAAGACTCTCTCCCATTTTTTTGGGTTCATCGTGAAGCCAACCTTGGTGTGGAACGCTATGAAACATATTTTTACACAAGAAGATTGCCAACGTTGAATCATATTCTTTTCGCTTAAGAAGGCTTCCAACGTTGGTCAGGAATTTCATTTCACATGAATTTCATTTCAAGTGGCTATCCAATGTTGACAGGATATTGCAACAGTATCAACGTTGGCTTCCATGGTTGGTGTTGCCTTCACATGACGTCAAATGCCGACGGACCAATCAAATTGCAGCTACGACTATAAAAAGGAACCGCAGCGAGTGGCACGCATCATTTTATTCAAAATATGTTTCCATGCGACACGTATCGAGATGCTGCGATCCAGGCCTACGTGCCAAGGTCGTTTCAAGACATGATGGAATTTACAGTCTTCATGTTGAATGCCAGTGCGGTGTTGCACAAGATCCAGACCCCCGATGTCGTGCCTGTCGGACACCTCTCCGAATTTACCGTGTTTGATTTCATTCGAGACCTGGTACCCGGGGATGGACCGGACAAAATTGATTTCGTCTTTGACGTGGCCTACTGGCAGTTCCGGAACAACATGCGCGCCGAGCACCTGGAACCCCTTTGCCCGAAACATGAATCGAGCCCGTATCCTGCCCTCAGAGCCGTCTACATGGACCAGGTACTACCCAATCTCTACCACCTGCTGGCCTATTCCTGGACTCTGAAACCCTTCCCTTTCGCCCTGGAAAAAATTGAAGAGATGGGGGACATGCTGATGGCCTCGGTGTACAGCTATCCGTGGCCAGACTCGTACTTTAAAACCACGGAAACGTGTGCCATTTGCCTGGAAAACCTGTACATTACACGCAATACCACCACGTGCAAACATGTGTTTCATTCGGAATGCCTTTTTCAATGGTTGGTCAATCACAATACCTGTCCGACCTGCAGACACACCCTCATATCTTGACATTTTTTTATTTTGGCCCAAAAAAATGGGAGAGAGTCTTTTTTGGATGCATTCAAAAAAGACTCTCTCCCATTTTTTTGGGTTCATCATGAAGCCAACCTTGGGTGGAAACGTGATGCATGTGAAACATATTTTTCTTAACAAGAAAATTGCCAACGTTGGCATGAAATGGTTTTCGTGAATCCAACGTTGGCCAGTGACTTGAAATGGTTTCCAAGTGGAAATCCAAAGGCCAACCATGGTTAGCGAAATGTAATTGTAAAGACAACACTAAAAAAAAATTGGGTTGCCAACAACTGGGCTGGCAGTCTTGAAAAGAATCTGGAGACACATTGAAAAAAAAAAAAAAAAAAAAAAAAAAAAAAAAAAAAAAAAAAAAAAAAAAAAAAAAAAAAAAAAAAAATTTTTTTTTTTTTTTTTTTTTTTTTTTTTTTTTTTTTTTTTTTTTTTGAATCGTTCTATAAAAGTCAGACCCCTGAGCCAGTTTTGCCATTTGCACTTCAAGCCCGACATCATGAATGACTTACCCGTTCACAAGCTCAATCCAATTCATATGGTGGATTACGTCGTGTTGATTAATTTTAAAGATGGCCAGCCCCACCAGTTGGTGTTTCGGATACCATCAATTTTGAATTTCACGTGACGATTGGTGTCAACTGCTCTTCAGGCTCTGGATTTCACGTGCCACTCGACTACCTCGACACGTTTCTGGTGGATTTCTTTTATTCAACCTGTTTACCGACGCATCATCGTGGACCAGCCATTTTGGGAACGCACGATGGACCGACCTGGCATTTCTTGTACGATCGCAAGCTACCTGTCGAGTACGTGGACAATGTGCCCTCTTCGCAACACTTGCCGGTGCAATTTCAAATCTTTCAACTGGCCAATTACGTCAGGGAACAAGCGTGGCTCGATTCCCTGCTGGAATATTTCGATACGGCACCACGAGACGCTCAGCAGAAATGGAAGCGTGCTGATGGGAACCGTCGGTTGCAACGGAGTGGTGAAGAAGAACATATCCTGATAGCTTGAAAAAACAGCACACAACTTGAAAAACTTGTCATGGAGGGCTAATGACTTGAAGCCCAACTCAAACTCTCAACTGGCTCAACTCAAAAATCATGTTGAATGATTCAAAAAAAAAAAAAAAAAAAAAAAAAAAAAAAAAAAAAAAAAAAAAAAAAAAAAAAAATTTTTTTTTTTTTTTTTTTTTTTTTTTTTTTTTTTTTTTTTTTTTTTTTTTTTTTTTTACTGGGTATATAACTCAGGGCTGTGGGAAAAGTTTTTCCAGATGACGGCCAGCCACCACCTCGAACAGTCCATCGTGTTTCAAGTTACCTTGTGCTATTTTTTTTATCAAGTGCCATCTGATTGACCACCATGGATGAGGAGGATGATGTGCGGATCCCTTCCAAGCTGTTTACCAATTTGCTGGTGGACTGTAACATTCGGCACGGCCGATTGTGTCATCGAGATCGGGAGAAAGCGGCCCATCCGATTCATTTGGAATACGTGGCCCTTCTCAAGGTGATTCTGAAGGAAGCGGAACATTTGAAATCCTTGCAACGTACCATGCGAGGTTTGCAGCAATCCACGTATCCACCTGTTCCGCAGATGGTACAGCCGTGCAAATCGTGTCTGGTCACCTGTGGCAGAGTTCAGGAAGAATACAACGATACGCTGAGTGGCATGTACAAGGATCTGTACGAACGACACGTGGAAGCGATAGGGGAATTGGAACGAGGCTTGGACATGTTAAAGAACAAAATGAAACAAGCCGAGCGGGGCACGACGATGAATGCCATACAGATGGTGTCGACCACGAGACCATAACCACAAATTCCCATCTACTTGAAGTTCAACTCAAATTCCCAACTACTTGAAGCTCAACTCAAATTCCCAAAAACCTCAACTCAAATCCCAACAAGCCCAACTCAAAATCATTTGTAACTATTGGAAAAAAAAAAGAAAAAAAAAAAAAAAAAAAAAAAAAAAAAAAAAAAAAAAATTTTTTTTTTTTTTTTTTTTTTTTTTTTTTTTTTTTTTTTTTTTTTTTTTTTTTTGAAAGCCTGTATAAGTCAGGACTCGTGAGCAGAGCCTTCACTTGCTGGTTGGTCATCATCTCGTGTGCCAAAGAATTTGTGTCAAGTATGCCAAAGACATTTTGCTGTCCCTTGAAATGTTTTCCAGTCCCTCAAACACAGGTGGATGGCATGGCGTGCAAGAAATGTCGGTCCTTTGGTTACTGTCGCTGTCGTTGCCCCACGTACATGCAAAAATTGAGGGACCTGCATTGCTGTGATTACATGTGTATTCAACCCGCACGCCACATTTGCCTGTTGTGTCCAGACCAGTGCTTCTGTCTGTGTGTCACGCGGCAACGGGACGTGCTGTTGGCACAACCACCGGTTCGAACGACTCGCATCAATGGGAGCCTGGTGGAATTGGTCAAACAGCGCAAGTCCACCCCTCGATATTGTTGCGAGTTGCGATGTTTCCCGATTCCCGAAGACCTGGTCAGAGGATTGGCTTGCTGGCGGTGTAAGGCCGTCAATTATTGCAAGTGTGACTGTACGACGTGGATGGAACGCTTTCCGGTCGCTTTCAGAATATATGGGCCTAGCTTGAGAGTCCATCCGCAATACTATCACTTTGACAAACCCAATACAGTAGGATGAAAATCATTCACTCAAAATCATTCTGAGCTCAACTCAATTTCCCAACAACTCAAAATCATTTGTAAGAATTTAAAAAAAAAAAAAAAAAAAAAAAAAAAAAAAAAAAAAAAAAAAAAAAAAATTTTTTTTTTTTTTTTTTTTTTTTTTTTTTTTTTTTTTTTTTTTTTTTTTTTTTTTTTTCATTGGGTATATAACAGGCAGGGCTCTGAAAGATTTTCACCACTTGCCTCTTGGACGCCGCTCTCACCAGTTGCCTTTCCTTTTGGCCACCGCTCTCACCAGTTGCCTTTCCTTTTGGACACCGCTCTCACCAGTTGCCTCACCACTCGACTCGTGTTACACGTTTTTGCAATTCCCCAGTCAATGGGTTCCATCCGTTCTACCCTTGCGTCTGGATTCCAGAAGCAGTTTGATCAAAGGGAACCGGTTTTTCACGAGTTGGCTACGGAAGAGTTTCCTGACAGCATGATTCCCTATGATGAGGGGGATTTAACACCCACGCCAGACCGTTCGTCCTCCATACCTGATGATCGGGCAGATGTCGACATGCATCCTGATGCAAGTGTGGAGGCTGACGACGAGTTTGTGGTGTGGTTCAGAATGGATTCTGATCAAAACAATTCGGTAGCTGATCAAAACAATTTGGCAGCTGACCAAAACGATTCAACAGCTGATCAAAACGATTCAACAGCTGATCAAAACAATTCAGCAGACGAGAATGATCAAAACTACTCAGACGATGGCAAGAAGGTGCTTCAACATACAAGCATCTCTGGCAAATGTTATCGTGACATGGATAAATGGTTCCCGTCAGACATATCTGATGATGAAGACTAAAAATGTAAATTGCTAAAACAGACACACCCAACTTGAGACTTGCCCAACTCAGAAGCTTTGGTAAGGTATTTAAAAAAAAAAAAAAAAAAAAAAAAAAAAAAAAAAAAAAAAAAAAAAAAAATTTTTTTTTTTTTTTTTTTTTTTTTTTTTTTTTTTTTTGAAAACCCTTTATAAGTCGGTAGCGCTGACAGGAATTTGTCAGTTGCTGTTTGGCCATCCGCCGACTTGTACGCTCTCTACACTTCCAACATACAATTTGCCTTCTTGTGTCATGTGGTTTCGCCTCTGTCTTGGCTCTTTTTGCCAACCCCTTGCCGCTGCGGTGGGTAGCGATGGATACTTGTACTGGCGGATCGTGGACTTGGGCATTCTTTTGGGGAAAAAGAATCCTTATTCCTTTGCCAGCCGATTTCAGCAGCATGTCGTTGTTGGACAAGATGTATTTCCCCCTGGTCCCAGGTATACCCACAACACGCTGAGATGCAAATTGATTTCCACGGAATTCATGTACCATCGCCTGTTGGAAGCAGATTTGACCAAAGCCAACATGTTTGTGGATACGCTTTGCAGAGGAATAGGGTCAGTCCAGCTTCGGAAGCGGTTTTCAGACACGGTGAAAGATTCCCCTATCCTCTTTGCTGGGATGGAAGGCAATGTGTCCATTCCCGATTGGATTCATCAGTTTGTGGCAGACGTCACCTGGTGTAGGGATCCGACTCGACGGAATGCTGATGAACCCCCCGTTTCGAATCCTGCTCCTCTTGCCGAGCCTCCCTTTTCGAGTGGTGACCCAACAGTTTCGAGTGGTGACTCAACAGTTTCGAGTCCACAGGTCAATCCACCGAGTGCTGCTGTACCTATTGAACAGGGTGATACTGTCAAGAGTGAGGAGGCCAGTGAAGATGAACTCGTGATCGCTATGGATCGGTGCAGTGATGATCCACCCATTGACAGAAACCTGGGAATTGCTCTGGAAGCCGTGGTGAATCAAATAAACTTGTTGCCTGTGGATATTCGTCCGGATTCGCCGCCACACCCAATTCAACCTGCCGATTGGCACATGAAAATGGAAGGTTTGACTGAAGGCCAGGTGCCAAACGTGATTTGGCTGGACAATGGACCCACGCTGATAGCCTATCGTAAAGGGGAAGTGGAAAACAAAATAATTTTGGTACCCTCGTCATGAAAACTTTTTCCAGACACCAGAAAAATATTAAAAAAAAAAAAAAAAAAAAAAAAAAAAAAAAAAAAAAAAAAAAAAAAAAAATTTTTTTTTTTTTTTTTTTTTTTTTTTTTTTTTTTTTTTTTTTTTTTTTTTTTTTTTTTTTGTATATAAGCCCGAGCTGTAGGACAGGTTTTTCAGTTGTGCTCCCAACACTTGTGCAGTGATGCCTCCCCAAATATTTTTTGAGTGACTGTGTAACTTGAATAGGTTTTCAAGTGGCTGAATCGTACTTATGTTGTCGGTATTCAAAATACGTTTGGCTGGCCGATTCAACATTGGGAATTCCTGTTACAAGCTTGGACTGACGTTTGGCTTTCATTGATTTACATTCAACATTGGGAATTTCAATTGGCAAAATCATTTTTTGGCCATTCAAGCTTGGGGAAATACGTTTTCATCATTGGATTTTTTTCCATTCAAGTTTGGATTTTCCTATTCAAGCTTGGAAATACGTTTTCATCATTGGCAAAGCAACCGGTTTGGCGCGTTTGGCGACAGGGGAAAAGACCTATAAAAGGAAGCCTGCTTTCGAGGGTCGGCATCAGTCAGCGTTCAAGTCGCAATGGATATTTTCCCCGTGAATCGAGTGTCTGAAGAGTTGGAGCCTTTGTATTTCGATGCAGATGTGTGGGAAAAAGAAATCCGGCAACATCGGGTGCAAGCTTTCATTTCGTTCATGGAGCCCCATGAAAATAAAAGGATTTATCACAACGCCCTGCCAAAGGACTGGTTCAGGAAATTTCTGGACAATTTCTTGAGGTGCTTGGACTCGGCCAAACATTCCGGCTATTTCGATCCCAACGAACTACAGTGGGACCGGATTGTGAAAAAACTCATGAAAAATCCTGAAAGGAACATGAAGAATGCCGATACCCGACTTGGGTTTCGGCTGGATAACATGTACTTGGTCAAGCACGGGTTCACGTTTGGACACTGGATTGTGGATCCTGGAATGCATCACGTGTTCCAAACGTCGTTTGCGCCCATGGTGTGTTATGAACTGCCTGCTGCCAGTGTCAATTCCCGCTCCCAGCCCAATACCGTGCGTAGGAGTTTGAGTGCCTATGATCAGATGCTCTACGAACGGTACGTGTTTCAGCCCCATTCCACGTACAGCATTCCTTCGGGCACGCGGTACGTGGTGATGGCTGTTCAAAAGACCCTCTTCTCTGTGGACGTGGTGCCGAATAGTGTGGAGATTCCTGGCATGGAGTCGTTCAAGACCCACAAGTCGTATGGCGCGAGTGCGTACAATGTGCCACCTCCGACCCCTGCGGCCCATCGACCACCTGAGATGGTGATGCCTCGAGAGCAGCAGATGAAACGAAAACAGGTACAGAAGAATTGGGGTAAAAATCCCAAGCGTGTGCCTGTAGAACCACCAGCAACTCGTGTTGTGGAGCCAGCTCGTGTGCCTGTAGAACCACCAGCACCAGATCGTGTGGAATCATCACCAGCAACTCGTGTTGTACAGCCAGCAACTCGTGTTACCCACAAGAATTGGGGACAGTTTAAAATTCCCAAGCGTGTGGAATCTCGTGAGCCTGTTTCACCTGCGTGGGAGGACCCCACCCCTGTGGACTTGACAACATCTTCTCCTGTGCCGTCACCAGTTGTGCAACCAGTTGTTGTGCATCAACCCCTGTTCCTAGAGCCGCTATTCATGGAGCCTCCAGTGGTGTATTCGCCAGCAATGGTGCATCAAGAGCCTGTGCAATCGCCAGCCCCTCCTGTTGTGCATCAACCCCTCTTCATCGAGCCTCCAGTGGTGCATCAACCCCTATTCATCGAGCCAGTTGTGCAACCACCAGTTGTGTCACCACCAAGGGTGCAACCATCCATGCCAAATTGGATGGAGCCTGCAACCCCTATACACTTTGACATGACTGAACTCCTTTTTGGACATGAGGATGATGAAATTCCGATTTTGGATGAAGCCATGTTAATGGAATTGGGTTTCCAACCACCACCCCAAGATCGACCCCCCATACCCCAAGATGAACCTTTGGACTTGACGACCCCCAGACGTTTCCCTGACGTCATACAACCATCGGCCATTACATTTGTAAAACCAATCGATTTGTCGTTTAAATAAAAATAATTTTTACCCCCCCCCACACTTGTGTCGTTTTGCTTATTTGAAAAAATTTTGTAGAGGTCACGGTGCTCCACTATTTTTTCGGCCGACTGTATCAGTGGGATACGAGTTCAATACTTGTCATGTATAATAACATTCGCCATATAGAGTGGATTGTTTCGTTTTGGTTTGATTAATTAACGCCGCACTAGATCTGCACAGTGGGCTATTGCCGATGATCCGGTGTCTATCTCGAAGGAAAGACCCTGGAACGATACCTCGTATTTTTGAACGATGGTCAGATGACGAGCATGTGGAGGGGAAGGATGTACGCTAAATCTGTATTGGTTCAAATATCCTCACGTTCTTCATACTTTAAAAGTTTAGATAATGGGATGCCAGATCAAGTTCTGCCTCGTCATCTTACCATGAAACAAAATTACGAAGCTGTGTTAGCGGATCTTTCTTTAGGAATAAATTACGAATCATCACAAACCATTAAAATTCAACAACATTCCACAAACAACAACAATCAACCAACAAAAATACATATTTTCAATCTGGCAGCACTAGTAATATTTTGATTGTGTTACTTGTAAAATCGAAACTACTCATAACATAAAAAATATTATTAATATCATAATAATTTCTGCACTATGTTTGTGTCTGAATACAGCGTGTGGGTATCTTCCGCCCATGAGCGTTACCTCACAGCTAAGAAGCTGCTGGAAGCCTCAAAAGACGACCCTCCCAACGAACCTTACCGGTCTAAGTACGCAGCTGGAGAAATAATTTCCCAGATCGAGACAGAACTCGAAAATAAGTGGAGATCCAACCCCATCCTGCAAGTCAAGTTACTGTCTGCCCTCGTCAATTACGAATTAGGAGTAATTGCCGTTGAAACCGAAGAAAAAACCACGGGATGCGAGCTTCTGACGGCATGTCTGGAAGAATTAAAAGATGTCATGGAGAAACCCGAGTGCTGTTTCCTGGCCCTGAGTATCTTGAACCAGTTGGGCGTGTTATGGAGCGAGAGGGGAGAGACGGAGAAGGCTCTCAACTACCTCCTTGAAGCCGAGACGCTTTACACCCAGTACAAGACCACAAACGAGACGTGCCCTTTTGTGTTTGAAGATATCTTCCTGATGGAGAATTCCGGTAAGAGCACCTGGGCTGAGTTTGAGAAGAGATTCACTTACACCTCCTATTTCCTTGCGCAAGTCTATGGTCATATGGATGAGATTACTAAGGCAGCCAAGTACTGCCGTGAGACTCTGAGACGGCAGAAGGAAAGTGGTGAATATGAGACACTCGACTGGGTTAGAAATTGCTTTATGCTGTCCCAGCTTTACACCCAAAAGAAGCTGTACCAGGAATCCAGGCATTTAATGTCCTGCGCCGCTCATGCGCTCCTGAAGTATGAGCTGAAAGTCGAGAAGGAAATTGAAGAAAACAGGGACGCATGGACTGAAGTACACAAATGTAAGGCATCCTTGTCCTGCTGTTGGATAAAATATGCCATCACAGTCCTGACGGATTTGCAAAATGATGAGGATAAAGACGTCGAGCAGTTCTGCAGATTGCTCGAGGACGAAGACGTTCTGACGATCGAAAACAGGATTCCTCATCGCTTGAAATCCTATGATGATGCTAAAAGTCTGTTTATCTTTGCACAGAATCATGCCTCGGTTGCGCAATCCTTTTACACCTTGAATGAATATGCCTCCAATTACTCCGAGATAACTCAGGACCACAGCAAGCTGTACAAAGGCCTCGCCACTTTAGACCCCGACCTGAGCCGCCAGTGCAAAATGCACAAGAGAAGATCTGACATGCTGGAAGAACTTCTTAACAAGCTTAATCCGACGTTCTATCTATCCATCTGCAGACAGCTGCAGTTTGAGTTGGGCGAGATCTGCCACGAAATGATCGATCTGAAGACTAGATCCGGAACTTCAGACGGCAGCGGTCTTACACTCAAAGTGGGCGCCAAGATCAACGTTTTGGCCACCAAGGGGATCGGACATTTCTTGAATTTCATTAATACACTGAAGGACAAGAGTGGAAAGCTGCCGGAAGTATTTTCAGATGATGTGGTAAGGCCTGCCCTGATCGCCCACTTTTACATTGCAAAGTACTTCTCCAAAATCATCGAGAGCGGCACCAACCGAAAGCTGCACAATTTCTCGAAGACGGAGCAGAATTACAAGTTTATTGTGAGGTATGTGGAGAAGAATCCACAGCACGCCGGGTGCGTGGAAAAAGAACTGCCTGTGATAAAAGAAATGTTGGAACTCATGCCTGAAAAAATGCTTCAGATTACTGGTTCCACATTGTTCTAGTAATTGTGTTGTGATGAATTGGCTTTGCATGTGTATGGTTAGCGTTATTTATATCTTGATGTGACGCATGTATTTTCGACAAATTAGAAAGTATAAATTGATAAATATGAATATGACTATATTCTTGGAAATTAAAGAACTGTAAGAAGAAAGTATTTGGAAAGGAAGGTATAAAATATGCCGATGTATACGCTGAAATATAGACCTTGACATAAATACTAAAAAATATACTATGAAGTACCTATATATTATACTGAAACTTTTTTTTTTTCAGATGCTTAAAGGATTTAATTTTCATGACTCAACCATTTCACTGAATAATTTGTTTTAATTGCGAAAACTTTCAATTGCAATTTTGTTAAATCAGCACTTTCAAAATTATTCATGCTTTGGAATGCAGGCCTGTCTTAATAATCATGTTTGGGCTAATAAAGAACATCAAGGATTTTCACAGAAGTTCAATTTACATTCCTTAAAATTGTTAATTTAAATTCCTTAAACATTCCTAAAAATTAACTGTTATTACTTACCATTTATTTATGTCAATTGTGCTATTTTTTTATAAGGATATTAATTTTTAAAAAAGGCATTTTCGTGTACAAAAGCCATTTTTAACTACATGTATAATAGTAAAAACCGTTTTGTACAATGTATGATTAACCTATTTATATACCAATATTCAAGGAATATTTACCTGTTACAAAAATCTGCTATTTTGAATGCCAAAAGAACCTCAAAAACCATACAAACAGTAAAACCCTTAAAAATTCTGTTTATTTGTGAAATTGTCTTAATTCATTAAAGTTTTGTTTGTCAAAAATGATTTTTTACTTTTTTTTTCTATAAAAATCTTTTTGTAAAAAAAATGCATGCATTACCATTTTTAAGGTAAGTTTTGAGAGAGAAAAAATCAATTATATTCTGTGTGTGTACGTGTAATTATTTAAAGTAAAAAAAAAAATTATATATATAGCAACTTTTTTTATTTGACATCTGTCGTTTATTAAAGTATAAACTTTTGTAATGTTATACAAAACATTTTATGCGAATTTACTGATTTTATATTTAAAATGTTGGAAAATAGATGTGCCTGAATATCTCTAAAAGCATAAATTATTAATATTCCAGATTCCAAGAGTTTTTTCTCCAATAAATAGCAACAATAGCCAGGACTTGATTTGAGCCGAAACACACAGAAACGGCGTTCCGGTACCTCTCTTTAGGAAAAGAAAATTACGATTCCAGACTTGGGTATGATGGCCGATAAATTCCATTCTCACACCGCATGGAAGGTTACAGTTCCGGTACCTCTATATCTAGAAATCGAGCACTGACAATAACTAATAGGAAAATATTTTTTAACTTATGAGAAGTAAATCATTTCATAGAAAAAAGTAGGTGATACTAAACTCATACATACTTTCTTTATTATTGATTGAGCATTAGCGAGGTCCGTGTTTTAACTCAACCTTTCACCACTTTCCACTTCGTATATTTGTTTGTTACGCATTTACGGCCAAACGGGTTTTTCGATTCTCTTCAAATTAGGCATGATTGTTGCTTGAAGTCATTAAAATCGATGTATATGTTTAACCAACTTTAGTGCCAAACAAGCAGGGAGACATTTTATCATTGTTCACTCTAGACGTTTTTTGAGGGGCGGTCCGCCCTTTTTTCATCTTGATAGCGCCCTAATGCCCTTTTTTCAAAAAGTGCCGCCCCTCTGGCCCTTTTCAGTCAAGCACAAGCGTCCTTGCTTCCCTAGTTGTCTTTAAGAAAGGCATCGATTCAATTTTTTTGTGTGTAAACTGGAATTAAGTGAATTGTGACAGTAGATAAACAAACTCCTTTTTAACTGCGCGTGTTGTGCAATTGCGATGATTCCGCTTTAATTTCGAGCACGGGACATTCCACAAATCCTATTGATTGCCTATGCTTGTATATGAAATGCTAAGTTTTTCTGTGTTTTTTTTAAAAAAGAAGATGGTTTGGCGCGAGGTTACAAGATTAGGCATTTTATTACTAAATTTTGGAATTTAAGTAGCATTTTCATCAGTTTTATAAGGGGTCTCGTTGGGCAACGTACAGATTTGGTTTTTAAGGTAAAAATTAATTTACAAATGTTATATTTTTTATTTTAAGTAGTATATTCATAAAGATACACCAATTTTGTATGGGTCTTTCCTTTGAAATAGACCCCGAACTGTCAACAATAGCTCAATATTCAGCTCTAGCGCAATGTTAACCAACATTGGAACTTTTTTTTTGTTTAGTCACGTGTACGATGTGTCAATGGGTAAACACGCCCACCCCAAACTTTTCTTTTTAAAAAAGTGCCCTTTTAAAAACAAGAAGTACCTTTCCAAAAACAGGGTGCCCTTTTATCGCCAACAGCGCCCTGCCCCTTTTTATTTCTAAAGTGAACACTGATTTTATCATTTCAACCTGAATTCTATTCTAATTAATTTTTTTTGCTTTTAAACAAAAAAACATTCCTTTATTATAAAAACTTTTGTAAAAAATATCCGGGTATCTGGCATTTAACTATCCAGAATTCTCAATTAACTGGCTCGAGGAGTTATCTGGGAACAATCGCCAGATTTACTGTTCCCAGAACTACTACGAAATAGATATTTAGTTTTAATAATACCCAAACTTGGATAAGAATAGGAGATTATTAAGTCATCATAAAAAATTTTAGTAACTAACTTTTGAAAATGTTTATTTTTTTAAACGTTTACTAATGATTGAATTTCTGTAAATTTATATACATTAGAAAATAGAAATATTTAAAATGAATTAATGAAAGTCACACATAAATTAACTACACTGTTTTTTTTTTATTATTATTATTATTCTGCATCCGTAAAGGATTTATTATAGATTTAATATTATTTTATAAATATAAAGCATGGTATGTAAAATATTATAATAACACAAATACTAATATTTATTAAGAAAATTCAAAACTATGAATAATATATATATATCAATAAAGCATAGCCCTTAATGGAAGGATTTTGAATTTTCTTAATAAACAGCCTGAGCAGCTCTACTGTGACATTAATTAAACAAACCAAACCTTAATAAACAGCCCCCTGTTGACGCCACCTCGACAAACATATTAAATGTATCTGGTTTGATATATCAAATATGCAATCTTTTAACATGGTATTTTAATTAATTACAAGGTTATTTTATTAGAAAGAAACAGTATTATAATAATATCTTTCATTGGAGACTTTAAATCTTTATAGGCTGTGCTTGATTGTTGATGTATATTTTTAATCATAAATTTTGAATTTTCTTAATATTATTTAATTTTTGAAGGGAGTGATTATCAGATTATAAAGGAGCAATTTTTAAGAATTTGTCACACAATATTCTGTATAGAAACTTTTTTTTTTCAAATACCTTCGTTTGAAACCTTTCTAAAAAATATGTCAGCACTCACCATTTTTTTTTTAATTTACCTGCATTAAACCTTTAGTCACTAAAGTTTAGTGTGTTATTTCACTGTCTGAGAACCATACTTTCCTTGTCTGTTTTACATTGGTTTCTCAATATAAAAACTTATAGAAATATTCTTTAAAAAAAAGAAAGGGTTTTAATAAAGAAAATTAGCATGCTATTGTAAAAATATCATATTTTTTAATTATATTTCCTGTGGATCTCGCATCCTATAATGTGACAGTTATTTGGCTGTTGAATCTAGTTCTAAAAAGCTTTCTTTTTATATAGGCTGCAAAAAACAATTAGTATATAAATCATCTATTAAAATAAAAAAATACAAGACGCTAATGGTTTTATAACATATACTCAAGTAGGGACTTGAGTCAGCTATTCGAATTTATCAAAAAAGATTTTTTTTATTTTAGCGGCTTGGAGAGTTAGTTTAATCATAATAAGGAAAACGGTTTTAAATAATTAACAAATTGAACAGCAGCTTGACAGATAATGTTAATTCCATTAGTTGATTGTTATAAAAAAAATGGAGATATCTGCATTTTTAAGTATTATTGGGAGGTATTAGACATGACCAAATTAGTGCTGGCCAATTTGATCATAACTAAAGTCAAAACAAATTTGTGCTGTCACTTCATGCCAGTAATATTTTCATATTCGCATAGTCTTTTTGTGTGGTTCTATTGTTCAAAAACCGAGTTCCTACTTAAAACTAATCGCATTTTTTTAGGTGGTAAAAAGAATTATATATATAAAAACAAATATTAAAACTTTTTAAACTTTACATTTTTATTAAGGAAAGATAGGTTTAATGGTAAATGGTATAAAGCTTTTTTTTTATTATTATTATTATTATTTTTGCTTTTATCATAACTACATACATCATTTCCTATAATTCTAGGTATTCCATTAACCCTGAATTTAGAACAGAAAAATATCAAATCTCCATAACACATTAAAAACAAAATTCAGACTTTAATTATTCAAAAACTTCCTTTCATATAGGCATTTTATATTTGTATAAAAAAATTCAAATTTAAAACTTTTTTTTATAAACAATTTAAACTGTATTGTCAGTAAACAATACTTTCTTTGAAAAGAAATGGAAACAAACGTTTTTAACGCATGAACTGAATGCATATAAGACACTAAAGTTCTTATAAAATAACATGTTTTATTTTTTAAAAAATGGCTAAATTATTAATGCGAATGAGAAGTTTTCCTGTAGATTGAATTCAAACAAAAATAAAAACCACTTTTTTCTGATAATTATTATTTTGAAATATAAATTTTTATTAATAAACACATTATGCAAGGCTTTTACCAACTCGGACTCCCAAATAAAGGTGCTCGAGGACCAAAATCCTTTTTTTAAAAAAAGAGACCACACGACTTTTAAACAGCATAGACTCTAAACAAAAGGAACTTTGAAACAATTTTTTTTTAATTATCTCCTTTACAAAAATTTAAACAAAAAGGTGTATCAAATTGACATGCAATAAAATTTATAGGATAATACATAACTTTGATCATATTAGTTAAAACTATTTTAATGCCACATAAACTAAAAAGTGGAGTTTTGACAAATTAGAATATTTCAGGGGCAAACATTCAAAGCGGTTTTTTGTCGCATTAAGATTTTTAGAAAAATACAGAAAAATTTTACTTTATGCGTCGACTCCAGTACAAATTCTGATCAAGTTAATTTTAATTAGATCTGTGGTGTAACTGAAAGTCCCAGGCCTACAGGCAAATTTTCACGATTATTGGGAGGGCTCGTGGACCTAATTTTAAATAAAAGGAATAAACTTTAGGGAACTTGCGCCAGTTTTTCAAATTATTGGGGGAGGCTCGGGTCCATGGGCCCAATACAAGTTTACACCTATGGCACCTGTTAAACTATAAACTTTTGTAATGTTATATAAAATGTTAGAATTTACTGATTTTATATTTAAAATGTTGGAAAACTGATGAATAGCCTGCATATCTCTAAAAGCATAAGTTATTAATATTTCAGATTTTTTTTTCTTCAATTAAATAGCACCAAAACATAATAAAAAAAATATTTTTTAACTTCTGAAAGTAATCATTTCGTAGGAAAAAAAAGGGTTACCAAACTCGTAAATACTTCCTTTATTATTAACCGAGCATTAGCGAGGTCCCCGTGTTAAATTGACCTTTCAGCACTTCGTCGGTTTGTATACGTGTTATGTATTTACAACCAAACGCATCGTTTGATTTTCTTTAAATTTAGCATGAATGTTGTTTAATGTCATTAAAATCGACGTCAATGGTGTACACAAGGGGTTTGAGGGGCTTACAACCCATCCCATTGGTTTATAGGTGTTGAATGTTTTGTAAACGGTTTGAGGTAGGCATTAGAAATTTGTTTTATAAGCACAATATCACCTCTTAGGAGCCTTTCTCGTAAAATAGTCGCAAAAAATGAAAACATCACAAAAAATGCAATTTTCATCTAAAAATAAGCAAATTAAATGGTTTTATAAAAATTGCAATAATGATGAGTCCTGGCTATTGTTGCTGTCACATTCATACAATTTAAGTTGGGGCCAGTTAAGGGACAAGTGCTAAATGCCCTATATTATGGAATCGGATTATAATATGTAATTTACCAAATTTAATCTAAAACATCAAGCTATTCAAGAGAGCAAAATTAACAATACCTTTTAATAAAAAATCTTGTGGTAAAAAAAATATGTGAATGAAAGTCAAATAAAAAAAGCCAGGGATTATTCCATTTCAAGAAAATTTATGAGAAGAAATACATTAAGCAATGTTTAACAATTATTATAAAATTAAATACTTAAATGTATGCCAAATAATTTTCTATAAAGATCTATAATAAAATTAGCATGAAATATTATTTAAAAAATGTATATTTGTTATTATAAATACTACTTATTTTTAATACAACCCACTAATGGAACCTGAAAATATCACATAACTGTCTTGATTGTCTGAACTCTTGTAACGAAAATTAAACATGTAGCCAGTTAAGTGACAGAGAAAAATTTTATTGGGAAAACAGTAATTCTTATACAAGTCATTGTAAGACAAAAAAAAAAAAAAGAGAACACAAATCAAATGAGCCACAACTTTCCCGCGATTCTGTATCAAAAATAGATTTCTCAATTCATGCCCTTTAAAACCAGCAACATTTGAAAATTGAGTCTCCCCCAGCTGAGAGCACACCCTCCATTCACACTTGCTCAATAATTTACTAATATTTGTGTGTGTTAGAATAGCATCATAGTCAAATCAATTTTCACCCCCCACTTGACATTCAATCACCAAGTGTTGATAGGGAAACACATTTTGAGTAGAAACAAGCAAATTTACAAAAGGCAAGATTTACATTTTTTTTTTCACTTCAAGTTATTTATATATGTACAGTAATGGCAAAGAACCATAATAGCTTAACTTCCAAGGTATTACTTAAACGGTGTGAATACAGCATTAACTTATACATAGCACTTTCGACAATGGAATATGAAAACTAGATTTCAAAAAAACAAAAACAAATTAGCAATCATCATCCATTAAAGTACTATGATGACCATGACTAGAGGCCATAGGTACCAACCTTAAGATGAAGAGTAATGCTTAGTGATTTGTATGACTCATGAATGTACTAAAATCATGGTATAAATAAGACATTAACTTAAACACATAGGATTTCATTCGTTTCCAAATCAAACGCAGAACAAAGTGGGTCTCCCTCGTAACATTTTTCAGGTTATATTAATCTGAATATCGAAATTTTGATTATATTAGTCCTGTAAACCAATTAAAATCCAAAAGAGATTAAACTTGTGTTTTGTCAAAAGTATTTATAACAATTCTTATGTGAACCTTTAAGAACATAATATAAAAAAAAAATGATAAGACTATCTACAACTACCATTTTCAAAATGCACAATAACAAACTATGGCACAATGTTGGTAGCAAAAGTTCCTGTTAACCCCCCTCCCCCCCCCCCCCCTTTCCAAATGGATAGAAGCCAACTTTACAAAATATTATCCAAAAACTGATGACTGAATGGCCCAAATGAAAAATATCTTATAAATTTATGTTTAAAACAAAGCACAGGATTAAAACAGAATCACAACACATTTTTAAAACTAATTATGCTTCACACTGTTCTATATATTCTTTCAATACAGAACTGCACTGCATAACGACGGTTGATGTTCAGAGTTCCAATCCTTTCAAACTTTAATCTTCCATCAGAATTTTCAAGCTAAATTTGCTAACATCTCTTGGCTATTTCGTCTTGTCATAGGTTGCCATCCCGAGGTATGCCTTCGCCATCGAAGAAGCATAGTCATTCTAATAGTGTCCTTTGGATATCAACTTGCGTTTTAATGTACAGGGTCCTAAAACAGTAATATATAGGTCCACACTGCTGATACTGTGTAAAGATACACTGTGTAAACAACTCAGGCAGTGGAATTTGAAGAGTAAGGATGATTTTAAAGGGCGTCAGGCACCTTAGCTGATCGACTTTGAAGCAGGTAAATATTCAAATTTTATTTCTTTAGTACTCTTCGAACGGCCTTTCTTATTTTACGGGGACCTTGCTCAGGAGTACTGGAAGCTCTGAAAGAAAGGGAATTATTAAATTCAATTGTCACATAAGTTACTTAAGCACATTTAGGGGTTTTTTTTTGTGTGTGTATCTATATAGTACCACTAACTAGATTAACCATGCAAGTATTGACTCTAGAATGTCAATAATTTGAGACTTAATAACACTTCAACAAATAAATTTATTAGAAAGATTTTCTTAATTAGATTAACTTAATATAATACATAGGCAAGGAATAGACAAATTATACCGCTAAAATTAAAAGTGCAATAGATGTTGCTGCAATTTAAATTTATTTAATACTTGCATAGTAGGAAGCTGATAATTGTTTGCTGTCACATTTTTTAGCTTAAAAAGTTGTAAAAAGAAACTTTCAAATCCAAATAGATAAATTAAATTTTGAATAATAAATTTTCTTAATTAAAATATCAATCCTAAAATTATAAGATTTTTAAAAATTATCAGATTTATTTAGAAAAATTATGCTAAAAAGTCTTGTATTTACGTAAACAAATAATATATTATAATTCAATCTTACGCAAATTGAAATGGCCCTGCTTGCATTGATGTGGCGGCTCCAAAGTTAAAGGCAGTTGGAGTGCTGATGTTGAATTGAGGTTGAGGCTGAAATTGACCTTGACCAGCATTCTGGGAATCTTGTGGAGTGCCAAAAGAAAACTGGGGTGCTTGCTTCTTTGCCTGTGTAATATATATTTTGAATTATATCATCATTCTATTTCCATAAATTAAATGGTTTTATTACATTTTGAATAATTGAAAATAACTATAGAAAACTTTTGATATTGTATTGATGTATAATTAATTGAAGACCAATAGCAGTGTGTGCAACATTATTAACAGAAAATTGGATTTTGAAATAAACATTAATTCACACCTTCATGCATACATACTCCCCATAACTAATTTCTTGCTAGCTTGGAGAAAGTTCCAATAGAAAACTTAGGCAGTCTCAATATTTAATAATAGTTTGATTTCCGTCAGTACATGATAATTGTAAAAAAAAATAAGATTACTGCAGTACAGTTTGCGACATACAAGAGCTCAAAATTAGGTTATTTTAACCTTGTGAGTAACACATTATTTTTTTAATGTTTTATATGTGAAACTAAATATATGCATGATGATCCTAACAGAGGGACATTCTGTTCTTGACTGGCTTTTTGTGGAATACAGTAGAACTCTAACAATCCTAGTTGAGCATTCCTCATAATTTATTATGTCATCGCAACACTTAAAGGGTTTATTCCGAAGGAAAAACTCAAGAACTGAATCTAAAGCAATTGTAAACAGTTTCTATTACTACTATCTAACTTTTACAAAACAAACATGGTTTATTTTATTTTAAAATAGAGTCGCACAGCATACATGTCTGAAACAGCCTGTTTTAACATGTTGTGCAAGTTATTAAAAAATGTATTAAATTTAGGCAAAGAAAATTAACAAAATTAAAACAATAAATTATAAAAATGAATAAGCCAATACCCCAATTAAATAGGGGAAGAATACATCATAAAAAATTTTATTTGATTTTCGTAAAAACTTTATGGGACGAGTCAAAACAGCAATTGATTGCCCTTTACCATAAAAAAAATATCCAAATAGGTGCACAGTAAGTTCTGTTCAGACAAAGAGAAGATAACAAAAGTTGTAATAATGTGTGTTTTTTTTAAAGATATAGATAAAATATAAAGTGGAAAATAGTTTTGGGACTACTATTTTACACTTGTCAAATATTATTAAGATCAATACAACAGATGCTGAGATTAACACTAACAATATTTGACATTTAGGTATGGAAAATATTTTAAGAATTCTTACTCGCCTCCTAAATTAATTAAGATATTGGAGAGGAAAAAAAAATCGAGACTAAAACCTTCTTCCAAATGGAAATTATTATTTTTCAAGTCTTATCTAAAAAGGGGATATTAGGGATATCCAAGACAAAAGTAAACACACAAAAAATACTTTATTAGTACAGATGTCCAATATGATTTTAAAATTATTTTTTCTATTCAAAACTATGTTTTGTTTTTAAATAAGAATAACAAAGTTGAACCCAACAAAGTTTGGTATCTTACCGCATTTCCAAACATAAAAGGAGTACTGGCAGCAGCTCCGAAGTTGAATCCTGCCGTTTTGTCCGTTTTACCGAAAGTGGGGGCCGCCACACCTCCAAACATCGGCTGCTGCATCGAAGGGACTCCGAACCCGGGGTTTGACTGCGATGTTGCGGGTGCCAACTGGTTTGGTGCCTCGCTCTTGGCTCCGAAAGTGAAGCCGCCACTGGCCGCTCCAAACGCAGAGGCAGCTGCATTGGTGTTGTTGGGAGGTTGGCTGCCAAACTGGAAAACATTTGGAGCAGGGGCGGGTTGGCTTGTCTGGAAACCTGAAAAGGTGGATGGTGCAGCTGATGGGGCAGTACCTGTCAAAGAAATGTATTTATTACTGATGAAATGTTTCCTTATCAAGATATTGATACCTTTAGACTGCACAAGTACTAGATCAGTATACATATAATTTAATCATCTATAATATGATATTTCATCTATGATATTTCAAAGACATTACTCAAGGATCAAGCAAAGGTACTAAACTTCAAGTTTATCAAGTTAGGAATCTGTTAAATTATGTTTAATGTGATTTTAAGATTATTAATAAAGGTTAAGTATTTAGAACAAAAGTTCAAAAAAGTTATGCTTGTTTTGATGACTTTTAAAGAGTATTTATAAACTTAAATCCTTTAAGCTGGTGAATTTGAAAATTAAAAAAAAAAATTGCATTTTTTCCAGTTTTGTATGTTTCATTTAGATATCTTAATTTTGATTTTTATTATCAGATTTTTCAATTTAAGCAAAAAATTGCTATTTGTTTAAGTTAAAAAATTTCAAATTTTTTTATAAGGACTTTGCCTGTGTATTCAAGTCCCGTCAAGGAGAAGGGGAATTTCTTTTGTGAAAAGTGACTCTCTGCTTTTCACTTCTCTCATGAAATCTGTCTGTTAGAAGAATATTTACAAAACACTACTTTTAATTCTATGACATTCCATTACACAAACTGTATATTTTGTTGTATTTAACAAATGAAAAGAAAAATCGAAAATATAAAACATAGCTATGCCTAAACCAACAAAATGCATTTACATAACTTTATACATAAAATCAGCATATTAAGACACACTTTGAATGTAAATAAAATCCATTAGCTTTTACATAAATATACAAATATGTATTTTTAAAGTAATATAACATCTCCTACCTGAGCCAAATGCAAAATTTGATGGTGTGGAATTAACAGGCTCCGTCTTTACAGCGCCAAATACAAACGTACTTGACGAAGCAGGAATGGATCCCCCGAAAACCGAAGTCGTTGTTGTTGCTGCTGCTGCTGGAAACCCTATGGATTGTAAAAGCAATATTTATATCAAAACAAAAATAGATATAAAAGAAAAACACTTCTCATTTAATTAAACTAAATGCTTAACACATCCAATTTATTTGTAAAACTAAAATACATTATAAATTTACTTGGTAACAATTTTTTAAGAGGTAGTGAAAACTAACTTAAGATATTCACTTGTTTTGATTCTACTGACTATAATTTTTAATTTTGACTTGAAAACAAACTCGATTTGCAAAAAGATTCTCTTAAGTTGTAGAATAATAACTTTTTATTATCCATAAATAAGAACATTACATTTTTATTAAAAGAATTCAACCTATTTACAGTAGTGACATTATGTATAATTTTGCTATGAATTAATATAAATTTTAAAGAAAAATATCACATTACTCTTTATATAAAATAATTCAAAAATTAGAATGAAAAATTTGGTGATATGCCTCTCATCAGTGAATAATAGCAACTTATTTTTTTAAGTGTGATACAGTATTCATTTTAGAAATACAAAGACAGAGCACTGTTGGCAGGAAAAAAGCACCCATTTTTTTAAAGGGCACTTTAAAAAACAAAAACTTGAATATAGCAAGCGACACACATCGGACCCATGTATGGAAGAACAGGTGCTCGATTCTTAGCAGGAGTGTACCAATCTGATCTGAGCGGGAAAACATCGCATACAAAAATAATCTGCCCTAGATGTAGTCCAAACGTCCTCATGTCTATTCAAATTGCGTGGGGTACCAGCTCAGGTGTTGTAATCATCATATAACAATTATTCCCAATTACGAGGCAGTATTTGTGGCTCTTTTTGGGGGAGGATGTATCCCAAATCTCCGCCAACAGCCTACTATGCAGCTCTACTGCAACGTTAATTCCCCCAAATAAAAAAAATCTGATTGATAGGTTAATTGACGCTAGAGCTGCACAGTGGACTATTGCGAAGTTTCGGGGTTATATCTCGATTAGTTTGGCTAATTAATGTCACACTAGAGTTTGGTGGCCATGGTCAGACATTGGACTAAAATAAGTACTTAAACATATTATTGACTTAATTAAATAATTACTTATACATATTATTGACATAATTAAATAATTACTTATACATATTGACTTAAATAATTACTGACCTAATATTTATGAAAAGAAAATTGTTCACATTTCGGGAGAAGTAAGGATCAAAGGATTTTTTTATTAAGAGGGGCGGATTTTTGCATAAAAAAGCATGAGAGCGTTATCTAGGTGAAAAATGGGCAGGCCGCCTTTCAAAAAACACATAGAGTGAACACTAGTGATACACAGAAAATAATAAAATTATAAATTTTAATTAGATTTATAAGGATAGCTTTCAATTATTAGAGAAATTAAAAATCAACGAAATATAACTACATAAGAAAGTCTCAGATTCAGCATTTCCGGATTTCAGAAAGTTCTAGGTTTTAGATCATCACAATAACCATAAAAATACCATAGAAAATATAAAGTTCTATTACAATGCCTAAACTATACAAATAAATTATTAAACTTATTTTATTGTAGCTAGATGCATACAAAACCGGGTGTTTTCGGTCGGTACAGTCATCAAGAAATTTGATTTCCCTGTGGATGGTGTTATATTAAAAACACTACTACCACTAAATTCGCTGCTTGAAAGTTCTAGGTTTTAGATCATCACAATAACCATAAATATACCATAGAAAATATAAAGTTCTATAACAAGGCCTAAACTATATAAATAAATTATTAAACTAAAGAAAAAAAGTTGTCAGACGTTATTTTATTTTATTGTGCTAGAATGCATACAAAACCGTCAAGTCAATAATGTTTTGCTTTTATTGGTAACTTTATTAAAGCAACACCAATTTTTAATTTCCACACCAGAGTTTTAAAAAAATTGCTGCACATCCATAATATTGTTTAAATTTACTTAACTTTTATAGTTTTCATAAAAGGTTAATAAAACAAATTCAAGACTAAAAACTGTGTTAAAATTACTGACATTTTTACACAACTGTAAAAAAAAACTTACGAATATGGTAATAAAAATAACCAACCATTGGTTCTACCACACATATGCCCCATATATAAAATATTCAATTTTTCAATAATTTCTACGTTTCCTCTAGCAAAGAAATTTTTTATATTGTTTCATTATTTTCGTAGAAGAAATAAAAATTATTAAGCAACCAGCCAAACATCAAAATACTATTCAAGTGAACGACATTTAAAGCTGGATTACTATCATCAGAAAAAAGTGTTCTTATTTAGACATGTATTATAGAAAATAAATAACTTTGTACAATATGTTATTTTTAAGCAATCTGAACGAGGACAAAAAAAACATGCAATAATTAACAATATGGTATTTAACATATAATCACTTACCACCAGTTTTGGCAGGTTGAGAGGCATTGGACGATGCACCAAAAGTGAACATGCTAGGAGTTGGTGCTGTAGTCCCCGCAAAGAAAGAAAAACCACCTGATGGTGCACTAGACTGTGTAGTTGTTGCTGCCACATTGCCAAAACTAAAAGTACTAGTGGTCGGCGCTGCACTAAATTGCGCCCCAGAAACGGCTGTTTTCTCATCGAGACCCTTTGGGATGTTCGTTGAGAACTGGTTTGAAGCAGTCGTAGCTGCAACTCCAAAGCTGAACAGAGGAGTCGCGGCCGAATTAGTCGATGCTGTAAGGTCGCTCTTGCCCCAGGTCGATTCTGTTGTCCTCGCTCCATCAACCTTGTCGGCCATCTTGAATACCGGAGCATTGGAAGCAAATGGCGAAACATTAGACGAAGATGAAACTCCCAAGAAAAAAGGTGAATCGGACCTTTTGTCGCTGCTGGCTTCCAACACCTTCAATGAAGGTTTCTCTTCAATTGTTGCAGAAGGTAGAGTTTTGCTGTTATCACTGTTTGAAGTAGGCATAGAGAATCCACCGAAAGTTGAAGATCCCAATGCAGTTGGAGCTTTAAAGTTAAAACCCCCGGTTGGGGTTTCTTTAGGTCGACCCGCTTGAGAACTGATCGGTATGGAGTTCAGAGTGGGCAGAGCCGTAGATGTTGAATTTTCTTCTTTTGTCGAAGCAAATGGCGAAAGTTTGTTTTCGGTCGGTACAGTCATCAAGAAATTTGATTTCCCTGTGGATGGTGTTATATTAAAAACATTACTACCACTAAATTCGCTGCTTGATTTGCTAATAGCAGCAGCAAACATGTTACTTAGCTTTGCTTTATTGTCACTATCTACGAGATCAACAACAGGTATATTGGATGCTGTGGCTTCTGTAGCTGGTTTATTTACAGCACCAAATTTGAATGAAGAAAGTGTTGATTTAGAAGAAGCAGATAAATCAGTTAAAGTAGATTTGGGTTCCTCCACACACTTATCAGTACTTGAAGGAGGTTTAAAAAATGAGCTAACTCCAGGGTCACTTGGTTTTTCAAGTGTTGTAGTTTTAAAACTTGTACTTGAGGATGACAGACTATTTTCACTGGTTTTGTTAATGGCAGAACCAAATATAGTTGACGGCTGCACATTAGTCTCTTCATTGTCTACGAGATCAACAAAAGGTATATCAGGTTTTGTGACTTCTATCGTTGGCATAGTCGAGGTGCCAAACTTGAACGCAGGAACAGGCTTAGGATTAGATGTCTCTGTTGAAAATGCAGGTTTAGGCTCTTCGGAACTTTTTGCAGTAGTTGTTAGATTCGACGCAGTTGCAAAAAATGAACTCGCTCCTGTGCTACTAGGATCTTCGAATGAACATGTTGAAGTGGTGGTTGTTGGCCCAGGAATTGAAAAGGAGCCAAATTTGAAAGCTATTGGGGAGTTTTGTAAAGGAGAATTGAACTTGAAACTTTCAGAACCTTTAAAACCTATAAAAGAGATTTTAACAACTTAATATTAAGATAAATAAAAAAAAAGTAGTAAAATATGTTTTAATTTTTTACATTATAAATATATAATGGAAAGGGTTTCAATTTCTTTTTTTGTAGAAAATAAATTTAATTCACAAACAAGATAATTAATTTGATTGAATAAAATAAAAGAATTTGTAAATAAGTTCACTTTATACTTTACATATTTTATATTTTAATTAACATGAATCTAATTGTAGAAACACTTATTATGAATTTATTTATTAGACAATAAATCTTGCACAAGTTTAATCTGAAAAGTAGAACACAAAATACAAAAGATATGGTACCAGAATGGCTTCTCTTAGACGGCCTAAGTGTTTCACAAGCAGAACATTTCAACTTGTCTGATCCGTTTTTGACCAAACAAGTGTCACACTCCCAGTCAGAAACAGGAAACCCACTGGACAGCTGGAGAAATAACTGCATTTTAACACATCACATCTATTTATGAAAACTGATAGACTACTCGAAAAAAAATTACATTAGAATCTAAAAACGTCCATAAAAGTTTTTTTTTAACTTGTTTTTCCAATATAATTTTTATATACATTTTTACAATGCTCAAATCACTCTAATTCAAATAGAAACACAATTTCTTGAAAAATAACTGAAGTTTTATATGTTATTGTGTGAATAAAAAAAATATTACTAAAAGGTATTGGGGGGGGGGGGGGGGGGGGGGGGGGGGAGTCAATCATATAAACGCTATGTAGCATGACCAACTTGTTTTACTTACGAATTGTTTTACTTAATTCTAGGCAATTTTAAATATTTTAATTTACCTAAATGTTTGACTATTTTTTCCTTATACACTTACAACGGTTTACAATAGTTATATTTTTTTTAAGAAATGTAATATTATACCAAATTTATATATATTTTTAATATTAACCCATTAAAATATAAATACATTTTGTTTATAAAGCAACTTTAAAATTCTCTCAATTATATCCATAAAAGAATTAGTTATTTTAGTTAGTTGCTAGTTATTTTAAAGCATGAGCAATGATAACTCAAAAGTAATTAAACTATCGGAAAAGCAAAACCGGAAGCTTCCTAGAATGTGAAAATTCTGACCAATCAGAAGCGAGTAAAGTTTGTTTATAAATTTCAACCCATGAATAAGCACATCAAGTCAGTTTTCCAACAATTTTTTTAGATCGAAAAAACTAGGAAATCTTATTAAATCGTCTGATTTTCATGTAATCTAATTAATCTTCTTATAGTTCTAAGTAAGATTTTGATCCAACAAAAGTTACTTATTTTAAACAAAAGCATGAAAATCTACTATAAGCCAGTACCTTAAGTGCACCATTTGGAGTAGTATGTGAAGGATCAACCACTTTCTTTGTTTCATTTGATGCAACAAGTGGTTTGATAAAGGTGGATGTTTCAGTCACATCTGCACTACAAAAGAGTTCGCTTGGATATTTGAAACTAGCTGGTGAGTTCTCCAAAAGTGGATTTAGTTGAAACGGACCTGCAGAAGAAAATTTCTCAAAACTAGGAAACAAAACTTTTCATTGCGCCCTACAGAATGATATACATTTTAACCCTCTTAGAAGCGACCAATATATAAAAATTGTAAAGTTGATTTTACAGCAACAATTTATATTTATAAGCAGTGTTCACTCTAGAATTGAAAAGGAGCAGGGGGCGCTATTTTGAGAAAAATCAAAAGCTAAGGACACTTTAATGAAATCGATTTTTGCGAGTACCGCTTTCAAATAGCTGTTTTCTTTGGCATAACTGATTGGCTTTTAAGAGCTAATTAAATAATAGTAGAAATTAATTAAAAAACTGCAGAAAAAGCTTTCAAAACCAGAAAATTTGTTTTAAATATTCCAAAAATATAAATTTTTTGCTAAAACAGCAACTCTAGTTAGCTGATGACAACCGAATATCTAATAAACACAATTAAAACTAAAAAAATCTGAAGAAAAAAAAATTCATCAAAATTAGAGTAATCACAGCATCAAATTGTCGATTTTTTTAAAAAACTAATATCATTGTTTATTGGTTAATAATTAAATACCTAACAAATGTATTTAATGCTACAAAAATTTCATTGCATCAAAAAAAAAAATTGTAGTAAATTTGAAAAGACACAAGTTTCTTTCATCTGCAAATTCGGAAGAGGAAATAAATTAGAAGGGAATCATGAAATTTTCGGAATAGCGAGAAGGGGGCAATTTGCGTATATAAAGGCAGGAGGATACGATTTTCAAGAAAAAAAGGCTGGCATCCCTCAAAATACACCTAGAATGAAAGCTGCGAGTCACTATGTCAAGGGGTTATGATATAGAACGTACTGTAGTTCACATGTTAACTAACTGCCAAGGACCGATTATCCCCCAAATGATTTTATCAAGTCATTATTTTCAAAATAAATTTATAAGTCAAGCAAAAAGAAAATAGTTTTGTAGGGGAATGTGGTGGAAGACTTTTGCATTTAAAGTTACAAAATAAAAAAAAAATTTAATTGCGCACAACAAAAGAGCAGTTGCTTTTTTTCCCCTTGCACAAAAAGACGGCATAGAACTAAACCACTAAATTTTTATGCCGATAAAAGATAAAAATTGAGTATAAAGCACTTTACAGTGTTACTCAATAATGTTAAAATTAGCATATTATTCTACCTTCCGAAGGTTCAGGCTCAAATTGCAGCTCATTCATAATTCAAAACTGAATGATTTGCAAGTTTTAATCAAAAAACCCATAGTCATTGCTATTCACATTACTTGCTACAGTTATGAAAGTATTTTTTTTATATTACTTTATGTGAACCATACAATCATGAGGTTGCACTTTGAAAATAAAAACACATAAAAACAGTATTTTTTTTACAACCTTTTACATGAGATGCATCAATACATTTTATTTTCTATAACTTTTTAATAAACATATTATTTTCTAAAACATTTGGTAATCATGCTCATTGATCAAACATCATGGCATCTTTAAAAAAAAAAACTTTAAAAATCTTAATATCAGTTTTCATAATAAGAATGAGATATACAACTAAAATGAATCTTTTTTTCTCCAATGTTCCAGTAAATTTCCAAACACCATTGCAGGAGTGAACACCTGTTTATTGGCAAAAGAAATCTAGCCATCTAATTAAAAGATTTAACCTTTAAAAATTGCTGGTTAATTTGAGAAAACTGCATAAATAACAATAAAAAAATACTAATGTATATATTACAAGTAAAGCTAAAAAAAATAAATTAAAACACACATTTACTCAAGAAAGCTGCAATTGCCTTATAAATTACACACACAGGTAATTTACCCGAGAGTAAAATTTATAAGGCAGTTATAACTTTCGTGGGTAAAATGGTAATATTACCAGGTATTTCACAGCAGACAAAAGGTATCATTTTCTGTAAATTATGGAAGTTAAAATAAATCAATAAATACAAACAGGAAATGAAGCATTGTATTTCCAATGCAAGACTAGTTAATAATTTTAACAAATTCTTAAGTTTCTTCTCTTCAGAATATTAGACTTAAAAATATAACTTGATTGAAAGCTCCAAAGCATATATACCACATTCAACCACATTTCCCAATTTAAAAAAAAAAAACTTTTTTTTACAACACTTGCTAGAAGAATGCAAGTCCTCCTTGCCCTTTGATTAACTGATGCTGCTTGATACCCAATACCGTGGTTAGATTAAACTGTACATTTACTGTGCTAATGTTTATTTTTAATAAAGAAAAAAAAAATATTGATCCAATCTGATACCATAAACAGAATATATTAAAATTTATTCCACAAACTAACAATCGAAGTAGAGTAACTCACCTGAGGATTTTTCTTGTGAAGGATTAGGAGCTTCACAGGCTAGACACTTTGTTTTATCGATGGGGTTTTGCACCCAGCAACTGTTGCAGCTCCACGTAGATTGTTTAATAGACAAGTTTCCGCTGAATCCACTAGAAGCCGCCAACTTTAGCGCTGTACTAATAGACTCACCCTTTCTTAATGTTTCGCAAGCCATGCATTTAGTTTCGTTCGCAGGATTCTGTATCCAACATTCATGGCATGACCATGTCGAAGATTTCGCTATCGCAGATGGTTTAGTTGAGTTACTGAGTCCACTAAGTGTCACTTTCTTGGGAGCTTCACATGCAAGGCATTTGCTTTGAGTTGCAGGATTCTGGATCCAGCACTCGTGGCACGGCCAGGTTGAAGAGGGCTTTGCTACTTTGCTGAATTCACTCTGTATCTTGTCTCCCTTCTTGGGCGTTTCACAGGACATGCATTTGCTTACTGAAGTAGGATTTTGGATCCAGCATTCACTGCACTTCCAGGTAGAGGTTGATTTGCTGTTAATTTTACTGTCTATTTTTGTAGATGGTGGCGAGCTGACTGTTGATATAGAATCTGTTTTAATAAACAATAAATTTTAAAACCTTTTTTTTTAAAGGAAAATTATCACAAAGTAACACTATTAAATACAGAGACAAAAAAATATATTTGGCAGTTATTCTTTGCTTTACCAAATGTGAGTGCATTAAAATTTCAGTGAAGTACCTTCCCTTGGAAAAAAACTGTTTTAATTTTTATCTTTCCAAAGCATACAAAACTGAAAATTTTTACACAAAGACAAATTCAAATCATTTATTATACAAGTTAGGGATGAAGCAGATATAAGGTAACTATCTGGCTGATTTTTAACTATCCGGTAATTATCCGACATCCGGAAGCAAAATGCCAGGTATCCGAATGAATAAAACTCAACAGTTTTTTTCAGGCTATCAATTATCCTTTTTCCCGCTTTAAGTAATTTTTCTGAAAATACTACTAATGTATTCTGTAGACTGCCGATTCTCCCTTGAATTTTTCTCGGGCTATTCAGGTGGGTCAAACTTTCTCATTAATAAAGACATTTCAGACACAGTGGGTCACAATGAATAGATAATAAGGAAGATATGCTGCAGACATTCGGTACAAGCCACCCGCCTTCTAAAGTTTATTAAGAGAAGATCTTTTCGTAAAAAAAAAACTGACGGTTATCCGGCATCTCGCAAAAACACTATAAGATTCATCCCTAGTTAATATAAGTGTTTATACTAATTTATTGAAGAAAACTGGTTTAGCTCTGCACAGAGTACATTTGAAAGTGAAGTGTGAAAATTTAAACTAGCTACATGAGCAGGGTAGAGCAAGAAACTATATTGTAAATCTGAAATTAACAGCATCTGATATTTATAATCTATAACTGATATCAGCAATACACAAAAAAAATTACTGGTTAAAAATAATTCAAATCATGATATCAATTAAATGAACGTAACACCGAGCTAAGCTTTGATGCCAACTTCTATTAATTTTATGAATTTTACAACCTTGAAAAATGGTAGACATATATTGAATATGATATACATGTGTAATACATTGAATATAATAAAAAATATTTAATATATTTTGTGATATAACATTCCCTTTGCTAAGTGACTGGTTTGCTTAAATTCTCTTTAATTTTGTAACATGCCTTGCATGCCAATATTTTAAAAATCTAATGCTTGCAATTTTTTTTATATAAAATCAGCATTTTATTTTTTACATTAGCTTTAACTTTTTTTTAAAGTTTTTTTTCTATTGTTTATTTATTAAATTAGCATCAAATACGACTGACTTTACATTTTAATTAATGAACTGTTCAAAAATTGCTTAATTATGTTTTTAAAAATTCCTTCTAAACTTTATTTAAAAATGTAAAGGCATGCATAACTATAAAACTAATAACTGTGGCATTTTACATGCATTATTTAATAAAAAACACAACATGCATGGTAATTTAACAAAAAAAGGGACTAAAAGAATTTTAAGAAAAATTAATTTTTAGATATTAGGCTTTTGTCATTTTCAAGGTTTTTTGGATTTCTTTTCAGTGTTCAACGAACCAACACATTTTTGAGAAAGGAAAATAAAAACCTTTGAATTCACTACCTTGTTTAGGCAAATCCTTACAAGTTGATAGGTGACAGTTTTATATATTAAGAGAGATAACCCTCTGACGGATACAAACGTGAATATCCGTCCTCGGTACACCCGTCCGAGAAGGATAAGGACGTGAATATCCATCTCTTATTTTACCTTCCCAGAAGGATGCAAGCGGTTATTTCCAATTCCGATTTCTTTCTCCAAACGGATAGGGCCGTTTTAAACCGGCCTCTGCTTTTCCCCCTTCAAGATGTACGCGCCTTCGCGCCTCATTGAACCCAGATTGGGGTAACATAATGAATGGGTCATTGTGAGAAACCCGAGGGGAGGAGTGCACCTGTCCTGTTTTTAAGTGGGTTGTGTTGTCGTTTGGAAAAAGTAAATAGTTAGATTTTGAAACACAAAATTTAGTAAAAGTTAACCTTGAACTATTTGAATTTCAGGTAATTTTTTTCACGTTTAATTTTAAAAAAATTAGCTGCTCACTTTGAATAAAACTAGGTGTAATTTCTTTAGTCATTAATAAGTATATACTTTTAATAAATAAGAAATAATATTAATATTAAAAAAAACATTACTATTGAATCTTCGATCGATCTGTCAGCACATATGGTTTTTTGGTTTTTGTTAATTAACGTAGCACTAGAGCTGCACAGTGGGCTATTGGCGACTTCAGCACATATGAGTTTTGTCCTTGTTTTACATGTATAATGAATACAAATCCAATTAAAATAAAATTTCTAAATAAAAAATAAAAAAAACTCTAACTGATAGCATGAGCAGAAACCGAAAAATGTCATATTCTTTAATTTTATTAAACTTTAATTTCTAAATGTTATGAAGAGGTGCACTCATATTTCAATTTTAATTATAGAAACTATTTGTTTTAATCAAAGATATTTTTAATTTTTGCGAAGCTATTTATATGTATTCAAAGAACTGTAGGTTAATTAATCTACTTTATAATAAGAAAAAACATTGAAGAAGTTTGGCCATTATTTTTCAAGATATTAAAAATATATGTATGGAAACAAGGACAGATTTGGGATTTGAAAGGAAGATCACATGTTCAAAATATAACAACTTAGTTATGAAAATTAATATTCCAATTCAAATGTATTTCTAATGGCAATTTAAATAATTTTACAGGAATATTTAAGTGTTATCAATAATTTAAACTAATTATTAATTATTTAAAAAATAATTTATTAATATTAATTAAAACTTGAAGCTTCTTTTAAATGTAAAAAGTTGCTTAGTTTTCACACATATGGCTTCGAATGATGAAATAAACGGTTTTTTATAACTTTCGCTTTTGTACAACGGTCAATGTTCAAAGTTTCACATTGCTTACAACTAAATATATTAAAGTATGTCTACATATAATGCAAATTCTCCATTCTTCTACGACAGAGATAACTATAAGAAAGTCAGCGCTTGAAGGAAAAAATAAACATTGACTTGTTAAAAACACTAAAATATTAATGAACAAAGAGCAGCTTTTGAATCATGAAAGTTTTATTTTTTTTAGTTAGTATACTTTTTGAAGTGAAATGTCTTTCAGTTTGGTTAGTAGGGGTGAGGGGATGCTTGGTAAAACCGTGTGAAACGGAAATATGTAGTGCGTATTTGTAGTATGATTTTTTTAAAATTAAAAAAAAACATTCCTTTTGATTATTTTATTTGAAATAACACAAATGATATATAAAATTCTGCCTATTTATTAAATTGCAAAAAACAACATGTATGTGACATAAAAACTAGTCGAATAAATTTCCATGAAATTTCGTGTAAGCCTGTCAGATCGATTGAGCTTAAGAGCGGTTCGAGAATAGAATTATTATTTTTAGAAATTAAATAATATACGTTTTTTAAGGTACTTTTAAGTTTCCAAATATATAACAGACCGTTTAAGTTGTTTTAATGTAACGAGCCTCCATCTTTATTGTTGAATCTGTAGAGTAAAATAAATATCTTAGCACCTGTTTTTCTTGTACATTTCTAAACAATGTTGCCCTCAGATGGGGTTGAGCCCGCCTTTTCATCAGTGCCCGCACCATTTCTCTTTGTTCTTCTCTTTGTTCGATTTGTGCTGTGTTTGAAAACTACACTACCTTGAAAGAACTACAATACCTTTTGTCCATATAGTGTGCGAAACTAGGAGGGAGCAAAGCGATTTAACTATCTCGGTCAAGAAGGCTTTTTTTATTCTACTCATTCTCTTGTAAACAAACTCTATCGGATAGTGTCAAACTGTCACCATATACATGTGTAAATATTCAGTGAATGGGAACACCCACTCGACAGTTTTCTTTGCAAGCTAAAAATAAATTACAGTGAATATATAAAAAAGTTTAAACTATATTGTTTTACTTACTTATATATGTTTAGACTTTTAAAAATATTGTAATTAGTAACACGCAGTCTACATTCAGAAGAAAGTTAAGACCAATCAAACATAATTATTTTTTATCTTTTTTCCGTTTATAATTTTTAGGCAACGTGAAAGATAAAGAACGTTTTATATTTAAATCAGCAACTTATTTTTTTTTTCACTTTTATGATTTCTCCTACATTCTATTATTAGATTTCCAAAGGCAGAAAATATTTTGTGATAATTTAAGAATATAAGTCGCACATAAAAATTTAACTGCATGGTGTATATTTTGATTTCCGTGCGAATTTGTTTTGTTTACTGGCATAATTATTCTAGAATAACTGTACGAGTATAATAATTTTTGTAACGTTGTTATTTGTATTTAAGATTATTTCACGTTATGTGGAATAGTAAAGGAGGATTATCATGTGTACATTTTCGGACTTTGTATTATTATTTTAGGAAAATATTGTATTTTAAAACTGAAATGGATCCGATATCCATTTATTTTTCATTTTAAATAACTTACTTAGATATTCAAGAGTTTCAAAATGGCTTTAAATCAAACATTTTAATAAAACTGATTTGTTGTAAGTCTTTCAAAGACGTTTCTTATGTAATTATTTTGGTAAAATTTGCCTTTTACTTCAAGACATCTAAAATATTGATTGCTAAAGGGTATTTGTATAAGTTATGTGCAGGCTTACTCTTATTGCAATTTTGGGCATACTTTTTTTGCGTAAGGAATATTCTAATTTATTTGAAATAAATATATTATGTTAAATTTTAAACCTTAGCGAGACCTTTTTAAGGTGAAATTCCATACTAGTATATAAAATTATCCCTGAAAGAATAGAAAATGAATTATATTTTTTCTCTCATTTGTCGTTATTTTATATTTTGCTGTGTGTAGAACATATACTTTTGACAGAGTGGTATATAACAATTAAAAATATTTCTATCTATACAAAAATATACCAATTGCGATTGTTTTCATGTAAAGAGTATTGTTGTCGCGTAGAAATGCGATTGAAAATGAAAAAAAAAACCATCTTTAATGTTAAAAAATATTAAACTGTTAAAATATAGACTTCATGCCAGTTTTAGGGTCAAATACTTCTAGGTAATGCTGATTTTATGCTATTTACTTAAAATCTGTATCGGTAGTATTCATTATTTCCAATGAATATATTTTGTAATTTCGTTTAAAAGAGATTAACCGCTTTAATATTTTAGCTTTAGCGCTTGAAGAATAATTAAAACCTAAAAGTATTGATTAAGGAAGTGCAGTTTTGAAACAAAATGAAGGTTGTCGTATGAGGTCTTTATCGTCCGATGATTTGTTGGAAAAAAATCGCACTAGAGCTAAAAAATGAGCTTTCGGTGACGGTTGTCTGACCTTAAATTATTGCGAAAATGGAGTAAAATATTACATTTTGAGGTTTTTATTTTTTACAAATCATTTTCAATTCAAAACTGTATAAAACAGTTGGTTCCAACGTTTAGATGGCTACGGATTTTAGCAAGTCCTGGGCCAACACCTTGTAATATTATTTAAAAAAATAGTACTTGTATACTAATTATAATTTATATACATAATATATCTCGCTTAATAAATATTTATTTTATAAATAAATTTAGTAATGAAAAACATTACAGTTTTTAACATATGTTTTATAAAGGTAACATTTCAACATTTAAATAATCAATGAGATTTTTAAACGCACCTCTAGTTCAACAATTTATCTATTTAAGTAAATTTATAATATACCTGTATTTTTAATAGTGTTTAATAATAATTTAAAGTAACTCATTCAGAACTGAAAACTGCAGGATTCCATTTTAAAAAGTATTCTTAATTCATCAAATATATCAACAATAGACTGACAATAAACTATTGGGGGAAAAAATACCATCTCCAACAAAAATTGCAAATCGTGTTCATTTCTGTTTAATTATAAATACTCAAACAAGCACTTAGGAGTGCGGGTAAAAGTTTACTTCTATTATAGCACATAAGTTTTAATTTTCAATTTAGTTGCTTTTAGTTTTAATAGGAAAACATCTCAGACGCCTTATCCTTTTTTAAAAATGGTCAAATGAAAACATCCGTGTTCTTGAAAAATGTCTCCACGGACTACTTAGAATTTCGCGGACCACCAGTAATACTCGGACTATGGGTTGGGAATTACTAGTATAAATAAATTAAATTATGAAGTGTTTTTCAACAGATTTCGATTGAAATCTTCCAAGCAAAGTTTTTCAAACAATTAATTTAAATGCTTATTCGCGTCGCTTGGATATTATTTATTTTAACTTTCTATGTATTTCCAATTCATATTAACTGTGTTATCAAAAAATAAAAACTTTCTAATAAAAAGCAATATCGAGTGAAATTTTTAATAATAATGACGAGAAAGTGACAGAAATATGAGTTATATTAATGAGAAATAATTTTTTATTTGTAAAAAGTTTTTAGGAAAATAAAAAGAGAAATTAGCCGTTTGCCGTGAAATATAAAAATTAAAAATTAACTGTGTTTGGAAAACCATACGCGTGTTCATAAAAAGTTATATAAAACTCAAATACATTTTTTAACGCAATTTTGTAATTCGTACTGTTTCTTTTGATTAGCAAAATATCTTTACTCAGCTTATTTATATGAAGTTAAATTTGGCTCAAAATTAAATGTTCCCTGAAACCGAACAAAAAAAGTCAGATAAAACCTTTGTCAAAACCTTTATATTGTTCAAATTACTTGAAGAATTTCAATGCTGCATTTTTCTGCATTAAACATTTATGAAAAATGTATATTGTTCAAGTACCTTTATGAAATCTTCCTTTTTATAATTTTTATGAAGATTTTATGATTATTTATTTATGCTTTTGCTGGGAACTAGCAAAACAAGTTTTAGTTAATTACTATAGAGTTTTTTTTACAAATATATACAATACGTTTTACTGTGATATGATTATAAACGGAGAATGCAAATGGGTTCTAAAAAAGTTCCACTTGAAGTGCATGCAAAGGCATTGCCTTCCTTTTTAGATCATTTAACAGTGTCAACACAGTACCATACATAAGGTCACTTAGTGTCAACGAGAATTCGCACGTGGCAGAAAAGGGCGTATACGAGGACAATGATTGAATAGCCACTGCCTTTCACTCAGCTGTCAGCGCATCGGTACACGACCGTAGGGGCATTCGCGGTATCTTAGATAAAAGCGTTCGCCTCCCTTACGGACATACCACCTGTAAATTACTTTGGGGGGATGAAAGATCCCGCGACGTTTTCTAAGAACCTAGTCGAAAACATGCCAGCACTCTCGCAATGAAATGTGTTGAAAGATTAAGGCACTTTAGAGAGAGTTGGATGGAAATTAGCTATCCGTCAGTTGGATAATAGTCACTTTCTTACTTGAATTATTCCTTGGTGCATCACATGCTAAACAATTAGCCTCTTTAGTGGGATTTTGCTTCCAACAGGAAGAGCATGCCCATGCTGTGGAAGTCAAGGGACTTGTGAACAAACCTGGTACAGGTACTGGCATTTCCAATTCTGTAGGATTCGAAAATGTGAAAGGCAGCTTCTCTACAGAGCCATGTTTGTCAGAATTCAAGGTGGGAAACTAAAAGATACAATGATCAATTAGTATTTACATAAATTCAAACTTCTTACAAATTAATTTTTAACTTATTCAAATATTCGTAGAGTTGATAAGGAAATTGTTTTATGTGGAGACAAATGTAAAGTATTACATTTACCTCATTAAATTGTATCTTGCAAATAATTATTTGCAAAAGATAATGAAGTTACTGAACACATTTAACTGAATACAATACAAATTTAGAAACCCAAAATGCAGGGTTCACAACACATTTCTGTCCTTAGAATAAAAAGGAATAGAAATCTTTAAAATTCCAAGGTCAATATTTTCAACAAAAAAGACTTGTCTGACAAAAAGTATGTTGCATGCATTTATTTATATTTTTCAGTAACCAATTTTTTCACAATGATCAGCTTTTACAGATTTTGCGAGAAAAAAAAGCTATAATGCCGAAATTCAGACTTTTTTTTTTATTTGGAAGCAATATTTGGTTGAAAGCTTTTAGCAAAAAAACCCAGTTTAACGTAATCAGGGCTCATTAAAAGCATTTGTATTAAAAAAATTAGTCACATGATCTCTTTAATCAGACAAATCAACCAAAAAAAAAAATTCCTAACTCTCGATGCTTGATTTATTAACACTAGAACGACGAAGTGGGTCAATTTGACCCAAATCTAATTTCGTTTCTGTTTTTCTCAAAAACTTACCAGCCGAACTAATTGAAATTCCTTGACTTTTCCTAAAGTCATGCATATAACAGCCTGAAAAAATATTATTCGTCTGGCAGTTATTATAGTTGGTGTTTTTAAGTTAGTGACCTTGACCTACATATATAATGTCACTGGTCGAACAATATTGGATTTTCATTCGTTCAAACTGTTTTTATATGAGAAAAAGCGCAGATGGCATTTTTTTCCCTGATGGAGACTGGACTGCATCTGAATAAGTACAGATAGGATAAAGCTTGAGTAAAATGTCTCGGAAACTTACTGTTAGCGAAGCATTAGAATACTTTCAACAGTTGTCGGAAAATTAATCCGAAAACTGTAGAAATAAAGAGTTTGCTTCTAGGGATGAAGAATTTGTGCCTTCAAATACTAAAAGTTTATCTTCAGATAATGATGGCAATTTATCTGTTTTTATGCGAATTACCTATTGCATGTTGTAGAAATGAAAACGTTTCTAGTAAAACTGAAACGTTTCTAGTGCAAACAACCAAGAAATCAAGGTTTCATACATAACAGTTGATGAGCAACAGTTTCCTACAAAATCCACATGTCGATTTACACAGTACATGGCTAACAAACCAGATAAATTTGGAATTAAGTTCTGGCTTGCATCTGATGTTGATACTAAATACATAATAAATGGCTTTCCATATTTAGGTAAAGATGAGCGTCTTGCAAATCTAGAACTCGCCAAACACGTCGTTTTACGTTTAGTGAAACCTTTTGAAAACTAAGGAAGAAACGTCACCACTAATAACTTTTTCACAACACTGAAACTATCGGAAATTTTAAAAGCAAAGAACACCAGTTTGATAGGTACTGTAAGGTGGAATCGAAAGTTTTTGCCTGAAATAGTGAAAACAAATGAAGATATAATTGTCGAAACATTGTTACTGAAACATAATGATAGTACAACTACTATGACAGTTTACCAAGGGAAAAATAATAAGAATGTCATGTTACTCAGTTCATTTCACCCCACAGTTTATGTTAACAATAACGGGCCAAAAAAATTTCCAAAGACAATTGGGTTTTACAATTGTACAAAATTCAGTGTAGATGTTACTGTCAAATGCACGAAAATACTTGGTGAAGGCAGCATCAACGTTCTAGACCTTGCTTGAATAAATTCCTGGATTTTATATTAAAGAGTTATCGGTATCGGTAAAAAGCTTTCCAGGCGAAAATTTATCCAACAACTTAGTGATGAGCTTCACCATCCTTATATTGAGTCTACTCGTAAAAAGAATAATTCAGATTTACAGAAACGTGAGTACCATCAGTAGCACGCAAAAGAGTTCGAAGTTAAGTTTCTAAGTGTGTAAACAAAACAGTTGATATTTGTTCCAATGTGTAACAAGTGCACAAATTACGTAAAAAAAAGTTGCCACAACTTTGTGTAGTATATGTACGAACACTTTCCTGATAATAACTTTTAAATAATGAATAAAAAATTTACACATCAATGACAAATTGCCTCAAAAAAGTTCAAATTGAATATAGTGTAAACAGTTTTTAAACATAATTTTTTGTTTATTTTTAAGGTTTATAATTTAAATATTCTATTTTGTACTCTTAATATTACTGTCAATGATATAATTGTCATTACTGAAAAAAAAAGTTATATTTTTAAAACTTAAACAGGGATTTTTGTACTCTGGGTCAATTTGACCCATCCCGTCGTTCTAGGTATACCGAAACTGCCGTCGTTCTAGTGTTAAACATAAATGTCATAAGATCATCAAAATTTGTAAAAGTTACATACTAGCAAACATACACAAAACCTGCAAAAAAAAACTCAATTTTCAATCTTAAGAAATAGCACATCACGTAGCTAATTTTGTATACACATTCTAAACATGGTTACTTACATTACTCTGAAGTACTGTTGGTGGTAAGGTAGGTTGCACCTCAATTGGAGGTGAAAATTCAAATTCTATTCCTGGCTTTGTGGTTTCCTTTATAGGTTTACTTGGCTTCGGATCACGTGGTGCTGGAGAGTTGCGTTGTTTGAAAGTGGGCAGAGTAGATATGGGCAATGGTATACTAGGTAAAGGGGTATATTCGAAATCCTAAAAATATTAAATCAATTTTAGTTAAGATCATTCTAAAACATGAAACATTAACAAGAAACTATATTTTATGCTAAATGAAGGGCTTTAATAGGCTTTATATAAAATACATATATTTGAGTATTCTACGGCAATATTCTATTGCATTGTAAATGAAAAATTATAAGCAAACCTTATATTAAGTTTCTTAAAAACAAAATATATGGATACAACACAAAATTATACAAGTGTTATACCAGTAACAGGTATAATAGAAATTTAAACATGTTATCTAGAAGTAGAGAATGCAAAAAAGCAGTTAAATATTTATAGAATTATCTCTTCTGTATAGTTAGAAGAGCATTGTTTTTTTTATCTGAAATTGGTTATTTTAAGGAAGTTTATTCAAATTATTTTTGTAGGCGATTTTTATACGTTTCCTATTTCATTTTCAATAAATCGAATATTTATTAGCCGCACAAGAGTTGTTTACAATCCAAAGTCAAAGGTGCTTTAATTTCGTTTCTCCCTTGAGCAGTGGTTTATGTTTTTATAAACAATAAAACTGTGCAAGCACAATTGAATTTGGTTGTTTTTTTTTAGAACTAAGAGGAAATATTAACAACTAAACTACACAAAATAGACGATAATAATTACTGTTTTAGTGATCTAAATTTGAAAATTTCCTGATTGTTTGCGCAAATTTGAAAATTTCCCCGATCAAAATTAAAAAATTTCACAATTCACTTTCAAAATTTCACAAAAAATTTCAATTTTCTGGTTTTTTAGGTTATATTGTCACTTTGTTCTAAGAAGTTTATATGCCTAAATGATAGGAATACCATGAATACAGGGTGCAAAATAAAAAAAACCTACACTAGACTTTCGGTATAAAAATCTCCTTTAGGCTTTTACTACATGAACTTCCGATATTCGATCTTATTTGGTCTATTAGGCAACTCCATATATTCTTCCCTCTCTAGTGATGTATGGTCAGTCTTGTAGCAAATCATTTTCTCCAGTGTGAGACAAGAGGCAGAAACTTAAGGGAAAGAAGAAATCGTGAGGGATCGTTGGATTAAGTTTAAAATTTTTATCAGGCTTCCAGGAAAACAATCTGCAATGTCTAGAGGTCTAGTATTAATTTATTGCCCTGTCAATGGTTTTTCAAGTAGTTTTCTTAAATAAGCTCAGACAATAAGTTCATATAATTTCCTCAATAAAATCAAATTTTGGGATTTTTGCTAATTTGCATAAAGATTACATCTATAAACTATGTGCAATTTAAACATAAAATTCATATATTTTCGAAAGCACGTATTTATATAAGTATAAATATTTAATACACTTTTAATACTTTAATTCAATAAACTGCAATTACAACCTGCTGCATAAAAAAACAAATTAAGAAATTACACTTTGAAAGAAATTAACTAGAGTACATACAATTACATCATTTCTTGCACTAGGTTGATGTTTTTTTGTAAGTTTACACCTCATTTTCCCAGGTCCTTTATTGGGAGACCTATAAAAAAAATAAGGAAGTCCATAACACAAATCCTAACACAGCAGAAAAAAATGGTGCAATATCAATAGATTAATCAAAATATTACAATACATTAATCAATAGGAGAACAGAAAAACTTGAATGCTATGTGGGATTTTGAAGTTTAAAAAATTTAACCAATAGAAGAAATAAAAATTTACTTACAATGGCTTAGGTGGTATGTCTTGTGGTGGAGTTTCACGAACAGGTGCGGTTTTAGTTTCCTTTGGTGATAAAAAGGATTCCTAATAGGAGCAAGGATATGGATAAGCCCAAATTCACATGAAATTATTACCACTGTCTTAACTTATAGAATATTGAAACTGAAATATTTTTACTTATTAAAAAATTTACATATTTATGCATTAAGTTAATAACCCTATAAGCAATATGTACATCTATAGTTGTCTGAGGATGTCCAATTTTCCTAGCAAGGCACTTCACAAAAATTTTCTATGCGGAAACATTTTTCAAACCTACAGCATTGACACATTTTTTTAGAAGCTATATCTGTTCAAATATTTATTTTTTTAATTATAAAAAATTTATTGGAAATATAAAGTAAAACGAGCGGTTCCCAATTAGCATTAAGCTACGGACCCCTAGCCACAAGAGAACTGGAGACCCGTTTTTTCATATATGCTCGTTAACCCTTCGACGGACAAGCAAAATATCGAATCTTTAGGGTTGTTTTCACGGCAGATTTTAACTTATATTTCTAACCCATATTGCTTTTTTTTTTAATATTTCAGTAGAAAAGGATTTCAAAAGTCCTTCCAATATTTTAATTTGAAAAATATTTCAAAGTAGAGATTTTTTGTGTTGTTTTATATTATGTGTACTACTGGGAAAACTGGAAGATACACGAACGGATATACACGTTTGTATCCGTCAGGTGGTTAAATTCCCTCGCTTTCTGGTCATTTATATGTTTTAATTGTATTTGACCATGAAAATGAAGAAAAAATTCTTAAATCAATTTTGCAATTTATTTTAAATACATTTTTGCTAAGAATATGGACACAAATTTACCCAACAATTACTATAACACTACAATCAGAAGTTATAATTACTTTTAGTTTCTTACATTTAACACTCATTTTAAACTCATACGAAAACATTGTAATAGTGGTAACTGCAATAATTTTCCAATTGTAAGGGATGAATTAAATCTTTTGTGTTCATCGCAATTTAACCATATTTTCTATGTGACCTCACAGACTACCTTTTGGGAGGCACTGAAGTTATGCATTGAAAACAACTTTGCAAATTTGATAATAAAATAAAAATTTGTCAATTTTTATACTGAGAATTTATTAATCATATACTTCATAAACACTTTGTGTACCATCTGTGCTATATTCGTTACACCACGCGAAATTGATATATAAAATTACGAACTTATTACATATCCATGGTTTCACACACAAAAAAATCACCCACTAAAACAAGTGTTTAAAACAATAAAATTCCTTTTAATAGAAAATAAGTGTCAACTAAAGTAAATGCAGATCTTTACTCAAGGATAGTAGACATTTTATACTTAATGACCTCATACAACCAAAATGATGGACATAACATTCCCAATTACATTACATATATACAAGGGTTAGAAATTAGGAGATAAAGCAATTTTTTTTTGGGTTGCCAAAATGTTCTTAGACATAATTTTAAAATAATACAAATGTCTGAAGCAGAGCTGATATTTGTCATAATATTTTGGTAATCGTTAATGCTTCTTATGCATAAAATTAGAAACATGTTTCCATTTGTACAATCTTACTAAAAAAATTACTGAAAAGACTGGAAGTAATTATTACAAACCTATTTTTAATATTAAACTCTTTTTCATCTAAAAGTAAAAATTCAAAATACAACGATTTATGAATTTCAACAAGCGATTGCAAAACGAATACAATCGGACCAATGCTTTTACGAAAACTGAGCGAGCAACGGCTGTTGCAAAATTTGCCAATTGTAACGATAGGGAGGAAAATACGAAGGAGAAAATTGAAAGTCTCAGTGAAGGAATAGTCCATAGAGAATAGATAAACAAGCAATACAGAATTCCACCGCTTGAGCTAGTAGCTCAGTGGATCGGTGTGTGGAGACTGTTCAAATCTCGAAAAAGAAAAAACGGGAGATTAATCTGAAAAAGCAAATTTGTGTCTTACCAACAAAATATATATATCTAAAGTTGACCATAAAGAAAGGACGACAGTGTAAAAATACAATCAAACTTAAATTTTTATAAAAAGTTAGGCATAAAAAATTATGACCAAGTGTAAAGTAAGTTGTCAAATTGAAATTTTTACGTGCAAAATACGACTAACGACAGCTAATTTCAAACAGAGATATACTCATAAGCACATATAGTAGTTTTATTTTTATTTTTAAGAGCTATTTGGTTTAGAGCTGCAGCTAAGGATAATTTTTTTTAATGCGTCATAAAGAATTGGTAAAAGCCAACTTTTCTGAACATATTTAATTTTGTGTTATTTAAAACAATTATAGAATTTTATTAGTTTTAAAAATAAATATCCATAAGAAATTAAAAAGTGTCTTACCATTGAAATGTTTTGGAACCTATTCATAGAACTCTTCAACGTTGTTAATTTAGAAATAGTACTTATATTGGCTATTGGTGGTCCTTTTGTTATCTAAAATTATAAATATCATTGTATACCAAATTTCATTATTTAAATAAAATTATTTAGATAAGAAAAATAGAAATACTTACAGTCGGAGATGAAACAACATTACTCCGTAGTCTAGGAGGCTGAAAAATGGTCAATAGAAAAATCAATGAAAAAAAATTTAAATTCCACGGTTACATATTACTTGGGGACATCAAAGACACTAATTTTAAAATCTTAATTTTTTTTTAAAAAATCAAGTAAATTATTTTAACTAAAATGTACTCTTTAACACATTACGTGGTTGTGTGTAGGGTGCATAGCTACATCTGTTTGTTACACATAAGAAATTGTTTTATTCTCCAACCTAGTAAGAGCTAGTTTTATTAAATGTTGTGCAATTTAGATCAGCAATTTGGAAATTACAGCTCCGGGCATTTCAAAATCAGTATGAATAGTTTATTAAAGAACTGTTAAGAGAAGATCTTTTCATAAAAAATAAACTGCTGGATATCCGGTCTGTAATATGAACCGGATATCTGGCAAAACCACTATCCGGTTCATCCCTAGTTAAAAACTAAAAATAATTTACTGTGAACATAGTAGTTGCACTATCAAATATTAAAATATACAAGAATTATGTAGCAGTTTTAAAAACAAAAAATATTTATATTTGGTTAATTATATTAATTTGGCTCTTTTTTATGTTAATATTTTACTTGCACAATTATATGACATGTTAAAAAATTACACCTTTCACACTTTCCTTTACTTACCATTAAATACAAAGATAGGTCAACTGGTGATCTGTTAGTGTTTGGAATTTTCTTTGCGTCCTGAAAAATTAAGTTTAAAATTGCTACAAGTTGTGTATTTCAATGAGACAATATTAAACACCTTAGTAAATGTAACTTATAGTAGAATATAATTATAATAAATTTAAAGATAAATTTCTTTTTGTCCAGCACATGCTAAAAATAGATTTCTAAAAATTTAAAAATTTGTATAATTTTGTATTGTTATTTGATGAATGGGTTCTACAATAAAGCTGATAATTGAAATATAAAATTTGCAGTAAATTACCTAAAGCAAATTTTATAAACTGTTTTCAATTTTAAAATTATATTTAGCTTAATAAATTATTGTATGAACACTGTGAATATACATTTTTATTTATTTCAAAATGAGCTTATTGATAAACCAGTTTAGCATGCACTTAAAATTAAAATATGTGACACTTTCTGATTTTGATTATCCCAGAACAAAAAATATTATACATTGAATGAAGAAGAAATGTGGAATTGTCACTGTGGAATCACACTATTTTTTGTATTTCAATTCGCCCAATTGGGCGAATAAAATACAAAAAAATAGTGTGAAATAAGAAATGAACAAAGTAAAACTTATATGGTAAAAAGCGTTTGGTAAGAGTTGTCATGGCTTACAGCATATCCTTGTTAAATGTAAAAATTATTTTACCTCTCTCATTCGAAGATCAAATCAATTCACCAATACACCATTGTACTGAAACAATACAAACGATCAAACATACAAAGAGATATTCAGTAATACTTACAGTAACCGGTGAAGACATTTTTTCTAAGGTCATTAATATTCTTTTGGCAGCTGAACTCATGCCTTCCAAGCTGTCATCGGACTCCTTAGGACGCACCTTAATTTGATTTCTAGTTGGTCTATCAACCTAAAAATAATAACAAACAGTTAATGTGACTTTCTAACCAATAAAACAAGTTTTTTCCATCTTAATGAGTACTTAATTCATAACCATTCACTTTAAAAACAGATACCAAACAGACATGCAATTAACATTTTGAAAATTAACATAAGACAAGATATAATTCATCCTTAAGGCAGGCTTGCTCAACTATTTAAGAAAGCTAAAAATTCCAGGGCTGAAACTTAACACTTTAGTTACGTAAAAAAAAACAATTTTTCTAAACAGAAGAGAATATTACGTTTGAAAGAAGCTTTTGAGGACTAAAACAATCATAGCTTTCAATTTATTAACAATGGTATTTATATAACAATGGTATGTCATTTGAAGGGATAAGTGGATGAAGTTGGTACATAACAAACAGTAAGTTTGATTTATACATTTTTCGGCTGCTTATTTCTATCCTCAGATTGAGACTTATTACAGCCACTTACACATTCACCTCGTTATTTTTAGAACAAAGGTCAGATGACGAGAAAACACCCGAGCTAGCTGGCACCCAATACAACTTCAATAGGTGCCAGGAAATTGGATCCCAATAGATTTATTGTGCACAAATCTCGTACATACACCAGTATAATTTGTTGGATGTTCAAGACAACTTTCTAGTACATTTTTAATGGAGCTGGCGACCCTCCGATCGCAAGACCACTACTTTTTTTACTTTTCTTTGTCAAGTCCATTGCACAGGCTAGAACTAGCAATCCTCCGATTAAAAGCTGAACATCCACTGGGCAACTGGAGGCCCAACAAACAGTAGATTTTGAGATATTTAACCTTTACATTTTTATTTTGTATTTGGTTGTAAGTTCTTTATGACACTAGTATTTCTGTTAATACTTCTACAGCACTGCACCTCTTTCATCCACAATAATAACTCATTTCTTTCTTTAATATTACATGCCTACTTCATCCACTTACGCCATCAATTACTTAACACGTTTAACTTTTTTTTTTTAATTTAACAAGTACAAGAGATTAGGATACATTAGTATACTCTTTCAAAAGTTCTGCAAATTACAATACAGATACCTGTACTGAAACTAAATTCCTGAACATTAAAAAATAGTTTCATCTTTAGTTAAAAATTTTAATTCAGGAAATTTTTTTACGAACAAGATTTCTTCACTATGGCTATTTGTCCAACAACTCAATGGGATAGTGGTGAATAACTAAAAGAAATTAAATAATTCCTAATCGCGGTACATCATTGCCTAAAACTCAACAAAAGAAAACCTTTTCCGGTTATGTTTAATTTTGTGTCATTTTACTTTGTATTGCTTACTTATTGATGCCTTAAATTTATTTTGATTTTGTGGATTTTTCTGTCCTAGAAAACACAAAAAATAACGAAAACACATCTAAAAACCCCATAAATCATAAAAGTTTCTTCTTAACATTTTAAAACACATTACTAAACCCAACAGATATGACATTGACATTTTGAAATTTTACCATAGGACAAGTTGAGATGTAAAATTGCTTAATTGTAACCTTTTAGTATTTCAAATTAAGAAAGAAAGTATGTAAACTGAAGTAAAGAAAATTATATCAATTATAATGAGATTATTATGTATATTAAACTAAATTTTTTTTTGAACAATTCTCATTTTTTGTTCTTATTTGGAACAATTTTTTTTCTTGCATATAATCTTTATTTTTTAGGTCATTTTCACCATATCAACAATTCTAGGTGTTTCAAGTTGTCCTGAACTATTGATTTGATTCTAGTACTTTTTTCGTGACATTTAATAACTCGTATTAAACACTTTGAATATGTATTACCTGATAAGGGGCAACGCTTGCCGGCATTCGTCGCGTTGATGATGCACCACCAAAAGAAGTGTTTCCTTGGTAAAATGGAGATGCGACCTTCCTGTCCGGCTGTTGACTCGCCTGAAAAAAATTATATCTTAGTTTGAGATAATCATAACACAAAGAGAAAAAATACATTTATATACTCCAGTATACAGTGCTCACTCTATACGTTTTTTTAAGGGCGACCCCTCCCTGCCTTTTCAATCTGTATAGTGTTCCTGCCCCATTTTGCAAAGATGTTGCCCTCTTTTGGAAATATTCTGCCCGTTTTGCTTTTTAAGTCAAGTGCAAGAATCTTTGCTTTCCTCCTAGCCTTCTTTAAAAAAGGCATTAATGTAAATCGGAAGTGAATTAGGACAGCAGATAAACTTCTTTTTAACTATGCGTGTTTCCCAATCGCGATGATTATGCAGTAATTCCTAACACAGGGTATTCCGTAAATTCTATTGGTTGGCTGTACTTGCATCTGAAATACTAAGGTTTTTTCCTGTGTTTTTTTTTAAAGATGGTTTGGAGCGAGGTTGTCCGATTGGGCATTTTAATACCAAATTTTGAATTTTAAAAATCTAGCCTTTTTACATGCTTTTTTATCAGTTTTGTGCAGTCTGATAAAGTTATCTGATTAGGACTAGTCACCAATTATTAGTTAAGTGATAAAAAAAATAAGCTTTTATATTTTTAATTTTTGAAATATTTACACTAATTTAAAAATTGTCAAATATTACAGGTCCTACCAGTAGTACTTCTGCTGATTGGCCTCTAAAACCAGTTTTGAAAGTGTTATATAAAATAAAGTTTTAACTGTTAATTTGAGATAATCCCATTGTACAAAATAAAAATAAATTAACTTTAGTTTTTTAGATTTAAGATCACGAATCTTACCTTGGAAGATCCAACAAATGCACCAACATTAAAAGATGGTTGATTGCTATGTCCTACAACAGGGGATCTTCGTTGCAATTTTGCTGCAGGACTGAAACCTCTGGATCCAGACCATAGTGACATTCTGCTTGCACTCATGTCAGCTAATAAAAAAACATAATGCAAGCCTTCAGATAATGCTTAATATCAGATGTCATCCCGGAAGCAGAATCGCGGCGACGTGCGTCGTACGACGCAGATTTTTTCAAAGGTCTGCAGACAAATTTTTGCAGAAGTCTACAATAAGAAATTTTTTTTCTTGTCTGCATTACTTTAGAAAATTTTCTGCAGATTCTTTTTAGGTTTGATAATTACTTTTCTCAAATTTTAGAAAGTCGATGAGGGGTGGGGGAGAAGTCCCGATAATAGAAAGTCGCAATCGCGATGAGTTACACATGTTTGAACAAATCTCCGCAGACCTTTCTTTCTCAACAATCTCCGCAGACGTATCTTTGTTGTCGATTCCCTTTTGTTAACTGCATGGTACATTTCAGTACCTGTTTTTTGAGAAGATACATTACTAGAAAATAATTAGCAGGACCTTCTATGAAGGGAATGTGCGCTAAACGAAAACGGTATTTTATACAGCTTCCACGGCAGATTTCCGACTTTGGCGATAATTATTTTCTCTTTTGAATTTATTGCTCAATTTTTTACTTTAACAGCTCATTTTTTTTCTTTCTTTTTACTCTTCCTTATCTCATCTATTTGATAGTCAATAGGTAATCAATGATACAAGTTTGTCAAAAATCGGCAATTTGACGCCGCGATTAATCCGATTTTAGTGACTAAAAAAGCATTTCTTTTGCAGATTTATTAATTTTTGTCTAGCTTTAACATGGTTTTCTTAATTTTTTATTGAGTTTGTTAGGAATTTTTTTATTATCAGCTAACTACAGTTGCCGATTTTATCCGAAATCGGCATTTTAGCCCGGTGGCTTTTCAAGACAGAAAACTTGTTTTACAACATGTTTAAAGCCAGTTTTCTCGTTTTGAAAGGCATTTCTTTAGTTTTAATTTATTTATATATTTTTTTTACTATTGCGAACCATTTAGTTATGCCAAGTTTGTCAAAAATCGGACTTACGCTAATTCCTCCATTTTTATAAATTGGAATATTTGAAGATTTCTGAGGATATTGTGTGAATTCTAGTATTTTAAAATAAACTTATACTCACAAATATTTGATTTTATGTCATGATTCTTTTACATTTAAAATGACAGTTTGAACATTAGTTTACAGTTAGTTAGCATTCAATTTCATTTACTATTCCTTTTTTTCAATGAAAAGGGAAGCATAATTTATCAGACTTGCATGCTATGAAACTTATAGTAAATGTTTGAAACCATAATAAATATTAATTTAAATTGCTTTAGAAGTTAATTTTTGCAATTTTGAGACTTGTACGAATTAAAGTACTAGCAGATAAAACAGAAATGCTTTCTTTTTTAATTCTTCCTTTTTTTTAATTCCAGTATGAACTCTGCGATTTAATTAAGTTACCATACTTTAAAGTTATAAATTCCAATTTTAATTTACCAAGGAAATTCAGAAAATAATCTTTATTATGTTTCATTTATAAATTTTAACAATTAAATAAAATTTTAATTTGTATTGTCCTTTCCATAGAAAATATTGTTGATATATTATTGTTATAAGGAGTTTTTGTTTTAAATGCTGAAATTATGGTTAAATAATTGGTTCTTTATTATTTAAGTGATGAATACTTATTATTTGGCAATAATTAAACAGCGCATGAAGAAAAAAAACGTGAATAACAATGTAATAATATTGTTGAGATTCTCTCTTTAATCGAATTCTTGTTCAAGAAAGGTATACCAATAGTTATATAATAAATAAAGTTGCAGACAAATCTTATTCACTAAAATTTTGTCGCAGACTGTTAAGAATTTTTCTGCTACTGGGGATGTCATTAATAAAAAAAATAGTTCACACGTTGCAAAAGTTCTGCAAAAAAAATTACAAATATGCTCCCATGTGTAACATTATCTCAACTAATGTTGCATAATTATTTTGTACAATGTACATGGACATTTCTAGTACGTAATCCATACTTGAACTAAATATTAAGTTATGGTGGCTTTTAATTACTTATCAATAATATTGCAAAATCCTAACCACATGTAAAGATTGCACTCAATTAAAACAAGAAAATTTGGTAAATATTTCTTAAAATAATTTGAATAACCAAAGCATTCATCAGCATTCTTTAATATAGTAAGTAGACTTAAAGAGGTAATAAATTACATTTTATATATTTACTTGCTTTTGATAGAAAAAGCTAATTGAATAAGTTATATTTTAACTGTTCTGAAAAAAAATACCTCCTACAATTTTGTTTTTCCCTGTAATTGAAGAAAAATAAAACTCAAATTACTGCGGTCACTAAATTCTGACATCATAAATATAAAAAATATAAATTTTTTTAATGTAGAATTTTTTTAATTTCATTTAAATTAAATAACAATGCTGTATAACATAAATAGAAGGGCTTTAAGCATACCAGAAAGCTCTTCTTTCCTTGACGTAACATCTCTCCTGCTGAGTTCATTCCTTAAATTTTGAAAGGGACTCTGAACCAGCCTTCGATTAGGGACTTGTAGGCAATTAGACCTTTCTTTATGGGAGGACACTAGAGATGAGCAACCACTGGTAGATGCTGAACCTTCACTGTTTTCAGAATGGTCATCTCCTGTGAAAGAAATAAAACATTAGATTTTTTATCTGTTATTTGACTATTTTAACTTTTCTATTTTTTTTTTTTTAACATTTACTAAGATTTATGTGACAGCAATACTTGTCAATAGCAAAAAAAGAGGATATTTTTGGTTTCTTTATATAAAAAGATAAAAAAATAGAAGGTTTAAGAGCTGTTAAAAATTTAAAGGATAAGTTTGGTTTGGTTAATTAAAGTCGCACTAGCTGCACATTGGGTTACTGGCGACGGTCCGGGGCCTATCTCAAAGGCAAGACACAGGCACAATAACTTGGTCAGATGAGGGCAACACCTGAGATGGCACCCGACACATTCTCAATAGGCATCAATATATCGAATCACGGTCATGTTTAACATATAAACGGTGGATACTTTTTGGTCCTACAATAACAAATTTGACAATCCTCCAATTAGCATCAAATCAATAACCATCAGCTGCATTCGAACTCGCAACCCTCTGGTTGCTAGATGACGACTACAAACCCTTGGGGCTACAGAAGGTACTGTAAGTTATTAAAATAAAGGAATTATTGGATCTTCTCAAACTGTTATACAAAAATTTAATAAATTCCGACTGTTAGAGCTAAGGGTTATTTTTTTTTTTTTAATTTCAAATTGTTAAATTAAAATTTTTAACTGTTTTGTAACAATGAGAAAAGCTGCTAAATTGGACATTCATAGCAATGTTCCATGTGTGTACAAATTACTTATCTGATTTATCTTGATACATACAACCAATACAAAAAAAAAAGTTTAAACCTCACAAAAAGGAATTTAAAAACAAAATGTGTTCTGAAAATAATTACACACAAACACCCAAAATTGAATCTCACCATTTATGATAACTTGATCCGCCTTGTTCTCCAAGAGCGAATTCTGTGTCACAGTAGAGGTCAAGCGGGAGGTAGGACTAAATAGGCTCGAAGAAGGTGTATCCAGCCACGTTTGTGTGCCCTCACTAAGGATGGAGGGGGGCGGCTGGTCTCCCAACCGGGGTCTTTTGCTCCCATGGGTTATAGGCTGGGCTTCTTCCTCCTCCTCCTCCTCCTCACCCGATTCCTCGTCTTGAGGGTCGCCGGCCTCTTCTTCTGGCGTGCCCATCCATTGGGAGACGTTGAAGATCCAGGAGGGGTTTATGATGCTTTTGAACTTAGAGGCAACTCTTCCCAGGATACTCTGGAATCAGATCATTTTTAACTTGTTAGTTTTTTTTTAGTTTTATATAAATCTATAATAATAAAAGTGTTTATGGATAACAAAACACCTACTTCCTCGGCATATAAAAGTCTACAAATTTATATATAGGGTATTATTTATCCTCAAGATGTACACCTAAGAATCAGAATTTTAAAATTGTTTTTTTTCAATGAATTTATAAAAAATTTAGAAGCCCTTTTTTTGTAATTTTCATATAAAAAGAAATTTTAACATTGTTGAAAAGTTGCAAGATATTCAGGTTACCAATTTTAAAATAACTACTTTATAATGTTTATAGTTTTAAATAATTGAAACAAACACTTTTTAACATTACCTCATACAGTAAAAAAAAATAAACAAAATTACATTTACAACTTTTCGAAAAGTATGACTGTTTTATATCATAACCCCTGTTCATCTATGAATATTATCCAGAGTTCCCTCAATGCGAATTTTTCTGAACCAATCATAAAAAAAAGTAGCATACAGCAAAAAGATACTGGTGTTTATACGGAATTGGTGCACAATAAATCCGATTAGGGTCCAACGTCCTGACGTATATTCAGGTTGTGTTGGGTACCAGCGCAGGTGTTAACTCATTATTTGAACCTGTATAAAAAATGAGGTATTTGTGTGGCTGTGTTAAGTCTCATAAATGAAAATAGAAATAGGCAGCCGGAAACATGCAAATCAAATCTACTATAAATCTGTAACCTAGTTGTGCCTTTGCTCTTCGTACATTTTTTTTTTTTTTTTTTGCTATTTTTACAAGTGACACCTGAATTATTGAAAAATCGCAATTAAATCTTTATAAAGTTTGTTTGTTTTCAAGGGCTTTTTAAATTTTGTTATTTAAAAGTGTGCCGAATATTACTTGATTTTTCCCACTGTGTTTTTAATTTCATGTGTTGCAGCATTATTGTTTTCTTTGTTTTTTTAAATGAAAGTTATCTGAAAGAAAAGGTCATTATTTAATGTTCAGGTTAATGTTCGAAGATAAAATTTTATCTGAAAGAATAGCTCAATATCGTGTTTATTAAATCAAATGTTTCAGAGAAAATTGATCTGAAAGAATAGATCATTAAGTTTTTTTTTTCATTTTTACCCACAGGTTTAATTATCTTTAATAAGGAAAACTAAATATTTTCACATATACGTTCAATTTGAACCAGCCAAGTTATCTATGTCCAGTGATAAGACCTCAGAAACTCTCCAGTTTAGAAAATACAACCAGAAGTGCTTGATGAGTACCTTTTCCCTTTACCTAATTTATATGATGTGTTTCTTTTCAGCATTAATTTTAAGAACTCTCTCTCTTTGAATACCTTTAAGTTTATAATAATTTAATTTCCAGTTTTCCTGCATCGATTAATTTGCGCTATATTTAAATGATAATGCTCTTACTAGACTGGAGAATAAAGCAATTTCTAATATATAACTAACAGAGGTGTATCTATGAACTCTACACACAATCACACGCGTGGATTGTTCAAACTCAACATAGCTAGTGGCTGGTTCAGAATGTTTGCAGCATATAAATCTTCCTAGTACTATTTATTAAGTGACCCACCGTGTCTAAAACGCACCTGGTCAGTTTTTAACAAGAAAGTTATCACTTCATTACTTACACCTTGAATAGTACAAAAAAAATTAAAAGGGGAATCTTCAAAATACATCATTAGTAGTATTTTCAGAAAAATACTTAAAGCGAGAACAAAAGATAATAAGATCACCACAAAAAAAATCTGTCGTGTTTTATTCATCCGCATATATGGTAATCGGATATCCAACACTTTGCTTCAGGATATCGGATAGTTATCGGATATTTAAAAATCAGCCGGGTACCGAATAGTTACTGGATATCCGTTTCATCCCTAATTTTAAGCATAAAATTATTGGTTAATCTATCGTACTGGGTGGCCTTCATTTATCGCCAAACTTGGCAACCTAGTGCCAAACGCCAATAAACAAAAGAAAAGGTTAATAAACAATTTGGTACATATGTAGTATAGGACATTTGGCGCCCAAGGTTTTTTTGGCATGTTTTATAAGGGCGATAAATTTATAGTATGGCAACCACACCCGACATTGTTGGTATTTTCCGATTCTTGTGGCGACTTTCAATCTGGCAATCTTACGCTATGTTTAACAGCATTTTTCGTCGCAAAAAAAAACAATTTATGCAAAGATTTTAATAAAAAAATTATGCTCTGATTTTTCAACAAATCTATCACCTGCCGCCAAATGCTGATGCAGGGGAGGAGGAAAATTGAGCTCTTTTATTGATAACCAAACAGTTTTTTGTCTGCAGGCAACCCAAGGTTTGTTAACATTTCAATTCAGCAACATTTTTGAAAAAGTCAAGGCTGACCGTATAAAACAGGTTAACCAATAACTGTTTGTAATTATAAAATTTTTTGGTAAATTCTTAGTGTACCGTGCCTTCTTGGAACGATTCTAAAAATTGGCGCCAAGGCCTTGGCAAACAACGTGGAGCAGTGCCAGAAAAAAAAAGTAGGTTTGCCGTACATCATGATATTACTAGGAAGGTCATGAAATAGGGTTGCTAAAATATAAAATTTTATCGCCCAACAATTTACGCCAAATCACATATGGCGACCGTACTCTAGGAATTAACAGAATTTTTTTTTAAATCGTTGAATTAACGATTTATTCCCGAAAAGTAACTGATTTATCGCTATTTTGTTCATGAATACATTGTACGGACAATTATACAAATGAATTGGTATGCTTTGCAAAATTGTAAACAACTCGTTTTTATTTTTTAAAAGAATATAACGTTCACAAATATTGAATCAGGTACTAATAAAGAATTAAAATCACTCTTGGTGACTATGTTTTGCATGCTTAGAAGAGTGACCTCATATACTTAAGTTTAGCCTGTTTATGTTATTCAAAAATAAAACTACCTTGGCAAAATAAAAATAAATTATAAAATTAAATTGAAATACCCAACAATGTTTATTTCAATAAAAGTTTACTTAAATGCTCATTCCAAAGCACACCTATAAGAACCTATTTGCACAAAAACTATAATGTAAGGTTTATGAAAAACAATAGCAATTTGACTTTCTAATTAGGTCAAGAAAAAAATTCAAACAAATCTGTGAACAAGTGAGAAATTTTCGTATGTCCTTTTAAATACTTGTACATAGTGATAACATTGACAGGTATAGAACAGGTACATGTGACTAAAGGGTATTTACATCTTAGTCTTATAAGTATTTACAATACGTGTTTGACACAAAAATATGTACCAGTGTACACATAATGTGTTATATATCAATATTTAAAGAATATATTTGTGAATTATAATGTCTTTAAATTAATTTATCGAATTAGTGTTTTTTCAATAAGAATTCAAAAAGTGTTCCTAGATCCATCACAGCAATTTGTACGTGAAAACTTAGAAAACAAATTTAGCACACCAATCGTGCAAGAAATCACACAAGTACAATTTTTCGATGTCACTTGACTTTTTCATTAATGAAACTTTAGGCAAAATACTCGTGTTATACAATGAGATCTACCTGATTTGGGCGATCGTATGGCTTCGCATTGTGAGTTTTACTCTTCTTGTTGCGTACAGTCCGTCTTTCCATTTTTATCCATAAAGTGAAAACGGGGTCCTCTGTTAAGCAATATACACTAAACACAAACAGTAAAAGGTGATTGTTTTAATTTTACACATTCCTAAATCACGTTTACGTTTCGACAAAACGCACCACTATCAGCAATAAACATGGCGGCACGATAAGTTAAATGTGATTGGATGTTGGAAAAGCGCAACTTTTCCATGGTGTTAGAACAAATGCTATAGCGTGAGCCTTTCCCAACTCGTCAAAAAAAATTTAAATAACCATTTGTATTAAATTTGTGATATATTTTAGCTTTTTCTTATTTTACAGAAAAATACTAGATTGATAAACATTGTATTTACTTGTTTATAATAAATATTAACTTCTTTGGTTCTCGATTTCAGTAGTATGACGTCATTAACCTGTAAAAGAAACGCGCTGAGCTAACGAAAAATTGGACTGTAAACTGAGCTCCTTTTTTGACCCTCTTGGCTCAAAAAAAAAAAAGGTGATAAACAGAGATATTCGGAAAATTTTTTAGTTTTAAAATAACTGATATCAGCAAATTTATGTTTGAAAATATGCAATTTATATCGAAAAATGCTAATACAACGTTAACGAGTAACTTTAGAAAGAATAGTCCAAAAGCCAAATAAGTGAGTCAGGCCAATGCACTAATATAAGAACTAGAAAGAAGACAAAAGCGTGCGCTATCACTTCACACGTACTTGATCTGACGCAGAATAATATACTACTGTCGTTATCTCTCTATTTTAAAAAAAAGTAAGCCCTAGGGGGAAAAAGTCGGCCCTAGGGGGAATTTTCAGTTCTTTCAATGTTATTCAGATCGTATCTCAAATCGTATGTAAAAGCCCTAAAATTACGAAATTAAGTGAATTTGTTAAGAAATGTTTGATAAATAAGAAGAATATATTTTTGTTTCAATACTGTTATTAGTTTATAAGTTATTTAATATTAAAGTCGTCGTTGATAAAATTTCGCTTACAAGTAATTTTGTCCGTCGAGTTTCTGAAACACTATTAAAAGGAGAGATCCAATTTTTTTAGGGAGTGTACAAATAGGTTTGAACTGGAAATCCAAGTAAGCATTTTTTAAAATTCGAATTAGTTTTGGATTTATAAATTTTTTAAACCTTTGAACACGCTCCACTTTTTGAAGTTTTTTCGCCCTCATTTTTGAAACGTGATTTCTAAATTGCTATAAGTCATTTAAAATTACATATTTTCTTATTAAAAAAATATATTAATGTTCATTAAAACTTCATCTTTCCGATGTTATAAAGATTATAGTTCTATCTTTACAATTAAATTAGATGTGGTCAATTAAGATAGGTATAAAAAATAGTGAAGAAAGGAAAAATGTCGGATATTTCGAGAAAATTTTAATTTGCGAATTTTTGTCTCATTGTTCCGCTTGCATCTCAAAAAGTAAATGTCCTAAAATTATGAAATTATGCCAGTTTATTAAGAAATGTTTGGGTAATAAGATGAATATTTTTGTTTTTCAATACGATCAGTATATTAGACGTTATTTTATGTTAAATTCATGATTTTAGAACATTTTGAAAATAATTCATACATTTTTGTATACTTGTCTTCCAATTTTCAACAAAAAATAAATAAAAAATTAGGGGTATAGATTAAACTATTGGCTACAAATGATCCAGAGCGTTTGTCAAATTTCGATTTAGTTTTGTAGTTATAAATTTTTAAATAATTGACGAAATGTCTGAAATAATCGTCAATTTTACGCGTAAAATTTTAAGGGATAAATTAAAACTGCTCTAAGTAGTTCAAAAATATACTTTTTTCCCATTAAAAAAATATAGTTATATTCGTAAAATCTTCCTTTCTTGAATGGTATCAATACTGAAATTCTATCTTAAAAAATAAATTAGATGTAACTATTTATGTGAAGTACTATAATTATTATTAAAAGATATTTCAGAGCAAAATGCCAACGTTGGCAAAATGCCAACATGTATGTAAATCTAAATCCTGTAGCTTATTATATATTTTAACGGGAAATTATTATTAACGCCAATTCTCAATAATCTTACTTTATATAAATAAAAGTTGGCGAAGACTTATTTAAGATTGGCGCGTTTATGCTACTGTTTGTTTACACATGTTTCGCTTTTCAATGAGTAGAAACAATAGGGGATGGGCGTATTTGTAAACAAACCGGCTTCTCGGAAAAGCTGAAGGCAGAAACGTCGTTCGCGGGTCAGCGTTTAACATGGGTTTAGCATGTTTGTTCGCGATCGACCAATGCGTTAATCGTTAATACTTCATTTAAGGATTACCTGAAACTAATTATACTGATTAAAATTATAACTTAAAAATAAAGTTATATATTTATTACTGTTTTTGTTTATTTTAAGGACATTTTAGTTATTTCTTGGGGTTTTCTGCTTATTTTAAATGTTAAGAAAAATGTGTATACAAGTTCAACGAAATTTTTTTAAATCAAAATTACTTAGTTTTAATTGTATATTTACACAATTAAAGTGTTTATACAATTAAAAAATAAATATTATCTGTTTTATTCGGCGTAAAATTCAAATTAAAAAAATACTTATATGTTAATAAATATCCACATATTTAAATATAAATTAACAAATATTTTTCATTGTTTTGTTTTCTCTAAGAATGATTAAAACATTACCATAATTAGTATTTATATTAAAATATCAGGCAGATAATTGTAATTAATAATTTCTTTTAAAAACATCAAATTATTAAATGCATATATATTATAAAAGATCGTCATGGGAATTGTATTACAGCGGTTCAAGGGATGTTTGTGCACAAACGAAAATTATTTTGCTTCATAATTGAAGGTGAAGCAAAAACAATCACCATGCAAATTTCAAGGCGCGAACTTGAAGGTTTTATGCAGCAAAACTCCAGTTTTAAATGCTATTAAAATCTAAAAATAACTGCATTTAATGAAGATTTTTGTTAAAAATTCCTTATACAACATGAAATAAAGCCTTTAAAACACCTTTTATTATAAAGTATTGAAATTATTAAAGGGAAATGCAGAATTTTTAAAGATTTAATTCATGAAAAAATTAAAAACTATAAAAAAAAGTGCAGTTTTTTCAAATTCCTTTATAAAACCTTCAATTTCACAAATTAATTATGTTTTATGCTAGTTTTATTTGCCGGGTAACAACATAAATATATATAGTTCTTTTATAGATGATTTGACAAATTTGTTTAAGAAAATCAGCATAAAGCCTTCATCAAAGTTGGAAAATTGAAGGTTTTTTGTAGGTTTTATAAAGGAATTCGGGACAAAAATCTTCAAAGCTACATTTTTTAAAGATTAGCCTGTTTAAAACCTTTAATTTCACAACTTCGATGAATTTTTATGCTAATTTTTGTTTTTGCTGTATTTTATTTTAAATACAGGAATTTTCTAACTTTGCATGTCATTTTTTTTTTATTAGTTTCATGAAGACGCCAAATTTCAAAAAATTTGGGAGAAATTACTATATTATAAAGTGTCAAACATGCATTTTTCAAAACTAAATCCAAGCAATATATAGCCGTCTTAAAATAATACACGGATAATGTTGCGAACCTCAATATTATCAATTTACTCAAATGTAATGTACAATTAAAATAAAAAATATCAATCTAAAAACATCCTAATGTAGACTAAAAATTTTCGAATAAATCTTCTAATTTTTTCTTTTTCCACTGAAATTTTGCACCCTCCTTAGTCCATCACTCCATGAGACAACTTATTGTGTCATTTGGGCCTACTTTTACAAGAAAACATATTTGCAGAATCGAAGTCATTTTTTAATACATTTATGTGTAATATTTTTTGTGCTTAAAGTTTTTATGCATATATTTATTGGATTAGTATACAAGCAATTCAATATAAGTAATACGATTTATATATTTATACTATTAAATAATGATTTACAACTTCAGAAATCCAACAAAGTCGCCGATGGATTTCAAAAAATGTTTAAATATAGTTGTAACAACATTATTGTTAGGTTCAATTATTTGTGTTTAATGAACCTATGATGGCATCTCATAAACAAAACTTGACACAAAAACTTATAAGTTATTGCTACAAATATAAAATAATAGTGCACAATTAATGTATCATTAGTTTACGTTTCATTATCGTCTATTTTCAGTATTTTTTTTGTTCGAATATAAAAAATAAAATTATTGGAAATTTTTGTTTTTATAATCCTTATGTTACTAAAACTATAATTGGACTTGTATTTGTGCCTAATCGTGTGCTTTTATTTTGAGTTTAAAACAAAATACCGCCTTTTAACGCGACGCAAGCATAGCGAAAGGCAACGGAATTCTGTTTGTTTTGCCTTTAGATTTTCCTCGTTGCTCTGCGCGGCAGCCTGTGACGTTGCAGTGCCCATCACCTATTGCGTTGAAGGAGTTGAGATTTTCCAGTTATCCAGGGGGTGGGGGGGGGGGGGGGGGGGGCTGTAAACTTTTATACCTTAAAAGTTGGGAATTTCGAGTTTTAAAAATCCCTGAGTTGGGAAAATTTATGCCTCAGGAAAGTTTATATTATTAGCAAATGAAAGCGATGGAAGACTAGAAATTGCCCAGCTTGTATTAAAGATGAAACTTAAATTAGACCTCAAAACAGAACACTGCATTTTAACATGCGTGCAATAAATCAATACTTTCGAGATAACTGTTTAATATTACCTATAAAAAAGCTGACAAATGTCTATAAGTTGGAACTGGGAATTTTTTAGCACTGTTGCGTTTTGAATTTCGAATCGTTAAGTGTGGTCTGGTTAATTAACGTCGCACTAGAGCTGCACATTGAACTACTGGCGTTGGTTCGAACAAAGCGTCCTTGATTGGTTATTGGTACGTATTTACTTACTACATCAAGGACGCTTTGGTTCGAGGCCTTTCTTGAAGAATAGACCCGGGAACGATGTCTCATATTTTTAACAATGGTCAGATAACGAGGACAACACTAGATTTTGTACCTGACGTCCTTATGTTGGGAATTTTGAATCGTTCACTTTCGGAATTTCGGATCGTTAAGTTGGGAAATTTCTTGTCTCAACATTCCAAAAATAAATTTGTGTGACGGCACTGCCAGTAATAATTTATATAACTAAAAAAAGTATTGTTGTTAGGACACATTGTCATATTGTCTACAGTGTATGAAGCCGGTATTGTTTGCGAAGCAAACTAAAGAGGATTGCGTAGCAATCCTCCGGGGGTTGGCGAAGCGTTAGCGGAGCAGGGGGCGGAGCCCCCTAGTAAACTAAAAGGCTCTAACTCTCAAAAAAAATTTCATTCAGTTTTTAGCTTATCCATTTTGTCTTTCCCGAATCTGTACAAATAATTTTTAAAGCAATTTTACAAAACTAGTGTCACATTATTTCAATAATAGAATTTTAGATTCATTTATGTACAAAATTTGAAGGAAATCACACTCAAAGATATTTGCCAATTTTCGATAACCAAAATATTACAAAAAAATTAATGTTTCTACTCCTAGATGACAGCACTACAAAACGGCTCGTTTAGAAACTGTTTGGAAACTAATTATTTTAAAACGCATTTAGAAAAAGAAAAAAAAGTCTAATATTCATGAAATAAAAGTATAACTTTATTGCTGAAATAATATATATGAGATAATTTAAGTTTAGTGGATGGAAGTTATTTTTGAAAATATAAGTACTTTTTGTACTTAAGAGTAAGAGAAGATATTTACAATTATAACTTTAGTAATAAAAAAAATATTTAGTATTTAATCTGTGTCATTTTTATTGTGAAAAGTAAAACTCAACAACATCGGAAATTATTTGAATGAATTTGCAGTCGTTTTTCTAAAAAATATAATTTAAATATTGATTAAAATTATAAAAAACATGTCGACTTTCAACACGATGTCGTGTAAAACATATCGGCCTATGTTCGAAAAATGACATCGTTATGATACAGAGTGGTGTATGGCATACACCGTATGCGCTCTCCCCTCTGTTAACGTGGTTAGATATCTTGATAGGATATTGTCATGATAGTTTGGCGAGTTTTTCGATATTGGCACATATCATTGTCATAGGCGTAGGAAGTAGGGGGGCTGGGGGTGCTCGAGCCCCCCTAGGAATTACTTTGAAGGGGCTCAGCCCCCCCTAATATACTATTTAAAAAAAAAAATTACTTAAAAAAAAAATTGTAGAAATAGAGAATTCCTACAAAGAGACATTCAAAAGAAAGCGTTCCTTATTTATTCTAAACGTGTTTTAAAGTGGGGGGAATTTGCTTTGAAAGCTACAACGCTAAAGCTTTAAAGAGTAATTTTAAGAATAATGTAAAAAATACGCTTTTAAATAAAAAAATATTATTTGTGGACATTTCATAAATTATAATCGTATTTCCCATAATTTATTCCCTTTGAAATAATAAACCATCAGATTCATGCACTATTTTCTAAACAGCTTATATAGTTGAAATTTCTTCTTTTAGAAAATTACATTTTATAGAAAGTTAAATAGAGACGAATTCCTCAAATCTGAAAAAAATCATATTTTAGCGTACAATACGGACATTTGAAATTACTATTAACCTTTTCCTGGTTCCTTTATGTTCTAAAGCTGTCCAAACAAAAACGGACACTAAGTTAAAACATTTTAAAGCATTGATTCTTTTTATTGTTTAATAGCTCGCAACTCCGTACTATTTTATATTGTATAACAATATATATATTGAAAAAAAAATTCAGCCCCCCCTGAAAAAAAGAAGTTCCTACGCCACTGTCATATGTTACAGTACTGTTGCAAGATTTCTAAGTCAGTCAAAAGTCTAAGACAACATAAACTTATTAAGTGTTTTGCCACAGAATTTCCACATTAAATATGAATTATATTTTGTGGGGAAGAGAGGTGCGTCAAGTGAACAACACTGAGGCCCGTCGTACCGGGAGGTTTTGGGGACTCCCCTCTCTCCCCCCCCCCCCCCCCCCAATAATCCGGAAACCCTGTGAAAGTTGGGAATTCCAACTTCTAAAAACCCCGAGCTGGGAAAATTTATGCCTGAAGAAAATTAATATTATTAACAAATGAAAGCAATAAGAAAAATTAGAAATTGCCCAACTTGTAAGATTACATTTAAATTACACCTCAGAACGGACACTGCATTGGAATATGGATGCAACAAATCAATGCTTGTGAGAGAACTGTTTAATATTACCTAAAATATATATAAAAAAAATTGACAAGTTTGAACTAGGAATTTTCAGCACTGTCGAGTAGGAAATTTCGAATAGTTGAGTTGAGAATTTCGAATCGTTAAGTTGGGAAATTTCTTGTTTCAACCCCCCTAAAATATTTTTTGTGTAACGGCACCGACAACACTAACGCACGTTAAGTAACACTATGAGTTTGCATGACTCTATGGTTGTCACCAAATTTTCTACTATGTGATCAAGTAAGATTGGACGAGCTTTTTCCTTGGAAAGCGGAGCAACTAAATATTTTTTTTATATTACAAGATTTAAAATAAAATAATTTTTTGGTTAAATTCAAAATGACTTTTTGGCGCTCACGCACCCTTTGAATTTTCCCCTATTTAGTCATTGACGGAGGGGATACTATATACGCACGTTGAATCTATTATGGCTCACATCCGGAGACGTGATTTACGGCAGAGTATTCGGGGCACTTGCCCAGGGCCCCCATAATTGCTTATAAAGCTAAAAATAAATTTATTAACTAATGAGTTTATATTTTTTAGTAATTTTAAAAACACATTTTGTTTTGCACAATTGACAATTGCATTAAAGCTGATTATGTTATTTTGCATGGTGAGCTTATGCGTCAACTTATCAGTTTTATTTTAAGGTACTACGATACTACTATTTGCGTATTTTTATTAAAAATTGTTTAGCGATATTCAAATAATTTGTTCGTTTACCATTTTAATATACCCTGAATAAAAAATTACATGTATAATTTTTTTTAAATGCTCTTATTTCCAAATTCTTGAAAACAAGGAAAATTTAAAAATTACTATACCAAAAATACGAGTTTGCTTGAAATTATTATTACATGAAAGAATTAAAAAATATGATCACTATTTTGGGCATACGTATTTTAAAGAAAAATAAATCCGACACATTCCAGGTATACTATGCAATACATTTATTTTAAAAGTTATACAATTACAAGTCTTTAGCAATGCTTTCTACCAATTTCTACAAGATGTCTTAAAAGGAGAAAAAAAGTTAAACAATGGCCTTGACTACTTACAAGAGATAAACTTATGCACTATTACAGAACATATTCACACTGATTACATAAAGATTTTCATAATTTATTTTCTAAATCTTAATACATTTTCAAAAATTTATGTGAAACTACAAATATTTTATTTAAAATCTAATACTGATACTTAAAAATTATACATGCACTAAACAAGATAATGTTCCACTTTAAAAAAAATACAATCAATGATCATAAAAACAATCAAGACGTTCGTTTTATAGGGTTTGTACTAATTTAAAAAAAGTTTCTTTCTCTTTCCGTGCATGAAAAGCTCAGATGCTTTTTATGGATTCTGTAACAACAATTTTTTTATCCGTAACTATTCTGACCTTCAGAAGGAAGTTGACACTATTAAAAGAATTTATATATATTTAAAAAAAATTAAAGTTAAGACTACGTTCCAACTCTCAGAGTAAAAAGCTTATTATTGACTCAATAAACATCTGTTCAGGACTTATAATTTAACAAATATTCTAAACAACTAACATTGATTAAAAGCTTTTCTAGGAAACGAATTGGGCAACAATTGGTATTCGCAACCTCGGTTTGGTATAAGGATATTGTAGACTCCTTGATGTTAATTCTAAGACTTTTAAAGAACTAGTAGAAACCTGAACAATAAGTTCACTTAGCAAAGAAGTTCTTTCTCCTTAAAGAACCTACAAACTGTAAGGATGTGACATGTATTTAAATATATTTTGTACTATGTTAAGAGCATCTATTTTACCATTCTTGGAAAATAGGTTTTGTCCCCCAAAACATTAACATTGATTTAAATATGCCAGGCATAGCAGTATACACACAAGAAAAGTTTTCTCAAACTTGCATTTGTGTTTTGTTTCAGTTAAGACTTGTATGTCAGTGTTGGCCTGCCAAGAATTAGGCAAGGCAATATTAGAATATCACAATACCAGTGGTGGCGATTGTACGTCCATAGAGCGGCTTCCTTACCACTCCTAATCGTCCCCACTGTGCATTACTAGCAAATGCCATTTTACCAGTTTTAATATAATAGAAACTGCAGATCAGTTTTAGTAAAATGAGCATTTATACATTGTAGTTATTTCATCCTTTGATCTGGCAGCTTCCATTCATAGTAAGCTAATCAGTGTCAATTATGCCATTGACTTACAAAAAATAAAGCAATACTTGAATTAGACTACATTTCCAAATAAACTTAAATTTTTACTTATTTTAAACAGATGTCCAATTGTTCAAGTTTAAAATTGCCTTTTTTTTGTATTAAAACTAGAGACTAAAACTGATATTACTTCAGAGTCCATCAGTTAAAAAAATTACATTAGAATTACAATCCAGTCCACAGACATGCGATTGGTTAAACAAAAATTTAACTGAAATTTTACTTTCATGGTGACTAATAAGAACATTTAGTTAAATTATTCGTTCAATTAAATGGAATTTTCTGCTCTAAGGCTAGCAATAATGCATTGAAGCCTAACTATTTAAAATTTATAAGTATTACGAAATGAAGCTATGTACAAAAGTTTAAACTATTTTAAGAATTTAAAATTTTCAATATTGAGAATTAAAATATACAACAATTCAAAAGGTTGCAAAAGTACATACATTTATGTTTAAAACAATTCATAATACAGCAGCAAAAAATATAACAAAACAGCATTTCTTTCGTTGTACTAACAAGTCCTGTATAAAAGTTATTCCTTTTAAATCTAAAGGTAAATAAGATGTTCAATTTGCTTTTAAATCTAAAGGCAAATAAGATGTTCAATTTGGCAAAGTCCACATTTTTACTTTTTGTAGAAATAACAAAAAGAAACACATTAACTAAATATAGAGAATGATGCATCAAAATCGATTAAAAGAAGGGTTATTATATAAAAATGAAAAATAACTCTAATTTAGAGTTTGATCACATAAGCAGAGATAATTCACAGCTGCTTTATATAGAATCATTAATAATTATCAATAGTGTTGGGGAATACACAACGAAAGAAATTATTGGATGCAAGAATAAATTCATGGAACAGCTCCATTAAAATATATTTCCTAGTATACTTTGATGATATTTATATTACGAGCTTTAACTGTGAGCATCAATGGCATCATAGCCTTTGTTTTAATTTCATTGCCCACACAATAAGTTAAAAAAATAATGAATTAAATAAAAAAACATCCAAGTAAATATAAACATTAAATTTGAGTTTTTATTAAAAAAACAACCATAATGCCAAAGCAATTTAAAATTATAAATATCCTTAATTCTAAAATTTGTATTTACCCAATAACTTTTGTAATTCTTTTATTCTCCTAACAATTGTATTTTTATGAAAAAATACTGTAGTTTATAGGACATATATATATATATATATAAGTTATTTGTAGGGATGAATCGGATAGTGGTTTTGCCGGATACCGGATATCGGGCAGTTTATTTTTTATGAAAATAACTTCTCATACACACTAGAAAAAACGGAAATCGGTCAAAAATTGAAAAATATTTTTTTATTCTGTAATATTTCCCAATTCCTTATCTTTAAAGTGGTACCAAAATTAAATAAACATTCAAAAAAACTTTTTTATTTACAAAGGGTTATTCTAGGGTGCTGCTAGCAATGGTCGTATGTTTTGTACATTTTACACTTAATTTCTGAATAATTGTAATTTTACCATATGCCTTTTCATTCCAAACATGAAAACTCAAGTTTGCTTAAACTTTTGAGAAATTTATTTTTTTATTCAACTTTATATTAGTTGTGAGATGTGATGACCCTCCACCATAACGATTCGTTAAAAATATAATTTTAAAGTAAAAAATTTGAAAAAAAGTGGGTTTTTTAAAGTCTCTATTGGTTAAAGGGAGAATCTGCTCACTGCGAATACATTGGTAGAATTTTCAGGAAAATACTTAAAGCAAGAACAAAGAAAATTGATCGCCACAAAAAAAAAATCTTCGATGTTTTATTCATCCGGATATCCGGCACTTTACTTCCGGATATCGGATAGTTGAAAAGCAGCCGGATACCGGATAGTTACCGGATATCCGTTTCATCCCTAGTTATTTGTTCAACAAGTAGCTGGCCTGTCAGTAAATTTGATCAAAATAAGTTGGATGTTTAATGGCCATTTCGTGTTCAATAACAGCAGAATTGGCATGCTGTAAAGCTTTACATTAGCTACAAATTTCACTCGTAACTTCCATTGGCTTAATGCCAGCAAAACTGAAGATCTGTAAATGGATACTTTCAGTTGGATTGCAAAAATGGCACAGAGCATTATTTTGTTTTGTCTTGTTTTTACAATAAGTATTAAAAATAAAATAATTAAGATTTTGTTATGTTTTTCCCCAACACTAAATACAAATATTTGTATATTGCCTGATTACAGACATAAATATTGCCTGATTACAGACATAAATATTGCCTGTGAGATCAGGTGAATGAAATACATAATTTCACCACCGATCATCATAACAGACATTAAAACAATATCATGGGGAGCATCAATTCCCAATCAATTGCATAAGAATTACTGCACAATGTCATTCTGATGACATTGTACAGCAATAATAAATAAAAGATATACTATATAATAACATCAGTGATTATATAGCATATACGTTAAGACACCCAGTGTTTAGAGAAGATAAGGATCCCCTTTACACTTCAAAAACATCAACAAATGGTCATTGGGTAGCAACTGTATATTTTCAATTGTACATTTAGACACTAAATCCTTTGTTTCTCTTTCAAAAATAAGCGTAGATGTACCTGCAAGAAAGATTTTTTTTTAACGATTGCAATAGCAATAATCAGTCATGAATAATTAATAATCACATAAGCAAAAATCTGATGTAACATTCATATTCGTATACTTTTAAATATTGTATAAGTTGTGAATCTTCATTTAAAATTACCATTATTAACACAGCAGGCGAAGAAAACATTTAAAAGGGATATATAACGGTAATATACCAATAGTACTTAACAACTTATTTAGCAGTTTATGCTTTGAAATTTTTATAAATGACTCGATTTATTTAACAAATCAATAGATATATTTAACAATTATAATTGTATTACAGTCAAACCTCGGTATAACAAACCCGGGATATAACGATCCCTCGGTTGTAACGAACTTTTCAATTGGTCCCAACCGAACTCCTATGTCACTATTGTCTTTTCAAATGCTTATAACGATCGTCAAAAGTAAGGAATTCGGATGTAGCGAACTAAAATTCACACTTTTCCAGTTTAGTTTAAGGTTTTTCCCAAAAATTTTACTCGCCCCGACCACATTCCTTAGTTTTTGTTCCTTTGACAGAAGCCAGGTTCCTCAAAGGTGACAATAGTGATGCTCAGTGCTCAGCTCCTCCCCTTCCACCGTTCAACTGGTTTAGCATACATTCTTTTCCTATTCCTTTCATTCTACTGCTGAAGATTATCGTAGGTTTAAAATCGCTCCTGTTTGCTAATGTCTTTTCCATTGAGGATAAAGCGAAAATTATTAAGAGAATAGAAAACGGTGATTATCGTTTATCTACAGATATTGCATTCGATAGGGATGTTAGTTCAGGTCCTTCAATTTCTGATGCTAAAGGGTAAGGCAGCTGTGGACATTTTGCCTAATTTCTTTGCAAAAGAAACTGTGGATAAAAATGTAATGGACTCTTTTGATGCTTTCAACAAAAAATCAAAACTTCTTTTCATACTTTAGATAAATAAATTTAAGTAATAGTAAAATTAATGCAATTGTTTTTTAAAAACAAATATTTCTTTTACTTTATTATTGCCCATTACTAATTGCAATTCAGTGTTCAGTGTCAGTAATTTGTTTCGCACAAAACGTGTTTAAGGACTTTAGAAAGTTTTTATATCGTCAATATTTGAAAATTCGGATATAGTGAACCCTCGGCTATAGCGAACTTCTGAACCAGTCCGCTGAGGGTTCGTTATAACGGGGTTTGACTGTATAAGTAAAATGCCAATAGTGCAAGTTGGAATACTGAGCCCTCTCACAACTAGGCGACAGATAAGCCATAAAAAACACATTGATCGCCAAGTGGTTTAAAAATACTAAATTTAATAACTAGTTCTTCAGAATATAGCACACATTAACTTCGAAAACACAATTGGAACTTACTTGGCTCATTTTCCTTAGTATCAGACACATAGAATTCTTTCAACTAAAATATACAACAAAAAAAAAATTAGTACAAAATAAAACAAAAATCCTTTTTTACTTAAAAAAAAAATCAAAGAATATTTATGATTTTTTTTCAGTACTTTTCAACTAGCTGAGTAAGCTGCAATACAAGAACAAATGTATATGTTTTGAGCAGTATAGTTAGGCTCTGGCTGAATTGCCTCTAACAAATCACATTATTGAAAGACATAAAAAAACCAATTGGTCCACTCCCTTTAAGTCGTTTGTCAATTGGTTGGAATTAACTTAAGGGTCGTTACATATCCGCCAATTAACTGGAGCCAGACCATACTGCCTAGGTACCAAGAATTTAAATTTTATTTAGTTTGTTTTGAATTTTGATTGACTTAGCATTAAAGCTGTACACACTATTTAAAAGAAGTTTGTTTTGAATTTTGATTGACTTAGCATTAAAGCTGCACACACTATTTATGAGAGTTCAGGGGTCCATTCAGTAATAAAACTTGTAAGCAGCCTCACAATTATAAACCATAATTCAATAACCAAAGCTTCAATGCAGACATCATACTTACATCACAATATATTACTGACTTTCAGATTAAACATTTTAATGGGATGTCAGCAAACAAATCCAATTGTCTTTATCATCCGACAACGATTCACACTTGTGTGGCAATGTTACAAGCGTTTGTGATCAGAATATATATTCTTAAAAAATTTACATGGCCTATTCGACAGTCAGAAAATAATGTGAAAAAAAATATAGTTCAACTTCAGTTGTTTTCAATGTTTTGAACTAGCAAAGTTTGGTTAACCTATTCCATAAACACCCCTTGCCAAGAGTGTTTGGGACATACCACTACCTTTGAACAGTGTATCATGGAAGCTAGCACTCGGATCTATGGTCTGGTCAAAACTTGCATTTAACAAATATATTAAAGTTCTTAAACCCTAGTCAAATTATTTACATAATACCTCATTGTACAAAGTTGTTATTTAAAATGCCATGAATATTAACAGCAGTGCCACCCATAACTACAATGTCATCCAAAGCCGATAAAAAATAATAAATTGAGATCGACTTTAACTTAAACAATTCAATTTAAAATTAGCAAAAAAATAACAGCACTATTAAATAATGTAAACCAAATTATAATTTTTCATGAGTTTTTATTAAAAATTAAATATTTGACCTGAAAACTTAAAAATGCCAAAAAAAAAAACCTATGAATCACAAGGTTTGATTTAGTTTGTGGTTGCACGGTTGACATCATTGGTGTGCTTGTAATGATTTTTGCTGCTGCCCATTAACTGAAAAGTACCTTTTTATTGAAATGGCCGTATTTCAATCGTCGCTAAATGTTTAATCATATAAAATTACAGATAAGAAATTTCCTCTGCTTACAGGCATGTTAATGTAAAACAATTGTCCTAAAGGCTACTTTTAATTATTTGTATAATTTAAAAACAAACAGAGGAATTTCTACAAAATATGTACAGCAAAACTGATAAAGAATGATTGGCAATCAACTCAAGTAAACAAAGCAAGAAGTCGGGTTAATAAAGGCTCAAGCCTATACAAGCAATACAAAAATATACAACACATTAATTATTTTATTTTTTAAAGTTTTGACATAAATAAACTTAATTGCATGATATTAATTTATACTATATAAAAAAAATACTTGTTAACTAATAAAATTAATTATTTTATTTCATACCTTAGGTTCACATGTTAACATTATCATGCCAGGGAGATTCTGACGATTTAAACATTCATAAACCTTGACGATCTTAGTCTTGTAGGAAGTGATATCTAAACCTAAAAGTAGTAAAATGAAACAAAATTACTTTTACTGTTGTGAAGAAAGGATTCATTTAATTATCACTAAATTTCAGATTATTAGTTAAAGTATAAATATTTTTATGAGCATCCTATTAATACACCGATACTTTAAAATATAAACAGTTTTTGTTAATTAAAAAATTTAAGAGTGCGCTTCTAGTTCCAAGATATCCTGAAACACTTTTTATTTTAAAATTATTAATGCTTTTATTCTAATAAATTAATTTACAATGATTACATGTGATATTTAAAAATATTTTTATGTATTACAATAAACCCTTCATATTATGACTGCCTATGACAGTTATAATCTGTTGATTCACTTGCATGCAATTTAAAAAAATAATATTTACAATGTTATATAAGGAGACCTTATTTTAATTTTACGTTAAAGTGATTTCAAACAGCAGTCGTTTTCATAATGAAATGAAAAATAACAGTAATTTAGAAAGTTGTGCTACAAAATTATACAAGGGCAGAAATAAAAAACAAAAAGAAACAGCAAAAAAATTAAGCTACGATAATTAGAAATAAACTGAGGACAATTTGTATAAAAAATGAGAATATTGAATAAAACATATTTAATACATACTACTAGCAGCTGAAATGTTCGGTTTCACCGAATTTTCTTCTAAATCAGGGAAAAACTCTTTTAATTCTTCAAAGCATTCGTCCAACAGTTTAGCATGTTCAGGATTTGAAATGAATGAAATATCTTCATCAAAAAGCGGATTCAAGCTCATCTCCCCCGTCACTGGATCTTGAACGGGCAAAGTATCACCCTCATCAGGAAACCCGTAATCTTGAAGACTGCTGAAGTCCAAATCACTAAAGGAGTTTTGACAAACAGGAACAGATGCAGCAATGTCATCAAAAGGAAAAACATCATCACACAATAGGCCCTCCTTTTTTATAGGCGGTGGATCAGTAACAGCTTCCACACACCCGAGTTGCATGCTTTCATCGACCACCTTTAAATACTCGTGATCATGGTTAAATGCATGCAGCGAAGCATGGCTGTCATCGACTTCAAAGATTTCTTCACTGGCTTCAGATCCACTGCCATATCCCGATGATTCGGGAGACGGGGCATATTCTGAATTTGCATATGGGTCCGATTTTAATGCCACCTTTCGAGCTTTCTTAAAGCTTTTCTTGTCTGTAAAATAACAGAATACATAGAATCAATGGCCTATAAACACATGCAATTTCATTATTCAAATTGTTAACACGGGCTAGATTAATTTAGTTAAATTAATCAAGACAACTTTGTATGTGATTAGGCCAAGGCAAATTTTACAAGAGAAATTATAAGACACTACAGAGACCTCTTGTCCAATAAATAAAATTGATGGTAAAAAGTAAATCCCTTCCAAGGCACTCTGGCCAGCTCATCTTGCGTATGAAATAAGCTTTATTTAATGAGAAGGACAGAATAATAATTATCTAGTTTTATTATTATCTATTATTGATTGAAGCAAAATCGGAAACATTATCATTCACATAATTTAGGACTTGTGTAATGGCAATCACTTTTTATTTAATGCATTTTAATTTAATTTGAATGATGAACTGTTCTATAAGTATCCTAAATACACTTTTTATGTATTTGCTTAAACATAAATTTTTAATTATATACATATACATCAGGGCTGCCACTGAATTGTACCTTTGAAAATAGTATCCTCAGACATAAAAAATAATAGCCTAAATAGTCTCCACAAGTATGCATACATTTAGCAAAGATTACTATATAAAACAAACACCCAAGTCTAAATGCCTACTTTTATCCAAACATAATAGAATATGACTGAAGGCAATGGTTACAAAAATACTGAATTCACAAAGCATATTGTCAGTTTTTTTTGGCTGAGCTCAGTATTAATAAATATCAGTTCATAAAAAATAGCTAAAACAAACAAGTTTGATAAAAAGCAAAAAGACAATGTTCGCATATTTTCGAAGAAAAAAAATTCAACTTAAAAATTTAAACAAATCACTTCTCTAATTTCAGTATAAAATTTAGTTGTAATGATAAGTTGTTTATAACCCAAAATGATTGGCTCTAAAAATCATTCGTATTCAAAATGGAAGTAAACTTCTGAACAAAAAAAATACACTTGAAACTTTTGTCTACATAATCACGAAGCTAAAAATACAAATGTTTCCTTAAAGTCTGAATATTTTATTAGATTTTATGAAAATATCTACTTAATTCTATCAAGGTTCAAGCAAGTAGTTCTGTACATAGTAGACCTCTTAACCAAAATAAAACCCAAACACATATATGTCGATCTTAATGACTTCAAGCAACATTCATGTCAAATTTAAAGAAAATCAAAGAACAAATTATTTCGTAAATGCATAACAAACAAATTTACAAACAGACAAAATGCTGAAAGTTGCGAGTTAAACGGGAACCAGAAATTCTGAAAGGAAAAAAATTTCAACTTTAAGATGCCTATTATTTTATTAAGTTTGCACAGGATATTAGATTTTGATAATCAGATATAAAGTGTTTTGAAGGTTTAATTAATAGACCAGCTACTTATGCAAAATCCCTGGAAATATCAAAATTTTAATTTTTTTTAAATCAAAGAAAATGCAGAGATGAAATGTTGATTTTCGATCAATTAAAAATTGATTTGCTGTGAATAAGATTCAGATTATTACCCGACTAAATAAACCTACTACATTTAATAGAAGGCATAAAGACTGCCCATACGAATAATAATGGTGATAAACTGATACTCTTTTAAACCCGAAGCTGTAGAAATCGCCAAGTATGGGAAATCGGGTTTGAACATGGAATATCCAATCTGAAAATCAGATTTTAAAAAAAATATTCAAAAATCATTATTGAAGTCTGAAACCAAGAATTGAATAATAATAATAAAAAAAAATAGAAAAAGAATTTCTCCAAGTTTGTTAATGATTTGCAGTACCTAAAAGTATCCCCCACCCCTCCTCCCCTGATTTTTTCAATTATTCACCAGTTTTTAAAAACCTTTTATTCCAATTACTAGTACACAAAAAAATACATAACAGCCGAATTGATAACCTATCGACTTGGCGGTTATCATAAAATATTTGGTGGTTTTATTTTGGAGTTTTGGTTGGGGCGCTGTTCAGTCTATTAAAAACGAGGGTACAGATGTAGTATAGGACATTTAGCGCACAAGTTGTTTTTGGCGTGTTTTATAGAGGCGATAAATTTATAGTATGGCAACCCCACCTAACATTGTTGGTATTATCAGATTCTTGTGGGACTTTCAATCTGGCAACCCTATGACGTCATCGTGCTGCGTAACCGTTTTTGTGTGTTACCAAACGAATGAAAGTGGAAGAATACAACAAAATAGTTAACAACAGTTGCATAAAACTTCATAATAAATTCTACAATTTAGCGGCGTAAATCGAAAAAACCATTTTGGCGACTTTTTTGTCGCCAACAAAAAAATGCGTTCCAAAATGAGCAATATTGGTGTCTTATCCAGTTAGCACGAAATATCACTTCATATACAATTTTGTCCAACATCGATGATTCGATTGATCTATCTTAATAAATAAAAAAGTATTTAATTTTTTAAAAGAATATTCTCTTAATTAATATAATTTATTTTAAATATTATTCTAGGTTTAAATAAGGAAACAATGCATTGAAAGTAACAACACAAATTCACGGAGTAGCAATGTTCCGGTGTTTATCGACTTCAAATGAATTAAATCCATAACTGTATTAAAATTTTCGGTAAAGACTTGCCGTCGATAGCGGGTTTGGCAGTGTTTTGAAATGGTCGCCAAACGACCCGATGCGTTGCGCACAGTGGTTGCGCACGTGTATTTTTTTCTGAACTTTATGGTTGCTTCCGGTGGTAAACACAGAATTACAGTTAACAAAATGGCGACGGTTTAAAATTGATTTCGAAGCTTTATTTTCGGATGATTGATTGATCGGATAACTTCTGCGTAATGGGCTATCGGTAACGGTTCAAAACTCATTTCAAAGGATTTCTATTGCGTCTGCACGACTGAATGAAATAACGTCGCACTTGAGCTCCGTAATGGGCTAATGGCGACGGTTTAAAATTGATTTCGACACTTTGCTTTGGTTAATTAACCCCTCCGGGTTGTCGATCATGGTGCTTACAGGCAATCCTCCGGGCCGTCGTTTGGGGCATTTCGAAGACTCTTAAGCGCACACGCGTTCCACGCGCTTAAAGTCACAGGCTCCTGCCGTCGATTTTGTGGTCTCCGGCCTCCGACTACTCAGGATCACATCCATGACCCCCTCCGGGCAGTTGATCATGGTGCTTACAGGCAATCCTCTGGGCCGTCGTTTGGGGCCACTCATCGTTTTGAGGACCGGGCAATGGCGAAATTTTATCAAAATCACTTGAACCAAAAAATATTTAGAAAAAACTTCAACAGGGGTATAAAATTTAGAAGAAAAAGCACTTACCAGACAATGATCAATCGTGTGTTTGGGAACCACGTACCCTTCCTAATAATTCTACACACACAATGCGCATTTTCACCTTCCTTTCGACACGTCCACTGCCCACACTGAAACCGAAATTCAGTTTAAAAATCCCAATATTTAAGCCGAAGAAGTCACGTGACCTTCCGAACCAATCCCACAAATTCTTATACTTTCGAATAGAATAATTCTTAATCCCGCACAAAAACCACGTCACTCTTTAAACCAATCACGGAAATTCCTATGCCGTGAAGTCACGTGATTCTGCGAACGAATCCCCCAAATTCTTATCCTTTCATATTTGTAAACAATTATCCCATTCCCAGATTGAGAAGTGAATCGCCCGAAAAAGTCGCCAAAAGCTACCCGCTTATGATTGGAAATCCCAACCAAATTTTCATAAACAGATTTTCATTACAATATCAATAAGCTAAATTGTTATTTGCGAGAAATAAATTTTGTTTAATTATTTCAATTAAGATAATTGTTGATTTCCAAGTGGACGTGTCTTAAAAAAAATCTCAAGAGCTGATAAAAGTAGAGGGTTTTGAGTGAAAGTCGCTTTTGCCACTATTTTAATAAAAATAGTTGCAGAATCTTAAAAATACTTGCTTAAATAGACTATTTAGTCGCCTTTGGCAGCCCTGATATATATATATAAATAGCTTTAAAAAAAGTATAATTTAACATACCTCTAACTTCACTTGGATTTAAAATTCTGTAGATAAGTTTAGTATTTCGACCTTTGCGAACAACTTCCAAAAAATCGGATTTCCTCATGGCAGCTTCCATACCTTGCTTGGCTTCAGTATAATCTTTCCTCATTCGGTATGGACGGTTCTTTACTTTATACCAGCCCTGCAATAAATTAGTTATTACTACTGGAACAATATTTAAAGTTGTCTTTGTTTATTAAAAGTTATTCTTAAAAAACATTTCTCTTAAAATACATAAAGTAGGTGATATGTGTCATGCTGTAATAATATAGCAATGAGACGAATATTCGGCCCATTCATATATGATTTGGGTGATGAGCAATTTTAAGTTCTATTTTATGCTGAGGATGATATACGTTCTTTTAAATAGAAGTAGCATGTCTAAGTTATTAACAAAAAAATATTTCCTTCTTACTAAATTTTAGGTTTTGTAGAATGAGTTGTTATTGAAAGTCAAACTTAGCATAACGTCTAAAATTTGTTCATCATATACAATAAACAAATTAAGAGCCAATCAGTTATGCCAAGATAAATAACAATTTATAAAAAGTGCAGTTTGACGTTGATTTTAGCAAAATTCGAAAAGGGGGAAAATAGAACACTACTCCATTTCTTTCCTAAAGTGAACACTGTTATAAAGAATAAATTAATAACATCTTTAACCCAGAGTGTAATTTAATTTTATCTATAAATGGTGCTGAAAAATTTACAAAAATCAATGTGCTACAGTCAGGGTTAAAATATATTGAGTTATATAGTATAAGAAAATAAAGATTACCTGCAACACTAGCTGGCTATCTACGTCTAAACGGCTCGATTTTTGAGGCAAAAATAGGCTGAACGTTTGACTGACAACATCTTCGAACATAAGATTGCTATATTTTTTTCCATTTAAAGCTTCTATTAAAAATGGAATTAATTTCGATCCTTTACGCCCCATTTTACCTGAAAATATAAATGAAATTCTTATAGATTTCAAGAAAACAGTTTTACTTTAACTGATGGTTTTGGAGAATATTAAGTTTTCTCTATGAAAACTTTATAGAAAAATGATGAGAGTCGGCTTTTTTTTAAATAGGTATTTCAATGCCTTATTTTAGCTACAGGGCTGTACTGTCAGTGTACCAAGTTCTAAAACTGGAACAATGACATTCTCATTCTTTTTAGAAATCACAATGCTGTATGTCTGCAAGAAACTGATTTTAGTTTTATGAACAGTCACTGGACGACCCTTTACATGTTTCCAACCATCTTTATTACTATGGCGGAACTGGGACAAACTAAACTATATCTTATGAATGCAAATGAAATTTATTTTTAATATAGGTAATCAAAAAAATTATATAATAATATTAGCAAATTCAAAGGTTATATACAGATTGTCAAAGAAAAATGTTTTATTTTAACACTTACCAAGTATATGCTTTTTCGTAGCAAGATATTTTAAACCTTCGCACACAAGCAGCAGATTTCAACCCTACAAAAACAACATACCATAATATAATTATACATACAATACAAAAACACTTTGAAAAACTTAATTAAAAGTAAAGAAGGCATAATACATTTAAAAACAACACATAAAATTATATATTACCTTATTATTGCTTGTATTAAAAATTGAAAGCAAATTCCGTCACTCAACAATAATCATAATAAACCAAGGCAGGAAGACCTAAACGTTTAGGAAATCGTATTTGGTTCTTTATCTCAAGAATTACATAACTTTTGGCACTGTTTAATGCCTAAATAAAGACATATTGGCTAGAATTTTGGCGATAAACAGACTATCATCAGTGTTGGCGATATGAAACGGGAGTTCCCCTATAATAGGGTTGCAATTCGCGATTAAATGAAATGAGGTCAACTGTTTCTTGTTTCAGTTCGCAAATTTCAATAAAAGATGTTAGTTGTAAATAATAGAAACATCAGATTGTTTCAGCGCCATCTATGGAGTTCTGATCTTAATGAGGGATTGGTTAAGTTTGGTTTGATTAAATCACATTGCACTGGAGCTGCACTGATGTATTGGTTAACAAGCTTCGGACTACAGTTTCACGATTTTTACACATTCTAGTAAAAGGGGGACAAATATACGTCACAGTGACGTCAGAGGACACCCTCGGATGCGAATCGTAGTAAATGCTCCGCTCCGCTCTGCTCTCATGTTGTAAAACGTGCCGTATTGTTTTTTAACCCTCGTTTTAAAAAGTGAATTAGTTCATTCTACCTATTCTTTTATTTCCTTTCTGATATTGGTTGTTTATATGTTATAGAAATTCGTGGCTCTGACATAATGTAGTTATCATTTGATTCTCCTAATTTTTATGTTTATATTGTGATTGCATAGCGTTTTCGCTATCGTTTCATCCTGTTTTCATTGTATTTCAAACGTTTAAGTTAATATTTTAGCGAATATGATTTTAAATTCATTTATCTACTGTTTATTTTTATTTTAATATTCTTTTTTATTGAAATGATTGTCATTGTAATCGGTTAATTGCAAGAGGGGCTCTTGACTAATCTAATTGTATAAACATGATATGCATTTTAAACTTTTTACAGATTCCAATGATTGAAAGACAAGGTTTCAGTGGCACTTTTTTAAAGAAATATGTTCATTAACTTTTTTAGGTCCAAATTGTTTCAGCTTGCATTTGTGTGCCCATTGTGCTTTTCTAGTGCAATGTTAATCTAACCAGGCAGGTTATTTCAGCATACTACCTCTTAATACGAACACCTTTGAGAGGGATCTTATTAAAAGAATCATATTTCAATGCAAAACCCGGTTGGTGCCCCTGCCAAATGTGATATGAGAGCGATAAAGTTTATATTTTGGCTACAAACATATTTTTGTCACCAGAACACGGGTTGCAAATACTGCACTGCTTATTTTCATGCCAAGGAGAACTGCATACTTTCAATTTACCTAAAACATCTTGTTTGTTTTAAAGTTCTCAAAATTATGCATATATGTATTATAAAGTTACAAGTATATAATAGTATCTTAAGTGTAGAGTATCGGTAATGACCAATGTAAGTTTAGGTAGACCACTACCGGGTTAACGTACACCAGCCCCTGGCATATGTCAAGAATTTAATTTTAAGAGCTTGCCGTAGATTTCAAGATGGGCATCCTCCCAGGCATGTAGGTATAGGTTTTTCATAGGGGCTGTCAGATTTCTTTACGTACCTCATTTCCCCCCTCACCAAGAAGGGGGAAGCAATCCCCCCAAAATCAACAACTTCCTCCCCTCGAATAAAGAGTAGTGTTCTTGTGATTGGAGGGTTGCCAGCTTCGCTACAAAATACTAGAAAAGTCGTCCAGAGCATCCGCAAAATTAACGTCGTGTATACGGGACTGGTGCACAATAAATCTGATCGGGGTCCAAAGTCCCGACGTCTATTGAAGGCGTTGGGTGCCAGTTCAGGTGTTTCCTCGTCATCTTGCCATGGTTCAAAATTACGAGGTGAACGTGTATGTGTTCCCGGGTTTTTCCTTCAAGATAGACCCTGAACCGTCGCCAATAGCCCACTGTGCAGCTCTAGTGCGGCATTAATTAACCAATCAACCCTTTGTCAACGAAATAAAAATGCTATGAAACACTGGCTTAATTTGAGTTAAAAATGACCCCATCGCTGCCTTTTGATAACTATTTTCTGGGGTAGGACCTCTGGAAAATAGTTTTCAAAAACATGCTATGATGTCATTTTTAACTAAACCTAACATGACATTATGTTTCTGTCTAGGAATAATCGATACCACCATACTTACAGAAGTGAATGAGTATTCTCTCCCCCGTAATATGTTTCTACGTGACTTTCAAAGGGAAGGGTTTGAACTCCCTCGCCTACATACCACATCTAATCGCAACAAATATTAAAAATTTGTCCTTCACAACAGTACTATAGTTTATTTAGGTGTCACTAAAATTTCTCCCCTTCTTCCTTAACGTTTCTAATTTACAAATAACGTCTGTTGCATGTTTTCTTAATTTAATGTTTTTCCTAATATTTTCTCCTGGTGTTTATACATTATTATCAATTACATTTTTGGTTTCATTATTCCTCCTTTAGTCAAATATTTATTTGTTTAAATTTGAATTAATTCTCAGTTATTTGTTTGAATATTTACAAGGAGCTTATATATTTACTCATACATTTTGTAATTTGGAACCCCTCGCTTCTCGTGAGTTGTGACTGTCTAGCAAAGGTGTATCAGATAGGTTTGTTCGCACATACCCTTTTACCACCTTGTAGTTTTAGCTCTTGCAATGAATCCCATTCATTTAAAATTGCGTTTCACATCAGTTATTCCATTAATGAGTGCATAACGATCGTGATGTCATCTTCAAGCAATAAAGAGGTGCCAATTACAAAATATGTATTAATGTCACATTTATATATGTATTTTGCAATACACAAAATACATATATGAGTATGAGATACATACAAAAAATGTCTATCTATTTGAAAAAAATCTAGTGTTCTGGATTTCTTTCATATAAACACAATATGACAAGGAAACTTTGCAGAACAAAGATCCTTTATATGTTTATTATTTTAGATGTGTCAACGTTTAATTATTAATTTCAATTTTTGTTTTATGAAAACAAATCAACAATGCAATGGATGTTTTGAGCTATCGATCATAAGAAATTTCCTTCAAATTAATTAATTAAAGGGAGATTTCTTATGATCAATTGCTTTGATGTATTAACCTTTTTTTATATATATAGCTCACTCTGCAATTTCCAAAAAAAGCAGTGTTTCAAGTACTCAAGTTGGCCAGTTTAGCTAAAGAATTTGACACAACTAAATAATTTTTGTGTTTGAATGTCAATTTTATTGACATCAATCACAAATATTTTTCAGTTTACAAAGTCAAAGTGATATAACTTGAAAACACATACACATTTTTTAAAGAAAATAAATTATTTATTAATCAATTTCTTTGTGATTTGTTAACCTTTTTTTTTATATAGCTCACTCTGCACCGACCTGTAACTACTTCATGTAGTTTCCAAGAAGCAGTATTTAAGTTCTCACATGGCCAGTTTAGCTGAAGAATTTGACATCTTATAAACATTTTTTAGTTTACAAAGTCGTTAGTTAAAATGTACACAACTTAAGGAATGTACTACATAATTTTGAAGAAAATAGTTTTGTAACGGATATAATTCACGAAAATTCAGCTCCTCGTGATTCATATTTCTTAATAAGACGGAAATGCTAATCCTAGCTTAAAAGAAGTCTTGTTAAAGTTTATTAAAAATATTTAATTGCATGTAATTGTAAAGATATTTATTAAATATTATTAATTGCCTAATTATAATCTATACTTGTGAAGAAGGGGCATCCATATACTACTATGAATGGTTTTTATTTTATATGCTAGAATTTAAGAAACTTCTAAGACGCATTTTTTGATGATGTGATGAATGGAATGTTTCTGACTGGTAGTGTCTCAAGAAAGTACTACAGATTACTATTTTTTTTTTACTATTACATATTTTATCCAGAAAATAACTAGATACTTGTTTTTTTTATTGTGAATGAATGTATTTATTATTATATATAGTTCTGCTTATCATATTCTGTTTTTGAGAAATTAAAATAAATATATTTTGTGGTTATTTTGCAATTATTACAACATTTGTATGGTTTTCTTTGAAAACTGTAATATTTATTTGGGCAAATATCACATGCAAGCTTTGAATTTCAGTCATTTACATTAATAAACCTTTTATTTAATAACTGATTGTAGTCTGATGAAATTATCATATACAATGTTTGGGCAAATATATTTTTTTAATTATCCAGTTAACTGATAATCCAGATTTAATGTATTTTTTAAAAATAGTTGAATTAAATGCAATGTAAAATATAAAACTCCACAAATGAAAAATCACTAAATCATTTGAAAATTTAAACTATTCTTGAAATTCTAAAAGTTGAACGACTTATATGCGCCTGTGCAGAAAGAAAATTGTTCATTTGGCAGTCAAACATATTAAAACTTGTAAGTGAAAATGTACATAACTATTCATTAAATCAAACTCCATAAAAGTATAAAATTGTCTGAAGTACACTCAATATAGGGTGTTTAATGTAAACAAATGTTATTTAAATTGCTTCAGTTGTAAATTTACTCCAGAAATCAGATAAAAATATTAAGTTGAAGTTCAAAGTAAATGTAAAATAAACATTTGTAATAGTAAAAGAAAAAACTCAAGTAAAGATCAGTGATGTGTGCAAAAAATTAAATCAAAAATATCTACTCTATATTCAATAGCACAAAGTCAAATAATTATTCAACTTTTTGTGTATTAGCACATTCTATATACTCAAATATGTTCCAACTTGAAACCAAAGAAAATATTTAATTGGTTGAACATCTCATTAAACATTACTTATTAATAATCATAAAAGTAAAAAAAATATCAACTATAAATATTCAATGACTACTATAATTTGTTTTTAATTAAGATTAGCAAATTATATTTGAACTAATTTTAAAGAAACATAACTATTTCATAACTGCTCATTCCTTTTCAACGTATGAGTTCCTAGATGCTCTAAATATATTTATAAACTATAAGTATCCAGAAAACCATAAAAATTGCAATTTCTGGATATATTGAATGAAACGACTTGTATTAAAATAAAGGTTGGTATAATCCAAATTTAATTATCTTTTTAATCTTAACATAAAGTTGACAAGTATTATAAGCTAAATTTTAATGTAACTATTACAGCTAATAAAAATTATTTAAATCAAGTTATCAAAAATCCTAATATCATTAGAATTTATCAAATACAACATGATCAATTTTCGACATTTATATATAAAAATATTAAAAGATATAGTGACAATTGATATAATTTAATTTACTACTTTTTGCTATAGTTGAATGTGCATGACGACCTTTCGAGTAGTGAGGAGGAACGAATTATAAGAGAGTTCAAGCATAACAATGCAATAGAATAATTAATATAAATGAACTATGGTAAATAATTATAAGGCTTTCTTCTAAATATGGAAACATAAATAAAACAAAATCAATCCCGATTTTATAAACAAAATTGAAAAAAAAAATTAGATTTGGAAATACACCAAAAATTTAATTGAAATAATGTATAAAAATCAGGCGAACTTTAAGAAAAATTAAGTTTAACAACTAACAGGCCTCGCAACAGGTCCCTTTTTCCCCTAAAAGTCATTTTTGTTACTTGAGGTACTTAATAGTCCTTTTTTTCAGAAAATGGTCCCTTTTTCCCTTATTTTAGCAAAAATAATTTTTTCCACCCTCTATGACTATTATAACACTTTCTGGTCCTTTCTCCTCCTTATTTAACCATTTTTTTTATTATGTAATGGTCATTATAATCATGTTCGTATATGTGTTGAATCTGCTTCTAGGGTGTTGCACCTCTTGAATATCATTAAACCAGAAAAAGACTCGCTGTTTTGTGTTTACAAACGTAATTAATCACATTAGTGTGGAATGTGGGCCTAAGTGTAAACTGTTCTGCCAGAACCACTGGATCTTGTTTATGCATTGCATCAAAAACAAATGTAAATGATGCAGGTGAAAGTGTAAATTGGAATTACACGATTTCCCAGTACCTCATATTCTAATTAAGCAAATACTGTTGGATTTATTTTTGATCTGAAAAATAGATTTTTCCTGTAATAAGTAGCATCCCTGCTAAATTTCAAGAAATTTGGTAAACATTAAAAAAGTTACAAATAACTTGAGATTAATACGAAATGAATTTTTAAAAAACATTTTCGCACAAATTTACTAACTTTTTTAATAATGCTCCGACCCTGACCGAAGTGTTCAGAAGTAGCTTACATATATGAAACGTACCATTTCGAGCTTTCTTTCAAACGGATAGAAAATAATAAATTTTTTTAATTTACAACTCTTTTTATTCCGTTGCTTTGTTCCTATGATTTGGTCAACATAAGGTTTAAAATATTCAGGAGATTTAACAAATTGTTTAAATAATATTAATATTTTTACTGTTCGATATTTATAATCGTAATAATTAACGAAAATTTAACGCAGGCTTAAATTTTGTAGGTCCCTTTTTGTCCCTTTTTTAAAGATATTTGGTCCCTTTTTCCCTAGGGACAAATGAAAAAAGTGTTGCGAGCCCTGAACTAAAAAATATATTTGATACGACTGATTTAACGTGCACCAGTCCCCTTATACACGACCCATATGGAAATTATTATTAATAATCATTTGTGTGCTGCTGAGGTGCGAGTTGCACAAATCTCCCAAAATACTATATATATTATAGATTGAATATATTTGGTTGATTTGTCACACTAAATAGATCCCGGATCGTTGGCAGCTGTGCAACTTAGTGTCAAATTTCTCTTTTGGATCTTTGCCGCCTTACTTTTTTTAATATTTTTATATAAATTTAAGGAATCTGACTTTGTGTGGGAACTTAGTTTAAATAGCTATTTAGCGAGAGTTTTCCTGATTTTTTAAAATCTGTGATTCAAAACCATAAAAAATAATTCATATAACCTATAAAATTGGAATTTTTGGGGGCGGCAAAATATATAGCAATATCCGACGTGAAATGCAAAACACTCTATAATAAATTCTATTGGAAAATAATGAAATTTTCTTTTAACTGAGATAGGTGCACTAAACTGAAATCTAAATGATACGTTCAAAGTTTTTTTGTTTTTTTTTTAAGTTATAGCTTACCACGTGTGAATTTTGATAAAACTGACTTCTAATAGTTAACATAAATTAGCTAAATGTATTTGAAAAATTACACATTGTAAAACAAAATTTTTAATACATAACTTTCAATACAGTTTACAATATTTCTGTCCCTGCGTATTTTAAAAAACAATATCAAAACACTTTCGTTCGCATTTTGATTTTTTCCATGCATGTACTGTTTGATAAGTTATATAGTCACATAACTTTTAAATACGTTAAAAACAAATTAATTAAGTCCAAAATCATGTCCTCGTTTTAATTTTGATTCCACTTTCGGTTTGATTTTACTATAATATAAAATGTATTAAAATTAGCATAACTTTGGTTGTAATTAACCCACATTCAAAACAAAGACTGTTTTGGAAACATAAATGTATGGGCATCAAAACCTGCAAATAAAAAAAAAATGAAAATTTTCATCGAAATTGGCATTTTAAACGTATTTGATTTCGTAATACGTTAAAGTGGGGGAGGGGGAAATCGAATTTTATTCATATATAATTTTTAGAAACCAGACTCTCGGTAAATCAATCTTTAGTTGTTGGACATAGTGGTGAATTTGAATACCTAAATTCACATAAAATAGGATCCTCATACTATCTAGGCATTGTGGTTTACTGGAGGTCTCCCCCCTTTTCCGTCTAGTGCCCCTAACTCTTATTTATATACTCAACTGTGTTAAAATATTGTTTTTATTTTAACCTACTGGTTCGTAAGCATTAGAGAACTCATTTAAAAACAATTATTATTAAAACTTTTTGGAAACATTTAAAATATAAAGAATGCGAGGAAAAATAATTTATAACTATGAATCTAAATTAAAATATGTGTTTATAAAAACATCTTATCTGTTGAAATTAAAAAGTAATACTCCACATTTTGAATAAAAGTTATTTGCAAATCGACGACAAGCGCAATGTATCGATTAAAAAATACTTATTAAAAAACATTGATTATGCAATGAGTTTATTAAAAATTTAAATATATCGTCATCTGACCTTTTGGTTCAAAAATACGAAGCAGTGTTCCCGGATCTTTCCTTTGCGAGACCTTAAAACCGTCGTCAAAAGCCCACTGTGTAGCTCTAGTGCAATGTTATAATTAATCTAACCCAGTTTAAATGACATAAGTTAATTTAAAATAAAACAACATAAAAAATAATCAAACTGCAAATATTTTTAAAGTATTTGATTCAGCGCCCGTTTCGGAAAAGGATTTGAAGGAAAAATAATAATAATTTATTCAAAATTGTTTTGAACAAACATGATTTATAATAGTCCGAGCTCATTAATCAAAAATTTAGTTTTAATTGAGTAAATTAATTCCCATTATTTTTTAAAATTACAATCCGAGTAGCAAGCAAACCTATAAAAACAAAGAAAAATAATTCGTAACACCCCCCCCCCCCCCCAAAAAAAAGGGTGAGATTATGAAATTATTTGAAAATTATTATTTAAATGTTCGGATCAAAAAATTTCTAAGTCCTAACAATAGTTATTTCCTTGCCACGCGGCTGACTATCTTCTCGTTCAAACGTTGTAAACAAACAATCTCAGAAGCCATTGCCTCCTGAAACCTGTTTGACTTTTACTACGATTGAGCAAAAAGGGTGTCCATCCGGTAAGACCGGATGTCCCCCTTTCTCTCGAATGTAGCTCGCTCCAGTTTCACAGCGTGGGCTATCTTATTGATGGAAGAATTGGTAGTTTGATTCGCTACTAAATTACAAAAGTCATCTAAAATTATATTTAATTTTCACCGGAGCGGTGCAAGTTAAATCCAGCATGCACTGGAGAGGTGTACGCTGATCGTGGTCCAATGTCCTGACGTCTCTATTCTTACATCTGGTGCAGCTGCATGGTTCAACAATACGAGCAACACCACCTAGACTAAGAGTTCTCACTCTAGGTGGTGTTGATACGAGGCGGTGTTTCCGGATCTTTCCTTCGGCTTGATTTTGTTAATTAATGTCGCACTAGACAGTGGGCTATTGGCGACGGTTTGGGGTCAATCTCGAAGGAAAGACCCGCGGAACGATGCCTCATATTTTTGAACCATGGTCAGATGACAAGGGCAACACCTGAACTGGCACCCAGCGTCTTCAATAGATAATTTTTCAACCCGATAATTTTTGTGGATGTTCTGGACGACATTTCTAGTATTTTGTATTGAAGCTGGCCACCCTCTGATCACAAGATCACTACTTTTTTACTTTTCTTAGTCAACTCCGTCGCACAGGATCGAACCAGGAACCCTCTTATTCACTGCTGACGCCTTTATCCACTCGGCCACGGAGGCCTCCCTTTCCTTCGAGATAAGAATCGTCCGACCGTCTCCAATGATTCATTGTGTAACTCCTTCTTAGTACTGACCATGCCCGATGTTGCTTGACTTGGAATGGCCCAAAAGAGAAGAAAGCAGCCAATTTTCTTTGGAGGAGGATTTTATTGATTGTCATGCCGCTAACACGCAATACCAAAAGTCCTCCCTGGGCAATACTTACAGTGGAATACTATGGGGAGGGGAGGTTTCAGAGGTTCTGTGATTTTCCTGAAAAAAATTATTCAATTCTTTTTACAAAATTCAATGTAAGTCACTTATAATATTTATCTTTCAAATCGGATGTTTGGTAAAATGATTTGTGGATTGGAAGTTTTAATGACTTACGTAAAAAGTTTTACATTATTTAGTTTTTTTCGTTAATATGCCTCAACTTTCTACCGCACGAGATCAAATTTATCATCCGAACTAATATTTGACAAAGAGTGATGTAATCGATCCCCTTAAAAGCTCAATGTAGTGTTTCTATCCTGATATCTCTTACTGTTTATTTTAAAGACGTTTCACATCAAAAGTAAAAAAACATAATAAATTCATTTTATCTTTAACATTCCCATTTTTCTCTGATGATGAGGGTCCTGTGCGGTGGCACGCGTCGCACACCTCTGAGGGGAGTCTCTGCGAATATTGAAGTCTTTAAAATCCGGATCGAGAAAGAGGCTCGATCAAAGTGAATGAATATAACAAAAACATGACATTTTAATCAGTGGCGGCCCGTGGTCGAAAATGTTAGTGCAGCCGAAGTCATGTGAATCCCCCCCTCCCCCCCCCCTACTCTTATTTTCCACAACCCATACATAAACGAAATTTTTTTTATTTTTACAAAATGATAACATGCGATAAAAATAGAAAACACTTATTTTTTTTTAAATTAAAGTAATTTTTCTTTCTTTTAAACATGAGAACCGGTCAATTTTAATATTAACTTAAATAACAAAACAACAGCAGGGCCATGCCCTGAAACAACAGCACACAGTAAATTTATCACGAAAACCATTTCCGTGTGTTTGGAGAGATTCTCGTAAGTTATCGTTTCACCAGTGGCGGCCCGTGGTCGAATATGTTAGTGCAGCCGCCGAAATCATGTGACCCCCCCCCCCCCTCTTATTTTCCACAAATCATACATGAATGGAAATTCTTTATTATTTATTACTCAAATCAAAGTTTCCTTTCAATTTTTACAAAATGATAACATGCGAAAAAAATAGAAAACACTTACTTATTTTTTTAAAATTAAAGCAAACCGTAAGCATAATAATGTCAATGTATCAAAGGATTGCTTCTACAGGACTGTTATAAAGATGTGTTACCTGCCAAACGCAAAATGCCAACGAAATTGTACACATCATCATCTAGTCCAGGTATCCCATAGATACATTTGTAAAGAAAACGGAGTCAGTGTTTTTTTGTCAAATTTTGTATGTGAATACAACTTAGAATTATACATACTATGAAAAAGTCTTAAAAATCTTTAGAATCAGACGAGAAATTAATTTACTGAAACTCTGTGTGTGAATTGATTTGCCCAAAAGACAATAGAGGAAAAGGCGGTGTACTACAAAATCTCTTATTTTACAATACGCCGCCTTATCAGGGATTTTGCACTCAAACTTGTAAATATTGCAATGCATAAAGAGAAAAAGTAATTTAAGAATAAATAAGGAGTTACTTATGCTGCAGGGTGCTTTAATTTTACAGTGAGTGTCATGTATAAAACCACTAAAAAATTTTCAGTTTTCCCTGCATTACACTCAACAATAAAGCAAATTATATAAATATCTGCAGTCAATTTTTGTTTCATAATGTTCAGTAGTTAGGGGTTTGCTAAAAATGTATTACAAGAATAAAAATTTGCTTGACAGTGAATTATTTTATTGTGTTTTTCGAAATTTTGCATGCATCGAATACTGAAAGTGACATTTTTATTTAAGGTTGAAGCAAAATAAAATAATTATTATTTGTCATTAATTTTACATAATTTGTAGGATATATATTCGTTATTTATGTGAAAAAATATTTGAGTTAATTGGGACATTTATAATAAAAAAATTTCAATACTGAAATCTTTAAATGCATTTATCTCAGCTTTCTGTTTTCGTGAACATACACTTACTTAAAATACTAAAACTCAAACAAATATGCATGAATTATCGTGAAATTTTTTTAACATGTACACAAGAGTATATTGAATAGAATTAGGGATGGAATTAGAAAAATATTAAAAACAATTTATTTAAAAAAATAAAATGTTTAGGAATTAGAGTTTTTTGGACAAAAATGGCCGATTTTTCACTAATTTTTTTTTTCTCCTAAACTAAAATACTTATGCAAAATCCGATCCCTAAAGTTATTAAGCATGAATCAATACATCTTACAAAAAAAATTCGATGCAAAAAAAAATGAAATCTGAAGGAGAAGAAGCATTTTAAAAAATGCCTTAAATCTTCGAAAAATTTAACAAAAATTTAATTTTTGAAAAAGTTTGAAGAAATTTCAAATTTTTTTTCTTCTAAATCTTCTTTCCTGCATAGTTTACATGTAGTCATCACAAAAATATTTAATTTTATATCAAATTATAGAAAATAATTTTTGGGGTACCAAGTCTTCTTTATATTAACTTAAATAACAAAACAACAGCAGGACCATGACCTGAAACAACAACAGCACAGTAAATTTATCGTGAAAACCATTTCCGTTTGGAGATATTCTCGTAAGTTATCGTTTCACCCACCCATCCCAGCGTTTCATGGACTAGCCAATCAGCATATCGAATCTCAAGTGCAGCTAAAACAAGAAAATTCATTTCGGCTGTACCTTCTCGCAAATAGCAGTGCATTAGCATGGGGAGGAATCTCCAAACTACGTAGAGGTTGCCATGGCAACGATGCTGCCGATTTCGAATTTCGCTTTTTGGCTGCAGTTTTGATTGAATGGAGTATTTTCATCTCCAGAATTATACATTACGGTAACAGGCTTGCTATTTATCGGAGATTTTGTTTACTACCGTAGAAATTTCATTTTCAATGCTAATCTTCATTTAAGAAAATTAGTAATATATCCGATTTTTGTTTTAAAATACTGAATTTAGGTGCAGCCCGGCTGTACTTGCTGTAGTGGACGAGCCGCCACTGCGTTTCACCCACCCATCCCAGCGTTTCACGGACGAGCCAATCAGCATATCGAATCTCAAGTGAAGCTAAACCAAGAAAATTCATTTCGGCTGTACCTTCTCACAAATGCAGTGGATTAGCATGGGGATGATTCTCCATGATCAAATTTCCGAAGTTCTCGCAAATTGGTATTTAAATCCTATAAAAAAGTTTATTATGTAAATTCGGTTACTGTTACAAGTCAATATATTTTTAAATGAATCACCAAATCACTACCATCATGTAGAGGAAAGTGAGACGCATCAAATAAGTTGGTCATTTAACTACTCCCTACCTTTGCATCGTTTGGGGAACCAGTGGCGTAGCCAGCATTGGGTTACTTTGGGTTAGAACCCCCCCATAGCCAGTTTAAAATATATTTTTTTTAAATAACAAATGTAAAAGAAAACGAAGATTTTTTCTCTGATTTCTATAGAAAAAACACACGTCGCATTTCCTGGTCTACCCTACATGTCTCTCCTTCTCCCTTCCCTTCTGTCCCCTGAAAGTATGATTTTAAGGAGAACAATGGTGAAACAACCTTGAAGACAAAAAATTCGACTTTTTGTGGGGGGGATGAGGGGGGGGGGGGGGGGGGACGATGAGGTAGTAGATCTGTATAATTGTCTTGGTTGTTTGTACATGTAAAGGGATACTTTTCTTAACACTTGAAATGGGGCGGCAGTTGAGCCGGAATTCACAATGCATCAATCCAGAAATTGCTTGGTTTGAAGAAAGGTATTTTCCCTGAAAAGACCCATTCATCCCCTACGTGCTTTAAGAAAGGATTGTAAATGACCCCTGTCAAAAAAATACCCCCCTAATTGTGATCCTCTTCGCTCCCTCACAATGCCAGTGGAATTTTTTCCTCTTCTCAAAAATCAGTTTTCTGAGAGGTTGTATATCTCTGATTTGCCATTTTTGTCTCTCATTCACAAAAACATAATCTATTGGAAGATTCAAGACAAAAGAAAGAAGCATCGTGCAAAAAATTTGCTGATGTGTTTAAAGTATGTACTCTTTTTCTTATTAAAATATTTTTTGTTTATTGAGATTATCATTGAAAATATCCAAACCAAAACTAACTAATTTTTTATTCAAGTACATTTACAAATTAGATTTCTGTCATTCAGACGTGTTACTTTTCACGCGGAAACGCGATTTGGGTTTATATCATTCCCAAGATTGATGTACATTCGTTTGAAATTTTTTTTATGGGGGATTATTAAAAAGTTATATTCAACTGTTATAAATACGGAGGTCACATAATGGAAAAGTTGACTCTATTTACGAAGGGTGGGGTCAACAGATTCTCGTTTAAATCTGTGTTAATAACATTTTTTTGGATTTTTTTCTGCGGCGCTGCATCTCGTGTTGATGATTAGGCAAGCATTTTTCCATTGTCTAGCTTCAGAGATTCTACAAATCAATGTTTTTTTTAATAATAATATATTTTTTATTCAGTTATTTGATTTTTTTTTGCGAGCAACGCCAATTTCCGTTATGATTTTGCCGCAATAGACCGTTTTGCTGCGTCACGTAACCAATGAAACCTCCTCCCCCATGTCACGCCACAATCATGCATGATAAAATTAACCGGAAAATAATGATTATTAATCTGTTATTTTTAATTATATAATAAAGAATTATTTACAAATTTAAAAATACTACTTAAAAATTAATATTATTAATTAAAATTACTAATTTAAAATTGCTTCAATCCGGACCCCCCCCCCCCCCCCCCCCCTCAATATTTAGCTACAGACTTAAATCCCAGTAAATGTCAGCCAGTTTTGTTAGTAATTTAAATTATAAAATGACTAAAGTTTAACCTGCGAAAATTAAGCTTTTAATTTAAATCTTATTTATAATTTATATATAATATTTAATCAATTAAAATTATTAATTATAATTTAAAACTACTGCTTAAATTAAAAAAAAAATCATAAATTAAATTTACTAATTTAAAATTACTACTTAAAAATTATTATGATTACTTAAAATTACTAATTTAAAATTATTAATTAAATTAAAAATTATTATTTAAAATTGCTAATTTAAAATCATTAATTAAAATTAATTATTTAAAATTATTAATTAATTTTTATTCAAATTATTAACTAAATTTTATTCACATTATTAATTAAAATGATTAATTAAAATTATTAGTTAAAAAAAATTCAAATCAATTATTAATAAAAAAAATTATTTGGTTTTGGTCGGACCAAAAATAATTTAGGGACTCCCCCATTCGGACAATCCTGGCTACGCCACTGTGGGAAACCAAAGTATTCATGAATCAAACAATATGGTACAGAGCGGTCTGTACACCTACATAATTTTGTTATCATGCTCAAATTTCCGACGCTCTCGTAAATTGGTATTTAAATCCTATAAAAAAGTTTATTATATAAATTCGGTTACTGTTACAAGTCAATATATTTTAAAATGAATCAACGTTTACTTTCGTTCAATACATCCAACAAAATATATACTGTTTCCCTTGAAATTCATCAAGACATTTATAAAATATTTTTTAGAAAGAAAAACGACTACAAAAGAATTTTCAATTTTCGAAACATGTAGAAAAAATTTATATATATTTTCTACATGTTTCGAATTTATAATATTAATTTTTCATTTATAATATTAATTTTATACTTTAATGTAAAATTTAGATATATTTTTATAAATTGATACCAACTTCAAAAAGCTTAATTACATATAAAATTAATAGTATTAATTTATTAAAATTTTCTCATTTATATTACCTACTAAAAAAAATCCCGTTTTAGTGCATTTTTCTTCGAGTTTCCTTTAATTTTTTTATTTTCCCTTTTATATCCAATTTATTTGCCAAAATGGATTTTTCTCATACAACTAAATAAGAATTTCCCAAATCAGTTAATGTTTTATTCTTATGGATTGACTAATTGATAATTTCGGATAGTTAACTGACGGATTCAATACTTTTTTAATCAAAATATCTGAATTAGAACACTACTTTTGAGCGACATCAGCACCGAATTTAAGATTTTTGCGGCCCTAGGCGAAATATTTCGAGCGGCCTCCACCCTCTATCTGTTTGTGATTTTGAAGTAATATATGTACTTCGGAAGTCACTTATCATGCCAGATTATATTATCAAATTTAAAACCAGTAGGGAACAAGAAAAATGCATGATTTAAATTAGCAAATTTTTTCGAAATATTTAGAGCCACTCAAACAACAATTGAGTAAATTTGGGTTATTTTACAAATATTGGAATTCTGTAAAAAAAAAATATACATACTTCTGTAAAAAAAAATCTATAGCTTGCGGAGCTGACTTGTTCCACTGAGTGAACATGCATAAAAAAATGTATACACTGTAAGCTTATACCTTAAACAGGGTGGAAATAAAATCCTGGAAAAAAAGTTCCCTGATATTTTCATGATGGCGTCACAAAAATGTCCATGATTTTAGTTATATTAAGAAATGTTGCAATCAATACATTCTTTGAATAGAAACAAAGTATCCGCACTACAATAAATATACTACATTATAAAGGAAAAATTATAAACTATACTTATATTCATTTTTTTCTTAAAATATATATGGATACAACAATAAAATTATATAAGTGCGACAGGCATAATAGTAATTAACATGTTCTCTGGAAGCAGAGAATGTAAAAAGCAGTAAAATGTTTATAGAATTATCTCTTAAATATAGCTCAAAGAGTATTCGTTTCTTTATATGAAATAGGCGATTTTAAGAATTTTTTTTCCTTTATAGGTAATTTTTACATGTTTCTTATTCTCAGCTCGTTTTTTAGAAATAGAGGTACCGGAACTATTACCTTCTGTGGTGTGTGGGGTTATTTCAAATTATTGGCTTAAAAAAAGAAATCTTTGGTTATACAAAAACTTGAACATTTTATTTAATTCCGAATTTCAGACTACGGACGATGAGTCCACCGGACAAGGTCACAAGCCTTTTACAAGAAGTGTAACAAGTAGTAAGCCAGGCCCACTCACTAACTACAGAGTAATATGTAATTAAATAAATATTTTTAACTATCGTAATTTTTTCCTAAAGAGGTACCGGAACGCCGTTCCGGCGCGTTCCGCCACAAATCGAGCCTTGACTATTCTAATATTCATTAGCCGTGCAAGAATTGTTTAAACATGCTTTGTTTTTTCCAGCATTGGTTCACATTCAATAAAATATGAAATTTATAATGCACATGACCATGCTTTTTTATCCATTTTTAAAACTAAAAAGAGATATTGACAACTAAACTACGCAGAATAGACGACAAAAATTGCTATTTTAGTGATCAAAATTCCCTTGATTTTTTGTGCTATTTTGAAATTTCCCCCGACATTTCCAGAAAGAAAAAAATTCCCTGATTTCCCAGGTTATGTTGCAACTCAGTTAAACGAAGCTTGGCTGATAAAGTTAACAAAAAACAATAAACATGATGTAAAACTGTTCAATAAATTCTGTATAAAAATACAAATGCAGGCAACAGTTCAGTTCCATGTACATAATACATATTATGTAATAATACACAAACCATAGAAAGTATTATTTTTAATTTTGAGTTAATATCATACATAACTAAAGAGCAAAGGATGATTTAATTCCTTGGCTTCACATATATATACATGATAGTATCTCATACTGAGATCTTCAGTGTTTCCAGTAATGAACACATTGTACAAATACAGTGTTAAATGTGTAGCTTTGTACTTACATAAACACCAATGCGAGATAATTAAAAAAAACTAAGTAATTTTATGTATCAGTTTGTCTTTAAATTTGTTAACCAAGTTAGTCATGTTCTGTTGGGATTTTCCATTCGAAAGTTTCTTTTCTTTCTTGGACTGCTTGGGCTTCTTCCTTTTCTGTAAGACGTAATAAAAGAGAGTTAAAACACATTAGCTTTCAAAATATAATGTTTTATACAATATGCCAAAACACTCGCCTATCCAGATTTTTCAGACAGGGACCTAGTTTTGCAAATTTTTTAAATATCTACTCATGATTTTGTGAATTAAAAATCAACACTAAATTCAAGTACATTGAAACAATTACCAAGTCCTGTTTTGTAAAATTTGCGGGAAAAATAATTTTGCAAAACTAAAATTAGTATTAAATTATGGTTCCTTTATAAAAACTTTAAGACAAAGGTCATATTTTAATGAACTACACACATAATTAAACTTTAATGAACACAAAAAAACCATACTAAAGGTTCATTAACGTAAGTTTAAAAAAATATTTTTTTTTTGTAAAGAGTACATTTTTAAAGTGATTGGGGATAAGCTTATGGATAAAGAATTATTTATTTGCACTCTAAATTAAACTTCATATTCTAAAGTTCCCAATTAAAAATCGGACTATTATGTTAAATATACTTATTAAAAGTATCCCCATAAAACTTAGAAGCTATAAACATTAACAAAAAGGCTAAGTCATAGAAGGTAGTGACATTTAAAACATTGCCAAGTTTAAATACAATGGAGATGGCTGCTATCGATGATACAGAAATCATAGTAAACTCCTTCTCATGGTCATTATTTTTTTAAAGGTTTAATAAACTCGATAATCCTGTGTAAGAGTGTTTGTGTGCCTAAAATCATTAAAACATTTCATTATTAGTTTATTATTATAAAATTTGACCAGTTTTTTTCATTTCAATGACAAATCATTTAGATAATATTTTTTTAAAGGTTACACAAATACACGTGGACAGTTTGGTTCATGAATACTTTTGGGCGGAAAACTAACAGGGTTGCCACTCAATATAAAGATTAAAATTCCTCGACTTTTACATGTTTTCCAGAGGGTCTTTAAAAAATTCCAGAATGAGAAATACAAGAAAAGTAATTGTTTTTTAAAGATTAATGTGGATACCTATAAAAATAAAGCGCTTGCAAATAATAGCCTATCAAAATTAAAAAAAAAAATTGAGAAATTATCATTTTTAGAAATTTATATTATTATAACGAAAAGAAGAAAATTTAATCGATAGCAAGGAAAAGAATATGACAAAAGCACTGTCAGCTAAAATTTTTAGAAAATGTCTCTGACTTTTCCCAGAAAAGTTGAGAAATCGTTCACTTTCCCTGACAAATCCATGATTTTTTAGGTCATTTTCATTTGACTTTTTAGGTCATTTTCTCTTACAATTTCAGAGTGGGAACCCTGTACTAAGTAAAACACAGGTGAAATAATGACAACAGGTATTTGTTTGCCAGCACTATAAATGTAACAGGGGGAGTGAATAAATGGTCAACCTAATTGATGTGACCCTTATTACATAATGGAAGGTCATTTATCTCTAAATAAGATAAAAACTTGTCTTATAGAAACATTGCGTTATAGAATTTTAAAATACGCAATAAAAATCTATCAAATCTGGACATGTTTCGGGATTTTTTTTTCATTCTCTGCTGATGAAGGGAGGCGTATCTCCCGAAACATGGTGAAACCGAAACATTTGATGGATTTTTATTGCGTATTTTAACGTTGTATTTGTATTTTAAAATTTATCTCTAAACGCTGAATCCCTGAAGTTATGTGGCAGAAACACATTGCATCCAAGGGCGATATTCCCTCTCACACGGTGCTGAAATGGGTTAATAATCGGACTGGTCGATACGCCCCACAAGTGATTCTCAACCAGTTTCTTCTCATGTACCCTTTGATAAAACTTTTTATTTATGAGTATCCCCTCCTTCTATGCAAACAAAAGATGGTTTTTATTAGGCAGTAAGGTTCTTACACTAGCTGGCAAATTAATCAAACGACTCAAATGAATGACACTTATAAGCTTTTATTTTACTTATTACAGATAGTATATATTTTAGGCCTTCCATCATCTATTATTAATATTTTTTTCGCGTACACCCAGGGGTACCATAGGTTGAGAATCTCAGCACTACATGATAGTATGTCATTTATTCCCATACACTAATTTCCTCTGGAGTTATAGCGAAATTAAATATATTGTTTTATATGTTGCCTGAAGTTTTTGACGATGCACCTGAACCAATTTTAAAGAACAATTCATTTCAAATTTTTAAAATATAAGTCGTTATATTTAGTTTGAAGATTGAAATACATACCTTCTTTTTTTGTGCATTAGAGCTATTTTCTTCAGTTTCAATTTCTTTATTTTCTTCTGAATTATTTACCTTGTTTTCAGCTGGTTTGTTATTCTTATTTTTCTTCCTCCTTTTTTTATTCTAAAAAATATTTAAATTATTAGCAATATTAAAAAAGAGTATAAAAGATTTACAATTTTTAATAATAATTTGATAAATTTTTGATATTCAGATTTTTAGCATTAAAATATACCAAAGATTTTCAATTGATTGATTTTTTTTTTAATGTTTATTATTAGACTGTAATTTTTATAATCATATCGATGCATTGTTTATATTAATTTTGAAAAAGTAAAAACCAATATTTTTAAGATTTTTATTTTAGTCTCAGGACCAAACAATGAAATTTGAAGCGATTAATAAGCATAAATTATATTCCAAAGGTGAAAATTAACAGAATGAAAGTCAACAAACATAATGCAAACTTTATTTGTTTTATTTTGATGTTCTGTTTACCCCCCCCCCCCCCAATTAATGGTTTATAAAATGTATACGTTATGCATAGATATATAAGTAAAGAAAAATATGCATTTTAAATATTGTTGGTGGATGTTTATTAAAGATTTTTTTACATTTTTTTTTTTTTTAAATATGTTAAAATCTTATTTTGTTTATATTGGAATTAACAAATCTCCATTTTAATTATGATAAAGGCATACATGAAATCTTTTATACTATTTTTAAAGAGTATGGTCATACAACACATGTGTATAATAATGTAAAAGAACTACAATTATATTTAAGTAATAAGTAATGACCAATAAATAAAACTATGTCATGTCCTTCAAAGAAAAAAAAAGAAAGAAAAAAAAATTCCCTTCGGAAATTTATGCTATTATTATTGATGCTACAATTTCTTATGGGCAGTTTAAACACTGATTAAGGATTAAAAAAAAATTTATAAGTGTAAAAATTACATATTTTTTCTCACAATTTTGAAGACTTAAAATTACACACCAGTAAATTATTTCTTAGTACAAAATTGAGAATCAAGAAAACTGACATTCTTTCAAGTTTATATTTTAAAGATAAAAATTCAATAATGTCAGAATAATAATGTTGTGGAACACACCAAAACAATGTCATTAAAAATTCCAAGACTTTTTCCAGAACTTTAAAAAATATATCTTGGGTTTTGCATCTATATAGAAACCCTGGATCATTATGCAAAATATTATTAATTATAACTGATAAAAAACAAATTACAAATATAGATGAGCAGAATACATACAATAATAATTGTATAAATTACCTTAGTTTGAGTTTCGGGCAAATCTTTCTCAGAATTAGCTGTGTCTTGGTTTAATTTGCGTAACATTTTCTCTTCAGTACGCCTCTATAATGGAAAGTAAACTGTAAAATACTAATACTTGTGCAATTTTTATAGAAAATAAAATGTTGGAACAACATAATTAAAAGAAATGTTCAATACCTTATTACGCATTTGTGTTTTTTCTTTTCGTCTTTCTTGAGACAACAATGCAACTTTATTTTCAACTGAAAATTCAACAATAGGTCTCTGGAATGGCAAAATGGAAAATTACTTAAACATATAACTATCTTTTTTTTTATAACAAGTCAAGAATTTAAAAAAAAAAGCAAAAAATTAATTAATATTTTTTTTTAATTCAAAAAGAGCATTAGATATGTTAATACTTTATAAATTGTCTGTAGGGTAATCAATGTTATTGAAAAAAGCTCAAAATAAAGAAGGAAATAATAAAATATTCAAGAAAACAGTTTTCAGCAAATTAAAAAGAAAAAACAATAATTGTGATACAAGAAATTCTGTTTGAACTAAACACCATTTTAGCATATACAATTGCAATATTATACAATTTGTGGAAATAGGAAGAAATATTTACATTTATAGCATCTTATAGAACTTTTATTATGAATGTGCAATGAACTTATTTTGTTTACTGTACAGTTCAAATAATTTTCAATTAAACATTATATTTTCAATATCTAAAATACATTTATTTTAATTGTGAATGCTGAATTTTTGTGATATAACATTCCTGGCAAATGCTTTTTTTTTTTACCAAATTTTGAACATTTTTGAAACATACATTGTTTATATTAGCTTACTTAAACAAATGTATACCGCACATAAAAAAATAAAATGTCTAAACTATTTTGGGGAATATTATTTAATTTCAAATATTGGTGCAAATTTTGATGACCTGTCCACTCAAATAACCAAATTAGAATATAGTCATCATTTTTTTTTTAATTCTGAAAAAGTAACCATAATTCTCTGTTTTAAAAAAGTAAATGCTTGCAGTGCAAAATAAAAATATTTAAGAATGGCACATTTTAAATTCAATTGATTCGCGATCTCTTTATAAAAATATTATTTCATATCAACTATTTTGAGGTGATTTGGGGAAAGGTAAGTTTATTTAAGTACGCAAAATCGAAAATTAAGCGTTTTTATTTTTAGGATTTTTACATTAATGAAAATAAAAAGAATATGATTGGCATTTATGGCAAACATTTTTAGAAAATTTCACTGACAATTCCCGGTTTCCCAGGTGCATGGGAACCTTGATTATAATAATGTAAAAATATACATACAAAGTGCCATGAATATTACATAAAAAATAATTTTTATTATGTCATTAGATTCTTATGAAAATAAAAATACAGTCAAACCTCGGTATAACGAACCCGGGATATAACGATCCCTCGGTTGTAACGAACTTTTCAATTGGTCCCAACCGAACTCCTATGTCACTAATGTATTTTCAAATGCTTATAACGATCTTCAAAAGTAAGGAATTCGGATGTAGCGAACTAAAATTCACACTTTTCCAGTTTAGTTTCAGGTTTTTCCCAAAAATGTTACTCGCCCCGACCAAATTCCTTACCCTTTGTTCTTTTGACAGAAGCCGCAGGTTTCTCAAAGGTGACAATAGACTCCCCTGCTCAGCTCCTCCCCTTCCCCCGTTCAACTGGTTTAGCATACATTCTTTGCCTATTCCTTTCATTCTATTGCTGAAGATTATCGTTTAACTTGTGGACTTCGCGTAGGTTTAAAATCGCTCCTGTTTGCTAATGCCTTTTCCATTGAGGATAAAGCAAAAATTATTAAGAGAATAAAAAACGGTGATTATCGTTTATCTACAGATATTGCATACGAAGGGGATGTTAGTTCAGGTCCTTCAATTTCTGATGCTAAGGGGCAGCTGTGAACATTTTGCATAATTTCTTTGCGGCAGAAACTGTGGATAAGAATGTAATGCACTCTGTTGATGCTTTCAACAAAAAAATCAAAACTTCTTTTCATACTTTAGATAAATAAATTTAAGTAGTAGTAAAATTAATTTAATTGTTTTTTAAGAACAAATATTTCTTTTACTTTATTATTGCCCATTACTAATTGCAATTCAGTGTTCAGTAATTTGTTTCGCACAAAACGTGTTTAAAGACTTTAGGAAGTTTTTATATCGTCAATATTTGAAAATTCGGATATAGTGAACCCTCGGCCATAGCGAACTTCTGAACCAGTCCGTTGAGGGTTCGTTATAACGGGGTTTGACTGTAGTAGTAAATAAAAGTAATAATTAAACTGTGCAAAAATTAGATAGCCCATACAAGTTCTATTATATTGTTATATAAACTTTTTGCCAAAAAATTCCACTATGCACTTATTGTGAAAACTACTACACACAACAATATGTAATAAAAAAAAGAATACAAAAATTGATGCATTTTCAAGAAAAAAAATAGGTTCAAAGTATTGTTAAAAAAAATTAGGAATATATACAATTAAAGCACCTTGCCTATTTTAATGATCATTTAGATATTTATAAACTAAACGAAATTTGAACATCAATACAAATTAACCTTTAAGTTTAAAAATTGAATTTCTCTGAAGATAGTATAAATTCAAAACAGAAATCGCAAGTACCTTCAAAGAAGTAAAGATACTTGGATTGTTGTTAAGTTCATTCAATGCTTTAAGAGCATCTTCATGGTTGCTGAAACTTGCAAATCCATATCCTTTTGACAGGGGAGTACCACTAACATCAATCTTTTTAAACTCTTTCATAACTCTAGCCTGAAAAAAAAATACTTATGATTTATACACAGTTGATAAAAGGAAAATATAATTTTTTGCAATTTTTTTATCAACTTAAGGCTAATGTAGATATTGCCATTTTCAAGGATTACATAAATTTTGTAGCTCAATTTTAGACAAATTTAGCTATGCAAGGGCCAAACAATTTTTTTTGGCCAAGTTTTACACAAATTTTGATGCTTCAAGTTTCACAGAACATTTAGACTAACATTTATGGTTTTACTATATTATTTATACATTTAAATTGAATTGGAAAACAACACAGAACAATTTATTCCATTTATAAAAGGAATACCAATCAACTATAAAAATATATAACCAGCTATTTTCAATAAAAGTACTTTTTAATAAAATAAAACTTTTTATTGATTATCGTAAATATGGTAATGTTACTATTTTCTTAACTTTAAGTATTTCAATACACTAGTATAAAATTGGAAATCAGTAGGATTGTGTACTACACTGTACGAAATAAAAGAATATATTTGTTGGTTGGCGTCGTGTCCATAAAAAAATTCAAATTGAACCATGTGTTGATATTACTGCAATAGCCAGATCCACAATCTTTTCACTATAATGCTCTCCCTGAAAAGAGAATACCTACATGCTTTGCTAAGTCTCCAGTATCGCAGGACAGTTGAAACCAAGAATAGTGTAGACTATATATAAAAGGTGTGCTGGTTCTCGCGCTTTCTGGCGGAGGGCGGGGAAAAGTATCTTTTTGACGTCATAGTGACGCCTCCGACTTCTGTGGGCGTGTCTAATGCTCTCGTTTCTATAGTCGTTTTAGGAGTAATTGTCGCTATTGGCAAGGAGTACTTAATTTAACAAGAATTCTTGTTTTTAACTAATCATGAATTTATTTAAAAGAAAACAGTTAAAATTTGCTTCAAAAAACAATTTGAATCGATTTGCAGAGTTGTTTCGTTAATAAAATATTTCGAAATCGATTTGAACCAATGGTTCTTTGACGTGCTGTCATCTATTCGTTTTTTTTGTGAACTATTTAAAAGTGATAATCGTTAATTTTATTTAGAATTCGCTAAATTTTAAGAGTTTAAATTATATTTTAAGGATTGTATTTAGTATGTAAATATTGCAAAAGAGTTGCTTAATAAATTAAGAGTATTAAAATAATATTAGCTGCCACGAGAGCATGTTTATGAATTTTGAAAGAGTAAAATGGGCGTCGGAACCATCACGTCAATGCATTTGTATTGGACATAACAAAACAAGGACGGATTAGCAGTGAAGCTACCTGAACACAATTATTTACAGATATTTACATTATTTTGCTAATTAAAAATTAAATCACCAGTTGTTACCCAACCAGGGATCGAACCTAAGTAGCAATGCTTGAAACACACAGCCAATGAGAATGATCAAAATCTCATAATTAAGGCATTAAAATGATGTCAAAAAGATACTTTCCTTGCCCCTTTCAAAAAGCGAAACACGAGCACACCTTATATATATATATATATGGTCTTCACTATCCTTGAGTTGAAACTATGTTCTGGAGTTAGTTCTTCTCTTGGACAATTTCTACAAAATCTGTAAGCCTTGGTTCTATCAGCATTTATTTTCATACCTCCCAGGTGTCGAGTTCGCAGTCTGGCAATAGTCCTGGTGATTTTCCTTGTATACTTGTTACAAAATACTTTTAAAGAGAGTGGGAACAAAGAATTTTTAAAAATATTGTTTTGGAAATTTTTTAATCCCCAATTAACTACGTTTAAAATTACATATTACATTTGTTTTTACTCCAATTAGAAAGTACTAAAATGTAATTTTTTGTGTCCAATGTATCTTTTTTACAGAAACGTTTCACTATATATGTGCAATTTCTTTTATAAATGCTTTACATATACTGACGATTATGCTGAAATAAGCTTTTAAAGATTGTTTTATATATTAAAAAAACTATTTTTCTATAAAAAAAGGGATTATTTTACGTAATTGAAGTGACTTTCACTAAAAAACCTATAAGGTTTTGCTTCAAAAGCTAATTCCAATAAATTAAGAAGTGTGTCTAGTTTACACAGAAAAAATTTCAAGCCTGTATCTATAGCACATTCTGAGAAAAAGTACATAAAAAACTGGCAATTCAACATTGAAAGTATAGGAGGTTCCAACTCCCCTTAAATTAAAAATGTTATAGAACATTTAGAGAATTTCATATTTAATGTTATTTTATGGTTAAAATATAATAAAGCTGTAAACATTTTAACCTTAAAATGGGTGCTAAAGAAAAATTAGTATATATGAAGATAAATATCTTTATAAATATATATTTCTGAATAGATTAAATCAATTAAAAAATCAAACCTCTATAATAACAGCACCTTTCCCGGAAGCTTTTTTAAGCAGATTACGAAGTTTGTCATCATCATAAGTTTTGGGCAGATTGTGAATCATCAGTCTTTTATCAGAAACAAAAAAGTTGACATTCCTCAACTTTTGTTTTTTAACAATTTCAAGCTGAAATTACGACAAGAAATTAAATATTTAATACAGAGTTTTACAGACATAGAAATTAAATATTTTTTACATGAACTAAAAATAACACATTACATTAAAAAAACATTAATTACATTAAAAAATAACATATTACATAAAAATAACATATTATAATTTAATAACATATTACATAAAAATAACATATTACATAAATATAAAATATTACATAAATATAAAATATTATAATTTAATAACATATTACATAAAAATAATTTTATAAACAAACAATTTTCATAATTTTAAAACCTGCAAAAATATTTAGTTATATATGCATTTAAGAAATTTCATAGATAATTTAAATTTTAAGCTAACTAAACGCTTTGATTTTCTCCAACTTCAGTATTTACCTTCTAGAGGATCAAGAGCACCGCTAATATGCGTAAAGTACAACAAATATCTCGCATCAAAATAAACAGTTTTGAATTTTACAGTGTTACATTGAAATAAAAAGGTTGACATTGGTTTACACCTAACTTAAGATAAGCCACAATACAAAATGTATTACGGTTTATATAGTACTTAATATTTGCATAAATTGGTCTTTAACATGAATGCTTTTGATAGCTCTCGATTGCTTCAGCTGATTGAGCACCACAAACCATGGATGCCTGGTTAGTTAAGCAGCGAAAAGTTCTTAACAGACTCAGATGCTTGGTTAGCCGAGGAGAAGCAAGTTGGGTAGATCGGCAGAGGTAAGCTCGAGTGCCGGATGGCCTAGTTAGCTGAGCAGCTAAAAGATCAGATGCTTGGTTGAACAGGCAGGTGGTTTGGTTTTAACATGGAATTCTGGTTGAAATATCAACCAGCCATCCTGTAAGGTCAAATTCTGAACCTCTTCAAATATCACATGTTTACTATTACATGCATATTTAAATTCCTTAATCTACTAGGACATGAATATTTAAATTCCTTAATCTATTTAACAAAGCTATTATCAAAATTTGGTTAACAAAAGAAATTTACCTGAGATCTTCTAGCCATATCAGATGGTGAAACCCCTTCACTCTCTTTCGAATTGGGCATAATTAGGCCTACTCGGAGCAGATTCAAATTTCTTTTGTCTTTGGGTTTTTTGGAATCATCTCCAACATGAGAGACATCTTCCCGGCTCATAGCAAAGGAGCACATCAGCTTCCTGCCATCAACAAGAACACCTGGCTCCTAAGAAAGAAAACATGTGATGTAAAATAGAATATAATAATAGTAATAACCTTCTCTGCTGTCTATAAAACTCTTTTTACCATTCCACTTAAATTATCAGATTAATGTTTCTTTCATTAGTGAAATAGAATTTTAATAATTTTTCTGCTGATACTACAATTCCAGTCTCTATTTAGTCACAACAAATTCACAGACTCGAATATTTGCCGTGACTTTTAAACAGGAACATTTAGTTTTTTTTTATCCACAGTAAAAGTCCCTGGGTCGAACCACTTCGGACAAATGACTGGCATTCTTGACTCGGTACAATTGAAGATATTCCCTAAAAATCCCAGTCTTTAAATATAAAAAGTGTCTACACGAGGATACATTCTCTTATTCTTTATGTAACCCTGATGCTGTAATGTAATGTCTCTCAGCTATGGAGGAATAAATGTTTTGAATCTAACTTATTGGCCTTTATTGATGTAATTTTTACAACTGATCCTCTAAAAACTATGATGACTGCCCCTTACTAATAGAACCACTACATGATGAGCTCATTTGTAGTGTGCTGTTAAGGTAAAAAAAGTTAGCAAGTAATACCACTTGGCGAATATTGAGCACAACTTGTCAGTCATTGGAATAACTGCTTACTTTTTTATCCAAGATAGAATTAGTAGCGTGCATGAATATTTGCACAATTGCTGTGTATTAATCAAATATTAGGAATTTCTAAATTTGTTAACTAAAAATCAATATTGGCTTAATTTGTGCAAGTTAAAATCCAAAATTTAGAAGAAAACATTAGTCTACAGTGTCAAGAGTGTTTTTTCTAAGCTAAAAATAAAATCCAAGATATATTGTCTATAAAATAACATATACTGATATAAATATTGTAACATATTAATGTCAATGAAATAAATTTATTTAAATTTTAATACATAACTTTTTTTTACTAACTATAAAAGTATTTTATCACTAGCTATTTTTTCAAATTATACAGCATATGTTTTTAACACATATTTATTCAAAATATCTGCTTACAAATTTTAAACAACCAAAGAAATTTATGAAAACTACTCTCCTGATATTGAGTTTTTCATATTTAAATATGCTTGTTAATTTTTACCAACTTTATTTCGGAAAAGATTCAGTAGATCCCAACAACATACTTCACAAATGTAAATAATTCAAATGCTGTAATATTTTATGACAATAAAAGCCACAATATTTTTGTTTTTAAATAAATAAAAGTCAATATAACTTACACCAAACGACCCTTTAATTAACTTGTCTGCACTGTCTTTTTCCTTGTACTTTACAAAAGCTGTTCCCTTGGGATGATCAGTGAATTGGTCCATGCAGAGCAAACAGTACTCACACTCTCCGTACTCTTCCATAACTTCCTTCAGGGACTCCTGGGTAGAGGCAAAGGACACATTCCGGAGAAAGACTGTCTTCCCTTCGCTCACATCATGCGACTCTTTCTTCTGGGACTTTTTTGTTGGCGATGATGAAGTATCATCACTTTCTTGCTTAATTTTCTTTTTGGGAACGGGGCCGTCATCTTCTGGGTCAGAGTCTTCATTTTCTGATTCTAGAAAGGTATATTATATTATATTTGATAATTAAAAAAATTCAATTTCAATGTGGTTCATGCTAGTCAGTTGAAAAAAAATTGAAAGAAAACAGAATCAAATGATATAAAATATTTAAATTGTATTTTCAGTCAATAAGATTTTGTAGTTATAGCTAGATAATTCTAACTTTATTGTAATTGTTAATTCGCAATGTTTATTAATGTTCCACATAAATGCATTTTATATAAGAATAGAGTAAGTGTCTCTGATTTCAAAGAAAGTTCTAAATTTTAATTTCAAATAATTTAAGAAAACTAATCACAAAATACAATTTTCTTTATTTGCTTGACATTTTAACTCAAAACTGACTTAAAATTTTTCATGAAACTTGACAGTTTAGTAAATATGCACCAATTTAAAAACTTTACTTACTTCATGTTGTGTGTGATAACTGTTATTCTTCTTAAACTAGACTTTTCACCTATTTTTTACCAATTTTAAGAGATAACTAAGGACACAAGGATGACTCAGTCTTGAGACTGTTACCAATTAGTAATCTCCTCCCATTCTATTTGTCTACTTATATTATTGAACTTATTTTGCTACTTCTGTAAGAAAACACAACATTTCTCCCCTTGTTTTTAAGTTGATAATTTAGAAAAGGAATTTGTAAAAGAATAATTAACTCCTATGCTGCACTTGCAATTTAAAAGCAATTTTCTTCACTAAGAAAGGCAATAATTTAAAAATAGTAGTATGGTCATTTAACTAACACAATAAACCTTTAATAAAGACAATATGGTAAATTAAGCTTGTATGATGAAGATATCCAACATATTAGATTCTTTTTCACATAAATTGCTTCTGGTACTAAACAAGAAAATAAATGTTAAAAACAATTCAATGTAGATTTACTCAATTTTTTTTTAGAATATCATACAAGTTACAAATAGATACAAACACTTGTGAGAGCTTTACAAAGACAATATGTACTCTGTATTGAGTAATTTGGCTGTCTACAACTAATCAGATATAAAATAACCAGATAGTTTTTAATTTTTAGATCAAATATAAATTTTACAATTATCAATTTTGTTAAATTGCAAATGCATTATCTATTTATAACTGGTTGCTAAAAATAAGGAAACCAGAGCGATTAGAAGTAAATAAAATATTAATTACAAGGGCAAATTAAAAAAAAAAGTATTCATTTGCTAAAGTTGACAATGGTGCGAAATTTAATATTACTAGTTTTATTATTTTACATAAATTATAATTCTAACTAGCCATAGATTTAAGCTGAAATGAAAACAAATATAACTAAAAACTTATATCTTAGTCTTAAAAAGCTTGTTTGTAAAATTGATTGTTTCTAGTTTATAGAATTGAACATAATGTAGCCTAGTATTATTGATCACATTATTGTTTTACGATCTATGTAAATTATGAAGTAGTATATTATGCTGTTTTTAAAGATGGGATAATTTGGGATTTTTTTTTTATATCAGAAAATGTTTTATAAAATATTTAGAAAACATACCAACAACTATATTTAAAAAAAAATTATATGGATTGAAAGAAGAAATTAATTAATGCCTGCTCTTTGCTAAAAAAAAACATAGTAAAACAAAATACACTAAAATGATTACAGACACAATATCATACATTGCTCTTTAATTTGGTATGTTGGTCACAAACATATTAAAAATAAAAACCTGTTTTTTAACATTTAAATAAATTGTTGTTTAACAAAATATGTACCTTCACTAGAAGATTCCTCTGATGAAATATTTTCCTCTTGCGTTTGAGTTTTTGTTAATTTCTCAGCACCCGAATAAAAGTCTTTAAGAAACTCATTTAACTTTTTTTCTTCTTCATCTTCACTTTCTTCTTCATCTGAATGAGGTTCTTGCTTTATTTCTACTTCTGATTTTATTTGGTTACTTGTCTCCAGAACATCTTTGCCATCTTGTTTCAAAGCTTGTACTTTTAATTGATAGGTATTTTTATCCACTGCAAAATCAACAGCCACTTTGCGCCCTTAAAAGTTAAAAAAAAAAAAAGTATAAATATATTGTATTAGACAATAAGATAACAAATAAGACAACCCCCACACACATTTATTTAAAACTAAAATATAACTGGTGTGGTAAATTAATAAATTATTAATAATATAATAGTTCCAAAGTTCAGGAATAATATAACAAACATGATGAGTGATATTTAAAGAAATATATAGTATTTTTTAAATACTATCGCTTTCTTAGTAGTAGGAATGGCACAGGGATTTGTCTGAGTTTCTGTAATAAGCTCCTGTACTAGTATTTTTTAAAAAAAATATTCTGTCAAAATTTATATAGAAAATATCTTTTATGAGGAAAACACTAAGAATCCAAAACATACATTATTGCACTAAGAGATAAACTTTACTAATCAAAATGTAAAATTTTTACTACCACAGTAGAACCTCATAATAACAGGCTAAAGGTGGTCCTATTTAATGAAAGTCTAGTTTAAAGCAAATAATTCTTATGGGAGTATGATAACACAGTGTATATATATCTCTGAAAGTACAATAGTTAGTTGTTTGCTAACTAGGTTTGTGATTTTGCCAAGTCTACAGAAATTTACCAACATTCTTATGTCTCAAATGGCCATGAAAAATGTTGAAGTAAATCTAAGAGAACGTCACGGCCAAGTTCACTGATTCATTGTATATAATATATAATAACAGATTAATGAATGAACAGATCATTCATAGAATATAGTTTTAATAATGGAATGTAATAGCGATGAGCTATCATCAATGAATGAACGTTTGTATCACTGAATGTGAGCATGAGCCTAGGTAAATCACTGTAAAATTTTAATAAATTTTGCTTCCGGTGCGATTGGAAATTTACCATACAAAAATAATTTTTCAAATACAAGCAAGAAAATACTGGCAAATTTCTACTATAAAAAAAAGTTGGTAATTTGACTCTAAAAAACTTATATATGGCCTGACAATTTTAAGGTTTCTCTCCCCCCCCCCCCCCCTTAAGCCCTAGTAATTTGGCCATGTAGCCAAATAATATGATTTTCTTTGAACTTAACAACAGGCTGTCCCAGTCCATTATAAAGAACAGGTAACAATAGTAACAAATAGCTGGTTATTCCTATGCATATTTTGTAATACCAAGTTACATTTCCACCTTTTCATTGTAATACAGACAACTCTCGTTATCTCGAAGGAAAGTGTATAAAAATTCGAGATATCGAAAATTCGAGTTATCGAAAATCCTATAAAAAAGCTGTTTTGGTAAAAATAAATACTAGTATACTTACACGACTTTATTTAACATATCTACCCCAAATAGTTTGGTGATTATTTCTATTTTTTTCGAAATCAATTATATTTTCCAAATGCACGATTGCTTGAAATGTCTCTGATATTTTCATTTCCGGCCTTGATTCAATGAATGCACGCATAGTTTTTATGAAAGATATAGCCTCTTACAAAGTTATCTTTGGAGGAGGTTGGCATTCTTCATTATCATTCTTCTTCTAAAGTGCGATCTCTCATCAAATGCTGCTATAGAGAAAGCATTGTATTATCGTTCTGTCGCTATTATTCACAGCGACAAATCAACACCACACGAAAGCTTAAACAAAAATGAGAAGGGGTCGAGTGTCGTCTTCATATTTAAAGTGAGTTGCTTTCTGGACGGTCAGTAATGTTTCAAGAAAGTGACTTGCACTTTACCGAAAACGACAGCTTGAGGGACGATAAATCATTAATCTTCCTTGTTGGACTGACTCTGCGTTAAAGAGGAGGGGATACAGCTCAGGGAATCCAGTCTGGCGACATTCAAACGAAAGGGCGAGGCACAGGTAGGAATTCATTGTACGTATACTCTTTCAATAACACACAATAAGAAAGAGAACCGATAAAGAAGAACGTAGCAATTACATATGTGCTAAAGGTTCTTCAAAATCTGTAGATTTGAGAGGAAAACAAAATTTTGAGTTGTGAGGAAACTTCGAGTTATCAAAAATAACAACAAAAAACTTCGAATTAAAGAGATAAAATTACATTAAATAAGTAATGAAGGTGCAGGGAAATCGATTTTTTTCTAGATATCGAAAAATTCGAGTTATTGAAGTTCGAGTTATCGAGAGTCTACTGTATTATATATGCAAAATTTATTTCATTAGCCTAAAGTCATATTGAGTGGTTTAAGATGAAAACTTATGTAAAAGTTGATGAAATTTATTTAAATGAACAATCCATAAAACTCTACACAGCTGAAATTCCCCCGAACAGACCATTATAATCACATGACTAGGAACATTTTAAAACAATAAAAACATACAGATAAGTTAAAACTTTATAAATTACCATGAATTTCCTTCCAATTCATAGATTTCATAGCATTGATCAAAGATCTTGTATCTTCAAACTCAACAAAACCAAAACCTCTCTTTTTTCCATCTATATAAGAAAAATAAGAATTTAGATTATTATTAAACGAATACAATGCATGATGAAATAGTTTATGCATTACTGCATGTTGTTGATTATTAGTAACTTATTGTTATATTACAATTGTTAACAAAATTCTAAATTTAACTATTAACACATTAAAACTATTTTAAAAAGACTTATTCAAAAATGAAGTTAGACTAAAATTCTTTGATTTCACCAGGGGTTCCATGTTTTATTTTAAATTCAACTTTTCAAATGTAAAGTAAAAAATTGTTTTTAGGTTTTAAAAGTTGTGTGAATATTAATAATTTGTACTTATAAAAAATAAAAAGAATTTTAAACACCTGCCAAATCATGAAATACTTTATGTCATAATTTGATAATGACAGGGGTGCCCACAGGGGGGGATCATGGCGCAAGGTGCGCCATCAAAATTTTTGGGGGGGATTGTTTTACATAGCTTTTTTATTATTATTTTGTTTTAGGGGGAGAAATGTTTTGGGAAAAAAATTATTTAATAAGTATAATACATTATATAATGTGCCTTCAATCACTGGAATTTCCAGCGAATTCGAGAAACGCCTCTTCGGCACATAAGCTGGATGACATTGTAAAAAAATTACGTACGCGTTTACTTCCAGTTCAAACATTCAGAATACACTTCAGTGCTGAGATTGAAATTAAAAAACGCTGTGAGGCAATAATTTTTCCATTAGCAAGAATGTATAAATAATAATAAATATAAAGAGTGCTACAAACTCAGAACCTGGAATCTCATTTCTTATCCTTATATCATAAATTACGATTACATTACAAAACATCTAAGCAAATGCTGCAACAAATTTAACTTTTCCGCTTGTGATGAGGCATATGTTTAAAAAAAAAGTGCATTGAAACAGACTGTCTCCTCATCTCAATAACACGTGTGTAACATAAATTACGATTTTTATATACAACTCCACTAGAAAATAATTACTCCCATTCCATACGTTTGTTTACTAGTAAGTGTAGACGATTTTACTTTATTTGGGTTTCGTCTTGGCCGGTCGAATCAGTTTTAATAACTTCAATGGTGTTACAGCAAAAGAACACATAATATATTTCAGTCAACAAGAATAATGCTTAGTTTTTCTGAACTTACTGTTGAAATGTGGAGTAAAGTTACAATTATTTAAATTGTAAAAAAGAAAAAACCGTAATGAAAAGTATTTTCTGAGTTTGAACTCAGAAACTGTAGTGGTAAGTGGATAAATATTATATGGCATTTTTAAATTTAAGTTTAATTTTATAAGGTTACTTAAAATTCGATAAAATGAAGTTTTTGCATTTAATAGTCATATTTAAAATATCCAAATATAAGAATGGGGGAGCTAAATTGTCTTCCAGTGTTCAAAAAGGGTCACAACTCGTTCAACCTCAAGACAGGTTTGTAGTTAGACAATATTTCCGGGAAGAGCAAAAATATTTTCAGGGATAGGAAAAGAAAGAAAATAGTTTTGCTATTTATTTTCGTAGCCCCTTATAAAACTGTTTATAAAATTATGTGCAGGTAATCAGCTCAAAATCTTCCTTTTTAGTACATTTTAACTTGCCGCTTTTTGACATTGAAAGTTTTATAAAATAGTAAAGGTTTTGTAAATTACTTTTTAACGTGTAATAAGGCTTTGATATTAAATAATAAGCTTTAAAATAAAAACTCATATTAGGAGGCACCTCAAAATCCTCCAAAATTACCTCATATGGTTGATAAACTTTATATATGATTTACAACTTTATGAAATAAATTTTGTAAATGCCTTTAATTTAAAAATATACATTATTCATTGTGTAGGTAATTTAACTTTGTTTTTAACAAAATAAAATTTAAAAATAAATTTTAAGTTATTCTAAATTATATTTAGAAATGGTATTTTTGAATCCTTTCAAAATAGCAAGTACGAAGCAAAACTGAAAAAAAGTGTGTATTATTGGTTAAATCTAAACATTACAGTAAAAATATCTACATACTTTAAGAATTGAATTCTCATAAGACATTTCAAATCGTTAAAATTGCTGAGAATTTTTCCCCTTCCTCCATTTTTGCAGCAATGAAACGTTATATATAACGGAGATATAGCCGAATTTTTTTTATTCAAATAAATGTATCCTATGAAATAAATTTACAATTTTTTTTTTAATTTCTCCAAAAGCGCGAGTGCCATTTCAAAATAGTCAGTGGTCTTATTTTTTTGTCAGTCACTATAAAAGTTTACAAGATCATTTCATGCAAAATATAATTAAAGTACTTTAATTAATATTATAAAATACTGGCTAATATCAGGCACGCAGGTGTGCGTGTGTGTGGGGGGGGGGGGGGGGGGGGAAGGGGGGGGGGTCAAACCCCTCCCATTGCAATTCAAAAAAAAAAAAAAAAAAAAACGAATTACTGTAAAAATCATAAATATATATATATATATATATATATATATATATTTTGGGGGGAGGGGGGGAAGAAAGAATACCTTTACTTTTAAAATATCTTTGATAAAATTTTCTAATGCCACAAGGACTTCTAGAGTATAAATGCAAAATATAAATTAACATCATCACGAAAATATTTTTCCTGAAATAAAACAATTAACATATAATAGTCTATATGATTAAACAATGTTACTATAAAAGTTTTTAAATAGTTAATTTCCTCAGTTCGCACCAAATAGAAGCATTAAAAACTGTAATTTAAATGAAAAGATTCTTGTTTTAAATTTGATTCAACACGTTGTGACCTTTTGATCTCAAATACATTTCTAATAAAATTTTACAAAAACAAGACCCGTCACTTTATACTATAATTCATCAACTCCTATGTCAACTTATGTCATTACAGCTGATTGTATTGATTGGTCGCCAACAGACGGAAGATAAACAAGCTGTTTCGGCTGACGCCGTGGTCTCTCGCCGCCGTTCCCCTCCTCCCCCCACGTCTCATATGTTTTGTTTATATCATGATTTTATACGCATGAGCTTCTATTTCCTATTAAACAAAGCTAAATCTATGTAGAGTGTTATTCGTCACGTGTCGAAATAGACACATTATCATGATATTTCTATCCCGATTTCCCATGCAAATGATTTAAAACGTGAAACACGTTATTTTCTAATTTTTTTAAAGAAATTGTTTCCTTGTCAACGCGGGGCCCCACATAAAGCAGCAGCACCTGTGGCACACCCTTAATGGTGACCCTGCTTATAAAAATGCGTTTGTTGAAAACGGATATGCAGCCAGGAGATTATTGTAGTTTCTAAAAGTTGCTGGTCTGGTGTCTGGTACATGTTGAATAATAATAATAAAAAAAGAAAAATTAGAGATTGAAATGGAGAGTGAATTTACATAATGTAAATAAGGGAGGGAAGGGTAGCGAAAATTTTTGGGGGGGATTTGCGCCATTGGGCTTGGGGGGGATGGGCACCCCTGGATAATGAAAAACTTTATTTAATTAGGTTTATGTGATTCTAACATTAAAATTGAAAGTTACATTCTCTGCACAAGTTTTAATTAAGTATAATAAACACAATGTTATGGTACATATTTATAATTTATTGGTTTTAAAATTCTAAACAGATGTATGTCAATGAATATGCAATTTGGTAAATGGAGAACTGCCTACTTTAACGTGTTGAATCTCATTTTTTAAAAAATATATATATGTTTGTGATAAAAATATTTTTTTTCAAATTTGATTTAACCAATTTTAATGACTTCAGAAAATAAATAATACACAATAGTCGAATTGATAACCGTACCGCTGTGTACATGTTTGCATAGTCCAAATTAGAAGACTTGTTTTAAAGAATCATCTTTTGGTTAATTAGGAATTCACTCTTAGAATTGCTTAATTTCAAACTAAATATAAATCAACGAACATTCACAATAAAAAGAAGAACACGAAGTAAAAAGCCTAATCTCAACACACCGACAGCAGCAGCGGTTTAAATACCGGTCGGGAGGGAAGAAGCCGTTGCTAAACATTCCATATTAAAGCAATTATCAAACGCTCTTCCCAACCGAACAGCACTTCGTGGTGGAGGGTTCTTGGGGCAATCGACCGACCGACCAACAGTATTATCAAAGGCTCAACACCTCTTGACTTGCCGGTTTCAATTTAAAGTTTCTGGTAGTTTTATTTTGAAGGTTTGGTTGGTGTGCTATTCAGTAGGTTAAAAATGCAACTTACTCATAGTGAAAAAGAGAAGTGTTTGATTCTAGAATCTAAATAAGTTGATGGGTCAGACTAATTTAATTATGTAAAAGAAATTTAATGAACATAACCCCCCCCCTTTTTTTTTTGTGAATTTATGATAATTTTTTTGGTAGTTCCACAACTTGTGGACTACTTCTAGCCAACAAATTTGAAATCACTGGTATAATTCTTATGAAAGTTTCAATGTGTTTGGAGGTAATGAATATATTTATACCTTCTTTCAGAGGAATTTTGGTTTCCTTCACAGTTCCAAACTTTGAGAAAATATCTTTAAGGTCTTCTTCAGTTACCTGTGAAAAAAAAAGTTAATTTATGTTTTTAGAAAGAACAGGGCAATCTTAGTTTAAAAATTTTAGCTCTGCATTCAAGTATACTATTGGTCATGAAGCTAACATTAAATACCTTCAATCAAAGGACCAATATCTTGTAAAACTATTGAAAATACACAAAAATAATTAAATATTAAGTAACAAATGATTTAAAAAAACAAAAGTATAAACTGCAACTGTTTAAGTTATAAACTTTCAACAGTTCTTTTATTTTTGGTTATCTATCAGTGAAATTACAATTGTTTAAAAATATATTTTCGTATAATTGACACAATAAATGTCAATTGAAGAGATTAATCCGTTTAAAAATTACTTAAGTTAATAAATTTCAAATAACTTTTAATGACTAGATTTAATTTTCGCATGTTTTTTAAAATGAGTTTATATTCTAAAGAATACATTTGGCTCAAGTATATTTAATTTTACAAAAAAAATATATATATAATTATATGCTTACCTTAAAAGACAAGTTTCTAATTATCAGCTTCTTTTTCTTCTTTTGCTTAGGTTTCTTAACTTTATTCGTTACATTTTTGTTGTCTTTGTCTAAAAGTAATGACATTTATTAAATATTATAAATTAGAGATATTTTCAAAATTAGATAAAATAACGATAGTAATAAAAAAATATAACTTCCTTAATAATTCTGTTTATTGGTTAAAATGCATTGAATGGTAACCCAGATATCTTGCCAAATCTGGTGACCCTTTTCATCAACCACGCAGGTAAAAAAACAATTCTTTGATTGGCAACAAAGCCAGTTTTTGTCGTACGGGTCATCGTAGAATACAAAACCGGTGTATGTCGCCAAGATTACAGGTGGCCATAGGGAAAGCATTTTGAAATTCTCTGCAAGCCGTACTTTTTTTTAACGCCAATATTTTTTCATATATTATTCCTTATAATGTAAGATGTACTTTGATTTATCTTATTATTTCCCAAAAAAGGTATTTATTTAAATATATAAGTTTACTAATATATTTAAATAAATATATTAGTAAACTTATATATAAATCGATTTACTGACTTCGAAATAGAGCAACCAAAGTTTAACATCCAAAAATCAAATTATCAACGCATTAAAATTAAAGGAACCCCAAATTCAAAATTCCAGAGTATCTTTATATATATTTCTCTTACGAGGTGATTGAAAAACGCTGTTTTTCTGTACGCTGAGTGGCAACAGTTAGTTTGTTTACGAAATTCTGTTGTGCCCATATTTTTATTTTGCCATTATGTAAGCCATTTTGACGATTAGCCCCTTCAATTCATTAGTAAGTAATTATTTTGTTGATGTCAGCTTAAATTAGGAAGAATATAAACCCTATTACATTAAAAATAGAAGTTTTGAAAAACGCTTTTAAACTTTACAGGAGCGGAACATTGACGTGGCGCCATCTGTTGGTAATTTTGAAAACTAGATTTCTATGACCTTCATTTTTATGACATATTAACTTAGTTACGTACACACTTCTGGTAGGCAACAGAAAAAAAAATCTAATTTGCTCAAAAAATAGAAACCCAATGCATCCCTAATAATAAAACTAATTTATTACATACAATCCAGTATCTTAGGATATACAGCCTAGTACACCAAATATATTTTTTAAGATCTGATATGTACCCATAAAATAAAAAAGGCAACAGTTTCAGTTTTGTCAAGTGTGGAAAAAAAAATCTTTTTAGGGATGTTCAAGAGAAATTGGAAGGTAACAAGTTTTAAACATTTGAAATATCTATTTTAAAATTCCTTGAGTGGCAAAGCAAGTATCTAGTTATAGATAGCCAGTTGGTTTGCCAAATTTTGGAAGCATCAGCATTTCGGTGTGATTTCTACGACCTTGAAAGAAAATATTTTCACTCTTACACACTTTTAAAGTCCCATACGCAATTTCCCCCTATTTGATTGCATTTAGAAAGTATTTGAATATTTGCAACCAATCAACTATGTTTAACAGCCAGAAATCAAACTGAAAATATATTTTTTTGTCAAATCCCTGATTTTTTAAAAAAAATCCTAAAATCCCTGATATTTCCTGAATGGTCAAATTCCGTGATTTCCCGGTTTTCCCTGTTAGTGGACACCCTGAAGAACGTGTCAGCATTGCGAAAATAAACTTTTTCAGAAAAGTAGCCAAGGGGGAACGTACAATGCATTTTAAACAAGAATATTAGTAACTTGTTAAATCTATTGTGGTCCAAATATCCTTACATTGGTTATGGTGTAAAAATTTGAACAGTGGGTTGTGAGTTCAAGTGTTGTCCACATCATTAACTGATCATAGTTCTAAATTAAAAGCAGTTTTCCCTTGCATATATATTACGGCAGATCCTGAGATGCCATCAGTAACTAAATATATAGATCTACTCTGACAATAATTTCAACAAACCACACTTGGTTAAAATGCACTGTTCGACTTTTTTTGAAAAAGTTATATTTGCAACATTCTTGGCGACAAAAAAAGTTTTGCTGTCAATCAGAGAGCTCCATTTTCATTGGTAACTAAAATAGTTACCATTTGGCCGAAACTGGTAACTACATTTGGCGAAAAATCAGAGGAACCGTACAGTACATTACATTCAAAACCTCCTGAAAATCTATATATCTCGATTACGATGACTTGGAGATTATTTATAGTTCATTAATGTTTTTCGTATAAATATGAGATAGTTTAAATACACTGAACATATATTGCGAAAAGAAAAAAAAATACCAATTATTTTCGTTGGACTAACTCGTTTAACGGCAGTTCCATAGTTAACCTATTGGGAGAAAATGTTTTATTATGATATATTTAATGAAATTTTTATTTTTAACTGAACACATTAAAAAAACACAAAAAAATTTGTAGATAAGAAAACATAAATCTGCACCATACCCTCATTTTCGTAGTTTTCTAATGTTTAGAAACAACGATCAAGCAATCATGACCGCACGTGTAAAAAAACAACAAATAAAAACAGTGATCATATTGCCATTCTATAATTTACATTTTAGCAGAATTGTAGTAATATATTTAAATGTACTCTAAACAGAAATTTTTCAAACTAAGGAATATTTTTAGAAATGTTAAAGTGTTTCTAAATTATTATTATGTATAAATTCTGAGTATATTCAAATTTTATAAAGTTGCGCCATTCAATCAATAATTCCTTTATTTATTTTTGTCAAAACACCTCAACTCATCTTTAAAGTCTGCAATAGATTTATTTCAACAAATAACAGTTGGACATTTACTTTATCAATATTTATAACGATTTTATGATTTTTTATCAGCAATCCACCTTTGAATTAACATATAAAATATAGATCCCGTTATATATTTTCTTTTCGCTCACCCCATACATCAACTGTTATCCTCAATCTATTGGAAGTAATGGTGTACCGCTTCATAATCAAGCGATACATTATTTTTATGACTTTGGCGTGATGAAGATGACAGCTCAGTATAGACCATATCGTAACGAAGACGGTATGGAAGCGGAACAAGTAACATGGGGTGACCAGGAGGTAGGTGATGTTGAGATTTACCAGCGAACGACCGAAGACATACGGGTTTCTAACAAGAATCTTGTTGTTGGCGGCATTGGTATTGGGTTGATTGGCGCTCTGCTGGGCTTAATTGTCGGCTATTTCGCACATTCGGAGCACAGTGAGTGCGTTCCGAGCTTGTCGGTGGCTTTACATTCCGTTCAAGAAGCTAATCCTTATGTTCGTCGCAAAATCGCACAGATGATAAGCAGTGAAGAAATAGAAAAGTACATTAAAGCTTACAGTTCGGAGCCGCATGTTGCCGGCAGCTCCACAGATCGGCATTTTGCCAAAAATATTAAAGGCGAATGGTTAAAGCATGGCATGGATTCCGTTGAGATAGCAGAGTATAATGTATTGCTGAGCCAGCCTGACAAAGAAAAATCTAATGTCATAAAGGTAGTTAATAATCAAAATAACGATGCGCTTGTTTTTGAATCGCCTCGAAAAAAGAATCTTAACCCAGCTTTTAGCGCATACTCCCGTGCAGGTAACGTGACAGGCAACCTTCTCTATGTGAATTATGGCCAGACATCTGATTTTGAGTACTTAAAATCTCTTGGCATTCCACTTGAAAATAAAATTTTCATTGCCAGACACTGGAAACTGCCTGCTGATGAGATAGTGTGGAACGCCCAAGAATTCAAAGCAGCTGGATTAATCCTCTTCCCAGACCCAGCAAATTACAATCCCCCAACCTTAAAGTCCGATCCATATCCGAAAACCTGGTGGCTCCCATCTAATGTTGCACGAACCGACTCTATCCTCTGGAACGGAGCGGGAGACCCTTTGACTCCTGGTTATCCAGCAACGAAAGGCGTTAATCGTTTGTCCATCTCTTCTGCCGTACTACCCAGCCTCATCGTTCAACCGATAAGCTATGCTAATGCCTACGAACTACTAAACTCTCTTGATGGTAACGATGCTCCTAAGGAGTGGGGCGCCGGATTCAATTTCACTCATAAGCTCGGACCTTTGTTCAAAAATCCAGCCTGGAAGATTCGTATGCAGGTTTACAATCAGTTAGTCAACAAAACCATCTATAATGTTATTGGAACCATCAGAGGCAAAACGGAACCGGATCGGTATGTGATTGTGGGTGGTCATCGAGACGCCTGGGCCTTTGGGGCCATTGATGCAGCAGGTGGAACAGCAGCTCTGTTGGAACTCTCTAGGGTTTATGGACGTCTATTGAAGGAAGGTTGGAGGCCTAGACGTACAATCATGTTTTGTAGCTGGGGTGCTGAGGAATATAACTTGATTGGCTCCACTGAATGGTTAGAGGAGAATTTGAAACTTTTACATGGTAGAGCCGTTGCTTATGTCAATGCCGATATCTTAGTTGCTGGTAATGCTTCTATAAGGGTAGTTGCATCTCCGTTGTTATATAATACTATTTTCAATGCCACAAAGGAAGTATTGAATCCAAACGAGCATGATCGAATGGAAGGTTTGAAGACTGTCTATGATGGGTGGCTTGTAAGTTTTCCCAACAAGAGAAATTTATCGAATTTACTTTATCCAAAATATTCCCACTCAATTGGGCTTGATGAACTTGACGATTTGCCAGTTAAGCACGTCCATAATAGCAATTCTAGTCTTTTGGACAGTTATCTGAGAAATTCCATGCAACTTGTACGCCCCAAGATTCGAGACATGGACATGAGAGGCAATTATGCCCCCTTCTTCGTGCATGCAGGCATTCCGGCAGTTGATGTGTCATATGTTCACGATTTTACTATGTTTAGCTCTTCTTACCCGTTACACCATACCGAGTTCGACAATTTTGACTTTGTGAAGAATTTTATCGACCCCACCTTCAAGTACCACGCCACAGTCACAAAGATCTTGGGAGAATTGATTCGAGATTTGGCGGACTCGCTTTTCCTGCCCTTCAACCTCTTCGATTACGCTCAGATTTTGCAAGATTTCTACGTCAGTCTCTATTCCAACATGAAAGGGACCATGGACGAACACGGAATCGATCTGAATCACCTCAAGTGGGCCATCAAGAACTTTTCCAGTGCTGCCGAGAAGTTCCATTCTTCCCAGGAGACGGTCGACTTGTCGGACCCCATGACGGTGCGTCGAATCAACGATCAGTTGCTTCTTCTCGAAAGGGCGTTCTTGGATCCAAATGGCCTGCCCCGAAATCCATATAAAAAGCACATTGTAATGTCACCCAGCGAAAGTTATTTATCTAGCAGTAGCATGTTTCCAGGTCTCCTTGATGAATTTTCTAACCTTGAACAATATCCCCAAGACACCGAATCTGCTGCGCTGATCAAGGCTCACTTTTCTGTGTTAGTTCTTACCATCCAATCGGCTGCTAAAATCATCGAGGGTGTATGATAAACATGTGCCATAGCTGCCGCATCTTTGTTTTTACCTGTGTGTCGGGAAGCAGTGCGTAAGTGGTTGATGTACGGGGAGATATGGTCAGGAGAGCCTTCTCATTATCAAAAACAAGACCTCGATTTTCTTGTATTCTTGCCATACATTTGACCACTCCAGATGTTAGGTTTAGGACAGTTTTAATAATAAATTGCCTAATTTGGTGATAAAAACTGCACAATTTGTTTCTAAATTACATCATATTGCTGTTTTCTGACTTCATTTCATCAGATCTTTATTGATTTGAACAATTAGAATGCAAACACTTTTGACCTACACTCATCTAATTTTCAATGTAATTATTACATCTGTTATTGAACCAGCTTTATCTAAAATGTATTTTTTTTTAGTTTCTAAAACCTATGAAGGAAAATATTAAAAAAAGTTATTCTGTAAAGAAGATGCTACAAAGTCCAATTTTTCCTTTTGGCGCCAGAACTTTTCTGACCAAATCTCCATTATATCTGCCACTAACTTGAAGTGAACCTCTGATAAGTTCGGTTTTTAAATGCTTCTATTGACTCAAGATTTTAAAACTGAAATAACATAGCGCTTTTATTTTTAAGTTGCCTGTTACATAATGAATTCTTGACAGATTTCCATAGTTTTGTAAGCTGCTTTATTTCTAAGTTTGAATCTCACAAGAATGAAAAAATACTCTGTATGCAAATGCTCTTTTGACAATCCCTACATTCTCTACAGTTTTTATCTAGCTTTATTCATGTGTGCCAGGGCCAGAAAATCATTTTTTTGCGGAGGAAAATGAAAATTTCATTTAGGCATGAAAATTTTACTCCCTGTCTGGCCGAACATATAAAAAATAAAATAGTAAATATTTTAATATATATTTTATAGTTTCTGTTATTTCTAAACTTATAGTAAGCCCTTAATAGAGCCTTTTTATATTTGGCCTATCAATTTGTTTGGGTTGAAACCTATTAATTTACTTGGCTGAAAAATTATGAAAATAACCAATTTAAGCTGCGAAATAAACCAACATTCAAAATAATTTATTAGAAATAAAAATTGGAAGCAAAGAAATTCTGAAATTTGTTTTTAAAATTTGACTAAATTCTTAAAATTTTTTACAAAATCCAACTTAAACATTGTAATCGACATAAAAAAAACGAAAATTTAATATTTTTCTGAAACTAAGATGCTAAATTTTTAACACATTTATATTTCATGTCGGACATGAGTTTTTGTAGATTATTCTGGCCCTAATGTGTGTTTGCCAAATGTCATTGAATGTATTTTTATATATTTTGTCGTTTCATATCACTTGGTGAATCTACTCTACATTCCACCCATCTTTTGTTTAACTTATTCTTTGTTAACTTATTGTGGTGATTCTTGTAATGCTGACTTACAAATGATACAAGTTTTTGTCCACTTATTTTGTGATAAAAGAATGACTAAACGGGAAGTACTCATGCATTGTATATACTCAGTGTTCACTCTAGAAATAAAAAGGGGCAGGGCGCTGTTGGCAGTAAAAGGGCACCCTGTTTTTAAAAAAGGCACTTTTTGTTTTTAAAAGGGCACTTTCAAAAAAAGGTTTGGCGTAGGCGTGGCCACCCGTCGACACATCGGACCTGTGCCCAAATAAAAAAAGTTCCGATTTGTTAGTTGACATTGCGGTAGAGCTGCATATTGGGCTATTGTTGACGGTTCGGATCTCGAAGGAAAGACCTGTTCAAAATTGATGTCTCTTGATGAATATAATTACTTAAAATCCAAACTTTGACATTTAATAATTAATGTTTTCATTAAAAACGAAATCTGTAAGTATCCTTTATCAGACCCCTTACAAAACTGATGAAAAGACTACTTAAATCAAAAATTTGGTAATAAAATGCGTAATCTTTCAACTTTGCCTCAAACTATTTTCTCTTTTAAAAAACACAGAAAAAAACCTTAGCATTTTATATGCGGGCACAGGCAATCAATAGGATTCGTGGTATCATCGTAATTGCACAAGTCGCGTAGTTAAAAAGGAGTTTGTTTTTCTACTGTCATAATTCAATTAATTCCAATTTACCTATTTTTTTTTAATCGATGCCTTTTTTAAAGACAACTAATGAAGCAAGGATACTTGTGCTTGACTGAAAAGGGCAAGAGAGGCGGAATTTTTTCTAAAGAGGGCGGCAGTTTTGAAAAAAGGGCATGAGGGCGCTATCGAGATGAAAAAAGGGCGGGCAGGGCGGAGCGCCCTTCAAAAAACGCCTAGAGTGAACACTGATATACTTGGTGATTTGCTATACAATTATTATGTTGTTTGCACTTTTTTTCATGTAGATTGATAATGGTGGTAAAAGTATTATACAAATAGCACAAAAATGGTTAAAAAATCACCAATTATGTATAATACATTAATATAATAAATTATGATATTGTATCCCGCTATTTTACAACCTTTTAAGGAAGTATAATTTAGCAACATTATTGATTTTAATGTACATTGCCAAGTTAATCTGCTTCCCAGGATACCCCCATGATTTCTTGCCAAATCTGGTAACCCATTTATTAAGAAACCAAAATGGCATACATTTTATAAACCAAGTGTTTGATTTTTACAGATTAAAAAAAAAGTGCCAATGTTTAGGTCCTTGGCAAATTAACCCATTTCTGGGTTGGAAATAAGCGTCATACTTCACTAAATATGAGTAAAAACTTTTTTTCTATCTTTCTTTAACATTATAAGTCCATTGAATAATTTTCTTTTCCATGAATGGTTTCCTCATTATCTAATTTAGTTATATTTAACATTTTAATAATTTAGACTGTTTACAAAGCATATGCAAATTATTATAGCAACATTAATTTTAAGTGTTTAATAAAAAAAAGTTAAGAAGTCTCTTGCTTTAGTTTTAAGTCTCTTAATATAAATTAAAAATTTACCATTCACAAACAAGGATACATTTCAGAGCTTTAATATTATATCTGACTACAACAATTTATTTCATGTTTTACATGTTTGTAGATTCTAGTTCTAAATTTTGAACAGTCAGTCACGAATCAAAAGTTTTTTTTTAGCATTCACAAATAATTTTACCGTTAATGACGAATTTGCTTAGTTTTGCTATATTAAGTTTGAAGTATATTTTTACGTATATATCAGCTTCTGAAGGCAGCTAACCAACTGAAGAAATTTTTTAATGAGGTATTTTCATTGAAATATGACTGAATTCTGTATTAATGTAATGCAGTATTACTGAAAGCTTGCTCAGTTAAAACTTGTATTGGGTCTTAACTTTAACGGCCTAATTAGTATAAAACCTATTCTAGTTTATATAATTGAATATTTTGCTTTTTAATGTTTTTCATTAAATAACTATTTCTCATTTTATACTTTATGATGAAAGTTGAACTAGATGATTTTCAGGGCTTTTTATCTCAATCATCCTATATATTACACCAAGCTTATTTTATTTATAATCTTATTTTGTTTATAACTCTTGTAGGATTTTAGTTTTTTTTTGCAAGTAGTGGGTTTTATTTTTATAGCAACTACTTTGAAAACGGTGAGAAAAATGCACATTACATTTTAATTATTATATATACATTTTTAATTGTCTTTTGTTTACTTTATAAAATACTCGTGAATTTATAATAAATATATATGTTGTCCCAATGGGTTTTTATTAAATTGTTGTTATTATTGTATGTGCATGGAATTGTATTTAAGTAAATTGTGATTTATAGATCTGATTTTATAAAAATCTAATTTTGACCTTCGCACTCTGAAAACGTCTTTGACATATACAGTCGTTCTACAGAACTTTTACCTCTGCTTTTGTCCTTTTCTTCAAAAAAAATTTCTACTCCTAGATAATAAAAATAATTTTTATTTTGGAGATAAGGAGGGAGCAAGATAACAAAAGAATAATATTTCATATACTCAAGAATACATTGTTATCGTTTATTTTGTCACTTGGAAAGGCAACATTGGAATATAAAGTATTATTATATGTATTTTATTTTGCAAACCGGTGAATCAAAAAACTGAGCAGAATCAATTAAAAATAAAAATGTGCAATTTACTTCCATTTGTTAAAAACGACTTTGTTCAGATAATGAAAAAAAAAAGATATTCTTAATTTCGATGTTGAATATTTTATATACCAATATTAAATGCATTATTATTTTAAGTACACCTTTTAATTTCTTGTGATATATTATTTGCCTCTTTTATAGATTGCTTGCCATTCTACCCAAACATCATATACCTCCCCTCTTATGCTGCTTATTATAAGAGTATTTTATCACAGTCTACTTAAATAAAAATAATTTAATTGAATTAATATCATTTGCTACTTTGAACATAAAAAATGTTTTAGTATGCATATTGTTTTGCGTTTTTTCCTTAATGAAGTACTCATGGTTTTTAAAATCGTGTACAAGAACTTGCATAGTAATCTCACTAAACGTATTTAATAGATTTTGACTTGGAAACGCTTAGGTGTTTGTATCTGGTAAGATACATTCAGAACATTTTTTTTTGTGTGATGTGCTAATTATACATTTAGTTTTATGTACTGTTTTAAAAGCTATGTTATTTATGGCTTTATATTATAAATATTTTGCTTGTTTTCATATACTACTAGTTTTGAAGTATTTTTAGTTTTCAAAACTGTTTATTGACAAACATAGAATTATTTCTTATATGATTGAATATTATGGTTAATATTGCATTGCTTGTACTTGTGCTATCAGAAAATTTAAACTTATTAATTTATGTTAAAAGTATATTTTAAGTATAAAAGTAATGTTTTAGTATTTTAAAATTAAATTCTTCTATATGAATATGTTTTAAATCACAATTATACTTGCAAATTTATGCAAAGGTTTTGTCTGTTTTACATTCTTGTATGAATTGCATGCAAAATCTTTATTTTGTGTAGCATATTTCAGGCCACCAAACAAATCCTCAAAACTCTAAATTCTGACTAGCATTTCTCGATTGATTATTCAATGTGTAATATTTTATGATATGTATTGCAACTTATATATAAGTTTTAACATGTTATTAATTTGCAAAATAAAACTTTGTAAATGCAAAATTTTATAGAATATTAACTTACCTAACACAATTATAAATCTAGCTGTTTTGAAATATTTGATTACTAGTAGTTGAGTTGAAGTTTTTTTTTCAGAATTTTAAAATACATTATTTTTCCATGATCATTAATACTTCTACATCAATACTAATTTGTTTTATGTATATTCAAGACTGATTTTAGTTTGTGTGAAATATATATATTTATATCTACTCCTGTCAAAACAAATTGTTCAAATATGTTATTTATAGAACATCCTGCAAAGATTCTGTTTTCTTTGACAGAAAGAAAAAGGTTTCCATACATGAACGATTGTTCAACTAAACTCGAATCTCTTAATTTCTCAAAGTATTTAGTTTGTATACAGTATTAATTATCATTATATGAATAGGCTCATTCTCAATCAAATAATCCAACTTGCATAAATTAATACTATTTTTCATATCTTTTTGTGAACGTAAAATAAATTGACATATAAATTCAAACATCCAAAGATAGAAATGATAAATTTGTACATGGTGAGAAGAACAAATTTTTCCAACTTTATTTTTTGATACATGTGTAACTATATCAAATTGTACTCTTAAAATACTGTATATCATTACATTAAGACAGGGGAAGTGATAATTAAACAGTAAACTTATGCCTGCCTGTTCTATATGTCTTCATTGCTGCTGTTTACTAAACAAAATATAGATGTTGATTGATGTATCTTAGTGATGTGCATTTGTTGATTCAGATTTTTAAACTTTGTTTTAAGCTTGTATAATAATGTTATTAAAGCTTCCTATTTGAATGGTTTAAATTTAATTTTATTTTTACAAAAATGTGTCGACAAACTTAATTTTGTAAGTTACGCACCTTGATAATTTTGATTATTTATTAGATAGATGTCAAAAATAAAACAGCTTGTAGTTTTAAAATATATCATTTATCCAATTGTATATAAACTAAAAAATAAGTATTTTATTAACTTTTTAATCAAATCTGTTGAATCACAGTAACCTTCAATTCAAAAGTCTGACATGGAAATTATTCAATTGATGGGTACTGTTAATTTAAAGAAACATTTCTGTTTTCATATAATATCTAATAAATCGAAATTGACACTAATAGTAACCTTTTTTGAGCGACTTGTATACTTTACCTTGGTTATTGTACCATCAGTGACCATACATAAAGAGTCATTTGGCCATGGATATCAAATGGTTAGTGTATATAAATACTACTAAGAAAAAGATGTAGGATATTCTGTTTGCCGACACCAATTTAAAAAAAAAAAGTTGTACTCAAAATATTTCAAGAAGCTATGAAAATACATTAGTAGATTTTTGACCTATCCTTAAAAAATCCAATGCCCCAGAGTTTTTTGTATTTCTAAAACATCCTTTCTTTTTAACTTGAGAGTTTTTATTTTTAATGCTGGATAAATGTTTCATATTCAGTTCAGTATTTGTTTTTTTTATGGTATTTAAATATGACGTGGGTTGTGAATATTTACAAAAAACTCAAAAGAAAATTACCGCAAAATATAGTACTTCAAACTTTTAACCACCTTTTTTAATTTATAAGCAGATTTCAGTAAGATCTGCTCACAAATTAACATCTTAAAAGAATCTAAAATTCTATTACCATGACATCTGGAACAAAATTGTTAACCATTTTTCAGCAATACTTAGAAAAGCCAATTGAATGATACGTCTCCTTTTCAATTGTTCTTGTTGTCATGTCCGGACAGACACCTTGTTGCATGTAAACGATACACAATGGACTCGGAACAAGTCTAATATAAATCAGGGATCTAACTTAATTCTAATGTGCCATATACGAACTAAAACTAAATTTTAATAAGTAAAGATGTATGTCAAAGTAAGATTTGATAAAAGAAAATATAAAGCATATATGGAGATAAACGTTTTATTTATATATCGGATTCAAATACAACAGATTTAATTTAGAGCAAAAAAACAAGTGTGACTATCAATAAATACCCTTGCATAGACAATATACTTATATCAATGGGTACACTTTACAAAGTTCATTTTGAATAGGGCATTTCACTGTGCAAACACATTGTTCAGTGATCATCCATGTTAAGCATTGTTTCAATATATTAATAAAAGAGATGTCTACATTCTACCAGTTATCAACTACACTTTGCTACGGTTATACAAAGAATAAAAAGGTACAAGTATTCTAATGAGAAGGAAATATGCTTATGATAGTGTCAATTGTTGTTGGAAATATTAATAGAAACTTTTAATAATGAAAAATTGCTGTATTATAGTCAAGAAAAGTATAAGTTAAATGGTACTCCTAAATATCAAATTCGCTTTCATGCCCTAAAAACATCTCCCAAATGAAGCTTTTCAAATATTACAAGTTAACTACATACTACTACATAGAATTTTTTTTATTTGATCAATTTTATACGTGTTTAGCCTTTAAAAAAAGTAAACGTTAACTAATTATATTTTCTTAACTTGTTGGGAGGGGCAATAATTTTTTTTATGACACAAACATACAGTGTTGCAATTTTAATGGTGCATTATAAAATTTACGACAAAGACTTACATGCTGAAGCAAAAAACAAATGGAATAGGAACAATACATGAAAAAACAATCAACTCTCAGAGGAAATTTGCAAATATATATGTTTCAAAGGAATAAAATGATAAATGAATTTATACATCACTCATACTAAGCCAAAAATGCCCGGATTATTTATAATACTAGATGTTTTTTTGTTACAAAAAATATCACTAGATTGCATAAATTAATCCCTAATACTAATTACACACATTTTAGGATGCATGTTTTTTATATTTTACTTTTAACACATCTCTTTCAAATGCTTGGATAAATTCAATTTGCTCTTTACACACTAAATATAAAGTATTAAAACACAAAAGGTGCTTTAAACAATACACCAATTGAACAATTCAGGCACATTTTCATAGGAAAAGGATTTGAAGTTCTGTGAGACATTTTACATTTAAATTGCTCATAAGTAATCAAAAAGTGAACAACACTCGGTTCTAGTAATGATGTATCGTTGCTCCGAACAGTAAAAAAAAAAATTAAACTACCCAATTCAGTGAAACTTCAAAATAATGATGGAGAAGGTTTACCATAACTTCATCAGGTCCTGCCCACATTGCAGTAAAAGCAAGATGAAGTGAGACTAGAATAAACCACATGAGATGAGTTTAAAAAGGTGGAGATAATAAATTAATCAGATCTGAACCACTCACATGTTCACTTCATGTTTTCTGGCCAATACTGAATATAATATCGCTGAGTTGACCCCTCAAATAGTCTATCCAACCAATTAGATAGTCCATCCAGTAAATGTTCTTCAAATACAATGCTGCCATACAGGTCATTCTCATTATAACTAAATTTTGCTGCTTCCACGTCACTATTCTCCGAATCGCTGTTGCTGTCTTCCATCCCAATAAAGTCGCCCGTTCCAGAATTTTCCGTTTTCTTGGGTTTCCCCTCCTTCTTTGGCCAGCTTTGTTCCGCATGCTTGGCGTGATAGACGCAAAAATACTTGCGATGGCCATTCAGCGCCAGAACGGTTCCGATGCAGTTCTTTGGGTTGATGTTCAGTTCTCTGGCTTCTCCGAGTGTCTGCAAGAGAAGGTGGCGATACCAAATTAGGTTCTTCTCGACCATGAGAAAAGCGAACATCAGTGTTTTATTCTTGCGGTACGGGTATACAGTCCTATAGAATATTGGAAGGAGCTTCATTTTAGATTCATTATCCACCAACAACACTAATGTTCGGCATCCAGGTTTAAGAAGTCTAACAAGACCATTATAAGTTTCCCCTCGAAGCTCGTGAATGTGTAGATGATATTCAGGCTTACTCTTATTAGGCACCCCTGGTACTTGTTTGCCCTCTCTTTGGTATTTCTCTTGAATGCTTTGCTCTTCTAGCTGAACCAGATAGGACATTATGTAGCCCACCAGAATAATAAAGCCAACAGACAACACTACAGAAAGTGCAGGTAGTATCTCTTGACGAGTGATGTTATCCCACAAAACGTCTCCCATGAGAACCATACGATTGAGAACTCTTGAAAACAGCCCAAGGGCGTGCTCGTCTGCAAGCATGGAGACCTTGGCATCATAAGGCAAAGTTTCAGTGCTTTGCATTAAGTGTTTGACAGCTGCATTGAGTTCATCCTTTGTGGCATTTACAACCTCCTGACTGATATCCCACTGGTGTTCTAGCCATTGATACTTAACTCTATCATGCTGTTTCCTCCAGATTAAGACAACATGCAATAGTGGGTCTTCAGGCGCTCCCATACCAGAGGTTAAAGCTTGAACAAACTCCTTTTGTTTCTCTTCGAAAAGGAACATGAACCGTACATGATCATTTGGCACATCTGCATGCTGGATGAACTCGCGCATTAGAGCACGGTAAGGATCATGCTCTTCTGTATTTTTCGTTACTAGTATGACACATAAGTACTTGCGTGCTCGTTTGGCCTCAGCGGGACACAGCTGGTCAAATAAAATCTGGGATGACAACCGTGGAAGCAGCAAAAATTTATTTGCTTCTATTACGTCACTCATGGTTTGTGCCGACAACTCGGTCATGCTCAAAGTGGCAATAGGTTTCAAGGAATCTTCATTGAATATGAGCAATGATTCCATCTTTGCCTGTACATTGTATCTCTTTGTGACGGCTGCTGTGTCTGAGCCTCCTAATCGAATATGCCCAACAGCTGCACACTTGCGAAACCTGAAAGCAACCAGCAGGTACCTTAAGCGAATGGATTCTGCCTTGCTAAAGATAAGAACCCTAACTCTGTTATCACTCCACCCATGAAGGAAATCATCCACAGTGTAGTCAGAGAGGGAAATAACTGTTCTAGACGGTAGAATTCTTCTGCAAAAGTCCACAACCTTCAAGAAGCTGAGCTGGTGGTCTTTGTAATGAACAACACTACCATCTACAACACCAATTATATAAGGCAGAGAACTAACGCCTATTTTATGAGTTAATAAACTCTCTTGTTGAGCATGTATAGCAGCAAATCCGACGCCTAGTGGTTCAAGCTCCTGCATCAGTTTCCTCCAGATAGGTTCAGCATTGATACAGGCAAAGCACAGTTCACCATAGAATAAGACTAAATAGGGTTGAAAATTGCTGTTGGGCAAGATCTGATTTTCGAAAGCTTTGCCAGTAATTGTGTGCTTATGATAGAAAGACCCTTGATTGAACTTGTACTGAAAGTTAAATCCTCCTTGGCTAAATATATGCTCAAAAGGATCAGAGTCAAATCTCCTAAATTGCGAATAATCTGGATAGTGCCTGAAATTCGGAGTATCCTCGGTTATCCCGGATCGATCAAATAATCTCTTGCGCTCTGGATCACTGAGAAGTTCGTAAGCCTTGTTGATTTCAATGAATTTCGATTCCGCTTCAGGTTCTTTATTTTTATCTGGATGCCACTCTCGCGCCAAACGCTTGTAGGCCTGTTTTATTTCGGGAAGAGCCGCTGATTTAGGCACACCCAGAGTTTGGTAGGGATCTCTCAAAGACAGCCCAGAGTGAACAACAGCAAGAAGAAGAAACAGTTTTAAGAAAGTCATTTTGAGGATAGCCATAGTTCACTTAACAATGTTAATACATAATAGATACCCAGAAAAAAAGTGTTTTAAAGTGAGAGAGAAACAGGCAATTCAAGATATCCGACTTGAAATGTTTTTATTCAAAGAGTCAAGAGCATTCTCATGTGGATTTCTGTGGTGGTTGAACAGCAGGTGCAGGAGGTGGCAAAGCAGGCGCTGCCGGTGTAGCTGCAGGAGCTGCGGTGGAAGCTGGTTCTGGCTGTGGCTGAAGGAATCGGGTACGCTTCCTGGTGTAATGCTGCCAGTGAAGGATTTGCTGATCGTCAATAAATTTGGCACAGTGGGTACTCGCTATTTCTCGTCTAAAATGCTCATACTGTAGAAGTTCCAAAAAATGTAAGCACATAGGATACCTAAGAGGAAATTTTAAGTTTTAATACTATAAATTATTTAAAAAATTTTTGGTTACAAACTGTAGGTTAAATGTTTGGATGTTTTTAAAGTGTGGGATATTTGTAACTAATAACCACTCTCCACCAAAATAATCCCCATGATATTGCATAATTGCCTATACTTCTAAATTGTAAGGGTTAGATCAAGATTCAAGCTTTAGTTTTTATCTTTTTTGTCAAGTAAGGACACACCAAGATATCAGATTTTTTTTTTTTGAATTTGGGACTTAATGTTTTTAAGTTAAGAACTAATGAAATTGTTATATTTAAATAAATCTTGTTTAAATTTTACTGTGTTCTTCTATTAGAAAATGAATTTATTGAGCATCATATTTGATTATTGCTAACATATTACTGACAAATTCAACTTCATAAGGAATAAAACACTTAGTTTTAGATGCAGATTTATTCATTTTGATAATCTCATACTTACTAACATTCAACATTTGAAATTCATTGAATATTTCAATAAAAAATTCATGGTCTTATTAAGACATCTAAGCAGTATTACAATTATTTGACTTATTTTAGATAAAAATTACCCTTCATTGATTCCTATTCAATATCTTATTTTTAAGACAAAGGAAGCTGACACTCTAAAATTTCATCACCAACCGTGCAAGCATAGAATTTTATCATCCTTGTGGTCAATGCAAATATGCATCAAAATATACATAAACAGTATTTGTATGAAAATCATTATCCTGTTAGATCTCATTTTAAGAAACTAGTAGACGAGCACTTGTATCCAAACTTTCTAAAATGAACTTATTATAAATCTGGCATTGTTAGTTTCATATGCAAATTCTTTTATAATATAAAACATCCAACGTTAATAAATGCATTTAAAACAAAATAATTTTTTTAATGGTTTATTTTGCAAAACGTGGAAATAGAATACAAGCAGAAAGAAAGAGAGGTTTTTAATAGAACGAAAAAATGCATACTTTATATATTTGGTATATTCTGGTCGCTTCCAGTACTGAAGGTACTTTAGATAGCTAATAAAGGCTTTATCCTTTAAGTAGTTTCTCTGAGCTAAAACTAAACAAAAGAAAGTATTAAAATTAAGTAAAATAATAGCTTAAATAAAGTTACCTTCCAATGATACTACTGCTGAGTAAGAACTATTTTAAAAATAATAACGATAAAATAATTACTAAAACTAAATAAATATATAAACCTCAGTTTAAACAGAATTTTCTGTCAAACTGTGATGTTTAATAAAAAACATTATATTCAAACAAGTTTTAAAGAAGATTTTTTATTATCGAAAATACCGGAATTTGAAGGTAGTTGGTTCATTAGAAAAACAATACCAGAAGCAATATGCTAATGATGATACCCAGTTTAATGGCACTATACCAGTTTAAGGCAGGTACTAGATAAGGCAAGATACCTAGTTTAATTTGACTATAGAGAGTGGCTGATGGCTTACAGTTCAACAAAATAGACATAAAAAAAGTCAATTGAGTATTCAATTGTATTTCATAAATGCATACAAAATATTACATGGCTTTTGATATAAATAATTTAGAGGAAACCAAAGAAGTCATTTTAGATAAAAAAAAAAAGCAAAATCAATGTTTTTATCTTGTATTCCAAAGTTTTAAGGTTTAATGTACAGCCCGGGAGAAAAAAACTTTTAATCATATCTTTCGAAATAATAATTTTATTAAGCTGATATTTTTATCTGTGTTACTTCTAAACAACCCAAATAAAATACACTAACTTTCATTACTTATATGTATATTTTTTAATTTTATTTAAATTAGGATATTAATATTCATAAAATTTATGAATAGCAACCATGCTATATTTTGATAGTGATGAATTCAGAAAAACGCTTTATATGCATATCTAAAATTTCATGATTTTCCTCTTTGTAGTTTTTTGGCTATATTAAAATGTGCATCAATGATCATTTAAGAGGTCATACACAAATTTAAAATCTGCAGAACTTAACAGAAATCTACTAATTGAGAATTAAAAGTGCTGTGTTCGCGTTGGCATAAAATTTTAAATTCTTATATAATGGCGAGGGTATACGGGAGTGGGGGAATGAATGACCACAGGAAAAGAAGAACCACGGCCAACGGCAAAACATTTTCTACCAGCGTACTTCATTTCGAAGTCTCACTAATACTTTGTCCAATGTGGCAGTAGCCCCTCAAATAAGATAGATACATATCGTCTAATATCTCTGCATATAAATGTAGGAAATTAACGAAAATTTATATATAGAGCTAGAAACTGTATTTCAGATCATAATAATAATAAATGCAATAAAATCATTTTGAGAATTGTGTATACTTTCTAGAGGATTTTGATGTTGTGTGATAATTATAAAAAATGTAATATCAAATTATGTTAATTTTTGTTGTTCTTTTCTTATTCAAAATCAAAAGTATTATTTCACACACTTACATTTTACAGTTATTTCAATTTTTACTATTATTTTCAAAGTGCAATTTATAGATATAAAATTTATCAGAAATCGCAATTAAAAGTGACATAATTTTTGATAGAATTGTAAAAATAGTAGTTAAAGGGTAATTATTTTGAACTAAAAAATCTCACATCTTTCGCACTTTGTCATAGCTGATCATTTGTGAACTTATTTTACAGCAAGAAATATTTTTTGGCTTGATGATTTTTTCAATAAATATATTGAGTTATTATAAAACAATTACCTAATAGTTTACACTTACAATTAAGATAATTGGGGTTAGCCAGGCACTGGATAAATTCCAACTCAATCTGAAATCTCAGACGTTGTTGATCGTCACTTTCTAAAATAAATAAGGAACTCTAAATAAGATAAGCCAAAGGGTAAAAATAAAAACACTCAGATTATTAATAATTAAAAATATTAGCACTAATTAGATAATTTAAATAATATAAAAATGTGGCAACACAATTCCATGTAACCAAGAGTTGTTACATTAACATTTGATAACAATAACATATAAAACAATTAAGCTATATTAAAGCAATATTTTAAATGTCTAAAATTTGATTTGGAACAGATGTAGTATAGGACATTTGGTGCGTTTTTTGTTGGTGGTGACGGAAAAAGTCGCCAAAACGTTTTTTTTTTATTTGCTCCCCTAAATTGTCGATTATTTTATGAAGTTTTAAGCAACGGCTGTTAACCATTTTGTTGTATTCTTCCGCTTTCATTCGAAATTGCCGTTAAAAATAGTTCCGACAACGCACAAAAACGATTATGTCATAGGGTTGCCAGATCGAAAGTCGCCACAAGAATAGAAAAATACCAACAATGTCAGGTGGGGTTGCCATACTACAAATTTATCGCCCTTATAAAACATGCCAAAAAAAACTTCACGCGCCAAATGTCTTATACTACATCTGTACCATAAAAACATTACCAAATGAGGTTGTCAATCGAAGCTGTAATTGTTATTGATTTATAATGTAAAAAAGTCAAAAGATGGGTTATTACTTAAAAAATGACCACCCTTTAATTAAAATTAAAAAAAAATTCCTCAAACCAAAATGATGCCAAATATCTGTCCGATTAAAATTAATGGGGGACCGGGAAAAGTAGCTTAAACTGAAATGTGTACTGAATTTTTGTTAAAATCAATTTTAATAATTAAGTGAGATTTTATATTATAACTAAATATTTAGACAGAAATTAACTGTTTACATGGATCTACATATTGACTGCATTAGTATTTATTGGTGACACTGTTAAAAATGATTATGAACAGTTCATCCTATACAAACTGTATCTGGCATCGCATTAATCTTTCTTGTTTTATGCTTGCTTTGTGTGGCAACGAGTTTGTTGTTGTTCTAAATTCTTACTTTCGTTCCTGCTTGTATCGTTATTAATGTTTTGTTTCATGGTGTAATAATATACTTGTTAAATCAGTATTAATGTATCTTTCCTTCAGTTTTACAAACATTTCCAACACGTTATCAGTACGAAGCTCTATTCACTGAGGAAAATGCATCAAGTTCTTGGTTACACGCCGTAGACTGAAACAGAAACGAAACCATTTTTGAAGAAGTTAATTTGCGTTAAATTTTTGAAGAAGTCAAAAACAACTCGCAATAAAAATGGCGAATGACGAATACAAATTGCCGAAGCTCAAAGAAGATAATTACCATTCCTGGTCGATACGAGTGCGTGCTGCCCTTGTTCAAAAACGATGCTGGGGAGCAATCGAGCCCGGATACGACATGGTAATGAGCGAGAATGAAAGAAACAAGAACGATGAAGCCCTAACGCTGCTGTTCCTAATCGTCGAAGACACCTTCCTAGATGATATAGGAGAGTGCTTGAGAGCCAGAGAAGCCTGGAATATTCTAAAGGAGATGAACACGAAGTTTGGATTACTGCATATTCTACAACTGATGAAGGACTTCTTCAATACATCGATGAAGCCAAATGAAACAGTGAAAGTTTATCTAGGCAGGCTGATGGACATTCATCGAAAGTTAGCCAGTGGTGGATACGCTTTTACAGACCGAGAAGTTGCCCTGGTGATGCTCATAGGTCTACCCAAGGAATATGAAGCAATAATTCTGAACTTCGAGAAAGATGAAGAGAACCTGACTACGACAGTTGTGAAGTCGAGACTCCTAGTAGAAGAGAAGAGAATTTCCCGAAGCACAAACGAAGGTACAGAAATTCATGAAGAACGTGCACTCCACACTAAAAGTTTTAACAACAACCAGAAGAAGCCAGCAGCCAGAAGATTTGTCAAGAAGTGGTCACAAAGTAAACAAGATGAAGAAGCAGATTTTAAGAAGAAAATCAAATGTTTTAGTTGTGGCGAATGGGGACATATCTCCAGACAATGTGAAGAAGCTCACAAACAAGATCGAAATGCTGCCAAAACTGCCATCGACTTGAAGAATTGGGCATGGTCAGCAAACAACGAAGTAAATAAATCTACTCAATGGATCCTTGATAGTGGTGCTACAGAACACATGACATCTGATAGAGAAAAGTTTTTGAGTTTTGAAAACTACACCTCCACAGTTGAAGTTGCCAACTCAGAGAAGGTTAAAGTTACTGGAAGAGGTGATGTTTTGCTTTCTTTTCATGACAACTCTGGAAGGAGAGACATTACTCTTTCACGTGTTCTGTACATACCAAATTTGGGAGGAAGTCTACTCTCAATAGGAAGAATTGAAGAACGGGGATTCAAAGTCGAGTTTGCTGATGGAGAAGCAAAGGTAGCAGATAGCAATGGTGAGATTGTTCTGACAGCCAGAAGGAAAGGCAGACTTTACATCATTGAAGAAAGTCAACCTGTTGCATATGTCACTAAAGCTGCAAACGAAGAATTGTGGCATCGTCGTCTAGGACACCCACATAGCAATAGAATGAAGGGTCTCGACTCCACTGTTGACAAACAGAAGACCCACCCATCACCAAACAAACCCTGCTCTGTGTGTATCCAAGGAAAAATGAAACGACAACGATTTCCCAAAGTCGCAAATACAAGAGCTGAACAGGTACTTGAGATCATACACTCGGATGTTGTTGGAAAGATCTCTCCACCTTCATTAGGCGGTTCTAATTACTTTGTTGCATTCACAGACGACTACTCTCGCTACACAACAGTATATCCAATGAAGACTAAGGATGAAGTTCTCTCAAAATTCGATGAATTCAGATGCATAGCAGAAAACTTGCACAACAGAAAAATCAAAATCTTGAGAAGCGACAATGGAGGAGAGTATAAAAGCGACAAATTTAATGAGTACCTTATCAAACATGGAATACAAAGGCAACTGACAGTACCAGAATCACCTCAGCAGAATGGAATCTCTGAAAGGATGAACCAGACACTGATCAACACAACTAGATGTCTGCTCATTGAGTCTGGGCTGGAGGCAAGTTTTTGGGCAGAAGCAGTTTGCACAGCAGCCCACCTTCGAAACAAGTGCTCTTCAGCTGCAATCGAAGGAGACATTCCAGAGAGAAGATGGTCAGGTAAAGAAGTCCAGCTGGATCACCTTAGAGTCTATGGATGCAGAACCTGGAGTCATGAACGCTCATATTCAAGACGGAGTAAACTTGATCCCAAAGCTACAGAATGTATCCTCGTGGGCTATCCTGATGGCATCAAGGGATACAAGCTATGGAATCTGAAGAGAAAGAACTTCTGTGTTAGCCGAGATGTGATCTTTGAAGAAGATGTCTTCCCCTTCAAGACAGAAAATCACACAGCTCTCGCAAAGCAAGAAGATGTTTTACTACACATTGAAAATGATGAATTAGAAGTTTATGGTTCTCCAACTGAAGTAGAGACACACCAACATCCACTTGAAATCAATGACGAATCTAGTGATCATGAAGATTCAACTGAAGACACTGACCAAGAAGCAGAAACCTTCATCCAATCACCTGAACAACATTCAAGTCAAGACGAAGTCCATTCAAATGTAGATGAAGTCATAAGATATGGTCAAGAAGAAGTTGAACATTCAGGACCAGATGATGAACACATCATAGGTGAAATTGTTGTTCCTGAATCCCACAAACAAACCAGCAGAAGTGGTAGAAGCATGAAACCTCCTCAACACTTGAATGACTACATTCTATACAAGGCAGAAGAAACAGAATGCTTCACGGAAGCAAAGGCTCTTAAAGAAAAAGATCCTATAACAGTAAAGGAAGCCTTGATGTCACCTGAAGCTGAGATGTGGCGAAGAGCCATGAATGAAGAAATCGAAAATTTACACAGTGCTCAAACTTGGGAACTTGTCACCAAACCACCAGGCATCAAAGAAATCTCATGCAGATGGATATTTCGAAAGAAGAAAGATGAAGCAGGAAACCGTGTAAAATTCAAAGCTAGACTGGTAGCAAAGGGTTATCTACAAGTACAAGGTGTTGACTTTCATGAAACTTTTGCACCTGTCATCAAACTGAAGTCAATTCGTATCTTATTGTCAATTGCTGCCGAAATGGAATTTGAGGTCCATCAAATGGACATTACAGCAGCTTACCTCAATGGAACTCTAGAAGAAGACATATATATGTCTCAGCCAGATGGATGTGCAGAAGAAGGTAAAGAACACCTCGTATGCCATCTTAAAAGAAGCTTATATGGCCTTAGGCAGTCAGGTCGTGTATGGAATTCTTGCCTAGATAATTTCTTGACTAGCTGTGGACTGAAAAGATCAGATGCTGACCCCTGCATTTACTACAACTCTCAAAGAACCTTAATAATAGGCATTTATGTAGATGATCTACTTCTTGTTGGAAGAATACAAGAAATAAAGAAATTTAAGGAAGAGATCAAAAATCAGTTTGCTGCAAAGGACCTTGGTCCAGCTAACTACATCTTATCAATGAAGATAAATCAAGAAGATGATGGTTCCATAACACTTGATCAAACTGCTTATGTATCAGAGATATTAGAAACCTTCAAAATGACTACAGCCAAACCCGCATCCACCCCATTGGATCCTAATATAACATTCCTGAAGGTAGAAGATCAACAATGGGAACACATTAAAGAAAGAAGCAGCAAGATACCATATAGACAAGCAGTTGGGAGTCTATTGTATCTGGCATGTGGTACTCGCCCTGACATAGCATTTGCATCAACATATATGAGCCAATTCAATGCGAAGCCCAGTGAAGAGCATTGGAGAGGAGTAAAGCATATTCTGAGGTATCTTAAAGGTACAATGCACAGAAAACTAAAATTCCAGAAGACAGGAAAGAAGTTACAAGTTTACTCTGATGCTGATTGGGGAGGAGATAGAACTGATCGGAAATCTTACAATGGTTACATGCTATTGCTCGCAGATGGACCAGTCTCGTGGTCAAGCAAGAAACAAGCAACCACAGCCTTGTCATCGACTGAGGCAGAATACATCGCAATGTGCCATGTTGCGAGGGAAGTCTTGTGGATCAACAGTTTGTTGAAAGAAATTTGTGACAAATTTGTATCCTCGACTCAGAAAGTTCTTGTCGACAATCAAGGAGCAATTTTTATTGCAAAGAATCGTGTGACTTCAGAGAGGAGTAAACACATAGACATAAAGCACTTTTTCCTCCGAGAGTTAGTGTCCAACAAGACCATCGAGTTTGAACATGTACCATCCAAGGAAAATTTTGCAGACTTGATGACTAAAAGGGTACAGAAAGGGACTCTCTGCAACTTGAAGTATGCAATGACTGTGATTATGTGATTAACATTTTGTGTATAGAAGTTCCCGAGAACTGTAATAATCAAGGGGACGTGTTAAAAATGATTATGAACAGTTCATCCTATACAAACTGTATCTGGCATCGCATTAATCTTTCTTGTTTTATGCTTGCTTTGTGTGGCAACGAGTTTGTTGTTGTTCTAAATTCTTACTTTCGTTCCTGCTTGTATCGTTATTAATGTTTTGTTTCATGGTGTAATAATATACTTGTTAAATCAGTATTAATGTATCTTTCCTTCAGTTTTACAAACATTTCCAACAGACACAACTATACTTTAGATATTATGTGAAAGTTTTAGTGTGCAAAGAATTTAAAATTACAAATTGTAACTATTTGTGCAAGAATACAGCCAAGCTTTAAAATGGCATTGTATGGTCTCCCTTGTTGACTTCTATGAAAAAGCAACATTCACAGCGCTAAAGGCGACAAAACCGGTTTTGTTTGTCGAATACGGTAATTAGATTTGGCAAAAAATCGGGGGACTGTAGAGTACATTTTAACCCGAGTTGCTTATATGAATTGTTAAAATATAAAATATTTGAAATTTACTGTAATATTTTTAACTTAGTTAAAAGGATCTTGTTTCATCTTTTAATAAGTGAAGAGCTGTATAAATTGTTAAATTTAACAAGTATGGTAAAGTATATTCATGACTCACAAAATTTTTAAGAGCAATCTGGATATTAATGACCAAAATGAAAATAGCGGAATAAAATATTTTGTTAACTGTTTACGAAATAGGACAGATGACCTATATATAATATAAGAAAATCAACACTTTTTAAGTCTTGTTTAAAGGACACCAATGAAAATATTATAGTTGGATCACACAAAAAAGTGTAATTTTAGATCAATCAGCACAACTTTATCGACACATTAATTTAAACTGCATCATCATTGTTAAAAATAGTACAAACAAATCTGAAAGGAGTCAAACACTATGTTAACATTATAAGTTCAATCGAGCGATTGTTTGTATTAAAATATTGATCATACAGTTTTCTATCTAATGAAAACATTAATATTTAACACAGAAATCACCTATTATTTCAACATCCATCGGGGAAAAAATAAGTTTTCATGAAAATCTAAGCATTCGCAAAAACACAGGACAAAATAAAATATTTTACTAATCAAAAGGCAATGTTAATTGCATGTTGGGAAAATAATTTTTTTTTTAAACTGTAGTTGTTTCAAAAAACAATTTATTTTCCTACCTTTTATCGACATAATTCAGAGCTGAAGTGTACATGCTGCCATTAACAAAAAATGACAGAAAATTAAAACAAAAATAAAAACCTCGCTCTGAACTACAGCATGGCATTTGTTTTTTGTTTAAATAAAAAAAATACTTTTAAAATAAAGATAAGATATACAAAATTTAGTTTAAAAAAAATAAATAGTTCAAAGAGCTCTTCATTAGTGTATGAAATTGAAGTTGAAGCCTTTCTCCGCAACCGCATTGTATATAAAAAAACATTCAAACAAAATATTTATACAAATATTATTATATAATATTATACAAATTATATTGAATTAATATAAATAAATATCTATATATTATAAGTGTATTTAGTATAAAAAACCCTTTAGTATTAATTTTATTTTCTTCTTTTTCATATAAACTGATCTGTACTTTTTTGCCATTTTTTTCAATATTATCTTTACTTGTATTATTTAAAAAAACAGAACGAATCACTATATTTTAAAACAATTTATATTTTTCAATCATATGCTTTATTTTTCTTTGAATGTAATTTGTATCACGTAAATCAAAGAATTTGAGAGAGAGAGAGGGAGAAAAAAAAGAGAGCGTTTTTATTTTTTCCCGTTAGGTGGTAAAAAGTAATAAAAACAAAAACAAATTTAAAGCCGCCATCAAGGACGTTTTTTTTTCTGTAATTTTTTTCTACGTGCTTTTAATAAATATAAATAGGCAACTTTTAAAAGAAATTAATGATTAATTTTGTGAAAAATTGTAACCAAATTTCATCTTTTTCTTTATATTTTGATTATTGTTCTGGAATTACTTCTTTTTTAAGTAAAATATTTTTGCAAGATATCGTAACATCCAGACATCGGTTTTTTATTGTATGTCTGCCTAGACCCTTTTTTTTACCACAGCTGTTTGACTTATGCATTCCGTCTGACTGTGCTGTGACGGTTAATACGGTAGCAACGCTGTCAAAGTTTGACAGGTTTTTCTTTTTAGAATGGCGGCTTTAGATCGTTACAAGAAATTATTGGACTTAGATGGAAGATTTTAAAATTCATTCTGAATTCTACTGGCCTTCAACTTTTTAAAGTATCTGGACCCTATAGCTCCGAATAACCATGCAAAAGTTATCCGTAAAGTAAGTTGAAAACCTGCTTCTTTTCTATCTCTTAAATATCTCCATGTTTTTGCAAATTTCTATCATTCAGGTTCATACGATTAGAAATCTCATTTAGGCCTATTTATAAATCGTTAACGTAACTATTTTGCGTCTATCAAAAAGATGTGTTAAAATCTGACTAAATACGACTGTTTGATCTTAAAAGCAATGTTCTAAGTATTTTATAGCCTGATTGATGCATATTTACAAATTTAAGTTTGTTTGCTTATGTCTAAATCCCACATAATAACTTGAAACACGCAATCTTAGTAATAAAAACGGAGACTCAAGTTATAATTTTGTTTGCAAAGTTTTCAAAACGGGATAAACAAGAAATATTTTTGTTTAGTTTTTTTAAAAAGTTTTTATTTTAAATGTCTTTAAATTCAAAATATAAACATTAAAATTTTATGTTGTTAATTTATTTTATTTGAAATCAAGGTCGAATTTCTGTATCAAATAATTAAGCATTTATATTATTATATAACAGAAAAATTCCAATGACAGTGATAAATAATAAATTTATTTTTATTGACTAATTAATTTTTAAAATAGTGCCATACAAGTCTAGTTTCTTTGATTAATACACTCTATATTTTCTGTTATTGGATTTTCAGCTTTTCTTGAAAATTTATCATTTGCAAGATAACACAGCGAATGTCGTATTGTGACTTTTCTTTTATAATGAAAATATTAAATTGGAAATATGTCTAAATTTAAGTTATTTAATTAGAATTTTTTTAATTTTGATGAAAAATAAATGTTTTAGCTTTATAACTGATTTATGCATAATGTTTTGTTCTATATACATCTATTCAAAATTTTAACTCTACCAAGCTTGGGGTAAACACAATATTTTGGTAGAGTAATTTAATTTCATACAACTGGAAATGCTTACCATTTAAAATAAAACTATGCCCAGGGCAGTTGCAATAATTAATCGATATCTAAATTGAAAAGCTTTGTGTTTAAAAAGAAAATAAAGAGATGATCGAATTGAATTTATCTTTGTAAAAATTACTAGGTCAAAATTTTTAGTGGCTGATATTTTTTTATGTGTATAACACATTCATGGAATCAATACTCCATTGTAATGGGAATACATTTTTACGTCTTACTAATTGTACAATTGGGATAAGTATTAAGATAAACAAAATGTCACTATTGTAAAAGCAAAAATTCGTGAGTTTTATCAATATATTTTTTCTTGTAGATGGTTTGTAAAAATAAATGAATACTATATCATTAACCCTTCCCAGTTCAACTTGAATAAAAAACTGTTGGGATGCATTAAATGTTATCACTTGGAAAGTTGTCAAAATACACCAGTTTAGAGGACATTTTGAAAATTAAAGATTTTTTTAAAAAAAACTCATCGACTCTTAGAGCTATTTACAAATTATAAGGTATTTTTCATAGCTTGGATGTTTAAAAATATTTCATGAATTTAACATTTATTATTTTTATTGATGAGATTAGTTGAGAGATTGGGGCAAAGTCAGCATCTTTGCAGATGTTTTAAAAATTATGGGGACTGTGTGAATTCTAAGGAACAAATGGAGCAATTACAAGGAGATTTAACAAAAATATCAGAATGGGCTGTTAAATAGGGAATGTCTTTTAGTATCAGTAAATGTCAAGTTTTGCACATGGGTATCAAAAATAGAAAGGCTGCCTATGTTGTACAGGGGGCAGTGAGCGTATTAGTAAATGAGGATTTTAAAATGAGTCGTCAATGTACAGTGACTAGCAAGAAAGCTAATAGAATGTTGGGGTACATCAGGAAAAGGGTTTCTTCAAAATCTAAGGATATTTAATCTTGACTTTGTACAGAGGTTTGGCAATGCAGCATCTTGAGTATGCTGTACAGTTTTGGTCTCCATATCTTAAAAAAGACAGAGGCCTCCGTGGCCGAGCGGTTAAGGCGTTCAGCTACTAATCCGAGGATTGGTGGTTCGAATCCGCGCGAAGGACTTGACAAAAGAAAAGTTAAAAAGTAGTGATCTTGTGATCGGAGGGTTGCCAGCTTCGCTACAAAAATACTAGAAATATCGTCCAGAACATCCGCAAAAATTAACGGCGTGTATACGGGACTGGTGCACGATAAATCTGATCGGGGTCCAAAGTCCCGACGTCTATTGAAGGCGTTGGGTGCCAGTTCAGGTGTTTCCTCGTCATCTGACCATGGTTCTAAAATAACGATGTGCAGGTATGAATGAATGTGTATGTGTTCCCAGGTCTTTCCTTCGAGATAGACCCCGAACCGTCGCCAATAGCCCACTGTGCAGCTCTAGTGCGAAGTTTATTAACCAAACCAACCAACTTAAAAAAGACATTGAATTGTTAGAGATAATTCAGCACAGGTCTACTAAAATGGTCCAAGGGTTTTCAGGCATGAGTTATGAAGATAAATTAAGAAATTTGAATATGTATACTCTTTAAGAGATAAGGGTTAGAGGAGATTTAATTCAACTGTTCAAATTTATTAAACAAGGGGATGTGGAGGGTTTAGATTTTAATACGAGTGATAAAATGAGAGGTTATGGATTTAAATGAAACAAATAACATTTTAATCGGGAAGGGAGAAAACACTATTTCTATAATAGGGTAATAGACAAATGGAACAACTTGACAGTGAATATTGTTAATTGTACATGAGTAATGGATTTTAAGAAGTTAGATATTCATTGGGAGATACTAGCTGGACTAACCTTGTTGGGACTTAAGCTTGTTGTTGGTCGTCAATATTTGTATTTGTAATAACTTTTGTGTTTTACCTCAAACAATTAGATTTGAAAAATATTGAAATGTTGATTTTTCTATGTTTATAAATGAGTATACTTCTGGGAAAATCTGGAGATTACAAGGCTAATTCTTGATCATATCTCAAGGTTGAATCTTGAGCATCCTTTCATAATAATTGATTCTTTGCCAAGGTGGTTTTTTTAATCCTTAACATATAAAATTTATTTTCATAGTTATTTTATTTTTTAATGTTATACAAATTAATTTACAATTGTAAACTAATGCTACAACTCATTCTTTCTTTACTCAAATTATATGTCGGTGGCAGTCAATCTTGTTAAAATGAAGTAGTATTTGTTCTATTAATTTTGTAGTCAATAAGCAGAAAACTTTCTTTTAAATAATTTTCTGTATTAAAACATTTTTCTTTCTACAAAGTCATTTTTTTTAAAGAAAATTACATTTATTTTCTTCTATATGTTTTTATTGATTAATTAATGACCATATGCATTTATTAATGCATAAAATTGGGCAACAAAATTGGGTCATTCCTGTGCTTGAAATAAAACCCGCCTAATAAGAAAATCACTAATAAACTTTTTTAAATGTTGCCAAGAGTATGGCTCTGCCATAATAGAACTTTCAATAGTGACTGTTGAATTTTTAGATGTAAATTTTTAATATAGTAGCAATTCTATTATTAATTTTAAATCTTTTGAAAGAATAAAGTAGCTATTTCCACTGCAAATTAAAACATAAATACAAGCAAAAAAATATTTAGAATGATTCCTTAAAAGTTCTAGAATTTTATGTCCCAGCTCCCTTTCTTTTCAAGAACCAAAAGCATTATTTATTCTCAATTTGTTTCAAGAAGAAATTGCTTATTTTATCAATGTAATTGATTTTCTATATTGAAAAAAAAATTGCACAAAAAAAGTAAAATAATAAACAAAAATTTACTTTGACCAAATGAAAAATATGTACCGTATGAACTTTCCAACCTTTTTCTACCCGGTTTAAACCAGTAATATCACATGATATGAAGGTCAAACATAGAACTAGTTTCTGAGGGAAAAAAAAGCTATGAAATACAGTCTGTGTGGTATTGTGGGTTTTGTGTGGCATACTAAAGAAGAGAAAACCTGTTTGGCAGCCTACCATTATAGAACTGGATGTCATACCTCACAATTTGTGTATATTAACATTTAACTGCACAATGTAGGGATTTTAACCATTTTTTACTTTTAAAGGAGTATTGACCAATTCTAGAAACTCAGAAGCTGTGATTGGCCTTATATTTACCACTTGAATATCTGACAATTTGTATGCAGTGTCTTGTCCTTATGTTAATGATTTTATTAATTTACACATTTTACTTATAAAATTGAATGGGTATAACATTTTTAGTGTTAAAAAAATGCAAAACAGTCAAAAATGCATTAAAAATTATAAAAGTAACTTATTATAAAAATATATGTTCTTAAATTGTCTTATTTTATTGAATCCTTTTAAAGGTCATGCATTTAGAAATGTTAGAGGGGTGTGCCACATGGTTTTGGAGGGGCCCCTCTCTCAGCTAAAATGATAAAATTAATGGTTTTGCAGTGAAATTAATTGCTTTTTAAAACTGTTTAGTTGATTGGTTTAACATCGCATTAGAGCTGCACAGTGGGCTGTTGGTGACAGTAAACATTATTTGGATTATTTTAAGTTTGATTTCTCGTACATCTAGGGTATTTTTGTTTACCCTTCATAAGTTATCTGGAGTTAGTAAATGAATGATTCTTTCGACCATGAATAACAAAGAATGATTATAAATAAAAAAAAAATAGCTTTCTTACAGATAGGAAGTGGTATTACCTAGAAAATTTAGATTATTATTTTTTCAGGGGGCACATTAGAAATTTGGGCTTGTATGATATATCACTTTTTAACACTCCTGACCCGTGACTGCTAAGAGTGGTCCTGCATGCACTTGTAACAGAAGTTGATGGTAAAAAAATATTAGAAATCTATCAATCAGTGAAAATTCTGTTTTAAAATATAATCTAAAGATTTTTTTTTCATTGACTTAAAAAACTAAAAACGATTGTAGTGTTATGCTTAACAATTTATGCTAATTTTTTTTTTCGAAAAAATTTGTACAGATTTGACTTTTTTTACCCATATCATTTGAGAGAGCATTACTGACCTATTATTGATCTTTCTCATGCGATTGAAATCCATCTGTCTCAGAAGAATACTTGATCTGAAATTTCTATTTAGTTGGGTAGTTTTATATCCATTAAAGAAATAAACTAGACGAATTGTTTTGTGAATGAAGAATGCTCGACTTCACGTGTCTATTTAGTAGACTGAAGTTACGTTCATTAACTGAATAAATGAGACAAATCGCTGCATGAGCTAAAATTCTGCCCCATCACCCACAAAATCAAGAGGACAAATATGCACTTGGTATTCATGTTTGCCAAAAACATTGCCTATTCAAACTCGTTGATTCAATTGTCCCACAACAAAATTGGTAGGAGCATTCATTTTCTTGGACGGGAAATTCCGCCATTGAACATTTGTGAAAAATTTCTTGTTTTTCTACCTTTGAACGTTATTTCTTCCAAGTAATTTTTTTTTTACTCTGTAGGTTAACATCACTTTTCTTTTGATTACTTGGATTCGTGAAGATTCTTTTCTTCAAACCACTCATCCATGACACTTTTTCTTTGTAAATTTCACATAATTATAGGTACAGCAGGCATTGTTTTTCGTTTCTCAGGAACCGCCACACTCTATGTCTGGGAAGCATTTAATTGCTCTTGCAGTCACAGTTCATTCTCTCTTTCCTATTCCCACAAAACTAACAGACAGTTTGAAGAGTAATACCTGAACTGTAGATTGAAGTAGGAATGCTTTGGTAATTTTCCAGAAAAAGGGTTTATAACAGTTTTCTATTTTTCTTTATCTGCATATTTTGTGTTGCAGTGTTTAAGCTGGCTTTTTCTAAATTTCTTAATTTATCTAAAATGCAAAAAGAATGTTAACTTTTTTAAATAAGTGAAGCTTAAGTTTCTTAAATGTAAGTATTGCTTTTCTACTGAAATATTGCATTATCTTGTGTAGATATTTGTATGACCATACTTAAAAACAAAAAAAATATTGTCTCTAATTGAATTGTATGGCTTTAATTTTTTTAAACTTGAAATGAAAGTTTTTACATTTTTTAAACATGATTGAAATATACAAAGTTTTTATTTTAGCAAAAAGGCATTTCTTTTGTCATTTTGTTAAAAAAGCTATCACAAACAATATTTAACTTTTAATAAAAAAATTAACTGAAATTTTAAAACTGTTATAGTTTAGATGTTTTTAAAACAAAATAATTTTAATTATAAATAAAATCTATAATATGATGAAAGAAACACAGTTGTGTATTTGGCAGATATTTTTATTCACCAAATACAAATTACATATTGATTTTTTTTAAAAATTTGCATTGGAGTTTTCGTGTTCTTGACATTATCAAATAACATTGATTTTTCTTTATATTATTATTGATAAGCAGCTTTGATAAAACTTTTCATAGAGCAATCAATCATCTTGCAGTATATCAATCACATTTTCTGTTAGCTTTACTTGATCTTTAAATCAAATATCCGATTTTTTGTTTGAATTTGGTTATTTTTTTTCCCCAGGAGCATAAAGAATCGGGTGTATGAGATACTTTCATCTGGCTAATCCACAAATTATTATATCTCCTTATCATCCTGTGGTGATTAAAATGGGCAAGTATAAATATTGTTAGTAATATAATTTTTATTTTGAAGCAAGATCTAAGTTTATATTTTTTTAGATAATATATCCCTATGTAATATTGTGTCGTAAAATAGCATATGTTATAAGCATAATCATATGTTCTGTTTAGTATTTTTAAAACATATTTATATTAAAAAGTTAAATATAAAAAGCTTAAAATTAAGAAATCCAATATATAGACTCTAGTGGTGACTTATAAGTCACCAAAACAATGACCTGCTCTTTTTTGCCCTGTTCTTCAAAGGGAATAAGAACTGCATGTTCTTGAACATGCAGTTCTTTTCTCAATGCCATTTTTTTTTAATAACATATTCTTGAGTAAGTTATGCTTTCATACACTTTAATACAGGAATGAGATTATTCCACTTTTTGTGGGAATTCAGTTATTTTTTATTTCCCCCAAAATATTCAGTTTTTTTCATTATGATAATTTTTTTTTAAATTCTGTTTTTTTTTTATTATTATTTAATTGTGTTTTGCCTTTAAATTTTGTTTAGTATTTTTAAAATATATTTATATTAAAAATTAAAGTATAAAAAGCTTAAAATTTAGGAATCCAATATATTTTTATTTGAATTGTTAAGTCTACATAAAAACCCTTAACATTCAACTAAAAGGAGACTATTTGATACTATAGGAGATTGTCAACTATTTTTAGCAAAACCTTATTTTATGAAGAAATATTTTTTTTTAATTTTGTGTGAGCTTCCTTACATACTGGATAAGCAGGAATGTACGTTATCACATAAGTAATATAATATTGAAACATAATTGCGAAGTTTGGTTTATACTAGGGATGAACCGGATAGTGGTTTTGCCGGATACCAGATATCGGATATCCGGCGCACATTACAAACCGGATATCGGATATCCGAACTGGATTTTGCCGGATATCCGATCGGATATCCGGCAGTTTATTTTTTATGAAAATAACTTCTCATACACACTAGAAAAAACGGAAATCGGTCAAAAATTTAAAAATATTTTTTTATTCTGTAATATTTCCCAATTTCTTATCTTTAAAGTGATACCAAAATTGAATAAACATTCAAAAAACTTTTTTATTTACAAAGGGTTATTCTAGGGTGCTGCTAGCAATGGTCGTATGTTTTGTACATTTTACACTTAATTTCTGAATAATTGTAATTTTACCATATGCCCTTTCATTCCAAATATGAAAACTCGAAGTTTGCTTAAACTTTTGAGAAATTTATGTTTTAATTCAACTTTTTATTAGTTGTGAGATGTGATGACCCTCCACCATAACGATTCGTTAAAACTATAATTTTAAAGTTAAAAATTTGAAAAAAAGTGTTTTTTTTAAAGTCTCTATTGGCTAAAGGGAGAATATGCACACTGCGAATACATTGGTAGAATTTTCAGGAAAATACTTAAAGCAAGAACAAAGAAAATTGATCGCCACAAAAAAAATCTTCGATGTTTTATTCATCCGGATATCCGGCATGGAAAATCGGATATCCGGCACTTTACTTCCGGATATCGGATAGTTACCGGATAGTTAAAAAGCAGCCGGATAGGCCGGATACCGGATAGTTACCGGATATCCGTTTCATCCCTAGTTTATACTAAATATATTAATTGAATTATCATTTTCCCAATATGATATTAGTGTTAGGTAAGTTATACAAATTTGGTCTTTTGTGTAATTCACTACGATATTTGTATTCAGCTCTTTTTGTGCCTCCCGTATAGGACGTTTGGGTTTTTGTTTTAAGCTTTTTGGTCCATCGGATAGAAATTATTTTTGCCGTCTAAAGGCACTAAGTATATTGGTGATTTAAAATTTTCTTTAGATTGAAATTTCTCCCAACTCCTGTTTTTTAAAAACATTCGAAAAATGTCCTAAAACCACTCAACATCTGTTTGGTAGACTGAGATGAACATTCAGATTCACGCGACACTTTTATTATTTTTATAATTATTCACCACAAATGTAGGAAAGAATACTTCTTTTAAAAGAACAAAATGCAATTGTTCATAAAAAGAATGTAAATAATAAACGAGTTCCTTGAGTAGTGCAAAGGGTTAAAAGACAATTTTATAGAAAATCTTAAGGTTCAGTGCAAAAGAATTTTGTGTGTTTGTTTAATGGTAACAAAATAAAAGATGACTTTCATATTATAATAATAATAAAATTGTTTTTGGTTTAGATGATTAAATGAAAAAACAGTAATAATATTCTTTATTAATCTCTCTATTTTAAAAAAAAGTAAGCCCTAGGGGGAAAAAGTCGGCCCTAGGGGGAATTTTCAGTTCTTTCAATGTAATTCAGATCGTATCTCAAAATGTTAAAGTCCTAAAATTACGAAATTAAGTGAATTTGTTAAGAAATGTTTGATAAATAAGAAGAATATATTTTTGTTTCAATACTGTTATTAGTTTATAAGTTATTTAATATTAAAGTCGTCGTTGATAAAATTTCGCTTACAAGTAATTTTGTCCGTCGAGTTTCTGAAACACTATTAAGAGGAGAGATCCAATTTTTTTAGGGAGTGTACAAATAGGTTTGAACTGGAAATCCAAGTAAGCATTTTTTAAAATTCGAATTAGTTTTGGATTTATAAATTTTTTAAACCTTTGAACACGCTCCACTTTTTGAAGTTTTTTCGCCCTCATTTTTGAAACGTGATTTCTAAATTGCTATAAGTCATTTAAAATTACATATTTTCTTATTAAAAAAAATATATTAATGTTCGTTAAAACTTCATCTTTCCGATGTTATAAAGATTATAGTTCTATCTTTACAATTAAATTAGATGTGGTCAATTAAGTTAGGTATAAAAAATAGTGAAGAAAGGAAAAATGTCGGATATTTCGAGAAAATTTTAATTTGCGAATTTTTGTCTCATTGTTCCGCTTGCATCCTAAAAAGTAAATGTCCTAAAATTATGAAATTATGCCAGTTTATTAAGAAATGTTTGGGTAATAAGATGAATATTTTTGTTTTTCAATACGATCAGTATATTAGACGTTATTTTATGTTAAATTCATGATTTTAGAACATTTTGAAAATAATTCATACATTTTTGTATACTTGTCTTCCAATTTTCAACAAAAAAATAAATAAAAAATTAGGGGTATAGATTAAACTATTGGCTACAAATGATCCAGAGCGTTTGTCAAATTTCGATTTAGTTTTGTAGTTATAAATTTTTAAATAATTGACGAAATGTCTGAAATAATCGTCAATTTTACGCGTAAAATTTTAAGTGATAAATTAAAACTGCTCTAAGTAGTTCAAAAATATACTTTTTTCCCGTTAAAAAAATATAGTTATATTCGTAAAATCTTCCTTTCTTGAATGGTATCAATACTGAAATTCTATCTTAAAAAATAAATTAGATGTAACTATTTATGTGAAGTACTATAATTATTATTAAAAGATATTTCGGAGCAAAATGCCAACGTTGGCAAAATGCCAACATGTATGTAAATCTAAATCCTGTAGCTTATTATATATTTTAACGGGAAATTATTATTAACGCCAATTCTCAATAAACTTACTTTATATAAATAAAAGTTGGCGAATTATTTAAGATTGGCGCGTTTATGCTACTGTTTGTTTACACATGTTTCGCTTTTCAATGAGTAGAAACAATTGCGTTGAAGCAGTTGAGATTTTCCAGTTATCCAGGGGGGGGGGGGGGGGGGGGGGGAGCTGTAAACTTTTATACCTTAAAAGTTGGGAATTTCGAGTTTTAAAAATCCCTGAGTTGGGAAAATTTATGCCTCAGGAAAGTTAATATTATTAGCAAATGAAAGCGATGGAAGACTAGAAATTGCCCAGCTTGTATTAAGATGAAACTTAAATTAGACCTCAAAACAGAACACTGCATTGGAACATGCGTGCAATAAATTAATACTTTCGAGATAACTGTTTAATATTACCTATAAAAAAGCTGACAAATGTCTATAAGTTGGAACTGGGAATTTTTTATAGCACTGTTGCGTTTTGAATTTCGAATCGTTAAGTGTGGTCTGGTTAATTAACGTCGCACTAGAGCTGCACATTGAACTACTGGCGTTGGTTCGAACAAAGCGTCCTTGATTGGTTATTGGTACGTATTTACTTACTACATCAAGGACGCTTTGGTTCGAGGCCTTTCTTGAAGAATAGACCCGGGAACGATGTCGAATATTTTTAACAATTGTCAGATAACGAGGACAACACTAGAGTTGGTACCTGACGTCCTTAAGTTGGGAATTTTGAATCGTTCACTTTCGGAATTTCGGATCGTTAAGTTGGGAAATTTCTTGTCTCAACATCCCAAAAATAAATTTGTGTGACGGCACTGCCAGCAATAATTTATATAACTAAAAAAAGTATTGTTGTTAGGACACATTGTCATTGTCTACAGTGTATGAAGCCGGTATTGTTTGCGAAGCAAACTATAGAGGATTGCGTAGCAATCCTCCGGGGGTTGGTGAAGCGTTAGCGGAGCAGGGGGCGGAGCCCCCTAGTGTTTTACAAAAAAATATTAATAGTGTTAAATTTTGAACTATTACATTAGCAAGTGTTAAGTTAATAATATAAAACTTCTTAAAAAATTGTTTAAGTTTTGAGATTTTTTACCTATTATTACTATTGTTTATAAATGCATACAAAAATGAACTTTGTCAAAAGTGGGTTTCCAAAATAAGTAAACTTTTTTTTTCTATTTCAGAGAAAAGCACCAGAATTTTGCTCAAGATTAGCATACTTTCAATTAGATAACAAAATAGATTTTTCCTCAAACAACCCCCAAATAACAACAGGAACCATGCAGAACGGTACATATCCCTGGATGGCCTCTTCTTCTATCGCTCAGAAGAGCTGGCTATCAAGCCAAGCACCTGGCTATCAAGCCAGTCTGACAGACCTCTTCCTTAAGAAGAACCATCTGCACTTTGGAACTGGCATTTCACAGCTTGCTGCCGCATCCAACTACATTGAGAAAATGTCAACCATAAATAATGAACCCCCTCCAAAATGCCCACATCCTGTTTCTAAAGATAAACCTTATCCTTGTGAAATCTGTCAACAGTACTTAACCTTCTTTCAGAGAGATGGCACGTCAGAAAACCAAAATCGCCCGAGTAATAGTCCTGGTATGACCAATTCCCCATCCGAAAGAAAACCTATGAATCTTATGCCTAACGCACCTCCCCAGAACATAGTTCCCACAAGCGGGATGCACCCCTCTATGGGAATGCTCCCAGGGGGCCCACCCGGTATGCAAAACAATAAACCCAGACCCATACCCACCAAGCAGTTCCCCTGTCCCGTCTGCCACAAACTTTTCACCCAGAAAGGGAATCTTAAGACTCACATGATGATCCATACAGGAGAAAAGCCTTACGCTTGCCACGCCTGTGGCAAAAGTTTCACGCAGAAGGGGAACGTCGACACTCACATGAAAATTCACACTGGAGAGAGGGAGTATGGCTGCGAGGCATGTGGAAAGCGCTTCACCCAGAAGGGCAACCTCAAGACTCACATCCGAAGTGTTCACACTAAAGAGAAGCCATTTGCATGTGGCATGTGTGGGAAATGTTTTTCTCAAAAGGGTAACATGCAAACTCACCTCCGAACACACAACAAAGACGACCGCTTTCCGTGTACACTTTGCGGAAAAACATTCTCCCAGAAAGGAAACCTGAAGACCCATATGGCCCGGCACGCTGGACAGATCCCCACCAAGCGCCAGTTTGGCTCCCGTCTCGCAAACAGGACTTACGTTGGGCAGTTGGTGAAGGGGGGACAGCCGACAGTGCCTCGCATGCAGTTTCCGATACAGCCGTCTCCTGTGTCCTCCCAGGCGTCGACGACATCCCCCCTCCACTCCCCGACCACCCCTCAGCCTCCCCTCCCCACACCCCTCCACAACAACCACCCAGACATGCGCAGTCCTCACCCCGGCATGGGCAACCCTTACTCTGAATCTCCCATCGACCTGAAACCTCCCCTCAACTGCCATCTTCCCCTCTCCAGGCCCATGTCCTGCAACCAGCCCCCCAACATGAACAACAACTCTCCCAGTCCCCACCCCTCCCACTTGTCGAGCCCCTCCCCAGAGGAAGATCCCAACCCCCGATCCTTCATCCACAGCAAGCTGTTCCAGCACGCAAACAGCATGCACAGTCCAAACTACACCATGAATGATCAAATGCAGGACATGCATGGCAATGGCCTGATGAACTCCCAGCAGCAATCCAGGATGAGCCCGTCGCCACTGGGGCACCTGCAGAACTCACAGCAGCAATCCAGGATCACAAGCCCCTTACCGGTGGGGGCACCCGGGCACCTCCAAAACCATGAGCGTGACTCCCGCCCATTCTACTCTGCCCCTCCCACCCCCATCCCTGCCCCCTTGACCCCTGTCTCCAGATGGCTGCCCCACGGGGCCACCCGCCACTACGACGCTTTCCAGTCCCCTGCGGGGCTGGGCTGCTACAGTTCCATAGCTGCCCACACGACACCCTTGTCGCGTCTCTCCTTGCTGGCATCTGGCTCTATGAACTCAGGCCAGAACCACAATAATCAGCAGCAGCATATGGAGAATGGCGACGACATGGAACACAAGGAACCCGAGTCTGTTCAGCAGCAACAGCATTCGCAGGAACATTTCCACTCACCCACCAACCCTGACTTCTCTCAATTGCTCGATTGATAATTTTTAATCGTATGAATAATTAATATGCATAGGCTTAATGAAACAACTCCCCCCCCTGTGTACCATTGTGAGTAATTAGTATTCGCAGACTTAACGTGTGTGTACAAGATGTAATATTGTGATGCTTCGTCGAGTGCTTTTCCTTTGAGTGACTTTTGTTGGAAAGAGTCCTCAGCTTTTTATTCTTTTGACTAAAGTGCCAGATTGCGGAATTTGAGACCTATTTTAATTCATTCTCCAAAAATAACCGTTTGGATAGTGTTGAATCCCGATCGGGAACAGGATATTTAAGACTGACGTGTACAAGTAATTGTTAAGTTTTTGTTAAGGTTGCACACATTCAATTATATTTCTTGTTTTTATAAATTTATATTTCTTTAATGTTACCTCGTTCAAATTTTAAATTTTATCTGAACTGAAACCGGTGAATCAGTTTTTATGTATTGATCTGGTGAATTTATATTGTCATGTTAATATTTATCTTATTAATTGTCAAAATTTTTGGGAAATTTACTTAAATCGTAACATTTAAGAGACTGGTTTCTTTGGTAATTATTTCAGATCACTTAATGCACTTTAATTGTTAATAATGTTATAAAAACTATTAGTTGTACTAGTAAAACTACAAAATATGTTGTTGCGTCTCATTAAAGCAAAACCATGTTTTAATCGAAAACAATTTTTAAAAATTACTTGTGCAAGGATTTTGTTTTAAGTGATGTCCTGTACCTAATCTCGAGATTGAAGTACTAAGTAGGATTTTACTAGTTTCTGGAGTATTAAAATCGTTATGGTTTATTCCGATATTGTTCAGAACCTTCTAAGTTTTCAGCTGGCATTTAAGTCTGAAATTTTTAAAAAAGGAATGAAAAGTTGTCCCGAGTTGTTGAAAGCTATTGACATTTGTGGTGATTTTTATTGTTAAAGCTTCTAGTATGCTTATTTCTGTTGCAAATTTGTGTGTGTTTCATGCTTTTAGTTCCTATTTAATTAAATATTTGAATTTATGTTTTTTTAATGAATGGTTTTAATTTTTTTTGGAAATGGTTTAGTATATATATCCTGTTGCAGAGCTTTGCTTTTTAGTTAGTAATCATATATACATTTCTTCTGCAGTTCTTGACTGTTTTGTTTTTAAACCTAGACTGGATTTGTGATCGAAGCAATATGTCTTGCCTATAAGGCGCCTGGAAGTTATTCGTAAATGTGATGTGTTAAAGATCAAAAGGAGAAGTGGAACTCTACGTAAGTTAAGAACTTACAGGGTTTGCAGGGTATTTCTGTTGTTTTCACTTGTGGGTTTTAACATGTGTAGAAAACGCTCGAAATTGTGCCGCTCCATAGGTGCACATAATACTTTGCTGCACTTTATATCAAACTAGAGGTAGGATATTAAAGATTCTAGATTTGCTCTAGACAGTAAAATTTGAATTTTTATGAATGTGCATATTTTTGTCAAAAGATGGTACACCTATAAAATTTATTTGAAAATTTAGCATTAACATGTAACTATTGATTTCTAAAATGAAGGATTTATTTAAAAAAAATTAAATTCAAGACATGAGTTTGCATTTTATGGGCATGTTTCGGAAATATTATCAATAAATATTTTTTTAGCATTTGTTTTATAAATATTTAAATTCGATAGCAGTTATTTATATTACATTAAAATAGGTGTTATTAGTACAGTGCAACTAACTTAAGCTTTAATTTTGCATTATTTAACATTAGATTATTTGGCACAATGTCAAACCCCTTGTATCTTTTGAGTTTTATTGATTGAGATTAATGTTTTATTGTTAATTATATACATGTTCAGTCAGCAGTTATATATATTTTAGTATTATTAATTCATGCTTAAATGTGATTAGTTTCAGCTGTTCTAATTAAACCTTTGTACTTCATTTTTAATTATGTATTTTATGATATTCCATTTCTTTTAATCTAATGTAGTCATGTTTTTCATTTTGCATGAAATGTTTGAATACAGAGCAATGCAAGTGTACGATTGTTTAAAAAGGTATTTAAATTAAAAACTTTTTTTTAATTTAGGTCACAATTTTCCAACACTGAGTTTTTCATGTTATTTCGATTGAAATATTTTAGTACAGTTAAAGAACAGGGTAACTTAAAATTATGCTTAGCCACCGCATTGCATATATTCATTCAGTCAAAAAATTTCCTTTCTAACTTGAAATTAATTTTTTTTAAAAAATGTATTAGTTACTTAAAAATGATGTGTTGTTTGCCTAATAACACATACAGGGTAAGAGATTGCAAGAAATATAAATTGTAAGGTTAGTGGATATTGATGTTTAGGGGGAAAAAAATGCAGAAGAATCAGCACTGTACATCTCAAAATTATAGTACTTGTTGATTTGATTCTGAAGGTTTTTTGTTTAAATTGCAGTAAGTAAAGAGACACCCTTTACCTGATATATTAAAAAATAATTTTTTAACTGAACAATAAATAAAACGTTAATTTTCTTTTTGAAAGAATATTTAATTTGACTTGGGTCTAAATTTTCATTACAAATCATTCAATATTTTTTATGTATATTTGTATGTAATTTATTTTTAAAAATTACTTTATGACAATTGTCCTTCTAATTTATATTACTAATAACTATATGCAACTGAGTAAGTAAAAAAAATTATTCGAACTTCATTTAATAAAAAGAAAGAAAAAAAATTAATATAAATCTTAAATTTTTTATCAAATTCAAAAGTTTGTTTTATTAACAAGATATTTACTTAACTATTTTCTTGTCTGTTTATGAAGTTACTGTATTATTAGATTGTGCTCTCTAAAATTGTTTACATTTTCCAGTTGTTAAAACAATTTGTAGTGTTTTCTAGTGATATGAATTTGCTATTTTATTGCATTTCCTACTGCTTTTGCTTCTAACTTTTGTTGAAGTATTTATGTAAAATATTGCGTTTGTTTAAGTATGTAAATGTTTTTGGAATGCCATCCCAGATTTTTAATATTGTTTCACTTTTGTTGCAAGAATATTAAACTGGTTAAATTGAGAGTGCGTGTACACTGTTTTACTTAGCTGGTCCTATGCAAATGCCATGTATATCTATCTATCTTATTCTACTATTTTATTGTGGACATGTAAGAATTATTGGTCAGATTTGACATGGAAACCGGTGAAATTTGTATCATGCATTTAACATCTGAAATCTAATTGTGATTTTGTTGTTATGGAAAAAATCTGAAATTGTGGTTTGACGACCTTACTTTTGCTTAATGTCTAAACGAGCTTCTTTCTTGTTAATTATAGTGATTAATGTTATTTGAAGATTTAAAAGTGATTATCTGTTTCTTTCTTAGTCCTTTTTTTCCCCCTTTTGAGATTTTCAATCAAATTGCTCCCCTGTGATTTGTGCCAACCTTGCTAGTCTAAGGTGTAGTTCCGTATTTTTTCCCACTTAACGCTGTCGTTGTGTAACAGTCTGAGCAAAAGTAGTAAATGAATGCCAAAATCAAAAATAAAAAAGTTAATATTGTATTGTTTAAACTATATCACTGTTATGAGATGCTTCTTTTTTCTTTTCTTGTTGTAACATTTTGAAAAATGTCCCAGAATTTTTTTTTTCTAATAAAGTATGTCAGTGGGGATTTGATCTGACATAACCTATAATTACAGGCATATATCTTCTAATTTTAAAATACAGGTAAATTAAGGAAAAAACCTCACCTAATCCATATTTCTATATCAATATTAACCCTCTAGTGCATGATTTTTTATTTTTTATGAAATTATTATTTTTCTTTTTTAATAAAACATTTATTTTTGCCCCTTTGACCACTGAAAAAAATATACAAAAAAAAATCTTAAGTACTTATTTAAATAATTAAAACCGTTGTGTAACATATATGCAATATCATGTGTAATTATTCAAATAATTTTCAAAAAGTATGAAAATATAGTTAAATACAATCTACATATCTCTGGTATTAGCTATGATTTTTTGTAGAGCCTTATTATACTTATAAGTAATAAAACAATCTTGAAAAACTTCACCTTCACGAGCCAGTTTTAGAACAAAAAACCTTGAAGTAACTAATTGCCTTTATCACAATAATTTTTATAAAGAAAAGGGACCTTTCGGCAGTTATAAGAACTAAGCAAATGGTTCCCTACATGACAATACTATAATAGTTAACATATAACTCAATAGGTGCAACTAGCTGTCATTTTAAAGTTGTTTAGCATATATGCTATACTATGCATTAAAGGGTTAATTTGACAACTTTAATACACTCTAAATAAATCTTTCATAAAGTCCTAACTTAAAAAAAAAAATAGCTAATCTTATATTTGACCAATCACTTGTCTGTTATTCTGTATAAAGTGAGATTTTTACAGAAAGTTAATAGGAAATATGTGAAACAATTTGGCGATTAAATTATATAAGTTCAATTAGTTTCATAATTTAATTCCTATAGTAAAACGTCTGCGCCTTCGAAGACTAATTTAATCCTTGGAATAAGACATGAGAATTATTATACAAATTTTAGATGGTATGTTGCGCAATTAACTACATTACATTGTTTAGTTATTTTTTGGGGATAATGTATATTGTGTAAGAAAGTGCAATGATTATAATCAAAAAAAGTTTGTCATATCTACTAGTGTTTTATATACTTTTTGTTTTTATTGTACTGATAAAAAAAAATAACTATTTTGTTTTGAACAACATAAACTTGAAATATGTGCCATTTATGTAAGATGAGAAACATTGTTTTTTAACTTTTTTTTTACTTATATTAGATCATCGACTAAACTCAGTGAAATTTAAATCGCCGGTTAGGTAATTAATCGGCGAATGATATTGCTGCTTTGTGTTTTGAAAACTAATCAAAATTGAGAGATTTACTATTATTTGTGATATTGTTTAGGTTTCAATCTATGTTCCACTACTTTTGCTCTCTGTTCACAAAATATCAATGAATCGAAATTGCAGTTTGCGATTTGAAAATTGAGCATGTGTTATTTTTTGCTAAATGTTTTAATCAGTGTGCTAGTTCCTCTTGTCGTTATTTTTCTCTGAAAAACTTTCTTTTTAATCAAAATATGTTTTGAGAGTATTTTTTATTAGCTTGTGACTTATAACACTTAATATAGTTTTTAAGTTCTTTTATATTTTACAAAATTCTGCTTTCTATTGATTTTAAACTGCAATATGTTCACCTTTCTGTGTATTAATGCTTATTAGTTATTGATTGTTTATTTTTCTATGCAAAACATTTAATTGCGAAGGCAGTGCTAACTTTCATCTAGTGTTGAAGCTGAGTTTATAATCCTATTATCAATTATCCTTTTAGCAAACATTTTGTGTATAAGATTTACTTTGCGGTTTCTCTGTGTAGATTGTATTTACAGAAATAACTTTTTATTTATGCTTCTATGTGACTGAAAATACAATGCTTTTAATTATTTTTATTAACCACAAATCTATTATTCAGACTGTGTATAGAAATACATTAAGAATATGTAAATTTCTACAAATTCTGGTTCTTAGTATTAATAAGAATTTAGAACAATTAACTATATTAATGTAAAGTTAAAATCGTAATAATACAAGAAACTGATTATAAATAAATTATTTATTAAATCCACAAAATTAGGCGATATTTGTTTAAATGCATACACAATCAATTCTCTATATAAAGTCTGATTGCTTATCAAAGGCGAAAGATTTGTGTATATGGAAATTCTGCATTAAATTTCTGTGGCTTAACCCAATTTTTTTTTTATCGAAATTATTATATATTTTTTTCATTTTTAAAATGCTTGCTGTTAACGTATGGCTTTATGAGTCCTATACATGAATTAAACATAAATCCATGTCATAAAACTCACTAAATTTTAAATATTTGTTATTGCTTTTATTTGAAAAAGCTCTCTGAAGAAATAAATGCTTAATTTAAAAATATAACGTTCACATTTAAAGTAAAAGCGTGCAAATGAGTTTTATTATTTATAGTATTGTGAACGGAACAAACAGTTTATCTTTATTTATTTTATTTTACTATAACTCTAATATTGTTATTGTTTATTTCTTTCTCCTCTCCTCTTTGTAATCCAAATACATTAAGACAATTGATATTGACATTAAAACAATGATATAATGTTACATTAATCAGTTTATAAATGACTGTATGAAGATATTTAGTTATAACTTTTTAAATATGTAACAGAACAATTATAAAATTCTGATTTATTTTGTGCATAACTCAGTATAATATGTATTAAAACAGTTGAGGAGCAAACATTCAAAATCTGTTTTGTTCGAAAAATTAAAAGATTACTGAACATCACTGAACTTGCTCCAGAATTTCGACAGAATTAAACTATATGATTAATAAGAAATGCGTTTTGTCCAATTGAAATTAATTTGCAACAATTGAGATTGCAACTAGTAAAAGTTATTTGCATTTTACTGCCAATGATTGTAATGTGACAAAATTCGTTTCGAATGTTGGTCGTCAGTTATAGTTTTCTGAATGAATTTTTGTTGAATACAATGACGAAAATGGAAGTGTGTATAGCTTGTGTCTTCTATATAATCCTGTAAGTACTTTTGTTGTTTCACCTGTACGATGAAAAAATAAAACTGAACAAAGGTAACAATTCCGTAGTTGTATGAAATAAAAAAAAGTGTTGACTTAGAAAAGTGATAGCTGGTGATGTGTTTTTACACTTAAAAACCTTTTGTTGACTGATAGGATCTGATTCGTTTGTACATAATTGATTGGTAACCGATTGTACAGCCATGATATGTAGATAATTTTCCACTTCTGCAAATTTTTTAGCAAGAGTGCGCAAGTCTTTCTAACTGTACAGATGAAGGAGACGAGAAATAACAATGTAAGATCCAGCAGTGCCAAGGAATTTGTTGCAGTGTCTGTGATTCAATCCACTGTATGATTATCAGTGTCAAAGTTTTTTGAAAAGTTCCTGTGTGATTTCTTTTAAGGATTGGGTCTGACTGTGGTATTTGTTCTTTTGTTTAATCAGCTATTTTTGTGACGAAATGTGCTTGCATTGTTAAATTATGATGTGGTGTCTCTTTTGCATTTTAAAGCAATGTAGATATTGTTATGCATTGGCTGATGACTGTTAGAAATGTACATTACCAATTATTGGTTTATTAGGTTATAAATAAAAAAAATAATAATAGCTTTTTTTGTACTCATTTAAATTGTGCCACATTTCAATAACGTAATTTAAAAAAAAAAGGTAAATGTAGATTACTTTAATGGAAAGGTGTTAAATTTTTGTACACAATATTTTTGGGAACATTCATTGTTCATAATATATCAACTTATAATAAAAACCTCGTTATCTAAAAAAAAATCAGGAGGCTCGATAGCCTAGTGCAGGGGTCGGCAACCTATTGAAACAGAAGAGCCAAAAGTTACAATTTACAAAATTTCCCAGTTTTTAAAGAGCCACTAAAAATTTTCGTTTCAATATTTGCTTATATATATTTGATTTAAAATTAACGGCTTTAAATACGGAATAATATTTATTCATATAAAAACACAAATGTAGATAGTTACATCAATGGGAGCATTGGCTTTGCATGCCTTTTGAAAGTTTGATTAAATCTGGCTTATAACTTGTTGTTTTAAGTTTCAAGCACGACTCTAGATTTTTATTTGTTAGTAGACTTCTAACTTTACTTTATATTATATTCATGCAAGAGAACGCTTGCTCGCACGAATATTTCGACCCGAAGATCGTCAGCACTCCATATGCCAACTTTTTCACCTCACTGTAGCATTCTGGAAGACTTCCATGCGCCGAATACGAGAGCCTCAACTCACGGAATTTCTTTTAGAGCTGTCCACTTGTACTGCGCGATGTTGATGCATTTCTGGACCTCCAACTCTTCCAACTTGCTCTTGAGTTCTGTGAACTTGCCACTCCACAAGTCTTTGGTTTTCAAATCTAGCAATTGCATTTGGAGCGATCCATCATCAATTCCAAATGGCTCAATGTTGATCTTATTTGTATTTGTGTTTAGAGGATTTACTATGCACGCGAGAGTACTTTTGTTTGTTTTGAATTGCTCGAATCTCTCAGCGAATCCATCTTTCGTGTCTTTTAAAGCTATGCTGAAGTAATTCGTGTCAATAGTTGCCTTGGTCTTATCGCGATATTGCTTCAGATTTTTAAAATGAAGTAATTTACCGCTCTCCATGTCTTCAACAAAAAGAAGTAATTTTTTTCCGAAAAAAACTACTTCTTCAAACAAGGCGTAGGCTGGGTTGCCCTTTCCTTTTGCAGTTTTAGATTTGTTCATTTAGTTTCATTGTGGTATCTACCGATACCACAATGAAACTAATTGTGGCTATTTGTAATTAACGATTATGAAAATAGAAGCTATTGAGAAATTAGGCACTTAAAAATATATTTTCTTATTTTTTAAGGGTTTTGATAATAAATTATTAATTTTTTTGTATGGAACTGGAGAGCCGCAACTTTACATCAAAAGAGCCGCATGCGGCTCGCGAGCCGCAGGTTGCCGACCCCTGGCCTAGTGGATTGCTAGTTCGAGCCCGTGCGATGGACTTGACAAAGACAAGTAAAAAAAAAGTAGTGGTCTTGTGATCGAAGGGTTGCCAGCTTCGCTTCAAAAATACTAGAAAGTCGTTCAGAACATCCAACAAAATATATCGGCATGTTTACGGGACTGGTGCACGATAAATCTCATCGAGGTCAAAAGTCATGTCGCCTATTAAAGGTGTGGGTGCCAGCTCAGGTGTTATCCTCTTAATCTGACCATGGTTCCCGGGTCTTTCCTTCGGGATAGGCGACAAATCGTCGCTAATAGCCCAATGCGGAACTCTAGTGCGGCGTTAATTAACCAAACCTAAAGAAATCAAAAATATTAAGTAGAAAGCATATCTCCAACTATTAATCAGCCAATAGGATAACTAACTACCTGTGTGCGACATAACATATGAACAGTTTTTTCACCTGTAAAATTCGTGTTCTCTGAGATACGGAGATTTTCAATTCTAAGCGTCGCATATCAATAATGCAAATCATATAACGCAAATCAAGGGATTGCTATTATAATTTGATATAAAATATTTTACATCACACATTTGTAATAATAAAAAATCTATAAGTTTATGAAAACATTCTAACAATGTAAAGAAGTTCTTACTCTTAACAGTCCACATTTGGCTTAGTTACAGGATGAGTGTGTTCAAATCTGTAATTAAAATGACAAGTCACAGGTCTTGTATGCAAACGTAAAAACTTTCCAAGTAAACACACTTATGAAATTTTTAGTGTACATTTTTATTCTATTGCTTGATAATAAATTAAAACGAAAAATATTTAATTTTATTTATTTTTTCCATATGTGTAAACCAAAATAAATTATTTCGATTCTATGCCAGCAGTTAATACGCTACGAGACCGCTTTAATACTTAAAATTCTCTAAATACTCAATAGATGTCGCTACTAAATAATTTAAAGAAATGGCGAGTTGAGAGAAAGGAACAAATAACAGTTGTGTGCAACTCCCAATTTATTACTCCATGGGCCAGGATTTTTTTTAATATTAATAGCAAACAACAACCATTAATTAAATACAATAACATTTAAATGTTCTGATTGCCTGCTTTAAAACTATTTCAGGAATTCGTTTATGATTTTCACCAGTGGCGTAGCCAGGATTGTCCGAAGGGGGGGGGTTCATAAATTATTTTTGGTCCGATCAAAACCAAATAATTTTTTTTATTAATAATTAATTTGAACAATTTTTAACTAATAATATGGAACAGATGTAGTATAGGACATTTGGCGCGTTTTTGTTTTTGGCGACGAAAAATTGCCGTTAAACAGCTCTATGACGTCATAGGATTGCCAGATTGAAAGTCGCCACAAGAATCGGAACATACCAACAATGTGAGGTGGGGTTGCCATACTATAAATTTATCGCCCCTATAAAACACGCCAAAAAAAAACCTTGCGAGCCAAATGTCCTATACTACATCTGTACCAATAATATTAATTAATCACTTTAATTAAATTTAATTAATAATTTGAATTAAAATTAATTAATAATTTTAATTAAATTTAATTAATAATTTGAATTAATCCTTTTAATTAAATTTAATTAATAATTTTAATTAAATTTAATTAATAATTTGAATTAATCCTTTTAATTAAATTTAATTAATAATTTGAATTAATCATTTTAATTAAATTTAATTAATAATTTTAATTAATAATTTAAATAAAATGTAATTAATAATTTGAATAAAATGTAATTAATAATTTGAATAAAGTTTAATTAATAATTTTGAATTAGCAATTTTAATTAATAATTTTGAATTAGTAATTTTAATTAATCTTATTTTTAAGTAATAACTTTAAATTAGTAAATTTAATTTATGATATTTTTTAATTTAAGCAGTAGTTTTAAATTAAAATTCTAATGAATAATTTTAATTAATTAAATATATATAAATAATAAATAAAATATATATTAAAAGCTTAATTTTCGCAGGTGAATCTTCAGTCATTTCCTAATTTAAATTACTAACAAACCTGGCTGACATTTTACAGGTATTTAAGTCTGCTAGATATTGATGGTGGGTCCGGATTGAAAAAGTTTTAAATTAGTAATTTTAATTAATATAATAATTTTTAAGTAGTAATTTTAAATTTGTAAATAATTCTTTATTATATAATTAAAAATAACAGAATAATAATCATTATTTTCTGGTTAATTTTATCATGCATGACTGTGGCGTGACATGGGGGAGGAGGTTTCATTGGTTGCGTGACGCAGCAAAACGGTGCATTGCGGCAAAATCGTAACGAAAAATGGCGTTGCTCTTAAAAAAAATCAAATAACTGTATAAAACATATATTATTATAAAAAAAACATTGATTTGTAGAATCTGTAAAGCGGGAAAAATTCTTGCCTAAACATCAGCACGAGATGCAGCGCCGCAGGAAAAAAATCCAGAAAAGGTTATGAACACAGATTTAAACGAGAATCTGTTGACCCCACCCTTCTTAAATAGAGCCAACTTTTCCATTATGTGCCCTTCGTATTTATAATAGTTGAATATAACTTTTTAATAATCCCCCCATAAAATTTTTCAAATGAATGTGCATCAATCTTGGGAATAATCAAAACCCAAATTTAAAAAAAGCGGAAAACTGCGTTTCCGTGTGAAAAGTAACACGTCCAAGTGTCAGAAAACTAATTTGTAAATGTAATTGAATAAAATTTGTAAATGAATAAAAAATTAGTTAGTTTTGGGTATTTTCAACGATAATCTCAATAAACAAAAAATATTTTAATAAGAAAAGGAGTACATACTTTAAACATATCAGCTAATTTTTTGCACGATGCTCCTTCCTTTTGTCTTGAATCTTCCAATAGTTTATGTTTTGATGACAGCAAACCGTGAAAATGACAATTCATAAACTTAGCAAGCACGTGCAGTACTGGAGTGATTTTCAAATTCAAATGGCAAATGAGAGATATACAACCTCTTAGAAAACTGATTTTTGAGAAGAGGAAAAATAAAAGAACCCATCGAAAGTTCTGGAAGTTTCTATTTGAAACTGGTAAAAACTAAAAAAAAAATATTTTTATAAAAAAAAACAAAGGAAACGCACAGCGTCAACATTACACAATTTTGTGATTGGTTAATCACAAAACGAAACAAAATAACAAAAAAAAAAAATCCTAGACACGAGACGATAAATTTATATGGGACTGGCGCGCCAGTCCCATATATTCAAAGCGCCATGGCGATTCGAATGTTAGCTGGAAGAAATTTTACATTGTGGAAGGCAAAACCAATAGGATTATATGAAACAAAAGAGATTTTCGAATAAAAAGGAGAGGATTTTAATTTAGACAATCACACCTAACACAATTAAAAGAGAAGTTATTTTAATAAAAAGAACACTGTGTGACGTTCGCATAAAGAGCAACGCCATATATTTTAAAATTCTTTAAATGATAATCTGAACGTTAAAACATATCATATAACTTTGACAATAAAGAACAACAGAATGAGCAGATGCGATCATTTTTTTAGGCGCCTGCTGAAAATCTGAAAACATTGCTCCTTATATTAAACAATTTATTATATATTTAAAATGTGGGATTCTTTTTTTTAAGGAAACGATGCCACAGTTAAAAATTTTTTTCGCTTGACGCAATAAAAAAATACAATGAAATTTATAAAACAGTTCCGCCACCGGAGTTGTGTCGGCTACAGACTACATTAGTCAACTCCATCTGGAGCCTTAGCGTCATATCGGTCGAAAGTGTGCAGTGAACTCTGAAACCAAACACACGAATTTAAGTTTAATTTTACAAGTTGGACAATTTCTAATTTTCCCTTAAATAACCTTGGTGTTTTTGCTTTCATTAGTTAAAAATATTAATTTTCTTCAGACATAAATTTTCCCAACTCGGGTATTTTTAAACCTTGAAATTCCCAACTTTTAGGGTTTCCAAATTATTGGGGGGGGGGTTGGACTCCCCCCCCCCCCCCCCGGTGCGACGTGCCTGCACCCAAGACAATCATACAGACCAACTACCCCATTGTCCCGTCCCCCCATAGAAAGTCAGGAGATACATGTGGGTTTGACCAGGAAATGCGACGTGTGTTTTCTCTATAAAAATCGGAAAAAAAGAAGATTTTTTTTGGCACTTGTCATTTTTCAAAAAAATAATTTTGATCTGGCTATGGGGGGGGGTTCTAACCCAAAGTAACCCAATGCTGGCTACGCCACTGATTTTCACAGATCACAATCCTAAGAACACCTGTCAGTGGTCTGATTTAGAAAATTTAATACTATAGGCACAATAGCACTGATGGAAGCTCCCTCTTGAGCAAATAAAAAGCCTAGTAGAATGCGAAACATCGCACATTAATTTTATTCATTTAAAAAACAAGATATAAATTTTTTGAAAAATTGCAAGAACAATAACGAATTTTTCAAAGTATCGAAAACTTTTGCAGAATTTATATATAATTAAATAAAAGATGGGGCCCCTAAATAGCATATGCAAGTTAATATGTCTAATAGTAAATCAGGCCCTGCTTGTCAGTGATGAACATTATGAAGGGGATCACTATATAGTGGAGGTCTTTCGGGGTTTACAACCTAAATTTGAACATGATATTCCCTTACAAATTTACCAAATTTGGTTCTAGATTTTTTTTTTTTGGAAGTAAAAGAATACTATATGTTTTTTTATTTAAATTATTTTAAATAAAAATAGTAACTACTTGATTATTACTTTTTGTAATCAATGCATCAATAACTTTATTTGATGACATATAATTCATTTGTAAACTCGGGATTATGAATAACGACTGCTAATCGATTGTCTTATGTTCTGATAACCGGTTGTGCAATGTTTCTGGTTACGTTACATCGTCCGCGAGCTGCAGATACTACAGGGGGATAATTACAGCTAGGTATTCTCCCAAAAAAAGTAGACTATAATGGGGCAGTTGAATTGGGGGCGGGGGGAGCTTAATAAGGGGCTTGCGCCTCTTATTTAATAAGAGGCGCACGCCTTTTACTAAATATTCTTAAAATCATATACTTTTTAATTCTTTTAATTAAATTTATATTTAAGGGTAATTAGATAAATATAAAGGTCTGTAAAATTATTCTCTGCACTAAGAAATAAACTTAGTAAAGCATTACTAAAACTGAAATAAATAATAAATTGTTGAATATATAATTTTGATGCAATAAAACTATTAGAAATTTAACTTTATGTAAAACATATTTTCCTAGTATTTATACTAATTCGCTTCATTGAAATTTAATTTAATTTATATGTTATTCAAGATTAAACTTAGCTTCGACTTGTTTCTATACATAAACATTCTTAGTGTTACTGACTTAATCATGTATAGCAAAAACAAACATTTTAATTAGAGTCACTGCCAATTGATTAACATAATTACAAAATCCCATTTCATTAGGAAAGATTTTATGATTTGTAATTGACTTTCAGAATATAGAAATATTTACTTACTTGAAAAACAGTAAAATATGCTGATGTAAATAACCTCCTACATTTGTTATTATTATTAAAAATATTGCTTCCTAAATTTACCGTCTTACTTCTGAAATAAGAAGCTGGTGAAATGGAAGCAGTTCGATCTCATCAATTAGGGATTTTTTTTCAAGTAGTCCCCTACGACCCCCCCCCCCCCCCAAATTTTTCTCTACACTTTATTCCCCAGGGGACAAATCAGGGATGTTTTTAAAACTCGAAATTCCCAACTTTTAAGGACTTCAGTTTATTGGGAGGGGGAGTGGGGGGGGGGGGGGGGGGGGGAGTCGACCGGAATAAAACCGCAAATCACAGACTAATAAAACGAGGCCAAATATGTTCAGACTCTCGGCGCTTTAAGTACAAGTGCTGTTTGCACGGACTTATTCGATAATGGGGCCCTGTAAAAAGGAGTGGGCCCGGGCCCGTTGAAGAAGGGGCACTGTTTACACATATGCATAAGGATAAAGGAATCCAAACAGATAATTTCAGTGAAATGTTTAGTAAAATTAAAATATGTTAAAAAGAAACAATTATTTCTATTCCTCCCTTTTCTAATTTTTTGGAGTCGAGGGGGCCACAAATGGACCCAAGACAAGGGGGCCCAGGCGGCAACTGTCCATTTTCCGCCCGTTAAATCCGCCACTGGTTTCACCCACCCATCCCAGCGTTCCACGGACGGCCAATCAGCAAATCGAATCTCCAGTGCAGCTAAAACAAGAAAATTCATTTCGGCTGTACATTCTCACTAATGCAGTGCATTAGCATGGGGAGGAACCTCCTATACTACGTAGAGGTTGCCATGGCAACGATGCAGCCGATTTCGAATTTCGCTTTTTGGCTGCAGTTTTGATTGAAGGAGTTTTCCCCCCTCCTGAATTGTGCATTACGGTAACCGGCTTGCTATTTATTCGAGATTTTGTTTACTACCGTAGAAATTTCATTTTCAATTCTAATCTTCATTTAAGAAAATTAGTAAAATATATACCTGATTTTAGTTTTAAAGATGCAGCCGGCTGTACTTGCTGTAGTGGACGAGCCGCCATTGATGGGTACACATTGATACAGTAAATCAGATTTTACATTTTGAAATGCCAGATTATACTTATTTTGTTATACTTCAAAACTATACTATTACTTCACATTTAGCACTGTTTAAATACGGGGTGTGATTTCTATGGCAGACCCGGCCTAGGGATCCCCTATTTTGAGTATACCAAATATTAATAGTTATGCAATTTTATAATAATATATTTTTATCATTGCCTTTTGAGATATGAAAAAAAATATTATGTGATGTTTTCCTGTGTTCGAGGTTATTTCTTAAAAAACGAGATTCCTCAAATACATTTTGCCTATAGTACCAATAATTTTCTAAATAGTTTAGATCGGGTCCTGTTTAAATGTCTATCCTTATGATTTTAAGTTAAGGAGACTATTAATCTTTTATCATTATATAAAATACAGGGAGATCGAATGTGAATTTAATTTTTTTTCGGAATAAAGAATAAGTTCGCGGTTAAAATCCTAATCACATTCTAGATAGATGAATCCCTTTCCAGCATGCTTTCCAGTGTCAACTTGTCTGATGTCTATTTCTAGATTTCGACCATTTATCTTGAGATGGAGTGCATGCATTATATCATTTTTTTTTTATTCTAGTCCTATTAAAATCAAATTAATAACAATAAAAATGTTCCACTTATTATCTGAGCTTAAAATGGATTGGCCGCAATATTCTTCAACGATATTGCCTATACGATGCGACCCAAAAGCCTCATCCATTATGCGGGACCTTTTTGCAGCTACTTTACGGCTGATTTTTTCCACTAACTAAAAAAAAAAAAACATTCGAATGATCTGTGTACAATAAATATCTTTAACTTTTTTCTTTGACGACATCTTTCTTAATATGAAAGTTTAAAAAAAAATGGATAACAAATCTGCATTTTGCAGATTCCATCTATTAAATTATTTGCATATCTTTCTCAGATCATGATATTCTGGTGATCAAAGCATAGTACTCTTGATGAAGGGTCATGAGTTCAATTCCAGGTTTGGTAAATCGAAGACTCACCTCTTACTGGCGATGAGTAGAACGTTCTCACTTTGATCAAATAACAGTGTGGATATTTGGATAACGGGATGTTCAAATGTTGTCCTCTTCAGCTTGTCAATCTCGCCTCTTTATTCTGATGTTCAGACTTGTTCACGTTTAAAATTACGATTTCAATATCTCCTTTCTGAATAAATACCGAATCTTCTTTAGTGTCTATTGTGCAGCTCTGGCGCGACGTTAATCGATTGGTTTAATTAACGTCGCACTAGAGCTACATAGCGGGTGGTTTAGAATCCATCCGAAGGAGAGGGGCGTGTAGCTCCGAAGTACCGCCATCGGCTAGCAAACAGAGGGTAGTGAGTTCGAATACGGCTGATACCAGAGACTTGACAAAAATGTTAAAATGCAGTGAACTTGCGATCGGTTGCCAGATTCGCAGCGAAGTAACAATACGTCGTCCGAACGTACCTCCAATTTCTAAGGCGAGAACACGGGACTGGTGCACGTTAAATATGGTCGTCCAATGTCCTGACGCCTATTAAGGTTCCGTAGGGTGCCAGCTCAGGCGTTGTCCTCGTCATCTGACCATGGTTCAAAAATACGAGGCATTGTTCCCGGGTCTTTCCTTCGAGATAGGCCCCTAATCGTCACCAAAAGCTCAATGTCAGATCTAGTGCGACGTTAATTAACCAAACCATTCCGAAGGACCCGAGATCCATGGACAAATGACGAGGATAACACCTGAGCTAGTACCTAAAGCAACATGACATAGGCATGCAAACATTGGACCACAACGGATTCAACGTGCACCAGTCCCCTATACTTTACGGCCGATGTTTTTTTTTTTGCGGACGTCGAGGAACGAAACTGGCAACTTTCCGATTATCAGATCGCTGCACACACACCCGGAATTAAACACGTGCTAGCTTCTGAATCGAACACAATTCATCACCGATACCGAGTCCGATGCCCTCAGTATTCGGTCATCTCCCGGCATGACATTAATTTAGCCAACTAAAATATTTCTGACCTTAATTGCTGTCACGAACCATTCTAACTATCACTTTGATTAAAGAAAACGATTCTATAATAAGGTATAGATGATATTTAATTAGCTTATGAAACAGGAATGATGGTACGCACTACGTATATCAGTACATATAAACTAATCACGGCAAAAAAATGAGATCATAACAAAAAAAAAAGAACTTTCACTTCTATACGAGTGCTAAAAAAAAAAGAACCACCCTTGAGGGCAAAACCAAAGAATTGCACTTTCGCTTCCTGTTCCTGCAACCACAAATAACCACCTTTTAAACACAAAGAGAATCTCAACCCTATCAAAAAAATCAAATTTCCTCACTCAATTACATCGATATCATCGACTAATTTTCACTCTTCACCGGAACACTTCAATCCTTCCGATGAAATACAAAACCACCATACATCATGATCCGTGCTTCCAGCCATCTCTTAATACCTGTTGTTAAGATACATCATTTTTTTTTTGTGTATGTTGGCTACCTCGCTTACGCAGGTATTGATTAAAACTTTACTTCGTTCCCCTATGTTCTTTTTCTTCCCTCCCCCCCCCCCTGGGTAATGTAGAAAAAGAGTATTGTGGTAAGAGAGCTATTCGGCAGAACGTTGACACCAACCAACCTATACTATGGGCCCCTTTGGGTGATTTGTCTCCTGGCGGTTTTTGATCGGAACAAAAACAGTTGGGCTATGGTTGACCAGGAAAGAACAGCCCCAGAATAAGATTGATTGCCGGTAGGGCTCGAAAGCATTAATTTTTATTTCGATATTGAAGGCAGCATGGGAGTTGGCCGGGCTTTTTAAGGGAGGAATTTGTCGTTTGATTATTTCTGTTCCGTAAGAAATATAATTGAACTTTTCCCTCTTTGCGAAAGTCGTAAAAGTGAGATTGAACGCAGGTGAAATTTTAGAGCCCAGATGAACTTTTGGCCTTTGTTATGTTTACATGGTCGCTGAAACCGATGTTTTAGCGCTACTGAAATCCAGACTATTTGGGGTCGTAATAGCTTTTTGGGCATGACATTAAATTTGGAATGAGAGGGTCCTAGTTGGTTGAATTAAGGTCACACTAGAGCTGCATAGCAGGTGTTTGGCGACGATTCGGGGGAAAAAATACACGGAAACACTGCCTCGCCTTCGTAATTTTGAACAATAGTCAAACGAAGGGAATTACACCTGATCTGGGAACAAAGGACTCAGGGAACTCAAGTCCCCCCCCTCATAGGATTTCAAGTCAAAATTTTCTACCAATAACCCAAATAAGATTTCAGACACAAAATTTTTATTTCATACAATTTATGAAAATTATGTTAAGAGGACTTGGTACCCCAAAATTTATTTTCTATAATTTGATATATTATTAAATATTTTTGTGATGACTACATGTAAACTGTTCAGGAAAGAAGATTTAGCAGAATTTTTTTTTGAAATTTCTTAAAACTTTTTCAAAAATTAAATTTTTGTTAAATTTTTCGAAGATTTAAGGCATTTTTCAAAATGCTTCTTCTCCTTCAGATGTTATTTTTTTGTATCGAATTTTTTTTGTAAGCTGTATTGATTTATGCTTAATAACTTTAAGGATCGGATTTTGCATAAGTATTTTAGTTAAGGAGAAAAAAAATAATTAGTAAAAATCGGCCATTTTTTTCCAAAAAACTCTAATTCTTAAACATTTTATTTTTTTAAATAAATTGTTTTTAATATTTTTTTAATTCCATCCCTAATTCTATTCAATACACTCTTGTGTACAGGTTAAAAAAAATTCACAATAATTCATACATATTTGTTTGAGTTTTAGTATTTTAAGTAGGTGTATGTTCACGAAAACAGCAAGCTGAGATAAACGCATTTAAAGATTTCAGTAAATAACATGTAAAATTTCTAAAAACACAATAAAATTACTCACTGTCAAGCAAATTTTCATTCTTGTAATACATTTTTGGCAAACCACTAACTACTGAACATTATGAAACAAAAATTGACTGCAGATATTTATATAATTTGCTTTAATGTTGAGTGTAATGCAGGGAAAACTGAAATTTTTTTAGTGGTTTTATACATGACACTCACTGTAAAATTAAAGCACCCTACAGCATAAGTTACTCCTTATTTATTCTTAAATTACTTTTTCTCTTTATGCATTGGATTATTTACAAGTTTGAGTGCAAAATCCCTGATAAGGCGGCGTATAGCAAAATAAGAGATTTTGCAGTACGTCGCATTTTCCTCTATTGTCACAGAGTTTCAGTAAATTAATTTCCCGCCTGACCCTAAAGATTTTGAAGACTTTTACATAGTATGTATAATTCTTAGTTGTATACACATACAAAATTTGACAAAAAAACACTGACTCGCTTTTTGTTTACAAATGTATCTTTGGGATACCTGAACTAGTTGATGGCGTGTACATTTTCGTTGTTATTTTGCGTTTGGCAGGTAACACATCTTTATAACAGTCCTGTAGAAGTAATCCTTTGATACATCGACATTATTTTGCTTAGATGTACCCATTTTTACATTCGGTTTATGACTTTCACTATGTAACACATTGGATAAGGAGTGAAGAAAACGTTCATAATAGGATTAATATTTATTAAATCGTTTTGAAACTTTGGGAAAACATGCTAGAAGGTTGAAGCGTTATTTTAAACCAATAATTTTTTTTTGACATTTTCATCGATTTTGGGGTACCGAGTCCCCTTTCTAATTTTAAATAATAATAAAAGTGTTAATTTCTTAAGAAAGTCATGCGAATAATTAGGTAATAACTATTTTTTGATAATTAACCATTACTAATTAATAACTAATTGCTAAGTAATGGCTAATTACTAATCACCATTACTGCTAATTATGATTTATTTTTTATATTTTGTAAATATTTTGAGAATGGAACTAGATGAGCGCTCCCCCCCCCCCCCCCCCAATATTTTTTGAATTTCTACGCCATTGCTATGAGCGAAATAATCTGGTCGATTCGATCAATTGGTAGGTCTTGTAGGCCTCTCATTCCTAATAAGCTGACGGTCTCTAATACTAAGTGATGTCATTCCAGTAAGAATCTTTTAAATTCGTCTCACCTCCAATTCGATTCGCCTTGCATTTAGAAGCGCGAGCGCTGCAGGGTTAATCCATTTCTTGTATCAGACTACTATTGTTTAACTTAAAATAAATGCTGACAATATGTAATGTTTTGTTATTTTTTTTATATAAAATTTAAACTTTTATAAATATATAAACAAGCTCACTCGGAATTAGAAGAATCAGTTGAAGAATTTTGAAGTAAATACGCTTTTAAAATCGGTCCGGATATAGCGCTCATAGGCAGAAACTTGCTTGACACCAAAAGTATCGATAATTCAGAGTGCCATGACTCCAAGGGGATCTACCATCGTGTTGTGAAAAATAGAGACACGTCCACTACGTTGGTCACTAATACACTTACCCTCTGATCCTTGTGTTGCGAGCGGGGAGGGGTGGGGGGGGGGGGGGTTAGTCACATTAGAACATACGCTGACCTGTTTAAACGCTATAACTACGGTTTTATTCTCGTAGTCATGGCGAGTGAGTGCTTAAATTGAAGAGAACGAAGAGTTTTATAATTCCATTTGAATGGTTGACATTTTAAACCGTTTGTGTGAACAGTGTGTGGAGTGGAAATTGACGATTTGTCCAAAATTTGCTCAATATTATGGCTCAATTCAACTGTGGCATAGGAAACTTAAACAGTTCTAAAGAGAAGATCAATAAGTTTAAAGTTATGGCAAGTGCAGAGGAGAGATCTAGAGTTAACCGAAGAAGCAAGAAGCCCAAGCAGTCGCGCATACAAAATATTCATGAACCGAATACGATGGCTGTACGATTTAAAAAAAAATATTAACAGATAAAGCATTTTATTTTGTCAACAGTAAAAACTATTCGAGTATTCGATTTCTGTTCATATATATTTAACCATGGCTCTTGACCATGTTTATAACATTGCATTTTCCCGCTCTTAATTTGCTTTGAGACTTCGCAAACATTTGTTCCTTTACAACAAGCAAATAAGAAGTTACAATAACAGATAGATATAAATTCGCAATTTAAATTGTTGTTGATTTAGTAGGTTTTCAATACCTAGGCATCTTCCATAAACTTCCGGGACTGTTTTCCAACATCTTCCAGTGTCAGCGCGAACCGAATGAACCCACCCAGCAAGCGAACAACAGCGCGATACATTCCAATTGTTTTGCAAAAGCTGTTGGACGGTTTCACTGATCCAGCATTCCACTCTGTGTTTAACCGAACGCAGAGTGACTCAAACAAGATGCCAACGAGAATGTTGTAAAGTTCAGGGCATGGAAATCAACGAAGGTAACAGTTACCGAGGTTAGGTGTGAGGAACAATCCGCGAAGCTACAAAGTGAAACCCCTCAGAAGCAAAACAATTAGAAACATTCCAATCCATGGTTAGTTGAGAATCAGTTAACGGAAATTATTTAGCACGTTTTCAGTAGAGGGATATATTAATTACTTTTGAAACAAACTCTTTCTAAACTCTACCTATTTATTATATCTCGGGACAAGGCTAGTAGATAATTATACTGCCCTATAATGTTCAGTTTTTCCAGTCCTTCAGCCGCCCGTCAACAGAAGCGGGAGTTATAATATCGTATCATAGTTGCTAATCACTGCGACAGATTAACGCGCATTAGTCTCCTCTACTAGTACCGTCACACAATTTTTTTATGGGGGGAGGGGGGGGGGGGGGTTAAAACAAGACATTTCCTTACTTGAACGATTCGAAATTCCCAACATAACAATTAGAAATTTAGAACTTAATGGCGTCGGGTGCCAGTTCAGGTGTTTGTCCTCGTTCTCTGACCATAGTACAAAAATACGGGGTATTGTTACCGGGTCTTTCCTTCGAGCAAGGTCCCAAACCGTCGCCAATGCGCAGGTCTAGTGCGACGTTCATTAACCAAACTTAACGATTCGAAATTCCCAACTTAACAATTCGAAATTCCCAACTTAGCAATTCGAAATTTAGAACTTAATGGCGTTGGGTGCCAGTTCAGGTGTTTGTCCTTTTTATCTGACCATAGTAAAAAAATACGGGGTATTGTTACAAGGTCTTTCTCTCGAGCTAGGACCCGAACCGTCGCCAATGTGCAGCTCTAGTGCGACGTTCATTAACCAAACTTAACGATTCGAAATTTCCCAACTCAACAGAGCTAAAAAATCCCAGTTCCAACTTATCGACATTTTTCAACTTTTTTATTGATTAGGTAATATTAAACGGTTCACTCAAAAGTATTGATTTTGTTGCACGTATGTTCCAATGCAATGTTCGATCTGAGGTCTAATTTAATTTTAATCTTACAAGTTAGGAAATTTGTAGTCTTCCCTTGCTTTCATTTGCTAATAATATTAAATTTCTAAAGGCATAAATTTTTCCAACTTATGGATATTTTAAACTCGCAATTCTCAACTTTTAAGGTTTCTAGATTTTTTTTGGGAGGGGGGGGGGGGATACTCCCCCAAACCTCACGGTGCGACGGGCCTGCCCTCTACCCATCGAATGTTGGAAGACGAGAAGCGAACTTGTAACCTTTCGGTAACGAACTCAGCTCTCTTTATAGAAAGACGTGGAACCTACCGATTTCTAGTTCGAATGTTAAATCAAAATAGTAACTTTAATAAAAACATTCTGTTTACGGAAATGCAATCTTTAAATTAAATCAAAACTAAAACATGCAATTGCAATATGCAAATCAAATTAAAACGGGTAACTTTTTTTTAACCATATAATTTCCATAGTATTTAAAAAGAAATAATCATCCCGTTCGATATATTTTTTTTTCAGAATATTTAATTGAGCCTTAAGAAAGGACTTCACTTTAAAATTAAATATATGGAGCTATGTTGAAACTGCTGAAAAAAATCATTTAATTCTAATACAAAATTATTTAATTAAAATTTTAAAATAGACCAAGTAACATTTTAAAAAGAACTATTGAAAAGAACTAAAAAAAATTAAGCAATTACAGGTTGATACGTATACTTTTATGCATCACAAGAGGAATTAAAAAAAAAACTTTCTGAGACAATATAATATAACATTAAATGGACCATAACAGTTTAGGGATTCGAGCTTGAAGCATCAATAAAATAAGATAAAAAAAATCGTCGTTTAGAACTAAAAAATATTTTCAACCTTAAAACTACGCAATAAAAATACATAAAATTCAGACATGTTTCGGAACACACATCTCCCTTCATCAGCAGAAAATAAAAAGTTTATGTGCACAGCAATGAAAATAAACCTAGAATTGAAACTACTGCAGCCATAGAACAAAAACTATCTCAATCGGTTGGAGTTAACAATTGTGTGCCAACAAGCGGGAAAAAGTGGAACAAAACTTTTATTGCGTTGTTTCAACGTTAAATTTGTATTTTAACATCAATAAAATATTTAATTAACATTATGACATACATTGCTTAATTTAGAAAATTCAATTCTTCACTGTAAAAAAAAAGGTTCTTAAAAATGAGTACCTGAACCTACTCGTTTTTCCTTTTGTACAATTGCATCGTAAATGAGCGACGACGTATCCATATTTAGGCAATCGTACTTTCGTACAAATGAGCTAATATGGCTAATCTCAGCTTCTGTTCAAGCCATTTTAACAAAATGATCTGATAAACTGAAAATAGTGGTTCAGAAGATGGTTTTCCACATTATTTGATAATTATTGCTTATGTGGAAACTGAGTTATTACAACTCAATTATCTTACTTTCCATTCTTTTGGCACACCTTTTAAACAAGTCTTTTGTTTTTATCTGCTTCACATCGCCCTGGGGGTACAACGGATAAGGAACTGGACTGCGGTGCCTGAGGATATGGGTTCGATTCCCGGTAAGACTTGGTTGTAATTGTTGATATTTATTGAAAGTGATTTATGTAGGCAACCTACTGCATTTTTTATTCATTTTCTATGGCTATCGGCAGAATAGCACTATTAAAGGCCGGAAGGCCGCTTTCCTAAAAAATAGTATCGAAGAATAAAAAAAATATATCAGATTTAGTAATTTATTCATTAAATTGCAACGATTTTGGAAAAATTGATGAAAAGTTATGAAAATTATAAAATTATAATATATATCTATACTAGTGGAATTACAAGTCTGCGTATGATTGCTCAGTTCTTGGAAACTAATGATTCGATTATGATGGGATCTTGTAAAATCAAAGTTGCACTAGGATAAGAAGATCTTAATTTCAATTTTTCTTATCAACATCTTAATTAAAAGATAATTTGGCGATAATTTTTTTCTTTATGCATTTTTCAATTGAGGTGCATATCAAATTTTGCTAATGCTGATCTCATCATCAATTGGACTGATCTTAAAGAAACTTTGCAAACTTAAAATAATTGTCAACAAGAAGATTTTTCGCTTTAATCTGTGTTAAAAAGGAGACGAGTTGTTAAACATTGTTTATCTCATTTCCCATTTTTAGGAGGAGGCCTCCGTGGCCGAGCGGTTAAAAGCGTTCAGCTACTAATCCGAGGATTGGTGGTTCGAACCCGTGCAATGGACTTGACAAAGAAAAGTAAAAAAGTAGTGATCTTGTGATCGGAGGGTTGCCAGCTTGCTACAAAATACTAGAAAAGTCGTCCAGAACATCCGCAAAAATTAACAGCGTATATACGGGACTGGTGCACAATAAATCTGATCGGGGTCCAAAGTCCCGACGTCTATTGAAGGCGTTGGGTGCCAGTTCAGGTGTTTCTTCTCGTCACCTGACCATAGTTCTAAAATAACGAGGTGTGTATGAATGCGTGTGTGTTCCCGGGTCTTTCCTTCGAGATAGAACACGAATTTTAGCCATTTTTAGTTGGTTTGGTTTGGTTTGGTTTTGTTAATTAACGTCGCACTAGAGCTGCACAGTGGGCTATTGGTCAATCTCGAAGGAAAGACCCGGGAACACATACACATTCACACACACACTCATACATGCACCTCGTTATTTTAGAACCATGGTCAGATGACGAGGAAACACCTGAACTGGCACCCAACGCCTTCAATAGACGTCGGAACTTTGGACCCCGATCAGATTTATCGTGCACCAGTCCCGTATATACGCCAGTATAATTTGTTGGATATTCTGGACGACTTTCTAGTATTTTTGTAGCGAAGCTGGCAACCCTCCGATCGCAAGATCTCTACTTTTATACTTTTCTATGTCAAGTCCATTTCACGGATTCGAACCACCACTCCTCTGATTAGTAGCTGAACGTCTTAACAACTGAGAAACTGGGGCTCAATGTTTGTCTGGAAATAACTTTTTAATTATATCTATTTTGATATTTTTTTTTAATGAAAGAGGGCGATTCCTTGATGATTCCATTCAAAAGTTTTTTTTTTTTAATCAAATTTTTTTTTCTAGAAAAATGAAAAATTGAGAGCAGCATTTTTAAAAATTTAATTATTGCATGGACATTTTCAATCCCAAAGTGTATTTTTTCTTAATAATCCATTAATTGTAAAGAACAGACAGTTTTGTAAGTAAAAAAAATAAAATCCTTCTGTAAGGGGTTATCATGTGCTCTGTAAAATACCCGGAAAATTTACCATATCGTTGCTTTAGTACAATGTAAAAAAGGAACTTTAAAATGAGTATCTCGTTTTTCTTTAAGTATAGTAGTTATATTATTATTACGGGCGTATGCCATACTCAAATGCAAATAACCGTACTTTCTCAAAAAGTAGCAATCTGATTTTATATTGCTAATCTCAGCTTCTGTTCAAGTGATCCTAATGAAACTTGACAAACTTAAAATAGTAATTCAGAAGATGGTTTTCCACATCATTTGATGTCTATTGCTTAAATGGATACTGAGTAATTACAACTCAATTATCGTACTTCTCATTCTTTTGGTAAACTTTCTTTAAGATGTCTTCTGTTTATAACTTCTTAAAGTCGTACTTACACTGAATTGCGGTGCTGAGGATCTGGTTTCGATTTCCGGTAAGACTTAGTTGTAATTATCTATATTTACTGACCTGTTTTTTCTTTGTTCTTCAAAATATGTAACCTTAGATACCAAGATATAAATAGCATTCAACCTCACGAGGATAAAAAAAAAAAATTAAAAATATATTAAACTTACCAACCATCACATTCTTCTGCTACGAGCACTTTATACATGAATGGCTTAAAAATGAACGAAGTGTTTACAATGATTGATTACGAAATGGCGCTATACAAAAACAATCCAGTATACCGACCGAAGTAAATAAAAACAAACAGCACCCAACAATCAATTCAAAAACGAACCACAACATCATTTACATCAGCGAACCAAGCAGAGTTGTGTAGATCTTCTATTTGATCTGATCGCAGCTCAAACGCAGTCAACAGTAAACAAGACGCCCCACCAAACAAGAGCAGCTCATATAATATCCTGCAATTACAGGAATAAGCGAATGGGCAACTATAGAAAGAGTCAATGCGTTCGCAAAAGACAGTCTATTCTGATCAAATTTGACTGCACAGTTGTTCAGAAGATTTGTCGACTCCTCAATTTTGACCACAAATTTAAAAGTTAGCAATCGAGAAAAAAAAAAGGATCAAATGTAAATTTTTTAAAGAAATATTTATTTATTTGAAATATTTTTGTATTTGTATTTTAATTTAAATAACTTTGAAATACTTTTCTGTTTTTTTTTAGTTTCTTAAAAATATATACCGTAGAATCAGATGAATAGGTGTAGTTTTGCGAAAAGAGTTGTTGTGGCTTATAGCGTTACCCTGTTAAATGCAAAAATTATCTCTCTCTCACCAAATTTGGTTATCATAGCATTATTAGTTAATGGGATATTTGTTACATAAAACGTACACATGCAAACATCTACAAAGATATGCTATTTTGTTCAATAAATTTTCGAAATGGGTAGAAACTTTGGAAACTTGATCCGAATGAAAATCTTTATTTTTTTTTTATATTTCCTTAAGGGTAAAGGAAAGCCAATATGATAAACAAGAGTTATTCTCAAACTAAGATTCATTAAGGAAATATCATTCGCATTAATTTCATACACCTGTATTAAAAAAGATCATTGTCTAAATTAACAAAAACAAGATGGCAGAAAAACACACACTTTATTTCTGGATAACCTCATTACTTTATCTATAAATACTTTAAAATCTTTGAATGAAATGCTTTCCTTTTTTTTTAAATTCCTGTAACTTTTTAGTCCGTTTCTTGTAATTAGGCATCGTAGTTTTCAGAAATAATAACCCCAGGTGAAAAAGATATATTTTAAAAAAAAAGAACATTTCGAAACATTTTCCAGGAAATGTGGGCTCAATGTAATTTTGAAGTAATTTCATTCTTCACAACGTTGAATATTCTAAAACGATACTTCTACCGCACTGGATTGAACCTTAACTTAAATGTTATCCTCCACAGTTAAATACTACGATTAGGTGAGTTATTATTTTTGAATACTTCGTTTATGTCACCGAAGAAGTGAATAATATATAAATTCAATGTTAATTTTCAAAGATTCCTTTTTATTTTTTAAAAGTGGGTTTAAAAACATGATGTTTGACGTTCAAAGTCAACTGTCAACTTTCTCACAGTTAAAAGAAAATGTAAAATTACAATTGTTTTTATAAAAACGTTCACTTATTTTCTGGAAATATAATCGTATATTTTTGTTTAATTCTGAGGTTTTAATAAAAATAATTTTAATATTTATTTTTCTAAGGTAACCTACTTCGATAAGGTAAAATGGGTCAACAGTGGAAATCGTGGATCATAGATATCTGAATCAGAATAAAACAAATTTAAATAGCAGGTGTTCGTTTACGAATATAATAAATAATAAAAAAGTCGGCTTTTTAAAATATGGTATTACAATTTGCTTTTAGAATAGACTGTTTCAAAAACACTCAATTAATAATAAAATATACTGAGTTTTTAAAAGTTGCAGATTTTTATTTGTTCTGTTTTATTTAAATTGCTAATTTAGTTGTGTTAACTCAGTTTCCATTTAAGCAATCGACATCAAATAATGTGGTAAATCATCTTCTGAACACCTAGTTTAAGTGTGTCAGGTCGCTTTGTTAAGATGGCTTGAACAGAAGCTGATATTAGCAATATTAAATCACACAGCTCATTTTTGAGAAAGTACGATTATTTAAATTTGAGTACTTCATCGCTCATTTACGATGCAATTGTACTAAAAAAAACAATACGTTCATGTAATCATTTTTAAGCACATTTTTTTTTAAAGTGTATGTATCGATATAAGTTACCTTAAATATAATTATTAAAAACATTAAAAAAAATCTCAGAATTAAATAAAAATATACGATTATGTTTCTAATAAATACCTGAATGTTTTTCTAAAACAATTGCAGTTATAGAATTTTTTTCCCAAAGAGACTTTGAACGTTAAAAATCATGTTTAAAAACCCATTTTCCCCCATCTTACTCTATTCAATATTATATTTTGAAATGTTTTCTTTACGAAATATGCTTTTTAAATGTCTTTCAAGGAGATTTCATAGTTCCTAAAAGAAAATATGAAAATATCTGGATACAATGGCCTGTCCGAAGAGGATTGTATTCCTGGAGCAAACGTAGCTGGATCTATTTCCGAAAAACGATGGCTATCCAAGTCTCTTGAAATGAAAGGTAAAATGTAGAAACTCGTTGAAATAAGTTTGCTTTTTCAGTAAAACTCGGTATATTTTTTTAAAAATTCAGTCACTCAAAGAATTAAGCAAGTGTGATAAATCTAATTTAGACGTATTTTATAGTATTATTTATTTCTTGACAATTTATCTTACGTTCATGATTATATAACGTTTACTACATCGAAATGCTATTTTCTATTAGTTAATGGTACTATCTTCGACACTATTAATATTATTATTCAGTGGTTACTGAAAGGGGGTCCGCGGGTCGATATTAGGGGGGCCGCAGGGTCACAAAAGAACCATGAACCAAAAAGAAATTTTTCAATCAATCATTTACAGTTTGAAAATCAGTGCAGTAACTAACTTAAGTGACTATTACAATGTTTTCGCGAGTTTAAATGTGTGTTCAATATACAAGTAAGAGACTAAGGAGTAATGAAACTTCTGATTGAGACCCTGGACTGCGGTGCATAAGGATATGGGTTCGATTCCCGAAAAGTCTTGGTTGTAATTATGGATTTTTATTGAAAGTGATTTACGAAGGCAGCCTACGTAAGCAAGCAACTGCTCTTTTTCATTTATTTTTACTCATCGTACTCATTATTGAGTACATGTCTTTTTCAAAAATGAAACTAATGTATACGGAGCTATGATATACATCGAATGTAATCAAAAATGAGTACATTTTACTTTTATTTTGAGTAACTATTTTTAACATTGCATTAATATTATAAATCAGTGGTCCCCGAAAGGTAGTCCGCGGGTCGACATTACTGGGTCCGCGAGGTCACAAATGAACCTTGAACCAAAAATAATGATTTCAATCAATCATTTCAATATACAAGTAAAAGACTAAGAGTAATCAAACTTCTGATTATGGTGTTACCTTTTTTATGTATTTATTATGTAAATTTGTGTTCACATTCTTAGTAAAAGAGCTGGGTAAAATTAAAAGAAATTAAAATTAATTTTATAACGTTTTTTTCCTTTTTCAAGTTCAAACAAAATCGAAACGTTTACATACCCAGAAAGTGGGGTTTCGGGACTTTCGTAAACACATATGAAAAAAGGGGTTACAGGTCCTATTTCAGTTTTAACTAATGGGAACCGTTATTATAAATAATCCTTATAAATAAAAATGCAAAGTAAAAACTGTAAAAATAAAAGGTACTTAAAAATGTTTACCTGAATATACTCATTTTTCTTTTAATACAATTGCATTGTAAATGAGCAATAACGTACTCAAATTTAAGTAATCATACTTTCTCAAAAATGAGCAGTGTGTTTTTATATTGCTAATCTGAGTTTCTGTACAAGCCATCTTAACAAAGCGACCTGACAAACTTAAAATGGGTGTTCAGAAGATGGTTTACCTCATTATTTGATGTCGATTGCTTAAATGGAAACTGGGTTAACACAACTCAATTATCTTACTTAACATTCTTTTGGCACACCTTTTTAACATTACCTCTGTTTATAACTTCTTCACGTCGTTCTGGTAGTACAAAGGATAAGGCTCTCAAATGCGGCGCCTGCGGATATTCGTTCGTTTCCCGGTAAGTCTTGGTTGTAATTGTTGATTTTTATTGGAAGTGATTTATCATGACAGCCTGTGTAAGCAAGCAGCTGCTCTTTTTTATTCATTTTTACTCATTGCACTCATTTTTGAGTACATGTCTTTTTCAAAAATGAAACTTATATATTCGGATGCATAATAAGCATAGAATGTAAAAAAAAATTAAAAATTTTTTTTTACTTATTTTTGAGTACCTATTTTGAAGATGAGTATTTCGGAGAAATGGTTATTGAATACTTAATCGATTTAATGAACCATGTTTATATAAATTCATGAAAAAAATCACATTATTTCTTTCTTTGTTCTTGAGTTATAATTCTATAAAAAAAAGGTTTACAAATTGCAATCCCATAAATATTTGCTCTCATGACGTATGAACGTTACTACATTTTGGAACTATTATAGAGAACGAATTTTTTTTAATGCTATAGTACATTTGTAATATGGTTAGAGATAAAAATACAGAATTTCGTCACGGTAAATCACCTAGACGAATGTTATTTTGCTGACAAAATCGTCATTTTTAAAGTTGGACATTTACGTCTTGCACTTTACTCTGTTGTAAAATTTTTAAATCGTTTAAATAGTGTTGATATTTTGGAATATGTTAAAAAATATTCTTGAAAAGAACCAAAAACGTGGTTCTAACAATATTTCTTTTCTATATTTCAGAAGCGTGTTTTTTGGATAAGATTCAAAGGGAGAAAACAAATTCAAAGTTCGAAGAATACATGCATTATTTGGTTTACGAATTGAGAAAAGAAGGTAAATATAATGTAGTGAAAAGTAATTTACTACAAGTTAATGTATTTCATGTAAATTTTTTCACATAACATAGTATTTTTCCTTATTTAAAAAAAATTAATTTTTGCTTAATTTTGCAGAAATGTCCCTGTTTACAAGCACTTTCTATATGATACTATTTCTATTGATGTTCATTATAGGTAAGTAATTATTTTCAAAACTTGTCCTGAACTTATTTCAAAATATGGTTTGGGCTTCGATATACAAATACAAATATTGACAACCAAAAACAGACTCAAAGCCCAACAAGGTTTGTTCAGCTAGTATCTCCTAACTTTCCTCCAATGAATATCTAACTTCTTCTTAAAATCCTTTAATCCTGTACAGTTAACAATGTTCACTGGCAAGTTGTTCCATTTGTCTATTACCCTATTATTGAAATAGTGTTTTCTCCCTTCGCGATTACAATGTGATTGAGCTTTTTCTATGAGTAATTAATAGACGCCATTTTCTTTAATCTTTTAAATAATTATAAACGTGAGAAAGAAGGTTTTTGTTCTTTTATTTTAAATTTTGCATAATTAAGCATAAAAGTTTAATAGGCAAAAAAAAAGTACAGTGTGGCTTTTATAATTTAAAATTTTATTGTGAAGATTTAAAGTTAATTCATTTTTCTTGTAACGGAACACATTATAATTTATTTGTTTCACTTAAATAATTTTTTTAATATGTTTTAGTAGTTTTTTTACATTGTTTATTTTATATATTTTTGTACTAAGTTAATTTATAATATACAGGAAGTTCACAAATTGTTTGGCGATGGTCATTGTTTGGCTGTTTAACTTCACATAATAAACCATGTTTTTTGCTATGCTTGAACTACTTTGTTTGTTGCTACTAAAGCTAACTGACTTGTTTAAATTATAAGCGAAGTAGTTGGGGAAAAAATGTTGTTTTTTATGCAAAATACAACTAAATGTGATTCAGCTAAACAATGACCATCGTTCAACAATTTGTGACCACCCTGTGGTTTCTTGCATTACTCGGTAGATTAAAATAGAAAAGTACGTAATATCATGGCTGAAACATCATAAATAAATTATCATGAAACAAATGAACCTAACTCGAAAATATTTTAAGTCAATCCTGAATTAGTTTTTTTTAAATCCATTCTACATGTACAGGAAAAAGGCACGCGAGGTTTTGCAGATGGCTCTGCGATTGGTGAATGCAAACCACTGGGTTTGTATTCTCGGATCACGGCGCCATCTGCAAAAGCTCGTGCGCGTTTTTCTCGTCCGTGTAGAATGGGCGTGAGGAAATTATTTGACCGTGATTTTAGAAAAAAACTCATCCAAATTGTGTGTTGAAATATAAGAGTGTTGATAAACATATTATATATATATATATATATATATATATATATATATGCGTAAAAATTCAAAATCCATATTTATACCAAGTTAGCCATAAAGGAACGCTATGATTCCAGGTGTTCAACATCGCTTCGGCTATGTGGAAAACTGCCCTGTTCCCGAATACCTGCTGGCCATCTGCCTCATTCAATCCGGTATTTTGGGCAGCGTGATCCAAGTGGTCAATCTCGCTTTCCACATCTTTGGAGCGCGGAACAAATACGTCGACAACTGCAAGATAGTGTTCCGATTTGTACTGTTCCTCAACAACTTGATGGGTGAGTTTCTTGTAGTAGGATTGAATTCGAGACCTTCTGATTCACAGCCAGATGCTCTACCTCTCGACCAAAGCGATCTTCGAAGTTGTATAGTTGTATCTGCTATTTGAAATGATCACCACATAAATTATTTTCGCGGTGAGTCCGTCAGATTGGTTGAGATCAGTGAAAAGTATTCACGTGGGCTGTGGTTCGACGCCTGCAAGTTGCAAGTGAAGTTGTGGTGATTGAAAGGAGATGGCGCCACTAGTCTTTGATATAATAGATCGTTTACCCAATGTCCGGAAATGTCCTGAGTTAGATTTGCACTGTAAACCTTTCGTTCCATAGCTATGTTCTCAGCAATAACAGTTATACAGCAGGTTAAAGGAGTTTCGCTCCTATGGTACTCCGTATGCACCTTTCAACTTAATAATATGAGGACACGGTATACTAAAAAAATTGTAGCCTTCACGATTTTTTTTTATTTGTTAAAATTATAGTTCTGAATTTTCTAAAATTCTAGAGCTGCAAAATTCTTGAACTGTACTATTTTTTAAAAGGGTTATTAGAGATTTTATGCTCGATGATGTATTATGTTTTTTAAGGAAGAACAACTTTAAGGCGTTTTTTCTCAGTATTTGGTTTCTCTTGATATTAAGTTTTTCGAAAAGCTAGTGTGTGCTTTTCTTATTATTAATATAGAAATTTATGATTTTTTAAATATATTGAAAAATATGTGTATATTATAAACTAGCACACGAATTAGTTTTTTATAAAAGAATTACTAAAATTAAAAAAAAAATGATAGTTTTAAGGAATTTGTTGTTGTTATTTTGAATAATTATTTATATAGGAATCAAATACATGTAGTATACAAAACATGAATGCCAATTGTCATGTATTATATTGTAGTTCAAAGAATCTGAGGAACGGTTTTGGGAAAAAAAATATAAATATTAAAAAAAAACATTAGTGTTTTAAAAAAAGTTTAAAACTTTGAAAGAAGTTTTAATTGAAAAAAATACAAACGTTTATGAGATATTTGCTTGAAATATTGTTTTCTTATATAAATTTAAATAATATACATTTTTTAATAAAAAGCCAAAGATAAAAAATAAATAAGTTTAAGTGGTACCGTGACTCTTTCACAAAACTGACATTTCCAAAAACAAAACATTGTTTAAGTTAATTATAAACCCAATATCTACAAGAAAACCAATTGGAAATAATTTATTTTTTAAAGGTTAAAATAAAGATTAGATTAAAGTAAAAAAAAAAATCAGCTGATAATCATATGATTACGCTTTATAATAAAACATATTTTTAAATTTAAATATTTACTAGAAAAAACTGTTATGTTTCCATGTTCAATAACACTATTTGAGCCTAACAACGGTTAATCGGACCCCGATCTAATTTTTTTTATTTACAAATCAAAACAGGCATCCCTGATAATACAAACTCGTTAACTTTGCTATGATAGGCCAGAGTTCTACTCACTCATCCCTGAAATGAAAGCCAAAAGCATTGACTCGTTATATATTAATTGTTTTAGTTAGCAGAAGATCAAGTTGTTCTAAACCGAAACTCGTACTTATAGGACTTTTTTCTAGTGTATTTTTTAGCTTTTCAAATAAATGCGAATTCAACGAGGATAACCAAAGAGTATTACATAAGTTGTATTATAATGAAATGGAATGGAATATTATTTTAAACTTTCATTTATCTAACGATAAACTTAAATTGTTTTTAATTTAACTGCATGGATCAACGTAAAAAAAGTTTTTGCTAATCGCATTGCTATTAAAAGTAATGTACAATGTTAAAAATATGTATTCAAAAATAAGTATATTGTACTAATTTTTTATTACATTAGATGCCTATCATGGCTCCGAATATATAATTTACAATTTAAAAAAAAACATGTATTCAAAAATAAGCACAATGAATAAAAACAGCAGATGTTAGCCTTCATAGGCTGCCTTCATATAAATCACGTTCAATAAATATCAACAATTACAACTAAGACTTACCGGGAATCTAACAAAGATCTTCAGGCACTGCAGTCCAGGGTCTTATCCGTTGTACTACTAGGGCGACGTGAAGAAGTTATAAACAGAGGAATTGTTAAAAAGCTGTGCCAAAAGAATGGGAAGCAAGATAATTCCATTGTAATAACTCAATTTCCATTTAAGCAATCGATATCAAATCATGTGGAAAATCATCTTTTGAACTACTATTTTAAATATGTCAGGTCACTTTGTTAAGATGGCTTCAGCAGAAGCTGACATTAGCAATATTAAATGACACAGCTCATTTTTGCAAAAGTACGGTTTCTTAAATTTCAGTGCGTCGTCGCTCATTTACGATACAATTGTACTCAAAGAAAAACGAGTAGGTTCAAGTACTCACTTTTAAGTACCTTTTTTTGCAGTGTAAGAGAGTAAATTAGTAATTGTAAAAATTTAATATATATGTATAATACCAAAAGAGTAATTGTAAAAATTTAATATATATGTATAATACCAAAAGAGTAATTGTAAATATCGTAAATTTAGAAATTGATCTTTAAAAATATTAAATTATAAAAACGTAAATTGAATCTTTTATTTCAGAATCCCGTTAGGTGTACTTTTTCAAATTTTCGGAAAAGAAGTCTTTGATATTAATATAGATTTGGGATTTAAAAAATATAGTACGTATTAATTAAAATCGTCTCGAAATGGATGTTGCCTGTATTAAATTATAATATTAATTCCTTTTTTTTTTAAAATTGCAATTAGCGGATATCTGCAATAAAATAAGTTTTTAATGTAAAAATGTACATTTTTAAAGTAAATTTGGCAGTTGACGGAATGACAATTGCATGAATTGTGTACGAAAATATGTTTATCATATGAAATTCTGATTCCGTAAAAAATAAATTGAAATAAACTTATTTCAGAAACCCGACAACAGGCGATTCAATTTTGCATTTACCCTATATATTCGAAGTATGCTATGGGATGTCACTTATTAGGTTTTTGCACTAAACACAATAGTCACTGTAAAAAAATAACCCACAAAACGAAATGGCAGGGATTCTGCACAAATATTTGTTTACCATATGAAATTCTGATTCCGTAAAAAATAAATTGAAATAAACTTATTTCAGAAACCCGACAACAGGCGATTCAATTTTGCATTTACCCTATATATTCGAAGTATGCTATGGGATGTCACTTATTAGGTTTTTGCACTAAACACAATAGTCACTGTAAAAAAATAACCCACAAAACGAAATGGCAGGGATTCTGCACAAATATTTGTTTACCATATGAAATTCTGATTCCGTAAAAAATAAATTGAAATAAACTTATTTCAGAAACCCGACAACAGGCGATTCAATTTTGCATTTACCCTATATATTCGAAGTATGCTATGGATGTCACTTATTAGGTTTTTGCACTAAACACAATAGTCACTGTAAAAAAATAACCCACAAAACGAAATGGCAGGGATTCTGCACAAATATTTGTTTACCATATGAAATTCTGATTCCGTAAAAAATAAATTGAAATAAACTTATTTCAGAAACCCGACAACAGGCGATTCAATTTTGCATTTACTCTATATATTCGAAGTATGCTATGGGATGTCACTTATTAGGTTTTTGCACTAAACACAATAGTCACTGTAAAAAAATAACCCACAAAACGAAATGGCAGGGATTCTGCACAAATATTTGTTTACCATATGAAATTCTGATTCCGTAAAAAATAAATTGAAATAAACTTATTTCAGAAACCCGACAACAGGTGATTCAATTTTGCATTTACTCTATATATTCGAAGTATGCTATGGGATGTCACTTATTAGGTTTTTGCACTAAACACAATAGTCACTGTAAAAAAATAACCCACAAAACGAAATGGCAGGGATTCTGCACAAATATTTGTTTACCATATGAAATTCTGATTCCGTAAAAAATAAATTGAAATAAACTTATTTCAGAAACCCGACAACAGGTGATTCAATTTTGCATTTACTCTATATATTCGAAGTATGCTATGGGATGTCACTTATTAGGTTTTTGCACTAAACACAATAGTCACTGTAAAAAAATAACCCACAAAACGAAATGGCAGGGATTCTGCACAAATATTTGTTTACCATATGAAATTCTGATTCCGTAAAAAATAAATTGAAATAAACTTATTTCAGAAACCCGACAACAGGCGATTCAATTTTGCATTTACTCTATATATTCGAAGTATGCTATGGGATGTCACTTATTAGGTTTTTGCACTAAACACAATAGTCACTGTAAAAAAATAACCCACAAAACGAAATGGCAGGGATTCTGCACAAATATTTGTTTACCATATGAAATTCTGATTCCGTAAAAAATAAATTGAATGAATAAACTGAGGTCCGGTTTTATCACTACCGCTCGGCATATAGTCTATTTGTAAATTTATTTGTTACGCAGTCACGACCAAAATCGCTGTTTGATATTCTTTAAATTCAGCATGAATGTTTCAGTCATTAAACACACCGTATATGTTTTTTTTATCTTCCAAAAGAATAAATAAAAATAACAACTATTACTTTCTATTTCACATAAAATTATACGTCGAGATCCAAGTGTCATGTAAAACACAATATTTTTTTTATTTATAGGTCTCACCCACCTCTATTGTGAGCAATCCCCGGTTGCGGACGACAACCCGTGCTTCTTCTACATGTATTGGTTTTCCACATTCATGCTTCTCAGCACCAGTTTTCCAGAAATTTTGTACATGGTGCTGCTAGTCGTGTCGGCCATTTTCTACATCGTATGAATATAGTAAAGACATAAATACACAGAATGTATTCTTTTGATAATGTGACTTATATTTCGATACTGTTTAAATTTTGTTTTGCTTCTTAATAAAAATAATTAAATTTTGTAGCTTCGCCAAATTGTTCTCTTTTGATGTTTGAAATATTCATGGTGATTGAGTATTAATGTTTGCTAGTGGTAAACTGAGATATCTAAAAACTAATTTAAACATTTATGTATCTCTGTGGCAAAAGCGTTAACTTCTATTTTTGGGTTATGATAGCAATTTTATGTGTTTAACACTTTTTACATTGATGTAGAACATTATAAGCAAAGGAGATATTAAAAAAATAATGTCCAAATATTCCAGAAGCATATAACGTTTTGATCCCGCTAATTTAAAGATAGTTGTAACACCCTGTTTACGAAGCGCCCTCTATATAGCGACTGTAGCGCCCTCTTCTGGTTTTGTGTGTAAAGTCATCAGTCGAGAGTCAGACTTTGTCATGTAAGGTTATGTCCAAATGTATGTCTGTGTTGTGTGTAACTTTCATTTTTAATTAAATTTGTTGCACTAAAACACAAATGGCCATTCCTTGTCTCGATCATCAAAGAACCCTATCCATAGCGCAAACCCCACGCTATGCATAGTGTCTTTTACTTCTGAAGTACAAATTTGCTCGGAGTAAAAATATCTAAAAGTAATAGCTTATAGGAAAACTACATACGATTATTTATAAATGTTAGTGATTTTAAATATGTTAACTTCTAAAGTTTCTTTGCAGAACAATGAAGTTCAATATGAGCACTATTGGTACTCACTCTCTGAAAAAACTCTCATTTTTGAGAATTTTGGCGATCGTCAAAGCTACTTTCGTTATATATGACAATAGTTCCGTCATCGAATGACGTGACTTTTGATGACACAAGATTCCTCAAATTTTGAACACACTTAGTTACTTAAATTCCTTTTCGGCCTTTTTCTGGGTCATCAACTCATGTTTGTTTCTTATACTTATACGCTATTAAAAATTATTACGATCTTGCACCAAACTTTGGTACATTTAGCTGCAACCAACATTTGGTGCTTAGTTTCACCATTTTACGGTACTACCACGGATGGTTGAGTGGTGAAACGTTGCACCTAACCTCATAACGTTGCATAAAACTCAAAATTTGAGTTTCTTAGTGTTGTATTAGTAGCATTTTTGTAGCGAAGCTGGCAACTCTCCGATCGCAAATGACAACTTGTCACCAATCGGGCTCGAACTAGGAATCCTCTGATTCATAGCTGAACGCCTTTATCCACTGGGCCACGGAGACCTATGTTCGTCGATGTCTTTCTTGGAGCTACTTGTTGATGTAGCGACAGCGAAATTTTCGGATGCAGTTAAAGGGGTTGAACCAATTGCCGGTGAAACCGCCGCTTTTTTTTATAAAGGATTTTTGGTTTAACCTGGATTCCACCATAATATGGTGTACACCTCTATTTTGCACCAAGATATGGTGACTGAAATTTTTAACAGTATAGTGTCAGGAATCGAGACTTTTGGCCGAAGTGGATATAACTTCAAAGAGGTCCGCGGTTTGAATCAACTCGCCGATGTCGAACTATTATATTATTTCAAGTCGCCCTCATTGTTGAAAAAATAAATTTTGCTTTAAAACGACAACATGACTTTCGTCAATTTGATGAAGTATTAAAATCGCAGCATATAGACGGCGCCTGTTCCGTCAAAAATGACAAAATTACTCTATTTCACTATATCTTTTAAATTTAAGGGTTTGAAGTACAGCTTACAAACGATATCTTTACATTTAATTAAAAATTATTTAAAATTAATGTAAAAGAGAATGCATAGAAAAAAGTTATTTAGCCCACCGAGCAGTGAAAACAACTCTACGATTACATAAATCGTTAGAGCATCAGTGGGCTAATATATAATTATTTTCAGTTATGTCAATTTTTAAAGAAGTAGTTTGAAATTGATGTATAATAAAAACAATCTTTCCATGAAAATTTTTTTATATCGAGAAGAAAAAATAACGGTTTGGAATAAATTTGAAAAACGTACATTTAAGTACTGTACTTATATGAAAAAAAAGTACTTAAACATGATTATCTGAACCTACTCGTTTTTCTTTAAATATAATTTCTTCGTAAATGAGCTATGACGCATACGTCATTTGAGTATACTCAAATACAAGTAACCGTATTTTCTAAAAAATAAAGCAATGTTATTAAATATCGCTAATCTCACTTTCTGTTCAAGTGATCTTAATGAAACTTTAAAAACTTTAAATAGTAGTTCAAAAGAAGGTTTTTGTTTGATGTCCATTGGTTAAATAGAAACTGTATTATTAAAAATATAATTGTGTTAAATAGCTACTGTATTTGTAACTGATTCATTACAACTAAATTATTTTACTTCCCATTCTTTTAGCGTACTTTTTTTTTTAAAAGCTCTGATAGTCAAACGGATAACGGACTACTGTGCAAAGGCTGTCGATAAGGCTCAAAATTAAAAAATTTGTTTTTTTGAAATACTGTTATGAAATTTTGTTTATTTTTTTACGTTCTAATTTTCAGATGGAAATGCTACCTTATATCTTCAAAAGATTTTTTAAAATAATGGATTAACTTCGAAACGGTGACTTCGTTAAAATTGATGTATATAAAAATATTTTTATAATTTGACAAATTTCTCAAATAAGTTTTCTAGTTAGGCAATGTCTCCGTGAAATTCCTTTACGATATTTTGAAGAATTTTTAAAGTATATTTACCATTAAGAGTACAAAAAAAAACCGCAATATAAAGTATCAAAAAATATGTAACAGTAAAACTTAAATAATACGCATGGAAAGTTTCACTCTGTTTTAATACTAGTTTTGTACGCGTTTTCCGAAAATAAAAATAAGGACAGTTTCAAAGGAGTTTTTAAGGACCTTAAAAACAATTTTTAAAGGCCTTATATTTTAATGAAAACAAACCTGCACACATTGGTTGCGAAAAGTTAGCTCTAAAGCAGCTTATTAAATAAACATATAATTTTTTTAAAGAAAGTAATATTAAAGAGGAAAATAGGAGTAATCAGCTATCGAATGCAAAGGAATCGTAGGTTTTCTATTCGTATGTACAACTTGTGTTTAATTTATATTAAGAACACACTTTTTATATAAATGTTTAATAAAATTTTTAAATTATAGTCGTTTTAAGAATTTTCTAAAGGCATTAGGGATCTTGAGAATTTCTAAGGACTCTTTAAACAAAATGAAGGGATTTCTAAGTGCTTTAGAAGGGTCGTGATGGACATAAAACGAAAATAATGAGTTTTTCAGGACTACCGTACGTACCCTGTAATAAGAAGTCTTTAACTTATATTAATTAAAAGTCAAATAAAAAATATCAACATGTAGGAAAAAGGGTTTAAAGTTGGGGGTTATCCCTCGGCCAATTTTACTAAGATACAAAGGATCTTACTATAATCTATATATATATAAAGTTCTAGTAATTGTAGAGTTAAAGTTGTGGTTTCATTTTATTCAGAAATATCTTTATTGTTTTTGAGAAAACCAAATAAATGGATTTTTGTGTCACATTCCCTTCTTAAGATTTATACAACATTAAATTTGCCAATGAATTTTGTGCATTTAGTGTTCTCTCTTTCTCTCGAACGCAAATATTCCTACATTTTCTTTCCAAAGAAATAATCAAATCAATTTAGGAAATATTCTTCAAGTAGCCCAAGTTGTCATAAAAAATCATCTATGTTTGATTGTCTAAAGACTGGTAAACAAAGGATGTTTCGATAGTTATTTTCTGTCTGAAAGCTGATAAATTATTTATAGAAACAAGTCGAACGTTTGTCAAGGTGGTGCCTTAATCGAAAAAATTATAATATTACTTTTGCTGTTTCGAGGTCACAGATTTTGAATTGTTGATTTCCCGATAACAATCGTTTAAACTCGCCCATGTTTACGAAAAGTACTCCTAAGGATTTCAACTAATCAGACACAAAATCTTCAACATTTTTTTATTACATTAAAAAACAGTTCATTTTATTTTGAATCAACACTGTAAATAAAAGGTACTTAAAAATGAGTTCCTGTACCTACTTATTTTTTTTAGTATAATTGCATTGTAAATGAGGGATGAAGTACTCAAATTTAAGTAACCGTACTTTCTCAAAAAGGAGCAGTGTGATTTAATATTGCTAATCTCAGCTTCTGTTCAAGTCATCTTAACAAAGCGACTTGACAAACTTAAAGCAATAGTTGTTCAGAAGATGGTTTCCACATTATTTGATGCCGATCGCTTAAATGTTAACTGAGTTAACACAATTCAATTATCTTACTTAACATTCTTTTGGCACACCTTTTTAACATGTCTTCTGTTTATAACTTCTTCACGTCGCTCTGGCAGTACAATGGATAAGGCTCTCGAATGCGGTGCCTGAGGATCTGGGATCGATTCCCGGTAAGTCTTTGTTGTAGTTGCCGATATTTATTGAAAGATATTTATGAAGACAGCCTATGTAAGCTAACATCTGATCTTTTATTCATTGTACTCATTTTTGAGTACATATGTTTTTCAAAATTGAAACTTATGTATTCGGAGCCGTGATACCTATCGAATGTACTCAAAAATGAGTACATTTTACTTATTTTATTTTAACAATATTGTCAACTATTATTTTTTCCGTGCACTTGTTTTAATTAATATTTTTGTTTATAAATTGATTTAAAAATATGTTATTGACTTTGTTTAGCATTTTCGATAATTTAAAATTAATGCCTTGTTTCAATAGAAACTTCTGCTAAAAATTGAGATTTTGACTGATGTTTGTTATTTGATTTAAAATAACATGAATTCAAAAAAAAAAAAAATGGTACCATATTGCCAAATTAATTTAAAGTAAAAATCAATTATGATCATATTTTTCTTTATTAAGTTGTTATTTTACTATTTTACGCTAATGTGACCAATAACAAATTCTCTTACACTTTTTATATCCATTTACTTAATAAGCAATTTCGTTCGTTATCAAAGCACTAAATAGTGAAACCACTAGAATTTTTCAACTCATCCTTCAAGCTATCCATTCCTACCTTTCCAACGACGAATTCCTTTGTAATTCAGTCAGAATAAAAACTCGCCGATTCCGAGAAAAACCTTTTGTCTGATTTGTTTGTTTCCAGACAAAAAAAAAATAACCTTTTCAACCCTCTCCCATCGCCTTTGCCATAGGAAACCTTACAAACTCAACGCCGGCGATCCCAAAAAGTAAATGGTTGGTCTGAATATTATTGGAGGGTTACTCCACACATTTCGCGAAAAAGTGTTGGGCAATCACACGGTTTATTCTCAGGATCAACTGATGTCGGAGCAGAAGTATTATTTTTAGTTTTTCACTAAATTAAATTATTTTTTTCAAAAACAACAACCTCGGACCTGTTCCTTGGAAGTAGATGTTGACCAGGAATGTCTGGATTCTCACGCATAGTAATTACTGGCATTAGCGTGTAAGGGAGGCGTTTAGAACTGGTCATTATGGTGAGTACTGTTTCTTGTATATTGTGTAGAGGAGTAGGTTTCTTGTGAGGTAGATTATATTTCCTGGAAAACGAAGAGAACGCGTGATTGGCCAATATTTATTTGATCTTGTACGGATTAATGTTCGATTGTAAAAGGGTAGGTGGGTTTGTGTGTTTGAATCCATTCGGGGTGTTATTCTGAATTGAAATATCAGAATCGGGTTTGATTATCTAGGTGTTGGAAGTAAAGAATGCAGTTAGCATTAAAAGCTTTATTCAGCCGAATTAGTTACTAGTTACTTTATTAAGTTAATAATTAAATAGTTTGGCGTTGTATATATCTATGAAATATTTTTTGAAAATACGAAGACAAAAAAAAAAATGTAGTTTGTAATTTAAAAATTAAAATATATTGAAGTTGAGAATGTTATGGAATCCTTATATTTTAGCTGCTGAATGGCAGCATATTAAATTATTCATATTCTGTTATGCCAATACATTTTCAATTCAAAAACAAAATGCTATAATGTATTCAAATTTGAGCTATAATCATTAAATAGTATAAGAGGTTATTATTCGATAAAAAATTTCTCATTTTCAACTTGAAATATATTTCCATTTACTAATTTATTGAAAATATTAAAATGTTAATTTTTTTTAAAAAGCAGATTTTTATTATACTAAAGTGTGCGATTGTAGGATTTTAATTCATTAAAAGCAAAAATCCTCAATAACTGTTGATTATATTACATTATTTATGATATTTTTTAAAATACAAATTTATTAAAATATAACTTCAGACGCTAAATCACATTCTCAAAATCCTCAAATCCACAATAAAATAAAAATTACCATTGAAGACGGGTGTGCAAGAGCCAGACAGCTCCAGTCTTTAAAGATTGCTCTGGAAGGACGAAACAAACATTTCGTTTCATGCACCACTAGCATACGTTTCTGGCCGACTATGCTGCTGCATAGGCCTTAGGTTCCCTGCGTTAGGCTGCAAGCTACAATTTTTTTTTACAGAAGTATATATATATATTTTACAGAAGTTTGATATTTGTAGCATAACCCAAATTTAAAAGGAGGACGTTGCTTGCCAATTTTTTTCATGCGGATTATTATATATAGCAATTTTACCTGATAACAACGTTTTGAAAGCCAAGTCAAATTTGTAATAATTTGACATGTAGTGATTTATGAAGTACATATAATACTTCAAAAGCACAGATTTAAGGAGGGTGGGGGTGCTTGTAAAATGTAGTCCAGGATCGCAATAACCTTAAATACGGCATTGCTTGCATTGTATAATACAAAAATACAGATATTTTCCCTTTATTTCTCTACTAGGGGGCTTTGCTCCCTGATCCTCTATCAAGTTTTGCTCCCCGAGGATTGCTTCGTAATCTCATGTCGTTTGCTTCGCAAACGTCAGCTGCCTTTGCTCTGGTATAGATACAAATTCAATTACACAAAAGATTGCAGTTGTAATTTAGCATCCATAATAAGTTTCACAGTCATAACTTCGACTTTCACCTAGGTACGAAATTTCATTTATTTCGCGACCACTCTATTGCAAGTTTCCCGGCGCCGAGAGTTTACTTGACCGCGTTGACGAAGACGATACTGCCGATAATATTCGCGGCGATTTGTCATGATTGAAAACGTTGAACTGACTAGGTACTCAACCAGAACAACAAATATGGAAAAATCAGTGAACTCGACGTCAATTCGAAATTGGTGAAACGTTGTACCAGAACAAATGCCGAATCGAGAATTGAGAAGTATGCTCCTGCTCCCGCTAAGAAGGAGCGTTCCTGTTGGCTGTGTGTTGTGCCATTTGAATTTTATGTATAGTTAGATAACCATTGCTTAGAGCTGTCTGGTTCTTGCACTAATAAACAGATTTTTTTTTGTTGCAAAAATAAGTGAAAAAGTATAAATCAGAAAAAAATGGAGCTTGTTCTTCCACTCAAGTTTTACATTACTAACAATTAAAGCTTGCATTCACAAGTAATTTTACCAATTACACCAATTCTAAACATTGTGTAAATCTTCGCAACAAACATCTTTAGATTACATCTTTTTTTACAAACTTCCTATATCCGACAGATTCGACGTGTCTTCTAAACCCTGAACCCACCGCCCCCTCACAACAGCCATGGAGAAAGAGAAAGACCTCGAATACTCGGAAATAATGGAGCTCGCCACCCTCCACCCGAATAAAGTTCCCCAACCCCCGAAGTCTCCAGCGGAAGAGGAGACGCGATTCGGAACCTACGTCAATGTGGCCGACATCTTCAAACAAAAGACCGACCTCGGAACGGAACCCAGTGCAAGCAGCAAGCTGTCGGCGTCCGGCACTTTCAAGAGGTACAGCAGCATCGAGGAGACGGACGTGGTCCTCTACGACGATGTGGTCCTTCCTGCTGTCCCGATTCGAGAAACAATGGAGAAGATGGCTTCCACGGACCAGATATTGGCTGTTAGTCTGGATGTACCCGTTGAAAAAGGAGTGTACAGTGTGCAAGGTAAGTAAGCATATATATGACATTGAAATTCGAAGAGTTGGTTACTAACTGCACTGTTAAAAATAGGTACTCAAAAATAAGTAAAATGTACTTCATTTTAAAATGTACTCAGACACTTTACTAGTATATGTAGTTGTACTCGATCCCCACTACTGCCATTTGGAATCATAACTTTTCAATAAATAAAAATAATTTTTTTTTTAAAGAAATGTCTGTTAGATACGTTTAAAAATATAATTTATCAACATTAAAAATATAAAGAAGTATTTGATAAAGCGATTTCACTTAAAAATGGTGATTTCGACATCATTTCCGGAATAACATAAAACTTAAACATGCATCATTTCATTCCTCAACAGGGATAGTGCAATTATCAACTAATAAAAACAGAAGGTATAATTCGGTAGAGAATCATTTGGAATCAGTGGAAATGTTAGGGGAGGAGAAAAACTTGTAAATGTTATGATACCAATTATCATCACTAGGACTGAAATGCTTAAAAGTTTATATACGCTATTTTATCAAAACTGAAAATTCAAAATCCCACTCAAAAAAGTTCTGCCGATTACTTTTTATATTTGAAATGAAGATATATATATAAATAGCATGACGGTACGATAATTATCGCATGCCCCCCCCCCCCCCTCTACACACACATCCGTTCGATAAAAGGGCAAAATATATTAGCGTATTTCTCATCGCAAAAAAAAATCATATAAAATTTAACTCTTCTGCTCATTTGTAGATGGCAGCATTGTCAACGGTTTGTTTAAAAAACAAATTTAAATGAATTATTTTAAACGCACTAAAAAAAACACGTTGATATTTATAAGATGAACGCGCGATTCGTCACTGCTACTGAAAATTATCTTTCTTTTGAAACCTTCATCCATTGAGTACAATGCCCGTAAAAGGGATCTGTACTACAGAATATATACTAACATTCAGTGTTCACTCTAGAAATAAAAAGGGGCAGGGCGCTGTTGGCAGTAAAAGGGAAACCCGTTTTTGAAAAGGCACTTCTTGTTTTTAAAAGGGCAGTTATGTTTGGGATTGACACATCGGACCCGTGACCAAACAAAAAAAAATCAGCTTTGTTGGTTGACATTGCGCTAGAGCAGCATATTGGGCTATTGTTGACGGTTCGGGGCTAATCTCAAGGGAAAGACCCGTACAAAATTGATGTCTCCTTATAAAGATATTACTTAAAATCCAAAATTTGACATTTAAAAAAATTTGTTAATAAATATTAAAATTTGTTTTCTTTAAAAACCAAATCTGTAAATAGCCCTAATCAGACCCCTTACAAAACTGAAAAAAATTCTACTTGAATACAACATTTGGTAATAAAATTCTCCAGTCTTGCTACTTCGCCCCAAACCATCTTCATTAAAAAAAAAAATTAAGCATTTCATATGCGGGCATTTAATAGCTAATAGCACGCTAATAGCATTTATGAAATGCCCCGTGCTGGAAATTACCACGGGAATCATCGCAATTTCACAACACGCATTACAAAGTTTCTACTGTCATAATTCACTTAATTTCAATTTACACACAATTTTTTTTTAATCGATGCCTTTTTTAAAGACAGCTAGGGAAGCAAGTACTCTTGTGCTTGACTGAGGAAAGAGGGGTGGCATTTAATTTGTTCAAAAGTGGGCGGCATTTTTGAAAAAGGGGCAAGAGGGCGCTATCGAGATGAAAAAAGGGCGAGCAGGATGAACCGCCCTTCAAAAAACGCCTAGAGTAAACACTGGTATATTTAAGAAGGTATTGTAATAGAGTTTCTTTGCTATTCTTTTTAAAATGTGCTATCTTAAGTTATTTATATATATTTCTAATACTATATACTTAAATAAATATGCTTTATTTTTTAATTTCAGAAGATGAAGATGTTTTGAGCCTTAAAACAAGATTGAGAATTAAAAAGCGAATATTCAACTTTATAGAATTCGCCAGCTATGCGATGGTGGCCGTATATGAAGAAGGTACTTAAATAATTTGGACATATAATTGTTCATCGGGCACAGGTCATTTATACGCAATCAAAACACTAATTATATGTTTCTTTTTAGTTGAGAAAGTTGCGTGTATAAATGTTGTCCTCTTCATAGTTTCTGTCCTGGTGACATCGTTAGGTAAGTTGTGCGGATTTCGCTTACTCGAAATTGTTTGTTGTTATAGTCCAGTGTAATTTTTTGTTGTTATATATTTAGAGAATTTTCGAATAAAAACATAGCATTTCACTAAAATCGTAATTATTTTTAAGAAATAAAAGCGGCATCGTAATAATGACAAATTAGTTTTTAAAATTACTTGTCATAAAAATGTCGTTTTATTTACTTTTATTTCCTTTTAGAATTTCTGTATTAAGTAAATTGATAATTAGAACACCTTTATAATTATCAACTTTTTTTCATTAATTCCATCCAGAATTTTTTCATATCCTCTTTTATGAAATACAATTACTGGCTTTGTACAATGCAATGAAAAACGTGTGTCTGTGTATTTGATTTATTGTTCACTTATTTTAGCGAAGGTATTACAGAAATGAGACACATTTACCATTTGCTTTAGCATCGCTTAATTTTAAATATTTTTAAATGATAAATAACTTATTAAAGGAAAGACTGGGACAAGTATTTCACAGATAAAAAAAATCTGAACTTTTATATGTGAAATACCTATTCCAGTCTTTTATATTTAATCTGCCTGCTTAAATTTTCAAGAAATATTATTTTTGAACTGAAAGTGGTATCTTAACAAACTACTTGGGATTCAGGTTAACATTTAGTCAATGACGCGCAATATTAACAGCGTTTTGGTCGAGTGGACAGAGCGTTGGACTCTGGAACGGGAGGTACGCGGTTCTATTCAGCTCGTCTATATTGAATTATTATTATATTATTTGACGAAATAAATTTGGTTAAAAAAAAACGACAAAATTAATTTAATCAGTTTGACAAAATATTTAGTCGTGGGAGGCACATGGGTATGGGGGAGGTTTAGGGAGTTTAAGACTCTACATTGAAAGTCAATTAAAAAATTGAAAACCGAAAAATTATAAAATAATTATTCCAAAAATCATATTTTTTTGGAAGAGGGAGGAGAATACCTGAACCCCTGGTGAGCATGGAGAGTATTGAATACTCCCAATCAGAAACATGATGACGTCGTGCTAGTTTGAGATAAAATGACCTCACAACATGCTTTTGAAGTCTTTGGAAAACCATTTTCTGGGGCCTATACCCCGGAAAATAATTTTAAAACAAACATGGTTTAAGGTCATCGTGTTTCATATCTATCATTTTGATATCGGCGACAAAGCGAAAATGGTCAAACTGGGCAGTATAAATATGATGCTCCAAAATCATATATTATTCTAAATAAGGATTCTCAAATTTTAAATTTGATCTTTAAATTTATTTCATAATTATTGAGAAATTTAATAATTTTAAAAACAGTTAATATGACTGATATTGGAAACGATTTTATGAAAAATCACTGATAACTGTTGCAGTTTCGATATGCCTGCCAACGCACACTCTTTTTTCTTCTTCTGTTTATAACTTCTTAACGTTACGCTGATAGTTTAACTGGATAGTGGTGCTGATCAGCTGGGTTCAATTCCCGATAAAACTTGGCTGTAATTGTAGATATTTATTGAATGTGATTCATGATGGCAGACCATGTAGGCAAGTATCTACTGGTTTTCGAGTATATGTCTCTTTCAAAAATTGAAACTCATTCGAAGTCATCGGATATAATCAAAAAATTAGTAAATTTTACTTATTTTTAACAGCGTGTAAATCACTTTTCGTTGCACTTCAGGCTGCACCCGCCTGGTCAGTTGCCGGGTGTCCCCGCAGATCCCTGTCCTGATGGTGGTAAGCGGATCCCTGGACGCCGTGTCCGACATATTCAGCCTGGTCGCCAATTGCGCGAGGAACCAGAACTTGGAGGAATGCTTCAGGGACGTTGCAAGGATAGTGAGGATGCTCATGTTCTTCGTTCACTTATATTGTGAGTATATACACTGTAAGGCAGAAGCTACACGTACTGTTAAAAAACACAATTTGAAGAAACTTTTGTTATTTTTGACGAAACAGTCGCCTGCTATATATGCTTTGATGAAATATTTCGTCAAACTGAGGAAATTCATTTCGTAGTTTTTTTTAACGAAATTTATTTCGTCAAATATGAGACAATATACGTACAGTAGAATTGAGAGGTTTGCTGTTGGAGGTAGCTCTAATTATTCAAGTTTGCAAAAAAACGTAAAAAACGTTTGAAAATTCAAAATTTCAAGTTGTGTGAAGATATTCTTTTTGACCAATCTTCTTAATTGTTCTTACATGTTACGATAGTATTTTCACACAAAAATATATCTTCCAGATGACGTGGCACATGTTGGATTGTTTAAGCTACCTCTTTCTTGCAACTAAAGCTCTGTCTAACTCTATGAAAAATATTTCACACAAAAATACAATTTACTATAATATTATTTTATTTAAAGAAAACTTCAATTGAAATATAGCATATTACTTGGCTTTAAAAACAGAAAATTACATTTTTAATCATCACACACCCTCTCTGTAACGTCAGGCTCATCTGCTGCGTTGTATGGTTGTAGTCCATCGTAGAACTACCAAACGTAAAAGAACCAAAAACTCTACTGTTTATAAGTGCTGTATAATCTTCCTGTAAGCAATGCACGTCAGTCGTTTGAAGAAAAATGGCGGTAGCTCCAGGAGCTACCTCTATATTGCAACAAACTAATGAGACAGACAGCTCCATTTCTGGAGTAATGCGAGAACTAACGATTGAAGCTACATCTTTCTGGTACTAAACGAACAAGTTTTTTTTACCACAAGTTAGTAAATGTGTACTCCAAATTCCCGTAGGTTGGAGCTACCGCATTTTTGCAGCAAACCCTTCAATTCCACTTATCCGAAGCAATTGGGACCAGATCCAATGCCACCTAAAGAGAGTGGACAAGGCTTTTTCACTCACCGTTCGACGTCATCTTGAGGGGGTCCGATACCCAAAATTCGCAAAAAAAGTCATTTTTTTTTATATTTAAAAAATAATATTCAAACTTTCTTAATAACTCACAAAAAACTGCTTCAAAAAATTCCTATTACTTTTTTAGTTATGAATGTTTGAATGATGTGTTCCTATAACATAGTTGTATCATATGTAAACTTTAAAAGCAAATATCTCTGTTCATGGTTTTGAAATTTAATGAACACTAAAAATGCTAAGGCTTTTTTACTATTATACTTAAAATCGTAATTTTTGTGTGTATAGCAAGATAAATATATTTTAAATAGATGTATGCATTCAGATATCCTATTTTTACCATAATTTGTTTTTTAAAACCACTTAAAATGGAATTTTATTTTTTTTCGTCAATTTTTTTTCCAAAATTTCTAATATATTTTATTTTTTTAAAGTAATGTATCTGAATCAAAATTTGAATACATACATCTATTTACATATTATTCAAGATCTTAAATAAAAAAAATTGCTTCAAAATATTGAAAAACAAAAAAGGAGTAGGAATTTTAAAATTGTTAAAAAATTTACTAAAATTTTAATTTAAAAATAAATGTGCAATTAAAAAAAAAATTGAGCGTCTTAAAATGGTTTTTTATGCATATTTAGAAAGAGAAAAAAAATTGGATTGTACAAGTATAAAAATAAAAAAAATTGGATTGTACAAGTATAAAAATAAAAAAAAAAATGTCGAAGGTATCGGACCCTCTTAAGAAGTGATAGAAACCGGTTATTGTCTTCTTTCCTTGTCGTTCATTGGCCGAAAGAAGACATAAACCAGTTTGTATCACTTCTTAGAGGACGTTGAACTAGGAGTGAAAAGGCCTTGTCCACTCTCTTTAGATGATGTTGCCAGATCCCATTCTTATAATCGAATATCCCTAAATTGGATAATTAACGTAAAAAAGGTTATTCATATTAAAAAAAAATTGCTTTAGTATGTAATCTAATTTAATGACTGTTAAAACCAATGTCATTCATCGATAATAAACTTTTAAAATGTGGATTTTGTTGATATTTTATAGTTTCTTAACGATATCCGGATGATTGATGATCCGCTTTGTTTGATCCGGATAACTGTAGTTAGGATAATTGGAGTTCTACTGCATGCGAAAAAATTATGAGTTATAATGCCCCTTAAAAGAGCCGCAAAGGAATCGAAGTAAATTACTTTCGTTAAAAATTTGAGGGTTATTGTTCCGCTAAAAGTTACGTGATTAAAGGATGAAACTATTGTCAAATATGACGAAAGTAGCCTTGTCGATCGCAATAATCTAAAAAATGAGAGTGTTATTTCTAAGATTGGGATATTTTTTTTTCTGGGTTTTAAATATCAGGAGAAACTCGGTGAGCGTTTATTTTATGGTATTCATACACACTAGGAAATGCGTGAATGGACCGAAAATCATAAAATATTTGTTTTGCCTTATAGTGTTCCCCTATTCGTTATCTTTCCGATGACACTAAGATTGTATAAAAATTCCAAACACTTTATTTTTACAAAGTGTTATTCTAGGGCCATGCTTGCAATGGGAATATGTTTTGTAACCTTTCACTCAATTTCTTAAGAATTACTATTTGGGAAAATTATTTTTTCCATTCAACTGTACATTAGTTGTGGAATGTTATGGACCTCAATCATAAAGATTTGTTAAAAAATTAATTTTTAGTAGAATTTTAAAGTTGGAAGTTAACAACGCTGTAAGCAAGCACCTTTCCTTTTTAATAGAGTTCAATTATTTAAAAACGTCATGTAGTTGTAATACTTTGGTACACAAGTATATAAAAAAAATACTTATGGTGGATTTTTAAAACAAATGTTTCACTGTCTTTTTTAAAGGAGAGCCAAGCCCCAAATCTTAATATTTTTATTAATGAAATCAGAAATACCATTTTCTGCACTATTAGAACATCTCTTTCTGAACAATAATCAATGAAAATATATATATATAATTTTTTTTTTTAGGTTTTTAAGGTTAAAAATGTTTTTTTATTAAAAAAACACTACTCCTCCTTCAATTTTTAATATTAATAAAAATAAGATTGATTAATTAATGTCACAGGAAGAGATTTTCAAAAATACGTGTTTTAATTGCTTTAAAAAAATGTTTATGTCCTACATTTATAAAACAAACATCAATTAACAGTTTAGTTTTAAGTAAATTTTTTGCAAAGTCACATTTAAACATGACCAAAACTCCAAAAACTTTTCTTAAGTAAATGACGAATGTTGCAGACTCAAAGTAGGTAGTAAGTTGATAAATGGTATATAAGCATGTAAAAAAAACTTATATTCTTTTTCTTCTACTGCTTTGAAATTTTGTACACATCTTCTAAATACATATAGCCTTGTATTATCCATAAAAAATAGCAATTTTTTTCGTGATTTGGGGTTCGGATCTCTCTTAGCAATTGTACTCTTTAAAATAATTCGTATATTTATCTTCGTAGGCATGATTGTCGTCTACAGAAATTATACACCAGAAGGAAAAGATCGCAACTCTCCGAATTACTGCGACCCCTTGACATTCTGGGCGGCCTACAGCTACTTCCACTTCACATTCGGATTTTCAGTCTTTCTTGGTATCGGCATGCTGTCGGCCGCTGTCTGCTACTTCCTCTGAGAACCCTGCACTATTCGAAGTGGCTGATGTTATTAGCGCAGCCTTATTTTCCATTTGCGTTCATCACTTCACAGTGTGTTATTTCGCCCGCGATCAACTGGGTGTTCCATGTGGTTCGGCTCCGTTTAAATGGCCGCTGTGACGTCACATTGTTTACAGGTCTAGGATAAGCCCATTGGTCAATTCGCCCAAACTCGTTTGTTAATTCGCTGGAATAAGCTCAAAGGGGCGTTAACCATTCGAAAATTAATCGAAGCAGGACTATACCATTGTCATCTCAATGCTGTGGCGGCTAAGGATTCTTGATATTGGGGATTAGATGGATTTTGCGACTGAAGTGCTTCAACCTTTATCTATGTAAGAACATTATTTCGGGGAATAAAGGAAATAATTGTTTGTTTGAATTGTTACGGGATCGAAAGGGAGAATGTCAATTGAAGGGGAAAGCGGATTTTACATTAACAACAACCTCAAAGATAAGGGTTGTGTTCCATTAAACGTTTGCAACTGTCGCCAAGCAAAAATTGGCACCATTTTTTTTCCCATTCATTGTCTGTTAGCTTGATTACGGATGGTAGATTAACAATATTAAAGCGTTATCGTATATTTGACAACTAGATACGCTTAATGAAAGTAAATTATTATAAGTTAAACACATACATTTTTACTACTCTATATCTGCTTAATTACTGTAAGCAAAACCAAACATATTTGAGGAAAGACGCATATGAGGCGTGCAGTGCAGTTCAAAAACTTGCCTTATCCAAAATTTTAAAATCTGAATTAATAATTTTTTTAGTATCCCAATACAAATGTGAATTTATTAACATAATATTTTCGATAAATAGCGGATGGTATACTATTCAACTTGAATTGAGAATGTTAAAGGTTGTTCCAAAACCTGTCTTATCCAAATTCGCGTTTGCTCTAAAACTATTCTTTACCAATGTTGCACTATCAATACTTGTGTAATCCAGTATATAACCAATACATATACGAGTAGGTGTTTTCTCAAAACTTGCCAACTCTTCAAAACACTCGACTGATTTGTCAGGTTATAACAGCAATCAACTGCTTGAAGATGGAGCGGCTAGCCCAAACAAAAATAATACTATGATAGGTACGCTGGTTATTTGGTATAAAACTAATGCATCAAAAAATATAAAGCAAATTCATTGAATATTTCCAGCAGTCGTAATTTTTTCCTACCTTCGTTTAGGGTGTTCGACCGCATTGAAAAGGTGGTTAAAGAAGGGTTTATATCAATTGGCCAGACGAATAAATAAACATATTTTCTGGTGGTACACTTTACAACTCGGGTAAAGGAAGAAGTTAAGGAGTTAGATAGGATTCGTGCTATTACTAAAAATATAAACCCACCAGGACAGTGATATTTAAAATTTTAACGAATATCCTCTAAGAAAACTAAATTTAGCCGAATAATAATTACAGTTATAATCAGTGGCGTAGGAACTTCTTTTTTTCAGGGGGGGCTGAATTTTTTTTCAATATATATATTGTTATACAATATAAAATAGTACGGAGTTGCAAGCTATTAAACAATTAAAAAACAATCAATGCTTTAAATTTTTACAAACAAGTGTTTAACTTGTTAAATGTTTTAACTTGTATCCGTTTTTGTTTGGACAGCTTTAGAGCATAAAGTAACCAGGAAAAGGTTAATAGTAATTTCAAATGTCCGTATTGTACGCTAAAATATGATTTTTTTCAGATTTGAGGAATTCGTTTCTATTTAACTTTCTTTAATAAAATCTAATTTTCTAAAAGAAGAAATTTCAACTATATAAGCTGTTTAGAAAATAGTGCATGAATCTGATGGTTTATTATTTCAAAGGGAATAAATTACGGGAAATACAATAATAATTTATGAAATGTCCACAAATAATATTTTTTTTATTTAAAAGCGTATTTTTTAGATTATTCTTAAAATTACTCTTTAAAACTTTAGCGTTGTAGCTTTCAAAGCAAATTCGCCCACTTTAAAGCACGTTTAGAATAAATAAGGGACGCTTCCTTTCGAATGCCTCTTTGTAGGAATTTTCTATTTCTAAAATTTGTTTTTTTAAGTATTTTTTTTTAAAAAGTAGTATAATATTAGGGGGGCTGAGCCCCTTAAAAATAATTCCTGGGGGGGCTCGGGCACCCCCAGCCCCCCTACTTCCTACGCCTATGGTTATAATACATTAACGACCAGATTTAGGTTAGTTAAAAAAAATATGCAAAAGTTTAAATACTTTACGATGATGAAACCAATGGGGGAAACAACAATGACAAAGCATTGTAAAATCAAGAGAATTGAAAGATATTGACTGCCTTCCTAGAAAAAAAAAACGATTCGGTGATGTTTGGCGGGAATATTCTTTTTTTCAAATATTATAAAGATTCAATTTACGAAAAAAGTGCACTGAATAATTTAAAGAAGAAAGAAGACAAGTTCACAGATTTATGTGTTTGAAAGCAAAATAGGAATCTTAAAAATTGCTCATTATTATAAAAAGCTTCATTTTTAATTATTAATAAATTGCACTTAGAAATAGTTGAAATATTTGTAAAAAAATGAAAATATAAATTTTGAAAGAAATAAACTGTTATTTGGTATTATGGTATTCCAAATTGGTATTGTTATGGTATTGTTATTATGGTATTTCAAAACTTGTTTTATCCTTTACAGACTTTCCAAAACCATTCTTATCTATCGTGTTGTTCCAAAACTAATCGATTCCAAAATGAACTGTAAAATAACTTTTATGTTTACTTTAAAAATATTTACAAAATTTGCTGTCATGAATTGGGTGGTTGTATACAAGTCCTATCAACAAGAATTAGGATGAAAAAAGAAAAAGAAACGCAGCAATTATTTATAAAATTTTTCTTTCCGTGTTACTTTTGGAAATGTGGTCCTCATATTAATTTAACGCCTACATTTATATTAAAATAGCATTTTAAAAAAATATTAGTTTAATCCATTCTTCCTCTTCTCTGTCAAGCGTCACACGGTCTATTTTTAATTAAATCTTGTACTCAATGTAGTTTATATTTCATTTTATGTAATAGTGATACACGTTAAAAAAAATTGATTTAAAACGAAATCTAATTTATTGACAATGAGCAGATAATCATTATTAAAATTCAGAACTGCATTAATAATTGAATAATTTGTTTTATGATATTTGAACTAAAATTCTGAAGAAAAAATCCCGCATATTTGAAATCGAAGTGCTATTTAAGAAAATGTATATAACATTTAATAATTTAAAATACAAGTGTAGACGTGGATGCAAGAACCAGACAGCTCCATTTTTTTTCTGTTATTCCTATAAAGAAAAAAAAAATATCCTGTATTGATTGGTGCAAGAACCAGACAACTATAAGCAATAATTATATAGATATAAAGGAAAAGGAGCTGTACTTTCATATTATACGATGCAAGAAACATGCAAGTTTTTTTGTTGTTTTTCCTGAACAATTTTGAAAACTGGAACTGTCTGGTTCTTACACCCACGTCTTCAATTACTATTAAATGTCTTTAAAATAGAATACACTTGTTATTTTATTCGAAATCACGATTATATTTGGAAACATTGATATAAATAACATATTCAAATTTCATAAAAATCCATTCAGTCGCTCTTGAGTTAAAATTGGACAACCAAACAAAATTATTTATATATTTGAAGATTGCGATTTAGTATGACGTAATTCACGTAGAATAATTTAAATGGAGTTATTTTGTTCGAAATTACAGATAGGCACTCCATTTTTATATGTAATGGATGATGTATGTCTTCCTATATGGTATCAACCTTTTTGGAAGAATAGCTTTATTAATTACGATAAAAATATTTATTTTGAAATGAGTATTTCATTGTCTTACAGATTCAGATTAATTTTAACACGAAAAAATTTCAAAGTTTTTAGATTAACTGAAAACTGGCACTGGTTTAGAAAACCGGCATCACTTTTCACACAACTTCCCATTTACAAAAGACATAAACCAAGCAACAAAGGTCAATAACTAGAAGTACAACACTATTTTATTTATTTCTATCACATTGGGTGCTTTCGACCCACGCCAGCCTCCTCGCAAAAATTAATGGTTCCAACACACCCAAACAAATACCCGTCGTCCACAAAAACAACAACCAACGCTCTATCACAATATATATAAAAAAGATCAACAAACGAGTGGGCACGAGACATACTCTGTAGCATTTTATTTAAATACTCTGTAACACCATACCTAAACGTCTGTCCGATTTCACTTTGGGGAATCTTAACTTATGGCGGACGTAGGTATCACAATGAGAATCTCATGTGGAGTTCCTGCCTTGTTGGGGAAGTTTTCGGGATGTGGCAGAAGGCGTTTGAACTGGCTTGTGCACCGTAATGAGCCTTAACAAGAGGGCTTGGCGAGCGACCTCTGACCTCGGGTATTTTTAAGAGTTTTATTTTCTCGCTTTTATACGTTTGGGTGTGAGACTGTTTGCGAGCAGATTGTTAGTAAGGGTTATGTACATAAATGTCATGGCGTTATGATTATTTTTTTGGTATATTGTGAGTGAGAGTGTATATGACTGGTTTATATTTTGCTGAGGTTTCTGTTCTGATGTCGACTGCGTGTGAGTGATACAGCTTAAAAAGCAGGTCCGTCGCACCGGGGGGGGGGGGGGACACACTGAAGGTTGGGAATTTCAACTTCTATAAACCTCGAGTTGGGAAATGTATGCCTGAAGACAATTAATATTATTAACAAATGAAAGCTAGGGAAGATTAGAAATTGCCCAACTTGTAAGATTACATTTAAATTAGACCTCAAAACGGACATTGCATTGGAATATGGGTGCAACAAATCAATGCTTGTGAGTGAACAATTTAATATTACCTAATATATATATAAAAAAGATGAAAAATTTCGATAAATTGGAACTGGGAATTTTCAGCACTGTTGAGTTTGGAATTTCGAATAGTTGAGTTGAGAATTTCTAATCATTATGTTGGAAAATTTCTTGTTTCACTCCCCCCCAACACAAAAAAAAATGTGTAACGGTCATAGACCTTGTACCACCTTAAAACTATAATACACATGACATTATAGAGAGCTCAACACGTCAAAGAGTATAGGAAACTTATAAAACTTTAAACACGCTTCCTGAAAAACAAACCTGGCGGTGATTGGTTTATTTGTTACCAATTAGCAAATATGACAACTTAAGAAATGTAAAAAAAATTAAATGATAGTATCGGACAAAGAAACCTTTTAAATAATATCAATGTACAATATTCTCGTTAAAATAATTTATATGTACTGTTACAGTATTATCTTTAATAAAAGTACATGAATTTCTAATTTTCTAAATTTCACATTCTATATTCTTGCGGTTCTCAACCTGTGGTACGCGTACCCCTGGGGGTACGTGGCGGTCCGGTTGGGGTACGCAAAAATAATAATAGTAATAACGGAAAACACCTAAAATAAATAAATTTAATATTTAAAATCTAACATAAAAGTCTATAAATCGTCAATTTGAGTCGTTTGATTAATTTGCAAGCTAATCTAAGAACATTCAAACGTACTCCCATTGTTTGTGCGAAATTTTGGAGTGTTCAGGTGCTGTACTTGTCATATATCTGTACTTTAAAATTGCAGTCACTGTTCCCCGGTTTTCCTCGAAATAGATAACAAACCGTCGTCTATATCCCATTGCGTAGCTTTAGCGCGACGTGAATTAATTCAAACACAAATAAGGATGCATTATAGAGGTTTCATGCTTTTGCTATCTTTTTTAAAAAATAATTCTTAATTAGTTAATAGTTTTATAACACTTGCTATAGCAATCATTTGTATACAAGAAGCTATAACAAACAGTAGGTACACTGTTAAAAATAGATACTTGTATTAGATTGTACTTATTTCTGATTACGGAAAATTTATAATAGAAAATACTGTTACTTCCATTTAAGTACGTCATAGCTCATTTACGATGTAATTATACTCAAAGAAAAACGAGTAGGTTTAGATGCTGATTTTAAGCACCTTTTTTTTAGAGAGTATTAAATAAATTTGTTGTAACACTATTTTTATGTATTAAATACATTAGAAATTAAGTAGAGTTTGTTCTTTTTCTTTTATACCGTGCTGTTATTTAATACATGTTATGAACTATTTAAAAAAACTATATAAAAAATATGTAGATTAAAGGTTTAAGTACATATGAGCCTTCCCTTAAAATTCTATGGATCTGCTTAATTTATTTAGGCAGATGCATAGCAGTAAAAAGTATATGTTTCACTTATAATGGTTCGATTTCATAAAGCAAACCTAATGCCAAATATGCGAAAACGCGCCAATTTTGCTAACCTGCCACTACTAATCACGCTCACGGTCTATGAATAGGAAATAGTTGGCGCCAATGTTTTCTTTCTCGACAAATAGTGTATTTTCAAAGGAAAACGACTTTTTTCTTCAAGATTGCTGTCAGTGAAAAAGCTGTTTATCACGGAAAATTATTTTCGTCTATTAACCCTTTCTTCTACTTGCTCCTTCATTTTATTTTGTCAAAAATAAATTGAAAAATTTAACCCGTTCTCTTTATTGGAATTTATTATGCGTGTGTCATTGGACCTTCTTAAAAGTCAGCGACATCAAAAAATAAAAAAAAAAATGATCTCAGAGAAAAGTGTGGTCCTTCTTCGAAAGAAAATAACACAGTCCTCTCAAAGTTCAAGTCAATAGCTGTACCCCGTCATAGAAAATTGGAGGGCAGAGGCAAAATTAATGGTCGAAAACTTGAAAAAAAAAAAAAAAAAAACTCTACCAAACAATCCTTTGTCGAATTTTTCTCTCTTTATGACTGGTATCTCTACAAACGATTCGAAAGTTTGGGCGAGAGTAAAAAACGGTTTCGAACTTGAACTCGTCCGACCCGTTACCCCTTATTTATTTAAGGTGAATAAAAAAAAACGCACTTGCGAGAAATCACAAACGAATATGATTGTAGTGATTGTGTAAAATAAACATCTGCTTTCCTTCGCTGCACCGTTCGGTAAAAAATGAAGCCAACATGGCGAGAAAAATGGGGAGAAAAATCAACGTTAGATAAAAAGAGGGAAGTTACGAATCTGGAGATCAAATTTCTGGGCGATTTTTTTCTTTGATTTATTTATATAAGTATTTTTAAATGAGAAAGTGAAAGAATGTTTTTTATAGGTACGATTTTATCTAGTAGAGTAGTTTCTATAAAAATAATGACAACTTGGAATTTCTACAAAGAAAATAGAGTACTTGGGAATTTTATAACATTTGCTGTAGATATTAGAATATTTGTTGTTCTATTATATAGCATGCATTAAGGTATTTAAGAACGATTTTAATGAAATGTAATCATCTAGGAATTATTTTCCCTTTTTAAGTTTAATATATGTATTCATTTGTATTATATAATAATCATTAAGTTTATATATATTAATTTCTAGTTTTTACTTTTTTATGTCTGACATTATTATCGAATGTAAATTGTTTATAAAATTTAACATTAATTATGACAATATTTCTGTCGAGACGGGCTTTTGGGCCATTTGACTATCAATACCTTGTGTTCAAAAAACCATCTTGTTTAAAAAAAAACAGCCCTGTTGACGACATAAAACAGTTTTATAACAATTGGACTTACTATTTTATCAATAAAAATGGCTGAACATACGCATCGAGTCATATTTCCATTGAAATTCTTTCAAAATATTATTTTACAAAACATTTAAAATAAATTCCGTCCATTGTCATATGGTAGAAAATAGTAAACGTTGTATAAAAAAAATTAATTATATATATTTTTTTCCAAATATACAGTAAAACTTGTTATTTTAGTATAAAATGGAAACATTATCGCGAAAAAATCTTTTGATCCCTTCAAAAACGCATAAAATGTGTTTTTAAATCAAAGGAAATTTTTACTAATTTTATATTTAAAAGAGTAATTAATTCTTATTGCTTGATTTAAAATATTAAATTTAAAATTCGGAATTTATAGTTCGGCACACGAAAGGTAAAAATAACTCAAGATGTAATGTAAAACTAGTCTTCAAAACCAGACAAAGTAAAAATAAAAGAGCTAGTTACCCACCTCTTTGAGATGTTCTTGAACTTGGTGAAAGTCCGAAAGGCCGCACCTATCATTTCAAGAGGCCTTTTTCTTATAGAAACCTTTTTCTGGCCTCTAACACTACATGAAAGTACTTGGAGTAAAATTCTCCGATAGCTGAATTCATTAATGCTCTTGCATCAGATCTACAGTGAAAACATAACACAAAAAAAAGTTTAGAATTTTATGGGATTACCTTCGGCAAAAAGTTGCAAACGATATTTCGGTTTTGCAATGTTCTTTCTTAATAATACGGTTGTATAGTTTCCCATCGAATAAATGAATGTAATGAGCATTAAATATGGATGTGAAACATTTTTTGTGTATTTCACTTCCAAACACGAGATTATATATTACGCGTTAAAAAAAAGTATTTTAGTACAATCAGATGGGCTTACAAATTATCAAACAAAATACTGGTATTTTAAAAATATTTTTAATATTTAATTGAAAAGAAACATCAAGCAAAATATATTTCCTTAAAAATATAATAGAATTGGAACTTCTTAAATCCAACAGATTGTTATTCATAAATATTATTCAACTAAATTTATTCAACCAATTTGTTATAATGGAACTAATGTTTTATGTATTAAAAATTATTTTCTGATATTAAAAGTAAAAGTTAATTAAATTCGAAAACCTTATGATATGTTGAAATTGTTACCCCAAAAGCTAAAAAAACGCAAAAACAAATATGTTTAAGCCGAATAGAATAATAAACTAAAACTCGTTCGAAATTTCTAATTCTAGAAACGGTTACTAAAACCAAATATTAAACTATAAGTTAGATCCTGACATTCTGCAAATGCACCAATTATTACCAAATTCTACATTAATTTTTTTTTTATTTTGAATATAGTAATAATTAACATACAGCATAAAATATTTTTTATAAACTTTAAAAAAAAAACTTCAAAGTGTATTATTTATAAATGTTGAACTATCTCTGTTGAGCTATTTCTATCGTTATCGCTAATTAATTGCTATTCGATAAATGTTTCAAGTTGTTGCTACCTCGAATTTTTAAAAACTAGGCATATTGTATTATTAACGGAGGGTTTTTGTAACAGTCTATTCTAAAAGCGAAATGTAATTACAGAGCTTCTATAGTATAGTAGAGTGGCTATCACGTGACCAGATAATACTTTTAGATAGCTAAGAAATTTACCTACCTGGGCACCGCCATTGTAAGAGAAAAAAAAGAACTGAAGTGATTTAAATTTTCAGAAACATTAATTTTATTTATTTTATAAACTCTACTCACATGACGTCATCAGCGGATTAAACGGAATAACTGGATTTTATTCCGTATCTTTTCATGTATAAAAATATCGTCTGTTGATGGAAAAAATATCGTCTGTTAAACAGTTTATCATTACTTCGTTTATATGTAAAATTAATTGTTTACACTATTTCATTCATTAATTTGAATTAGTTTACTTATATTATATCAGTAATTGTATAGTTTGGTGTTTTGTTTGTTTTGATGAATGGCAACAACTACAATTGCTTATTGTAGAAGTTAATTTATAATTCTAAAGAACGATAAAGAATTTCAGTATCTTGCGGATCAAAAACGTTTTTATAATAAGGAGTTGGATTATTCAGTTAAATAAAAAAGAATAGTAGATTAATTCTTCTGATAGAATTTCGCATCATTTATGGTAACCGGTGTACGTATTTAACATTTTATATTTGTCGGAGTTTAAAAAAGGTAATTAGTTATTTAATAATATTTTATATTTAATTCTTTAACTAAATATTAAAATTTGCCAACTTACATTTGTTTTGCCTACTAAATGTTCTGTTTGTTGCGATTCTGTATTTTAAAGCTTCTGAAATCTATAATAGGAAGCGCGAATTATTTTATTAATATTCAAAGCGTAAAAATTTCAAAAGTCGCTCGCGCATGTGCACATTGTTTCCCTAACAAATATGGCGCTTTCCATGTTAGAACGTCAAAAGTCACGTACTTGCCATTCTATTATACAAGTTCTCTGTGGTTGTAATACGGCATTTAAAAAAAATATCCTTTTTGTTATTCATTATATCCGAAAACAAACACCTGCTATTATAATTAGTTTCATTTTGATTCAGGAATGTATGCTGTATTTAAGATATTTTTAATTTGTTCCGCAGACTATTTTTTATTTCCTTTGAAACGTTCTGTTTCATTTGTAATAAAATGAGCAAAGGCGTCCATTTTTTTTATCGAAATATATGCATTTGTTAACATTTTATTAAAAAAAATAGATAACTTCATTATATTAATATATAAACTGTGTTAAATATATTGCAGTTATTTTTTGTCATTTATAAGCTTCGAAATTCGTATTTTTATAGAATAATTGCACTTTTCTCTATTCTTTAGCATTAATAATCCGACAATCCCCTTTTCTCATTTTGCAGTACAGAAACAAAGGCTAATAAATTTTTTTAAAATTTAATTTTTTCATTGGAATGTATTAAAATATTTGTTTTATATATATATATAAAACCATTGAATATTGGTAAATAATTCGACTTTTCTGGTTTTTATATAGAAGTTTTCATGCATCAAACTATTTGGAGTGAGTTTTTTTTTATACTCGAACAAATCGCGTATTGGACTTGAATTAAATCACTCAGAAATGTAATTTTTTGTTAAAATGCACTTTAATAACCGAAGTAAATGAAAAATAAAGAACAATATCAAAATATCAATGCGTAATTTAATATTTAATTCTCAAAAGCCCAAATTATAACACGACTTAAAGTTTTCACCTTACTCTAGATTATAAGCAATCAACATCTACATAAAACACTTGAAACTAGTTTTGGAGCACAAATTTTATAAATAAATGAGTTATTTCCTAAGCGTTTGGAATTTTTTTTTATGTTATGTTGAAATTCTGTTTTATTAATAATATTGATGGATTTCCTATAAACAAATTTGGACTAGTTAGAAATGTAAGTTCATGCTATTTTGGAGTCAGATGAAAATTTAAATTTATTTGAATTGAGTTTAAATTGAATACAAAATGAAATTCAGTTCTTATTACTTACTAGTTCTTTGTTTTAAACCTTATATTGTCGTCGGGACTACATAAATATGCCAAGAACTTACAAGAATAAGTATGTCAATATGACATTTGGAAGGGGGGTTTAATCTGCATTGTAAGATTTGATGATTCAACGGTAACCATATACACACTTATACTGATACATTCTGGTGCTGTGTCGAGAATTTTACTAATAATATAAACTTTAATTGGTTTAACTCTGTTATTCCCAACCTCACGGTGCCTCAAGTGGAAGGGTGGGAAAAGGGTGGAATACTAACTTTTAAAAATACTATGTATATAGAGTTTTATCAAATATGTCGGAACTGAATATTATTTAAGAATAATTGAAATATTTATTTTGAAAATAAATTTACTAATTAAAATATTCTACCGAATTTAACTTAAGTTATTTTAATTCCATAATTGATTTTAGTTCCTTCAAATTAATGAAATAATAGCAAGTAGAAAGAGACCGCTTATTTTTTTTACTTTAAAAACAATTTTAAAGGGACACAATACTCCAAAATCAACGAAAATCTGAAGGAAAAAAAAGTGTATGGTTGAAAAACAATGTTTGTACTTCCTAGTATCTTTTCCCAAAGTTTAAAAGCGATTGTATAAATAGTAGTCATATTACAAACTTTTTTGTCTCCTTATCCTATGGGCAACATTCAATACAGAAATCTTTATATCTATTTTTGTCAGCTTGAAGTTTTTATGTACATACACCTACTTAAAATGCTAAAAGAAATATTTATGAATCAGCTTAATTTTTTTTACATGAACATAAAAGTATATGGATTAGAATTAGGGATGGAATTAGAAAAATATTAAAAACAATTTGTTTTAAAAATTAAAATGTTTAAGAATTAGTGTTTTTTGTAAAAATATGGCTAGAGTTTTCACTCAGTATTTTTCTCATAATCGCACTTAAAATCCGATCCCTAAAGTTATTAATCATAAATCAATACTGCTTACAAAAAAAAAATAGACGGAAAAAATAAAATCTGGAAAAGAAGAAACGTTTTAAAAAATGACTTAAATCTTCAAAAAATTTAATTTTTGAAACATTTTGAAGGCATTTTATATATATTTTTTCTTCTAAATGTTCGTTTCAGAATAATTTACATTTAACCCTCACAAAATTTTTTTTTTTTTATCTCAAACTATATAAAATAATTTTGGGGGTACCGAGTCCCAGGGGCGTATACAAGATTTATTCACGGGAGGGGCAATTACTGGTACAATTTTTTGCTGCAATTTGGAGATTATGAGGATTGGGGATGGATACTTTTCGTTTTTGCAAGTTTTATACGTCATTGTTAGAAATAAAAGGAGTCATGAATTGTTATTATTATTTTTTTTATCATTAATTAATGCGGGTCTATTAAATTTATCAAATTTTATGAATATAATTATAGTGCAAATAGTACAAAAGGAATTATTTTTAAGTCCCTCTTTAATAGCATATCATTCTCTTTTTCGAAGATATTTACACTAGCGAGCTATTCAGAAAAACAAAACAAAATACAGAAGAGTTAATAAAAAAAGAATGAAAAATATTATTAGATATTTCTGTGTAGGTAAGTTTGTTGCGTCCATAATCCTTCGTATTTATTTGTCCAACCAATGGGGATGGCGTTGGAGTTTGTAAATTAGAACGATGATAGCTCAAGTATTGTCTATATCTAAGATAAAAACTCGTCTTATTGCGTTATAGAATTTTAAAATACAAATACAACGTTAAAATACGCAATAAAAATCCATCAAATCTGGACATGTTTCGGGAGATACATCTCCCTTCATCAGCAGAGAATGAAAAAGTCTGTGTAATAAAATATAAATAAACCCAGAAATTGAAAGTGTTGCCAAAGAAAAAACAAAAAGACTATTTCAATCGGTTGGAGTTAACTATTGTGTGCCAACAAGCGGGAAATATTGGGACTGCAAATGTTTCGTTGGCAATCGAATCAATATTGCTAAAAATATGAAACGCCTCCAGGAATTCAAGTTCAACTGGAGATTTGGGTTTGCAAATTAAATGTGGGTTAGAAAAATTAAATATATGACCATGTTCCCAAGAGTGCTTGGCAACGGTATATCTGTTCGTGGCTTTAAATTTGGATGCAGTATTTGCAAATGTCCTTCCAAAGTTTGCTATATTGGAAATAAGAAGTTCAGTTATTTGAATTTTTAATCTTTTTTTAAATGAAAAATATCCATTTTAGGTAGTGTAAGTTAGAAAATATCGGTGGGTGCAATTGCTGCTAATGCCTTATAGCTAGATACGTCACCTTAATTCATAAAATACGCTGATCAATAAACTGACAATTGCTATTTTAAAAAGTAAACAATCACTACGCTCCACGAACCCCCTCCAAACCCTTTCGCGGACATTCAGCGGTCCGCGTGCGACCAACTTCAGACGAAACAACGCGCTTCGGAAGGAACGACTCACTTTCTTCCCGAAGTACGGTTCTTTCCCGACAGAGGGCGGTGCACGCCTTCCCTGTGGGGTGAAATGGAAAAACTTTCCAGAGATGGAAGTTTTGCTCTTGATCCTCCCTCTCAGACCGGCTGTCAAAGCAGAAGAGAGTGGCTCATGGTTTTGGTTCTTCTTTCTTTTTTTTCTCGAAGGGGTCTTTTTTACATTTGCGCTGGACGGAATTTTTTATTCTGAACAGGATTACTTTTGATTCAATCGCAGGTAAGATTTTTTATTAAATATGTTTGGAAGTTTGTAACTTTTTATTGTACGTCTAATACTGACAATTATTAGTGCGCAGATATCGTAACTCCTTGTTTATTTGAAATGGCATTTATAAATTTGGACGTTTATCTAGTTGGGGAGGGGAGGGGGGAGGGCTAAAAATAATATTTGGCCAACGGTAGCCCAGCAGTAATAGTATTCGGGCATAATTGGTAGATTGTGAGTTTGAATACCGTCTCTGATAGTGTGGCGAGCTCGTGATCGGCAGGTTGCCAGTTTCGTTCCTGATCGTACACAAAAAAATTCACCGTGTATAGGAAGGAGACTGATGTGATTAAATCTGTCGTGATTCCTCAACCAAAGTCCTCACCCCTATGTATGGCACGTGGGGAGCTAGCTCAGTGTTGTCCTCGTCATCTGACTTTGGTTAGAAAATAACTTGTTCCTGGTTTTGTTCCCTGATTTTTTCCTTCGGGATTAATCCCGAACCGTCGCCAATAGCCCATTGTGTAGTTCTATTGGGATGTTAATTTAACCAATCAAAAGTAATAATTTAATTTTTTAAAAGATGAATTTGCAATACTGTGTTTTTCTTAAATGATAAATTGAGTTTCTGTATTTTTAATGTAGATTGTAATGTTTACATCTGCTAGAAAAAATACATTGTTATGCATAGTAAGATATTAGAAAAAATACCACAAAGAATTAGTGACACTTGAAATTATTTTATTGTTTTTTTTAAGTTGATATTTCGATGCTTCAGTTTTCTGCAATGGTTGGCTATTTTCAATGCAACCTATTTTGATTTTAAAATATTCAAGAGTTTTACAGAGGTATTGAATAATTTTAAAATGTTACACTCTATTTATGATTTTTTAAATACTAAATAATTTTCATACAAAATGGGTGGGGGTATTGATTGAAAGCAAATTTTTTTAAAAAACATGACGATTCTGAAAATATTTTGTTTAAGAGTAACATATAATATCACAAAGAACTTTTAAGTTTAAAAAAAAAAACAATAATAATTTATGATATTCTGAATAGAAAATAATTTAGATAGTTTGTCCTTTAATATTTGAAAAAAAGCCCCTTTATTTAACTTAACTTAATTACTTGTCGGTAACTTTTTTTTCGTAGTTTTTAATTTAAAAATTGCAAGTTTTAAATTATTATCATTTTATATAGTAAACTTTAATAAAGACATAAATATTCGAAGATTCCGGTTTTTCAAATCAAAATTAAAATATATATATATTAGTAGATACATGATTTATGTTTTGCATCAGTACACATTTCGTGGATCATTTAAATGCATCTGAACAAGCTTTTTTTTATAATTATCCTTTTGGTGTTTTAAAAATAATTGTGGCTATAAACAGGCGCTGTCTCAGATGCTTTTATTAATAGTATTTATGACAAGGGACTCCTCATTAGGTACAGTAAAAAAAATCTCAAATCCTCGTAATATATTTAAAAAATTAATTTTAACTGAATTTTAACTTAGTAAAACATATTATTTAAATTTATTTAAATTATCTTATTTAAATATAATATAAAATATATTATTTAAATTTAATATAAAATATTTTAATTTATTCATTGCTATATAGCCTACTTTTTTATTAAAAAATCGAACGCGACCAGAAGAATTTATTTATATTAATTTGAGGCTTTTGTAAAACAAGAACTTATCTTTAGCGAGAGTAATTCTTTAGAAGAAAAATTGTAGATTGGAATTAAACATTGTTTCCCATTGAAACAAACGATGAGATAAGTGTTATTTTATTCCATCATGTTATTGCGTTCCACTTTTCTATTCTAAATCTTAAACTATTCTAGTTAAAAGTAGGACAGATTTTGGCAAAAGATTACTTGTACAGTTAACTGAAAAAACTATAATTAAACAACACACTTTATTTAAAACTATAATAAAGTAAGAATTGTGTCCAATAGCAAAATAAACATACATACGAACCTACACAATTTCCCTTTTAAAGGAAACACATGTTATTTTAAATTTTTTTTAACCCGTTATAAAAAAAAATTAGTGAGACAATTTCGGCTATTTTATAATATGTTTCGCATAATTAATGCAAGTGGTAGAAACTTTTTACATTTCGTAGATTTGTTTCAGAAGGTTAATGATAGAACATACAGGGCAAAGTCCTGCGAGAAGGACATTCCAGAAGCAATTTTGTACATGGCCTCCTTTCAACGTACTGCCGGCAGGGAGTTCGTTTTGTATTAATTTTGAACTTAAAATCGTAAATTATAAAGCAAAGTTGTCGGAAACGCCAGTATTGACTATTGAGTTACACAAAGTGATTTTTTACAAGCTCAGTTTATTTTTGTTAAATAGCAAACTTATAATTTTTCAAATTTGGAAAGTTAAAACTTTTTTTTTTCTTTTCGCTTACATTTCGTGGTGGTCCAGCATAAGGAATTACAAATCTGTGTATGATCTTACGGATGAGTTCTACCGAAAGTACGCTGCGTCCTGCCGAAGAACGTTGTACTTCCTATCATTAAAATGCATTTCATCTGGAACAAAAAGCCTAAAAAAAAAAAAGCTGAAACTTAAAGCAGAAATAGTGTTGCTGTAATTAAAGTATGCACAAAATGAGAGCAAAAGCTGTACAACACTTTTAACTAAGCTTAAACAAAACTAAGAATACAAACAGAAAAACAATCAAACGGAATGGTTTAAACAAAATAGCATACGATTTTGGTCCAATGCAATTTTATTGCTTAATTTGATTTTTAAAAACTTTTTTTTTCTTATAGCAGTCTTGCTGGATAATTTTGCATAAATATTATGCTTAAACTTGCTATTTTAACGACTATTTCCTGCATAAATTTTTTTAAAGTAAAATAGGTATGCTATATCAGTTTGAGGCCACCCTACGTGTTCATTTTACCAATTTGGATACAGACTAAACAAAAAACTCAATTTCTAAAATAAACACGATTTCGAAAAAAAAAATATTATTTTTTTAGAATAAAACTCGATTAAAAAAGAACTCGATTTTTTGTCGTTAGAATTTAAGATTGAAACGATTTAACGAATCCAAACCCTTCAAATGTATTGACCTCTCCGAGCGCCCATTTCCATGCATGCCAAAATAAAATACGACTCTAATAACACAAGAGAAGATGTTTGTTTATCCCCGGGAGAGAGATCCACACACCCTCCAAAGAGCGTAATGATAGTAAACAATTTTCATTCGATTTTTCCCGCAGATAATTTGTTGTAGAGATTCCGCTCCTTTTGAACGGGCAACATATCATTCACGCTCCCGATACCTAGGGGCCACGAGGGCCCAGGCTCTCGTTTTAAATTGAAATGTACCTTCAATTAAGATTTGGAAAGCAGAGATGTTATCGGAAGCCCGGTCGTTAATTTCCAGCCCAAATCGAAAGTGGCCCGTGCGTCATTAATAACATGTCAGCCCAATCGCGAAATTGGCTTTTTTTCCCGCGTCGATCAGAATGTTTTACTAAAGTTTCGTCGATGGGACTAGGGATAATGCTCTTTTTTTAATCGTTAATTTGTTGGAAATCAACAGGTATTTGCTATCGTTTTTAGGGTACACGCAATGCTGGGAGTGGGGATATACGTTAATCTTTACTATCGATTGTTTTGAAAGATTTTGAAGAATGTTGTGTTTAGTATTTATAATTTTTTTTGGTTACAATGAGCGACTATAATTTTACCAAGGGCGGGTTTGTATTTATGAAATTTAGGATAAACATCTTCGCTCCCCTTAATTTATTCTACCTATAATTTTGTAGAATTTATTAAACACGCGAGTTTCTTATTCTTTTTCTTAAATTATATATTATGTAATAACGATGATTAATATATAGTTGGACAATTTAGAAATATTATTTCTGCTAAAATGCAGAATAACAAGAACAAAAATTTATAAAATACCCATTTATAATTAAAAATAAAACTTTTATAAAATCAATGATTGATTGTTTTTAGTCTTAGTTTGTTAAAGGTTAAAATTATTATTAAAAAAATCAGAGTGTATTAGTAATATATATTAGTTTCATATATAAAAATAAAGTGATAATAAGATTATTGAATATGTTGTTCGTAGGAACGATTGCTTATTTACTTTTCATATAATATTTTTTACTACATTTCATTTATATTTATAACCGAATTAAAAACGAGCCAAAAGGTTATCAATTCGACTGTTATGTATTTTTTATACATGTTTGCGTAAGATTTCTGTTCTAATTCAGATATTTGGACAATTTTTGTTGTTGTACGGGGATGTGTCACTTGGGCATCTTTTGAAAAAAATATTAAATTATCCGACATTTAAATATATTTATTTTTAATTAACCGGACTGTTTAAAAACAAAAGTTGTCCGATTACCAAAATTCTTTTTTGGGTGGATAAGAAAAACCCACTTTCGCAAAATCTGCAAAAAAAAAAACAAAAAAAAAGAAATCGGTTATCCGACTGTTATATATCCAGGTATTTTTTTATTTATTTGTTTTTGGTTAATTACGTCGCACTAGAGCTTGCCCAGTGGGCTATTGGCGACGGTTCGGGGTCTATCTCGAAGGAAAGACCCGGGAACACATACACATTCACATACACATTCATACATGCACCTCGTTATTTTAGAACCATGGTCAGATGACGAAGAAACACCTGAACTGGCACCCTACGCCTTCAATAGACGTCGGGACTTTGGACCCCGATCAGATTTATCGTGCACCAGTTATATATCCGGAAATTTCCATTAACTGAACTTTTTTTTAACAATTTTTCCAATTCTAAAATGTTTTCATTATTTGTACAACAATTACATTTCGTTTACCCAGCATTTATTAGCATGGATAATGACAATGTATTACAATATACATTTTTGAGACAATATAGTCTTGTTTAACTGGCATTTATTAAACCGGACAACTGGAACTGCTTAGTGAATAATACCCTCTGTTAAATTAAAAACTAAAATGGGAAAATAAAATAATATTTAAAAATAAAAAATAAAACCGACTTTAAGCAAATGCGGTAAAAAATATTTTTAATTTTACGAATAAGTTTAAAATATTAAATGATTTAATATCAATTTTATACTTATTACAACTTTTTGAAGTTGGTGGCAGTTTACAAAAAACATACCTAAATTTTGGTGCCAATTAAAAAAAATAAATTGTAATAAGTATAAAATTGATATAAATAATTCATTTTTGTTCAACTTTTCCTTTTTAAAAAAAAAGATTATGTTATTTTAAACAACATATTCAACTTTTTCTTTTTTCAGTTCATTGAATATGCACAATCAAAGCTAATGAAACGGTTGTATTTTGGTAATAATATGAGAAACAAAAAATTGGAACAAATAAATTAAGCCAGTAGGTGGTCCGACAATATATTTCCTTTATTTAATTTTTATTTCCCTTTCTGGCCCCACACAGAGCAAATTCGCATATTCACCTTAAAACTTCGGTCAAAGCAACACCGCTTTTACATGAAATTACCTTCAGAATCCCCAAGGTGGTAATCACAAGCATTTTTGGTTTTTCTTTCGGGAGGCAGGTTTTACATTATACATTTTCGCGATCTCAAGCTTTTTGTTACTTCCGCTGTTATTCGTTCGCGGGTTACTCTGGATAACAGTGACTTTTCAGTGGTCACGGGTCATTAAATACGCTTCATGTAATGACAAGCGGGTCAGGACCAAGCTGCCTTTTTCCATCTACTTCTTCTTCACTTCGATTCAAGGTGACGGTTATGGTTAGGATGTTTGTTGCTGGAAAACAGTCGAGTTCTGTTGTTTAGGTCTGCGAATGCTATCACAAATATAACGAGGTGGTTTTTGAAGAAAAGTCTTCCGCTTGTCGTTCGCGAATCGTGTGTTTGTTGTTATAAAAAGTAGTATGTCTAAACTGGAATTCTATTTCTGGTAATAAATTTGTGTTTTGACGGGAATGGAAATAATATTTTAAGAATTTAGTAAACATTTTTTATAATTTGAAATTTTAGTTTGCTATAATTTTTTTTGTGTTAAAATGTTTTGAAAATGAAGAATGTTTGATGGAGCCATTTTTTTTTTATTTTCTAAAGAACAGTGATGTTTTTATCAATATAGAAAGTAATGTGCTTTTGTTTGCCTTTTACTTCTTGACTATACATCAAATATTGAATAGAAATATTTAAAACTTAAAATATTAATCGAAGTTATTCTTAAACTAGAAGGTAATTTACAGTTCCTAAAGTTGTTTATATTAACTATATCAATTGTTTGCGAAATTAAAATATTTTTTTAAAATCCATTTTAGTATTAACATTGATCAAAAATATTTCAGCCAGTAGAAAAGTGCTCACATAAAAAAAAAGAAGCACTAGCACTTTCATCAATGAACCAGTCATATAATTTTATCAGATAATAGACAAACTTCATTTACAAGTGTAAGAAAAAAATTATTTGCAAATTATTTAATTACTGCATAGTTAAATATTTTTATAATGTGTTTACAAATAAACTATGTCTATCAAAAATAAATGTTCAAACTTTTGCGATTTCATGTATCAGTAAAAGCTTCGCATTTGATAACATTTTTAAAAGTGCTCATTACAAAGTGTATGAATAAACAGTGTTATAGTATATAAAAAATTAATTTTTAAAATATCACTCTTTTAGAAGTGCAAAATTAATGTTTTTGACCTCACAGCCGAAGACGAAGAAAATTAATTTACTTTACTAATTGTACTTTAGATAGTTTGTGCCGAACTGAATTTAATTTTCGAATTGAATTTCAATTATACAAGTTTATACAAATGAAGCATGTTTTATCTAAAAAGGCCTTAATATAAACTGTAGTAAGGTATAAATAGAAATGTGCAGGTTTTCATTTGAATTACCTAAACATTTCTAAGGATACAAATGTTGCATTGTGTAATCATACTTTTTTTTTAATTTAGTTTCGTGTACTAAAGATAGGTATTTCAAGTCGTAAAGTTTTTTTACGTTACTTTGTTTAGAAACTAACAAAAAACAACTAACAAACAAACTATTTTTAAACAGTATAACCATCGATGTTACATTTTAATTTTCTCCTCTTAGAATTCTACCATTCTTTATTCTTTCTACCTCAAAACGTTAGAATATTATTTTGTGGGGGCTCAATTTATAATACCTTTAAATTCGAAACTTTGTATTATTTATTAACCATTTATATTTTATTGGTTATTAAGTAAAAATAATTATTGGTATGTTATATTAATTATTTTTTTATTGTCTAATATTTTAATAAAATCACACACTCTTACTGATACTCTTACTAAATTTGAAATAATAGTTATTAAAATTCTTTGATTATGTAAGTATTTTAATAAGTAAAAATTGAAAGCTCAAGGGGAATAATAAGTAAAAGTTTTAATTTTAATAAGTAAAAATTGAAAGCTCAAGGGGAATAATAAGTAAAAATTTTAATTTTAATAAGTAAAAATTGAAAGCTCAAGGGGAATAAGATCAGGACCCTCCACTTTTTGTTGAAATTTATATCGCAAATCGTGGCCATACTTTTACACCAAGTTTTAAAATAACAAAATCGATGATATTCCTTTAAAAAGTCTAAAACAAATCAGAATTCTGATGCCAATGAGACATAAAAATTTATTTTTCAGTTTCTGCACAATCATTACTGGTGGACTGACTATCTTCTCTCTTCTTCTGGGCCTTCCATTATTGTTGAATTGTACTTCATTTAAAAATTAATAATAATCTTTTGTAAAATTTATGAAAAAGGATCTATATAGTTTTGAGACTAGACGTCAACAAAAAGGATCTCTATTTTCAAAAGCAAATAGATCCGTATTTATTTTGTAATAGTTATCACTTCCTACTTCTGAAGTATATACTTCTTTTATTCGACTGGTAGATTTCTTGGAGAGAGAGAGAAAGTTAATTCCCCAAATATTTTCCCTCGCTCTTCTCCCAATAGTACCCGAATCAAGGCACTGATCCCATTAGAACACTCGCAAATACCACCCAGGTTCAAACGCCTACCAACTAGCTCGCGACGAACACCATTCCTTAACAAGCATTGCACAATCCCGCCAAGCATGCAAGACCTATGCAAATATTGGCAGAGGCGATCAGAAGGGAACGGCTACCCGATGCTAATCCTATTAAATGAGATACTAGATTGACTGGACTGAACGTTCGTTTTCGGATGCTCTTGAGGAAGCCCAGGCACGATCTTTAATTCTTGAGGAGGGGGATCCAGGAAGTGTAGTACGTTAGAGGAAATGTTAGACAATGGGATCAAATTGTAGTGAAAAATGTCTCGGGGTCTTGATTGGTGGTGTGCGGTGTGCTTATGCATGCATGTCTACGTGGATCACAGTGTTTGGAAAATAGATTTGGGTATTTAAATATGGTTTCCTTCGCTGGTGAAGTTATTGGTTGAATTTGATAGGAAGTGGTTAAAGTATGTAATGGCATGGAAAAATGGCGGAAATTTATTGTAAATGAGGGATATACGATACTTATTAGCTCATGTTTGCCTAGACACTTGAAAATAATTTGGTATGAATAAAATTATTTGCAATAAATATCCGTAATATACATGTGAATATTTGCATTTCATTATTGAGTATTAAATTCTAATCAAACCCAAGACATGAGTAACCAAATTAATATCATTAAATCGTTGTGGTCCAAATACCTTCAAGTTGGTTTTAATGAGAAAATTTAAAGAGAGGGAGAGGGGGGGGGGGGGTACCATCCAGCACATGTGTGTTTTATCTTCTGACTGTGGTTCAAAATTATGAGACATGAGATAGTGTTCCCGGGTCTTTCCTTCGGGATATATTTTGAACCGTCACCAATAACAGATTATATATATATTTAAAAAATAAAAAAAAAAAAATTATGAAATTATATGTTCAATTGAGTTAAAAATTCCTTTTTTAAAAATAGACATAATTAATATTTAACCTTATTGGAACAATGAGAAATGTAAATATATACAAAATCAAAAATTAAATAAATTATATTTCCTATTAAACACGAGAAAATTTTACTTTTAAAGTAGATCACTAATTATAAGCACAATCTATCATACCAGATTGACGTACTTTCTAGCTTTAAAATCTGTGATATTTGTCACACCTTTTTAATGTCTTTTCATATGTCCTAACATAAAAGATTTTCTGTGTGAATTTACTCTTAAATATTACCAGAGGCGGCTTTAGGTCTAAGCGACACAAGCAACAGCTTGAGGCGCCAGATTAATGAGAGGGCCAAAGTTTAGCGAAAAAGGGAAATATAAATGATTTGAGTAAGAAATTTGTTGTCAATATTGGAAATTTTTCTAGGTTTATATTTTGAATTAAATTAGATATAATAATTAATATTACTTTGAGAAACACTTATTAAAAATTTCTAACTGTATATTATTTTATAAATATTATATAGCTTGAGTTTTATTTTATTATGTGAAAACGCACTCTTGCCCTGAAGACCAGTGATTTACCCAACATTTTGAAATTTTGCACCTTTTAGTGAATTTAATGCAGGTTTTTTTTTGTTTTAAAATTTAAGATAATTCCAAAGTTAAAAAATATGACTCAAGTTGCAAAGTTGGTAAAAAAAAAGTATGTGTATAAATGTGAGGGCTAAAATAATATTTTCTGGTGACAAGAAAATTCCCTGTGCTATCCTTGAATCCTACACATATACGATTTCAATCACCTTTGTGTGTGTTTTATACATTTAACTTGACAAGATAAATCTTTAAAATTATAGTTATACACCTGATGGACTAAAAATATATCCTTTATTATGATATTCTAGAAACAAAAAAATCCTTTTTTAAAAGTCAACAAACAATTGAAAAATACATCTATGTACCTTTCACATAAAACAACACAGTAATTGTTTTTACTTAATCTGATCTTTGAAATACAATGGCAAGCAATTCTCTCAAGTCCAATTCAAGGACTCTTGCATCTTCACGAAATTGTGGGAATGTTCTTTAGAAAATAATTTTCCACTCTCACAACCCAATTCGACATGACATCCTCTTATCATTGATAAGAGGATATCAAAACAAACACTATTAAAGAATAATGTAGCGTCACAAAATGTCTTTGTATAGTGGAAACGACACTTCCGAAATTAAATATGAAATACAATAGATTGAATTCAATTTTATGTTGTGTAGGTAAAATTGTACCATATCGATTTCAGGATCTAGCACTTATTCTTTTGTGTTCAACTTTATTTTTTTTTATCTATGATATAAACTCGATTCGCATAGGTCACAGCTAAATTTAAATGTAAAGGATATATATATACATTCTCTGAACTCAAGGAAACTATCAAATTTTAAATGTCACTTCCAATTTTTTTGCACTTCTAGTTACTATTTTATCCAAATAAATCACTTTAATGTTTCCTATACTTACATCTTGTCAAAAAAAAAATTGTTCAATGAATATTGTAACTTGAAACGTATGGAAAACTTTAAGTTTTAATAAAAATGTACCACTTATTTTTCATATGGTTGCTCTTTTGTTCTAATTGCTATACTACTTTGATGTATTTTGTGTACTTGATCTATCTGGATGAAAATTATATTTTGTTTATTAGTTTCCCATATTTTCCCATCTCCTCCTTTATTGATAATCTAAATTTAAAATTATATAATATGATATTTTCAATTATATCCGAAATAAAAAAAAAAACTTTATTAATTTTAAATATATAAGTTTTTTGCAGTATTTACACTTGTATTAAAGCTGACCGATCAGTTATTTCGCATTGTGCGCTTATAAATAAATTTAGAAATTTTATTCCAAAGGATATCAGATGCCCCCAAATGTTATTTTGTCCTGGGCCCCTTTTCTTGTAAATAGGCCCCTGCTTATTGCACTAAAATAAGTGTTTGGCCTCTCTGTAAATTATTGGTGCACTTATGCAGACTTATCTAAGTATTTTAATTTTCCTGCATTTATGCACCTAATTAGAAAAGTTAATTTCAACCCTTTATTTAACTTAACTATTTTTTCTTAAGTGATAATATTTTTTTTTATAAATTATTGACTTATTCAAACATGTCATGAATTTAAATAGTACATTTAAACAAGTTTTAGAACAATTGCAAAAAATATATATGCTTATTCTTATTCTTTCTTCACTCATAAAATATATATTCATTTTCATTCTTATTGAAAATTAATTAGGTAAAATAGATGTCCTTTGAAACTTATCACCATGAATACAGCGATCATATTCGTTTGTATAATGCATAACGCTACATGTTTTATAGTAATAATTCATCTGCACTTATATTAGCTAGTAAATTTAATCATTTATAAATACAAATCAAATCTGGTTGTTGAAAAGTATTTTAGTATGGTGACTATTTCGAATATTTTAATACACATAATATAATTCTTTATAAAGAAAATTAAATAAAGAGTTAGAAATCAAAAGCACGAAAGGTGTCTATGAAGTTATAAAGGTAAACGAATTGGAATTTTTTAATTCTAGTTGAACTTTTTCAGGCGACTCAACGTATAATTGAACTAGGCTTTATAACAGCAATCACTCGAACGGAATCGTCTAATAAGAAATCTAGCGCTAAACCTGTTCGCAGATTCGCGAAATCAATGTAAATTAATCTATCGCTAAACCAATCCATCAATTTAATTTCAAGGATAATATCATCCACGACTTAATTCTCTTTACAGATATTTTGAAGAAATAATCCTGCAGTATCATTATCAACAAAAATCAAAACAAAAGCATGTTCGAAGCATATCATTTTCATTTTTTGCGGTTCATTAAAATCACTTAACTCGGCCTGATTATCGCCTCCGAGCAATTCAGAATCTGTGTTCGAAAAGGCTTATGGAACATTTCGTGAAGGATTCGAATTGTTTGAAGTTCGTCTTCGTGGCTGCAGGTGCCATCGAAATCTTAATCTGGATGTTACGTTCCAAATAAACAATGATTTTTGCTCTGATAATTTGCGGAATTATAATTACAGTAGGTCTGTTAGAGAAATTCAAGAAAGGAGTATAATTTCATTCTACCTGTTAAGCCTTTTAATCCGCCATTCATACACATTTTGAGTAATGATCACTTCTCAGCAGACGATTCATTTTCGCTGTCGAACATGTCATTCGGTTTTTTTATGGTCTTTGTGTCGTTTTTTGTTTAGTCAAACACCGTCATTTCTCATTATACGGATCAACTGGAATCAGGGGAGAAATAGGGTCGATACGGTTTGAGGATGGAATGTAATTGATCTCGATTGTTTTGTCGGTTCCCGTAACTGTGGAAGGTGGGACAATTTTAAATTCGATTTAAGAACTTTTTTATTTGTTTTCCATAGAAGGTCGCTGGGATAAACGACGCGTTACATGGAGGTACTAGCGTGAGAACTCCTTTTAAATTGAGGCATCGGAGGGATATAATTCTTCCTGGCGGTTTCGTGTCGTATCAGGTTGAAAAAAGCTCGTTTATTTTCAATTTACTCACCAAAATGCAATAATTTTTTCTCTTAATTACTGGCCTGTTTTTAATATGTTAAAGGATTAATTATATTCAATCCTGAACTAGTTATATTTATAATTTTTTCTAAAATAAATCATGCAGGATATTTGATTTTAGGAGTTACAATCAATTTATATTGTCCTAAATGAATTTAAATGAACTCTAAGATCTTTTCTTAGTGTACACTTTAAAATTATAAACTATCTCATCTCTTGTTAAGTGTATAATTATACCAGTGTTTTCGTTGTTTTCTTAGAAAAATAACGTCTAGCTTTTCTAAATTGCGCAAGTTAAATGATCTCAAACATTCGTTTCGAGAGTTTATTTTGAAATAATAAATTATCTTATGTTAAGCATATAATAATACCAGTATACCTTCCATTAGATTTATTAGTAGTCTTCATACTCATCTTGGTATTTGTTTTTTAATATGCAAATTAAAATTGTTCACAACAAAAGCTTTGATAAGATCAATCAAACGATACAATTTAAATAATTTATCCCTTACTGGGAACAAATAATGAGACCAAGTTTTTGTTTTTTAAAAACGGACATTTTAATATTTATTTCATTTAACATTTAAATGAGTACAATTCGAAAATTCGTCTTATCCTCAATTTTAAAAATATCTGACGTAGTATATATTTATAATAATGTATATTTAAAATTTTTACAGTTATGTTTAAATTAGTGTAGTAAAAATAATATATTTTTATACTATTCCAACACAAAGGGAAATTCGTTAACATTAATATTATATTAGAGTATTCTATCATCCTATTAGAATTTGATTCCAAATATTATTAGTCATTCCCAATCTTGTCTTCGTCAAATGTATTTTTTAATGATGTTTTCCACTGCTATATTGTATAATTCAGTAAATAATCATTGTAAAGGAGTAGTTGTGTTTTCAAACTCGTCTACTACAAAATAGGGTATAAAAAATAGTTAAAATAATAAATAACAATTCTTTTGATCTTTGGAAAGCAGCTGACATGGATAAAGCGAGTTCGGTAACTATATTTCTCTTTTGGAATCAAAGGTAGAAAACTTATTTAACGATTTCGATTAAATGGTTTTAAATTAAAATGCCTCTTTTACCATAGTTTCTTTTTGATTTTCGCATCGACCATTTTTTTTGTTAACTTTCTTATACCTAAAGAGGTATTTTTATTTTCAAAAATAAAATAAAAAATCATTTTGAATTCCTGCCATGCCCTTTTTCCTGCTCGATATGCCTTAGTCGAGCGTGGCCGAAAATTGACACAAACAAGTTCCCACAATAATAATAATAGTACATAAGTGAAAGTAATTACCCTCTGGTAGGTAAGTCACGTACAAGGTTATTATGTTATTTGTATCCTATCTACCCAGAAGCATAAATATCGGCAAACACATACCATGTCTGTCATATCTATTCCACTTCGTGTTTTGTTTTTTATTCTTATCCTGCTTTCCCGATCGCATTAGCTGGTGCAACGAACCCAGAGCCTGCTCCAATGACACCGAACTTCCACGGATGGACGTTGGCTGGCTGAGGTTTGATGGATGGTCGCTACAAATGTATCGTTTTCAAAACTTTGCAAATGCCCCCTCGGGCCACCTGTGATTTTTGTGTCCCCCCTCCTGTTTACTTCAATGAGTTGGAGACGGGAGTTGGACACTTTTGGTTCAATCGATCATGGATTGTGGTTGAAAATGGCTTCTGTTTCTCGCAGGGTAATGGTGATGAATGGTTGGTGGAAATTGAACTGTTTGTGAAATAATACGTTGAGGATGATGTCTGATGTATTTATACTTGATCTGGTTTTGTTTTGTGGATTGACGAAGTTTTGGTTATAATGTATTTGGTTAATAATGTATGACTGAAAGCGTTTATACATTATTCAGTATTAAAATATATTGCGGTTTTCGCAAAACAGTAAGACTTATTTGCTATCAATGAATACATACAAAAAGCATAACGTTATATGATGTTTTAATAGAATAATACATTATTTAATAGGGTTATATTATAAGAGGATACTATAAATGGAATTATAATTGATTATTTGTGCAATAAAGCATCTTTCAATTGAAAAAATCTAGTTCAGGATTAAAAAAAAATAATTAAGTAATGTCATAACCCCTTAATATTACGCTGAAAAACAAAAAGGTTTCTAAACTGTTAAAAATAGCTACTGTGTATATGTGTACCTGAACCTACTAGTTTTTCTTTAAGTACAATTGCACTGAGCGATGATGTACTCGAATTTAAGTAATTGTACTCTCTCAAAAATGAGCAATGTGATTTAATATTGCCAATCTCAGTTTATGTTCAAGCGATCTTAATAAAGCCCAAATTTAAAATAATTATTTAGAAGATGGTCTCCCACATTATTTGATGTCGATTGCTTAAATAGAAACATGAGTTATTTCAGATCAATTATCTTACTTCCCATTCTTTTGCACAACTTTTTTTAAACATTTCTTCTGTTTAAAACTTCTTAATGTTGCTTTGGTAGTTTAACAGATAAGGCACTAGACTGACAAGCTGAGGATCTGGATTAGATGCCCGTTATGACTTGTTTTTAATTGTTGATATTTTTATGCAGGCAAGCATCGACTCATTTTTACTCATTTTGAGTGTATATCTTTTTCAAAATTGAAAGTTATGTATTTCAAGCCATGATAAAATGTGCTCAAAAATAAGTACATTTTACTAATTTCGAGTACGTATTTTTAACAGTTTAGAACTCGAGGAACAATATATAAAAGATATTGATTCGATTGTTATTGAAATCTTTGCTGTTTCGGTATTTCCCACGTTGGCCTACAATAATTAACTCCAACCGATTGAGATAGTTTTTGTTCTTTGACAACACTTTCAATTTTTGGTTTATTTTCAATTCGTTGTGCATACAAACTTTTTCATTTCTGCTGATGAATGGAGATGAATCTCCCGAAACATGTCCAGATTTTATGTAACTTTATTTGATAATTTTAACATTCCTTTTTTATATATATTTTTATAAAATAAATACCTGCCAATGCAAAAAAATTTTAAGTTTTGAAAAAGGTAATAAACTAATTAATCAGTTTTTATTACAATATAATCATAATTACATTAAATTAGCAATACGTTAAAAAATTATTCAAATTTCAAATTAAACCCACATATATCTTTATTAGAAAACGCAAATAAACTTTTGAGGTAAAAAAAATCCATTCCTATAACCATAAATTATATGACGGACATTTCCTCAATTAAATCAGCCCATTCAATCGAAGGCAGCTTATAACTTTCACACGGTGATATTATTTCTTTTGAAGTTTTTTATTCTCAGAGATTTTTTATCAGGAGATCGGCAATGGATGTTCTGGTTATTATTAAGTAAACGGCTTCCTCCTGACTTCATCCAATTTGTCGCAATTTGTAACCTATTGCCCAATGTCCCTGACTATCCTTGAGTATTACAGTCGTTACAAATGCCCCAACTTGAAGTGCTCAATGTCAATAAATGAGTAAAAAAATCTTCAATCTGACAGCTTGATCGACTTTTATTACGTTTGAGAAGATTGCAAGGTTACTTTAAAAAGTAAATAAAAATATTTGTTATCTCTGTCGCCACCAAACTCAATAGTACATAAAGTTACTGCACCCCTGATTTAATAAAAATTGAAAGCATTTTTTAAGCTTCTTAAGGAAACAATAATTTATAGCTCTTTTTTGGTCAAGCCTTTTGAAGTAGGCGTCCGATGTTTTCCTTTATAAGTGATTACAAATCTTGCTTTTTATTTTATGCATGATTTATTTTTTAGTTCACTTTCGTAATACGTATGAGGGAGTGAGAAGCTAAAGGATGCAAATGACTTTTTAAATAAAATAGAGTTAAATTCGGTTATGAACAGTTAATACATATGAAATGTTGGGGACAAAGGGATAGAAGTAAATATCTGTCGTGTGCTGATTGTTGTAAGAATCACCAACTTCAAAAATCAGCTGGTTTGTTTAAACTTTAAACTGCGTTTTTACAAAACGATGAAATTGTCACTTGTACCCCTTGGATTCATCCCCCCCCCCCCCCTCCCCACAGAAGTTTTAATACTTTCGACCACACAGATCACTTTTTATTTGATTTATTAGTTTTTGAAAACATTGAATATAACTAACAAAAGTTTAGGTATCCTATATTATATTAAATTTAACATTAACATACGTATAAAATATCGAAAATGCATTAAAATGTATACTACATTCTAGTAATAGGAATTCAACACTAAGATATAGGTTAAAACAGTGATTCCCAGTTAGCATTAAACTATTGACCCCTTGATAAAACTGAAATAGACCAAGGACCCCCTTTTTCAAATTTTTTTTTAATTAACCTTACAATTTCTTTTAATTTTACACAGCTTTTATAAAGAATATGGACACAAATTTACCCGACAATTACATAGAAAAGATAACACCACCATCGGGAGTTACTTACTTTTACTCGGGAGTTACTTACTATTACTTAGTTAATTACTTTTAATCACTTACTTGTATATTTAACACTCGTTTTAACTCACGAAAACATCGTAATAGTAGTCACTTAAGTTAGTTATTGCACTGATTTTAGAACTGTATGGAATGAGCGAAATCTTTCTTTTTGGTTCATTATCTCGTCCAAATTTGGCTGCAAACTTGCTATTTTCACTTTTAACTCAGCATGAATATTTTAGTCAGTTGCGATATTTGTTTTTCATGGAACATTAGGTAGGAAAGGTTTGTTAACATATAGAAGTTGTTCAAAAGGGAATGAAATACCTGACAATACTTCTTGGTCAGTTGTGTTTGGTAACTTTGAACAGTTAACCAAAATTAAAATAATTTTTCATCTTTAAAAACATTTTGTATGGTGAATAAAATATTTTTCAATGTATTTTAATCATATTTCTTTGTGATCCCGCGGACCCCTTAACATCGATCAACGGACGCCTGAGGATCCGCAAACCACCTTTTAGGAACTACTGAATTAAAATATACTTGGAAAAACTAAGAAAAAAATTAACATGTAATTAAAAATATTACTTAATTAAATTACTATTAAATTGAATTAAAATATTTAATGAATTATCACTATATCATAATTATTGGAACTCTAGTTTGAAACAGCAAAAACAAAATATACTCGTAATAATATTCAATTTATTTTTTTATAAAAAATGTAATGTTAAATGTACAAATTTTTGCAGTCATTGTCGGTTACGTGACATTCCATAAGCCTAGATTCCATTACATTTTAATGCAAGGGAATGTTTGACAGTGCTTCTGATAAAAACAACATAAACTTTTTTTCAGGGAATAAGTTGTTTTTTTCGGAATTCAAAATATTTTATATCAGTTTCAAAAGTACCAAAGGAAATAAAACTTAATTCTTATCTTGCCCAATTTTCTGTAGTACAAAATATCCGAGAAAGAGCTCCCCTCTTTCACTGATAAGTTTTCATTTGTAAGATGAGCACGGATATTAGTGATCGTTAAAACTCATCTTAACTGGTTTCCGAGATAATTAGAGTTGGCATTCCACTGCTGGAGTGTCAGAAATGCCACGTGTACGGGGAAAATGGCACAAGTCATTTTTTAATAGACATTCTACACTATAGAAATAGAATATACAAAAGTACTGTTTTATAAAAAAACTTTGTGAAAGTGGAAAAAAATGTATCTTGCTTTCTCCTCATTAACAAATATTTTCTATGAATATATTTTCTTTTCCATTAAATTTCTGCTTTAATTTGACTTACAATCGAACTTTAGATGTTTATAAGAATGACATGTATAAGTGATGAATTTGGAGTGAATGCAGAAAAAAAATTATACAGAAAAAGTTATTTATCCAAGTTGAATAATGAATAATGTAGTTTGAATAATGTTTATAATTTTTACTGGCTGCTAACTTTTCAAATACTACCAACAAATAGAAAATTTTACATTGGCAGTTCGTTTTCAGATTATTTGCGTTGGCTTCCACTACTTTTACCCGTAAGGTTATCAGGGTATTTCTAAAAGTCATGTTATAAGTCTTTCTTTTCATCTAATAAATTTTAGTTGTGTAAACCATCTTTCTTACAGAAATTGAATTCGCCTTAAAACTGAGTGCTTCTTATTTAAAAAATGTCTGTTCAATACATGTTCTACATCACGTATTTGTTGTTGATTAAAACCCATAAAATTAAATGTTTATAAGAATGACATGTATAAGGGATGAATTTGGAGTGAATGCAGAAAAAAAATTATACAGAAAAAGTTATTTATCCAAGTTGAATAATGAATAATGTAGTTTGAATAATGTTTATAATTTTTACTGGCTGCTAACTTTTCAAATACTACCAACAAATAGAAAATTTTACATTGGCAGTTCGTTTTCAGATTATTTGCGTTGGCTTCCACTACTTTTACCCGTAAGGTTATCAGGGTATTTCTAAAAGTCATGTTATAAGTCTTTCTTTTCATCTAATAAATTTTAGTTGTGTAAACCATCTTTCTTACAGAAATTGAATTCGCCTTAAAACTGAGTGCTTCTTATTTAAAAAATGTCTGTTCAATACATGTTCTACATCACGTATTTGTTGTTGATTAAAACCCATAAAATTAAAGACTATCAATCATTATTATTATGTATGCAATGATAACTTAATATTTTACTTTAACTAACTTTTTTATATGAATGTTAAATTTGTAAGAATTATAAATCAAAGGTCTTGAACATACAACCAATTTTACAGCACTTTTTTTTTTTATGCGATTTTGATAGAAATGAGGTAGGTGAAGAAACTTTGCCCCACATGAAAACGAATGGTGAACGGTGCGTTAATCTTTTTTTTCTGGCGCATTACGCAGCCGCAGGGCCCGGTGCGAATCTAGTTGTAGGGCCCCTTTTAACCCCCTCCCCACAAGCTTATGATTAAGTTTTAATGGAAATTATAAATTATCAAACTTATTATAAATTTTTCAGAATTTTCAAAAGCCAAAAGTTTTTACAGAATTTTTTTTTATCAACTGCAAATACAACTGGCTATCAACTACACGTGTTTTATACGGTCACATTTCATTTACATAGAATGTTTATTACGCAGCTTCTTTACGTAAAAAGTCTGCATTATTTTGTTATTTTAGTAGAATAGCACAAATTAACCTAGTTTTCTTTCGAACGAGACCAAATTCATGTAAATTAAGCTATTGACGTTGAGTTAGAGTTTTTGAATGGATCACCCTTACAGAGTAACATAGTGTTTCCATCCTGATACCTCACGTAGTTGATTTTTAAAATGTTTCAAATAAAAAAAACGGTAAAAAACGGCATAAAATTTTAATTTATTTGTAACGTTCTCATTTTGCGCACTTTTCTGTAACCCCTCCAAAAGCTCGGAGCTCTGTGCGATGGCACGAGTCGCACACACCTAAGAGCAGTTCTGATATGTAACCTTGGTTCAACTGTTCACAGAAATGACTTACCAAAGATTTCTGATGAATCATTTCAAGCATACAATGTTAGGCAACTGCAAACATGTAATATACACATTATTCCTTTCACAATTGATCAATTATAATTTGCACAATCATCAGACAATCCTTCACATACAATACCAAAAAAAAAAAAATCTCCAACTATAAAAAACAACCTCCCATCCCAGACTATCCTGATTGAAATCCACGATAAAAAGCTCCAGCCCAGTTTTCCCACCACCCACTGAACTTCACCTTAGCCCCAAACCCCCGCATTCGATACAATTCCCGAGTCTGCTTCACATATAGAAAACCTCCTTATTAAAAACCACGACAATAATTAGGCAAAAAGGAAAAGAGTCCACCTCTATTTCTGACCTTCTTTTTCTCCCTCCATGCCTTTTCCCCAATTTCAACCCCATCCCACCAGCCACAATTCGAAGAAGACATAACCATGGCAGCGGGTCACATAGGCGCTGGCTGCGTTTTTCCTTCTTATTTAGAATCCATCGAACGCGTGGGAGACTCTCCTCTGAATGGGTCCGTGGTAGATCTGGAGCGATTGACTTTGGATATAGGCAAAGGTCCGCGGGGTAATCAAGCTCATTATACGCAGATAGCGATTCGACCCGTGGGAGATTCTTCGGTGATGGATTGTTCGCGAATATAACGAGATTGGCAGTGGCTTCGAAAGGGGGCGACAATTAGCGCCATTGTTGTTCGCTTTCGATTGATGAAGGACGTCGGGAAAGTTGTTGATTGGAATGGTAAAGAGGATCTTAAATGAGTGAATTGGAGAACCTTTCCAAAATAGGATTCTAAATATATAAAAAGTTTATCTGATTTTGAGATCGTTATCACCACTTTGTGAGAGTTGTAAGATAATTAGATATAGGTATTTTGGTTTTGGGACGGATTTTAATCAATGGTACAGATATTTCATAAAAAGATATTTTATGATAGTTTAAACATTATATAGGGTGGTCGCAATTAGTTGGGCGATGGTCTTTGTTTGGCCGTTTAACTGCACACAATAACCCCATTATTTTTATTATGGTTTAAATACTTTTATTGTTTTTGCTAAAGTTAAGCGATTTATTGAAAATATGAGCAAAGTAGTTGGGCAAAAAAAATGTCTTACCTTGCTAATACAGCTAAATGTGATACAGTCAAACAATGAATATCACCCAACTGTAACCACCTTGTATGATAGTAAAATTAAAATAAACAAGCAAATCATTTAATCAAATAAAGTAATTGTGTTTTGCTCAATTTAAAAAGGTAATATGTTTACTTAGATAATCTCTAAAAAATAATTTTGATAAAATTTGAGTTCAATAATTTACAGTTCACATGACACTATTTTATATAAGTAGTTAATAGAATCGTTGAATGTGTACCTACTGTTAAGAACATCTGTTGTTCAATCATTAAATTGAAAGTTATATTCGAAAAACTTTCTTGATGATTACTCCTTTCCTTGTATATTTATAAAAATTGAAGTAATAGCTTTAATTTTTATTTGTATCAAGTTTTATTTAGAATATTTTCATTTAAAAAAAAATTGCAAAAAAATAACTAACAATAATTAATTGAAAGCAAGTAACTTGATTTAGTTTCATTATTCATAAACCACTATAATATGTGTGCTTGACTATGTGACTTTTAATATCAAATTTCAATATAATATTTCTACTGCATACTTGTTAAAGTAATTTGTTTTAAATTCTGGTTCGTTTCCGAAGCTTTGGTGAATTATTTTCTAATTTCAAAATTTTCGTCTCGATTCTACAAGATTTTTTTAAAACAATATTTACGTTTAAATTTTGAATGAATTAAAAAAAAAAGCTATTAATAAATTTAAATTTATCTAAAACAAATACCACACATTGCCCACAATTGACTTTTATAAAGCACTTATTCGTTTGCGGTAATGCAATCTCTAATAACTTAACAAAGAAAAATAATAATTTTTCAGAGTTTTCTTATATAATTTGTATGAGGAATAATTTTTTATTATTGTTTATTAGAGTAAATTTTGTTTGTAAATTAAACGAAATTGATTACCTCATTATTGTTTTTGTAAAAAACTATTAAAAGTTATTATGATGAAAATGTAACGTATTTCGGATTGATTCTACATAATTTATTTTAAATTACTTTTATTTGTTCCATTCTTCTAAGTGTTATATTGTTTTCTCCAGAATTATTTTGGATATAATCCAAAAAGTAAAAACGAAAGTTGATTTATTAGATTTAAATTTTGGCGTTTAGATCCTATTTAAAGCTTTCCCCCTCCCCTCGGAACTTGCTAAGAGGAAAATATCAAATTTGTAAAGTTTTTTTTAACGTAAGACAATTTAACTTACATTTTTCCAACACACATTTTTAACTTTTTTTTTTATTTGTGTTATAGACGGGACTTAAGCTTCCTCGATGTTTTAAGCATGAACTTTTTTCAATTTAGAATATTTTTATAAATTGTACAATTTTTTTTATCAATACATGTAAAGATTTTATAGTTAGAGGGCAATCGTCCTGAATTTTAGGGGGTGCCAGTCATAATAGTGCATAGTAATAAGGGTCGATAATTTAAGTTCAAAACATTTATTCCTCCAGAGCTGATAGACAATTCATTACAGAATCGTGGTTTCATAAGAAATAAGACTGTGTCTTCAGGTAATGAAAATTTCAAATTTAAAGACAGGGATTTTTAGGAATGATCTTCAATCAGATTGAGTCAGGGAAGTTAGCTAATTGGTTCGAAATGGTTTGGCTTAGGGACTTTTCCTGTCAAGGCACTCAAAAAAAATTCCTAAAATGCCTCTGTGTGACAGTTATGCCAAAATGTTCGTGTAGGTAGGTATTATGACTAAAGTGAGACTAGAATTATAATCGTCAGGGAAAAAGTTAGAAACATGAATCTGATAGATAAGTCATGTGGGATGTTAAAAAAAAAGTATTATAGACAAAAGGTAATATTATTACGCGACGCAATTAAATTATAGAAAAAGGGTGTTTGTTAAGGAAACTTTAAAATATAGCAATGTAAGGAAAATATATTAAAAATTATGTGTATTGGTGTATGTGTAAAGAAAACTGGTTTTACACGGACGAATATATACCTCGCCATCCCTCAATGGGTTGAAAATTGAACAAAACCAAAACGTTCCAGTAACCTTCATTTCCATCCGTTCCAAAGCCAACCATCCAGCAAACCCAGCAATTCCAGCTGTCAAACTTGACATTTCCATCCCAAACGGCCAAAAAACCACACAATTCGCAGCGCTCCTTTTCACGGCCAAGAAACTCTGCAACCTCCCCCAACAAAGGAAAAATACGACTTCGGAAGACAATGGCATCCGATGATGGTCAAGACGCATAATTGTCCTCCGAAGGGGTTACTCGGGGTCGCCAGATAGACAATAAACTCGCCCACCACAGATCGCCAAGTCGAGATAAGCAGTCACACACTGGCTTCTTAACGAGATCACCTTGATGTTGGCGATAAACTCTGGGTAGAGGGGGGAAGAAGGGGGGGTCGCTCACGATTTGATAACCGCAGGAAACAGATACCCCACGGGCGTGTAGAGAGTTGTAAATGTTTGTTTTTCAGGTTGCATTTTGATGGTTCTGAATCGGAATGCTTTAACTGGTTCAGCACGAATGGTTTCACTGGCCGTCTGTTGGGAGAGGAATATGTCAACGACTGATAAACGATCGGTTGGCGAAACAGATACCACGCTGTCGTTTTTGAAGCCTTTTTGAAGACTTTTTTTTATATGTCGAATAAATTAATAGCCGTATAAGCAGTCGATAAAATTCCGGCATTGTAAAGTTATTTTTCCTGAAAAGGTCCTTAACTTCAATTTTCATTACATGCCTTTTGAAAACACATTTTATAACTTTTTTCGCATAATACCAAATAGACTTTCATCTAATTAAATGACATTTTAAGTCCATGTCTTAGCTGGGATTCAAACCCGAACCCATTGCATGGCAGTCCAGTATGCTACCGCTTACGCTGTTGGGCGACTACTGGACGTGATATATTTTACTATACTGCAATCCACGATGTTTTTTTTAAATATTCTAAAAAGTCTTTGAGAAAATAAAACGATTTTAAAGAATTAGTCGTACATAATGTTGGTTGACAGAACGCGGGATGTCGTGTTACAATACTTTTTTTTTGTAGATATACTATAAAGAACACCTCTGCATATGCTGAAAACTTTTAAACTATTTTTTTTTAAATACATTCTTGAACTCTATTTAGTTGGCTTATGAGCAACAGAGGAGAAATATCAATTTTATCAAATTATTTTTCTTAAAAAAGAGCTTAAATTCTATTTTCAATAAATACCTTTTTCAAAAATAAAACAATTTTAATTAGTGACTTTATAAAAATATATTTAACTATACTTTATATCAATTTTTTTTTCTTTAATAATCTAACTCGCCTTGTATTTCTGAATTAAACAAGTGTACATTTCCAGAATAACTGCAGATCCCTTGCGAGAAATGTGGGCCAGCCTTTTATAAAGGCATTGGAACGAACTTACTAAATATATATTTTTAATTTTAAGTAAATTGACAAAGGAAATATAAATTTAGAATAATTTGCTGGTGGTTATTTTTCAATTATTCTTATTTATATATCTTCCCATCCATGTTTTTCGATCTTCGTCATTGACACTTGTACGTCTTGTATTGTAGGCTACTTGTAACAAAAGTTTCAATTTTTTTCTCCACAATACAGTGTATATGAAAACTTTATAATTTCGACAGTTTTTTTTTTATGCTGAATAGTGAACATTATCGAAAAGTAGAACAAGAAAACAAATTATAATAAATTAAAAATAAAATAAAATACGAAATCCCTCTAATAAACAATGACATATATCATAACACCTACGAAAAATTTAATAACTCGATATGCGAGAAATGTGGGCCAGCCTTTTATAAAGGCATTGGAACGAACTTACTAAATATATATTTTTAATTTTAAGTAAATTGACAAAGGAAATATAAATTTAGAATAATTTGCTGGTGGTTATTTTTCAATTATTCTTATTTATATATCTTCCCATCCATGTTTTTCGATCTTCGTCATTGACACTTGTACGTCTTGTATTGTAGGCTACTTGTAACAAAAGTTTCAATTTTTTTCTCCACAATACAGTGTATATGAAAACTTTATAATTTCGACAGTTTTTTTTTATGCTGAATAGTGAACATTATCGAAAAGTAGAACAAGAAAACAAATTATAATAAATTAAAAATAAAATAAAATACGAAATCCCTCTAATAAACAATGACATATATCATAACACCTACGAAAAATTTAATAACTCGATATGCGTCCATCTATAAAAATAGCCATTTACTATGTTATTTTTCCTTAATATACATAATAACAATTTTATTTTTAATCACATAATTATAAAAATATTTTATAATTAATTATTTTTATATATTTTATAATTATTTCATTTTGTAATTAATAAAAATATTTTAATAATATTAAAATAAAAACACTTTTAAATAAACACCTACAAAAAACAAATATATTCACGTGAAAGTTTCATAACCCATTCCGCCCCAATCACACTTCAAAAAACCTTTTTTTTTTTATCTCACATTCCCCCTTCACACAAACATACAACAAAAATAATAATTGCTCCGAACCATGGAAAGAGATCAGGGCACTAACCAAAATAACGAACATGAAATGCCTTAAAAACTAGTCTACGAAAGAAAAAAAGGAATCAAAAGAAGGTACAGTGAACCATATTATACAAGATATTTTTTCCCCACTGGAACCCTCCACAGATAGCATTTGTTTATCGCGAAATTATTCCTATTCCCTCCATGTAAGTTTCCCATCATTAGGCATGCCCTTTTTTTTTATTATTATCGTTCCTCTTTTTTTTATCGGGGAGCATAAAAGCGAAAGTTGCGTGACCTCCGTGTGGCAACATCCGGTGTACCCCGGGGGTACACTTAGTGAAAAATTACCGAGCCCCGGGGCGTCGGCAATTACTGTCATGTCTTTAAATGGAAACAGGGGTGAGAGACGTTTTTAATTTATTCGGTGCGTAGTAGTCCATTTTGGGTTCTTTTTTATGTGAAATCGGCTGCTGTTGCGTAAGAGAGGTTCTTTTTTTTCAAGTGATTGCGATTTTTTTTGTATGTGTCTAAGGACGTGAATTTTTCAGTTGTTTAAAAATATTGTCTTTTTATACTCTCTCGAGGTATGAAGTCGTTTTACTCCTCTGACTAACAAGCAAACCATCAAAACTATAAAGTTGTTTTCACAATACACACAGAATAGTTTAATTTATACTTCCAACACATTCTTTCTCTGCATTTTGTTTTAAATAAATTCTTTTCCAAATATATTCCAGTGCTTTTAAAGAACTAAATGGAAATTTAACTATATATTAAAAAAAAAATTACCTAAAATATATGCAGTATCATCATCTTTACTAGGAACCACCTGACGGATCCAAACGTGTATTTCCATCTGTTCAAGTATCTCCAGTTTTTCCAGTAATACGCATAATATCAAAGTTGATAAAAATCTCTTTTTTGAAATAATTTTTAAATGTAAAGCATTACGAAGACTTTTAGAAACCTTTTCTTCCAATATAATTTTTAAAAAAATATTTTTGTAAAAAAAGGAATGTGTTGGAAATATAAATTAAACTTTTCTGCAGTGAAAATAAACCTATATATATTTGAAATTTTACTTATACGTCAGAGGGTCAATACTTTAAATTTTCGCATTTTTTTATTAAAATATAAATATAAATTCACCTTAAAATATATAACGTTAATATTCTGAATAAAATAAATATTTTTTAATATTTATTAAAAAACTATTTCATTTAAATTATCAGCGCAATTCATAAAAAAAAATATGTCTACTTTAAATGAGCCGCCTAGTTTCAAAACGTGATAGATTCACATTTTTGGCAAAATCGTTTTTTGTTGTTTTTTAAAAATATTTTTCATAAGTTTTCAATGCACATCACATTGCAATAGATATTGACCAATTGAATTCAATCGTGGCTGTCAATCATTTTTGGCGCCTCATTTAAGATTTATTAAAAGGAATCTATTTTTGAAAATAGACCCAACTAATTATAAAAATAATTGGTGATTACAATCCGTTAAACTACAAGTTTATTAGCAATTGTTTATTGATAAAATGATTAGCATTAAAATTTTTTAACAATTCCTGAAAGGAAGAAAATAAAAATGTTCGTCTAACTATGTTTTTGTAAAATGATACTTAAAAAAAACACTGATTTGATTTAAAATTATGATTTTAGCAGTTTTATTCAAGTCTCAAAAATATATGTGTGAATTACGGAAATTGAAATTTAAAAGTTCTGCGTCCTGTAGCAGAACAGCACTAAAAGACGAAGAATCGTAAGACTAATTTTTTTTATTAGAAACTGTTGTAAACTTATCTTGATTCGTTTACACTTGATAACAAATAAATTGGTTACACGGAGTTTTTATTATAGGTATTTTGAAAGTACTATTGTCAACTATAATATGAGTTATCTTAACAATAGGAAGTAAATAAACACTTTTTATTATGATTTATCTTTATATTATTTGTCAAACATAACTTATTTTAAGTTAAAATTCTTTTCATCACTGTAAAAAATTATATTTATTTCAGGAAACAAAGAAATTTGAATACGTAAAAAATGACTCGTAGTAAACATTTTTCGATTGATATTGGAATAAAATATTACGACTCATAAAGTATAGAAATACGAAATATCAATTACGTATATTACATTTTTTATTTTCCAAACAATCTCTGCAATTTGAATGTCAAAATCCTTATATCTTACACATCCAAAACCCTTTTAAAAAATCCGGATTTATATTAAATACAGAATAGGAAATACAAAACTCATCAAATGTGGTATGCGAAACTAGATATTTTTTTTTTACGTACTGCATAGAGATAACACGATAAGCAAAAGTATGTTATCTCAAAATATGAGTAATATTCTCTATGGAAAGAATGGCTTAGCCTGTCAACATACCTGAATGTCGGCACTTTAAGGACAAAAAAAAATGGTGTGTTATTTATTATCTAATTTTCTCAATCTGAAATATTTGTCCCCTAGACTCTGACTAAATGAAGGCATCTAACTTATCTAACTTTGTTTGAAGTTAGAAATAAATAACGAATCATTTAAGTTTTGAAAAGACTACTAATATTATTTACTACTAAAAAAAAGCCTCTTCGGGAGTGTCGTTGAATACAACGGTAGAATGGTGGTGCCCTCTAATTTCAAAAACCATATGGATTCATTTTTATAAATTTTAACAAAAGACGCTAAAAACGATTGACAGCCACGTATTTTTTAACCTAAACGCTTAACTTTGAATGCATTTTTACTTCTAATTCAGACACTTTTGGTCATTACCGCATTGCAAGAAACGATTTTACGAAAGTGATTTTACGAAAGTGTGGATGTATCTGGGTTTGAAACTAGAAGGCTCAGATGAAGTGCAAATTTTGACATTGTGATACGATTATGTAATAGATTATATTTTTTCCATAAAATACTGCATTAACCAGTACATAATTAGTTTAAATGTACAATAAATTAGTTTAAAAAGTAAATGAGGAAAAACGTATATTTCGTTTAACTATTTTTCTCATACAGGGTGGTCACAAATTGTTGGGCAATGTTCATTGTTAAGCTGTTCAACTTCATATAACAAACCACTCTTTTTTGCATACTTTAACTACTATCTTTGTTGCTAATAATGCTAAGCGACTTGTTTAAAATATAAGCGAAGTAATTGGGCAAAAATAATGTTTTGTTATGCCAATACAGCTAAATGTTACTCAGTCAAACAATGACAATCTCCCAACAATTTGTAACCACCTCGTATATTCAGTATAAATCTACGATTCACCAGAAATGCCTGAAGGAAGAATTTCTATCCCATAAATAGAAGATGCCCTTTCTAAGAAAACGTTTGGGTAATTGTCTCAAGCAAGCTACTTTATATGACCTGTCTGCAAATTTCTCAATAACTGATTAGCGCTTGAAACATCCGAGAATGTCAATAAACAAGAGGGCTATGTCACCTGCAAGGACGTTTTGGGATAATTAGGCTGCATTTACATATAGCCAAGCGAAAAAACAATACGCGAGAAGATTTTGGGATAATAACAAAGCTGAGTTACAAATAACAAGGTGCTGTTGCGGTACAGCAATAGAGGAGATGAATATTATTCGCAGAATCTGTATTGACGTCTATGAAGAAATGTCATTAGAAAAAAAGCAAGGTTAAATAGAAACGTTGGGTTTTGAGGTATGTAGCTAGATAGGAATTTGTTATCGTAGGTTAGGAAAAGTGTTTATGATGTGCAGGTCCCGATTTTAATAAGACCGTTCTTGCACTTTACATTTCTAATCTCCGACATTTTATAGTTAGAATTTATAACCTCAAACTATTTAATATCTAAAATATATTTTTTTAATTAATAAGTTTACAATAAAAAAGTTACGAAAACAAACTTCTGTAAAAAAAAAAAACCGAGTATGTCTTTTGTAAGTAGTAAAGTTTTGTTTGATGTAAAAAACTCAAACTTATACTTTTCCTTCTTCTAAACTTAATTTTCTTTTAATAAATATAGAACGTTAATATACGGTTTGTTTTAATGACATAAGATATAAGAATTTCAATTAATGCAAACTATACTTGATATTCCAGTTTATGTTTGATATCAAAGAGTATCCTACTTGAAGACAGACTTCGCTTATTTCAAAGTCTTAATATGGCACAGAAGGTGTATTTTTGTCATTTATATTTTTATATATACTTTCACATGCTAAATTCACTTGTGTTTACGATCGGAAGTCGTACAATTGTTGGAATGTGTGAGCTTTTGTAAAATCATTACAATATCCATCAAGGGGATGTTAATTAAACTAAATATTTAATTTATTTTTATACTATTGATTATTATTCTTAAAGGATATTTAAATTTTATATTTGCAAGAGTATTTTTAAAGGATTCGCTTGCTGGTCAAAGCACAGTGCCAGACTTTTGTTACCTGGCGGCTGCCATAGAAACAGACGATTTTACTTAATTTTGGGGATGAAGCAAAACTTCAGAAGGACGAAAATGCAAATCTATATTTCTTACTGTCAGCCAACTGGATCTCATCTATTTAAGACTTTTTACTATCAGCCGACTTGAAACGTCTGTTGTCGTCTATTATATTTTCATTTCCAGAGTTGAGTAAAATCTTCCTTTCCGATTGAATATAAAAGGGATGGAATCCAGTTGGCTGTTAGAAAGGAATCTAAGTTTCCATTTTCGTCCTTTTGAGGCTTTTGCCCAATCCGCAGAATTGAGTAAAATCGTCCAATGGCAACCGCCAGACAACAGAATTCAAGCGCTGAGTTTTCTGCTAGCGGTAGAACAGTATAATAACTTAGTCGTCAAACTCTTTTGAACAATTTTCATACTTCTAAATCATCTCTACCGTGAATTTTTAGCAACAAATTAAAAGCACTCAATCATTGACCGAACCTTTATTTCGATATACCGCTTTTCATTGAACTTCCGCTACCTTCATTTGCACGCCGTCTTGAGCAAGGAACTCAATTGCTGCAACACCCCAACTTGACCCAGCGCAAAAGTTTCGCGTGCATCTGCCGGAGGGCCAAACTGCAGTTTCGAAGAAGACGCGACCCTAAACTTTCGCTTCCACAGAGTATTTAAGTCGCTTACTCAAGCCTTTCCACTGATTCAATTGTGCCGGGGAACACACGATTCGATTTGTAATTATCGGAACGTACAACCGAATAAGTCGAGCCGAACCGAGTTGATGATGGAGGTCACATTTTAAGATTTCGATTGGAATCTATTGACCAAGGGAATTAAAACTTTATTATCATTTGTATTTACCGATCTTCTTTTAGATTTAATTGTGTCCTAAATTCAGTTCCCATGTGAGAAAAAAAATGGCTTTATAAATGGAAACCTAGAATACCTTTGTTTAAAATGCCTCACGAAGAATTTTATATTTAATTCGAAATGTAAACGAGATTCATTTTCTCCACTATATATATAGTAGACAGTTTGGGTAAGGCGAAGGATCACTGACATTTAAATGAACTGTACTCGATTGATTGATTTTCAGAAAGCTTTCGTCTAAATTCTGTACTTCAGAGCCATACAAGCTTAAGTAACATTTGGGCAACTTTACAGGTGAGGAAAGAACTGAATCGTACTCTCAACTAAAGCATTGGACTTCAGTTTTTATAGCTCTCTCTAAATGTCTAAAAAGATATTTTGAGTGAATTTTAATGGTATGGTTTGATAGAAAAAACCTTTTAGGACATAATGTACAATAACACAAAAATCGTCAAATTGAACTTAGGCACGTCTGACCCTGAGGTACAGAATTGAAACAATTAAACTAAATTTTGTCTTCGTATAATTTAAAATACGCCATTAGAAATCTCAGATATATAGTATATAGTTTTTAATGATATAATATGTTATAATTTTTACAAAATTTTTAAAACTGAAAAGTAGTTTTCAAAAATGTTATAATTACATCATCAGCAATATGAAATTGTTCTACGATTTAATTACTCTAATTTAAGAAGTTTCAAACCAACAACAACAAAAATTTAACGATTTTAAAAGTGCTTTTAAAGTTATTAGGGTGCCCTTTCAACCCAGAACAAAAGTCAGCATAAAACCTTCATCAAATTGTGAAATTGAATGTTATGCATAAAAACTGATGTTTTTTAAAGATTTATTAAATTGAAAGTTTTTACTTCAATATTTTTCTTAAACCTGTAAAAACTTTTAATTTTGCGCATTGAAATTATTGAAGGGAAAATGATGATTTTTTAAAGGTTTTATGCAGGATAATTATAAGCTTTAAAAAACTTTTTAAAAACGTATTTCAATATTTTTTATAAAGCCTTAAAAAAACTTTAATTTAACAATTTTGATGATGGTTTTTATGCTGACTTTTTTTTGTTAAAAAATTTGGTGACCGACAGACTAATTACGGAAGGTCCAGTTTGGGTATAGTTCCGTGAGCAGAATATTAATACGAAAAAGATGTTCAGCCAAACTGTCATAATTTGTTAACAATAAAATATAGTATTTTAAAATGGATATTGTTTCTGTCATGCATTAGAAATTTTCTTAAAAAATGCCATTTTTTACACATGTTTTCAAATTCTCTTTTGCTTAATTTTTTTTATAAATACATGCATTTTAAAACGGTTTAGCATGTAGAAGAGATTTTCGATAATTTAAAAAATTTATAAATTCCTCATTGGATTGCGCATCTTTTCATTACTTTCATAATTGTATATTATTTACATGTTGTGTATTCACTAGCATTAGAATTTACGTTATTGCTAAATGTTCAACCAATATAATTATTTTATCATATGATATATTGTCACGTCAATGGCGACATAATATTACTTTATACAGTTTATATTCTTTGAATGGTTTCATAAAATAATTTAAAATGTCTACTCGTTGATTTATTAGCATTATTTTACCTCTATGACTTATTAAAAAAAACGGCACATAATTCTAATTTTTTTTTAAATTACTTACGTTAAATTAGACAGATTTTAACTCATTTTAAAAGTCTATTAATTAGTTTATTAAAATTGCAGATGGTCAATTTATTGAGAAAAAAATACTATTAAATAGTTGAAGTCAATTTAAATTCACAAAGTTATGCTTAACTAAATGAGTCTATGGTGCATTCTGAAAAGGTTCTACAATTTGAACTAATTGCGGTAAGCATGCATACTTTTAATAAATGATTTTTTACATATGCCATAATCACAACAAATTATATACACACCAGCTATTAATTTATATATTTTATATATTACACAAGGAAAAATACCTTTCTTTAAAAAAAAATCACGCCTGAGAGAAGGTGAAAGTATCTGATGTTTACATAGAAATGTGAAGTAGCTTTGACCTTCAGAAGGGCGTACTTGCATTCAGAACAGGTTGAGGCCCTAAACCCAGGCGCGATGATAACTCCACCGAGGGGCCGCTACCTGAGATGAGGGGTTCTGCGCTTCCGAAATGAAACTGTAAAATATATTAGTTGTTACGGTGGTCAAAATATTGATTTCTTTCTTTTTATCGATATTAAATTATAAAATTACTGTATTCTTTAAATAAAAGTACTTATTAGTAACATGAATTAAGCGTTTAAAGAATATTTTTTTAATAATGCATTTATTTAAAGTATGGTTATTATTATTTTGAAGATAAATATAGAAAAGCCATGTTTAAACAGTATGATTAAAAATCGTTTTCATATAAAACTTTAAGCAATAATATTTAGATCTATAACTTTGAAATATCGTTTATAATATGATCATTTTATCTTAAGTACACATGTGGCAATACGAATAATACTAACAATAGATTGCTAGTTATTATAGTCTTATTATTTAAGTTGTAATATAATTAATATTATTATTAATATTGTATGTGTGTGTGTGGTTAACTTAACATAACATAACATAACATAACATAACATAAGATCTTTAACAACATAAGTTATTAATTAGAAAGTCTATTATGTTATTATTATTACTAACTGGTTGTCAAATTTCATATTTATATTGATAAAAGATTATGAAATCAAACAATATCGTCCATAAATAATGTATATTAATGGATATTGATTTATTTCTTAAAAATTGCCAACATAAAGTCATTAAAATAGTAGAAAGCTGTGTTTAGAAATAATCTACGTACTTCTAGTGACAACCATTCCAATCACTTTCATTGATATGCTTTGTATTGCATTTGAAATTAATGCCTAGAATAAAAAATTTTACTTTTATCCAATTTTACAGATATTTTTAGTTTAAGCTACATTTCAGTGTCTGTACAAAAGCTAAAAATGACATAATCATGTAATACAAAAACTCTAAAATACTTCCTGGATCTAAAATAAAATACTAGCTGGAATTATTAGATCGAGAGTTTTACAAGTAGAAACGTACAATTTTTATAAGAGAAATTCGTAACCAATCTGAACAACTAAACTAGATCTGCAAATCCGTTGAATTTGCTTAGGAAACAATTGTGTCGATCTTATAGGATCTTGTATCTCAATCGTTATTGAAATATTTCCTTTATATATCTAATAGAAAATACTTCCACTTATCAGACATTTGTGAATCAATGAATATGCACGCCCAATTTGTTTATCGAATTTCTTTGTGACAATTACTTCCCGTTTATTGTAGAGAGCGATAAGTCGCTAAGTAGAACGGTTCCTAACAAGAGCAACTCGCTACAACTGTTCGATCAGAAATTGATTGCTGGAACCCAAAAAGCAGCGACGATAATTGGCGGGAAGGAAAAAAACAATGGCGATCGAATTTTCTTCCTGAAAACCTATCAGTGAAACAGATTTTTGGCACTATCGGAATATAGATGGTTGCTTCTTTATCGTTGGTATAGAAAATATCTGTAAGTGCATTGCTTCCTTATGGGGGCAAAACTATTGTTTTTTGGGGAGTGAAAGGGCCCTAAAAGATATAAATTCTATGAACAAGATTGATTGTCACTTGCGATACTTTTTAAAACAGTTGAGGTTATTATAAAAAAACTGGTTAGGAATATCAGTTTTATTCAAACACTACTTGTATGAATACTCGTTACTGAGTGTTCATTGTAGTTTATATAATCTCGACAACCCCTTAAAATTGGGAAGATATGGAATAGTCCACTTATGTGTTTGTAACAGAGCCCAACCCGAATTTACACAGAAAATATTAACTCTTACATTTATAGCGGAACAATGATAATAAAATGATGATAATAATAATGATTTTAAAATGTTTTTGCTTTTTATTGATTGATGTTTTTGCAGTAATTGTGTTACTTAATTAGCGTAATATTCGTTTGTGACTAAGGAACTATTCCCAAGTCTAACTTAGGGATATGTAATACACTTCTTACAAATTAAAATCAAAATTGTTTTTTAAAAAAGGAATGTTATATTTGTTTATTATTCTCCTTTAAATTCTTACAGTATGAAAGTTTAAAAAAAAATTAAAAATCATGCAGTAAAAGATTAAGAATAAGTTTTTTAAATATTCTTTTGGAAGGCAGCTTAAAAGAACGTTTCTGCGTTTCTAAGTGAAGAATTCATTAATTATCTTTGTTTCTAATGGTTTTATAATTATCAATAAATTTAATAATTAAACAAGATTTAAAATTTAAATTTTTTTTATCAAACTGATCATATTATTTTTTTTATAGATAAATAGAATAAATAAATTTATAATTTGATTTAAAATGTCTTTAAGGATGATTTCAAGAGAATCATGAATAATAAATACCGTTAGGTTTGTATTTGTTCCATTAAATTATTCTTCAACACCCAATGAATAACAAGTAAGCATTTCCAACTTTCCCATAGAAATATTCGCTTCGTTTTCTCAATCCGGCTGAGAAAAACCACGCATCACATAGAATTCTTTGCCTCGTTAATAGTGCGAATCCAAATCTGTTTTTTATTATAGTTTTATTCCTTCAAAAACATTTATATATTCATTAACTTTGAAATTCATATTATAAACAACACTTAATTAAAAATATTTTTAAATACGAAAAAAAATATTAGGCGCATTTAAATTGTGTGGCTTATCATAAAGGAAATTTTATTACGCTTTTAAACTCCAGAACTAGAATGGATGCATATCAGCGTTCACTCTAGAAAAAAAAGGGGCAGGGCGCTGTTGGCAGTAAAAGGGCAGCCCATTTTTGAAAAGGCAATTCTTGTTTTTAAAAGGGCATTTAAAAAAAATGTTTTGTGTGGGCGTGGCCACACATTGACACATCGGACCCGTGACCAAACAAAAAAAAAGTTCCGATTTGTTGGTTGACATTGCGCCAGAGCTGAATATTGGGCTATTGTTAACAGTTTGGGGCCTATCTCGAAGGAAAGACCCGTACAAAATTGATGTCCCTTTATGAAAATATTATTTGAAATCTAAAATTTGACATTTTAAAATTATTATTTAAAATAAAATTCCGTATGTTTGAATCGGATCCCTTACAAAACTGATAAAAAGGCTACTTAATTCCAAAATTTGGTAATAAAATGCCTAGTCTTGCAAACTAATTCTTACCTAGTCCCAAACCATATTCTCTTTAAAAAAACTTAGAATTTCATATGCAGGCACAGGCAACCAATAAGATTTGTGGAATGCCCCGTGCTCAAAATTACCGCGGAATCATCGCGATTTCACAACACGCGTAGTTATAAAGGAGTTTGTTTTACTACTGTCATAATTAACTTAATTCCAATTTACACACAATTTTTTTTTAATCGATGCCTTTTTTTAATGACAACTAGGGAAGCAATGATGCTTGTGCTTGACCGAAAAGGGCAAGAAGGGCGGAATTTTTTCAAAAGAGGGCGGTATTTTTGAAAAAAGGGGCATTAGGGCGCTATCGAGATGAAAAAAGGGCGGGCAGGGCGGGCCGCCCTTCAAAAAACACCTAGAATGAACACTGTGCATATTTATTATTTTTATTTTTTAAAATGAATAAAAAAAATTAAATTAGATCGAATTTTTTTATATCTGATTTTAATTTGAAATACAGGGTACATGAACATTATCTAAACAACCAACTGGCCAACTTGGCCATGTAGTGAACCGCCCACAGTCAAACGCGTTGTTGCGTGTCAAAGTTGTAAAGATAATTCTCATACACCCTGTAGATATGAAATCAATATATAAGAAATATACAGTATGTTATAAAAAATGTTGATTCAACTTATTATTTTATAATATATTTTAATTTATTAATATTATATTATTATTTTATTACAATTATTTTATTATAATTATTTTATTATAATTATTTTATTATAATTATTTTATTATAATTATTTTATTATAATTATTTTATTATAATTATTTTATTATAATTATTTTATTATAATTATTTTATTATAATTATTTTATTATAATTATTTTATTATAATTATTTTATTATAATTATTTTATTATAATTATTTTATTATAATTATTTTATTATAATTATTTTATTATAATTATTTTATTATAATTATTTTATTATAATTATTTTATTATAATTATTTTATTATAATTATTTTATTATAATTATTTTATTATAATTATTTTATTATAATTATTTTATTATAATTATTTTATTATAATTATTTTATTATAATTATTTTATTATAATTATTTTATTATAATTATTTTATTATAATTATTTTATTATAATTATTTTATTATAATTATTTTATTATAATTATTTTATTATAATTATTTTATTATAATTATTTTATTATAATTATTTTATTATAATTATTTTATTATAATTATTTTATTATAATTATTTTATTATAATTATTTTATTATAATTATTTTATTATAATTATTTTATTATAATTATTTTATTATAATTATTTTATTATAATTATTTTATTATAATTATTTTATTATAATTATTTTATTATACATATTTTATTATAATTATTTTATTATAATTATTTGATTATAATTATATTATTATTTGATTATAATTATATCATTATTTGATTATAATTATATTATTATTTGATTATAATTATATTATTATTTGATTATAATTATATTATTATTTGATTATAATTATATTATTATTTGATTATAATTATATTATTATTTGATTATAATTATATTATTATTTGATTATAATTATATTATTATTTGATTATAATTATATTATTATTTGATTATAATTATATTATTATTTGATTATAATTATTTGATTATAATTATATTATTATTGGATTATAATTATATTATTATTTGATTATAATTATATTATTATTTGATTATAATTATATTATTATTTGATTATAATTATTTGATTATAATTATATTATTATTTGATTATAATTATATTATTATTTGATTATAATTATATTATTATTTTATTATAATTATTTTATTATAATTATTTTATTATAATTATTTTATTATAATTATTTTATTATAATTATTTTATTATAATTATTTTATTATACATATTTTATTATAATTATTTTATTATAATTATTTGATTATAATTATATTATTATTTGATTATAATTATATTATTATTTGATTATAATTATATTATTATTTGATTATAATTATATTATTATTTGATTATAATTATATTATTATTTGATTATAATTATATTATTATTTGATTATAATTATATTATTATTTGATTATAATTATATTATTATTTGATTATAATTATATTATTATTTGATTATAATTATATTATTATTTGATTATAATTATATTATTATTTGATTATAATTATATTATTATTTGATTATAATTATATTATTATTTGATTATAATTATATTATTATTTGATTATAATTATATTATTATTTGATTATAATTATATTATTATTTGATTATAATTATATTATTATTTGATTATAATTATATTATTATTTGAATATAATTATATTATTATTTGATTATAATTATATTATTATTTGATTATAATTATATTATTATTTGATTATAATTATATTATTATTTGATTATAATTATACTAACGAAATTATTAAATATGCTCGAATAGTGATATTGTTTGGTATAACTTGAGGCAATGCCGTATTTACAGGATAGGAGGTCTTACAGGGCTATTGCCAGTAGCGACAAAATAGAAAGGCGGTAAATTTGGTTAAAAAATTAATATTTAAAAATTAATATTATTGTTCTATTGATCTAAAAGAATTTGAGCAATATAAGCAATAATATCACGTCGTTTTTAAATCACTATTAAAATGATCCAGTTAAATATGTTCCGATTAGTTTTTTTTATCAAATATGGCAAAATATTTTGTTAGTTTTACCCAAACGACGAAATATTTTGTTATTTTTGACGAATATACTTCTCTTTTTTAACGAAATGTTTAATAGGAACGTTTAGAAGGCGTCTGTTTCGTCATAATGACGAAAGTTTCTTGAAAAATGTGAATGGATTGTATATATTTTGGGGTAGTGATGGGATACATTTTGAGTATTTTTTGTTTTAACGAAGTTGTTTTTTCTATGTGATGAATAATACTAAAAGAATATAAAATATCATTATAGAAAGGGAGTGGGATTTTTTTATGATTGTTTTATTTTATTTTGTATAATAAAGTAATATATTCTGTATATATTATTTCAAATTAATTATGTTTTTTATTAAATTCTGTAATTTATTTCGTATTATATGGTTACTTTAGATTAAATGCATTAACATTTCATACCTATACTTCTCGTTTGTTTAGTTGCAAAATAATATTATTATCATAAATTAGGATATTCCTTCTTTGAAAATATATATCGTACTATATCATGTAACAATTCGGTAACTAAATTCATATATCGTACTATATCATGTAACAATTCGGTAACTAGGGTGTACCAGCACAGGTGTTATCTACGTCATCCGTCTGTAGTTCGAAATTACGCATTGTTATTTCCGGGGATGTCCTTTAGGATAGATCCGGAACCTCCGCCAGTAGCCCTTCTGTGCAGCTATAGTGCCAGGGTTAATCCGATTGAATCTTTATTCCAAATCCAAACTCATTCCCGACATTGCAATCAACACAATAAAAATAGGCCATCCACATGAACTCCTCAATCGAGGTTCCACGAAACTTCAACACACAACCCTCTTCCTAAAACGAAACTCCCAGTGTCCCAGCAACGACACATCTCTTGTTAATTGTTGATAACCAGCACAGTTGATTGTCCTTTCTTCGGCAACGTCTTAAGTCTAACAGCAATGACATAAGTGTGACGTTTTAATTACTTGCCACCCGTCGAGTAGGCGTACGAGATAGATGGCCATCGCACATTTTTCTTCCTATCTAAATCCGTGTCCCCAACAAATGAAGGTAATGAAGTCCTCTCTCTTTCTGGAATGGCAGGAGCGAATCATCCCTCCGGCTTGTTCTCGCTGGTCCGTGACAGAGGAAACAGCCGAGGTGGTACTAATCGACCATTGCAATGGGTGACTTCGAACGTTGCAATGATGTTGGTGGTGGAATAAGGGTTAATTTCTTCTCTTTTGGGGAATGAGATGTCGATATCTCTTGGCAATGGTCCTTTCGATCAGTGCCCGCCCATCTTGTGGCTGAAAGAATGCATGACTTTTGTTTTTAGAAGTCAAATGTGGTTAGTTGGAATATTTACACTATAGGAAATGATCTTTGAGTTGGAAGAATATGTCATCATTAGTCGATGTTGCACACAACTTTGTCTTAAAATCTTTAGTCTTTGAGCATATGTCAAACATAAAATAATCTGCCAATAAATGTCTTAAACATTTATTATCTCAAACATTTATTTTTGCACTAGAGCATTAATTAAAAAAATCATCTCAGCACAGTTAATCTTGAGTTTGAACAATTGATGATGTGAGTGCAATAATAATTCATTTCTAAGCAATGGCTATAGAAATTTAAGGCAAAAGGAGCTGTACTTTTGTATTATCAAAACAACAGGTTGACAAACAACAGTGTCACAGGTTGAGAACCGCTTGTGAGGTTTATTACTGTGTCACGGTAAAAACGGTCTTTTAAATTATAATGCAAGACGTTCAGGGTTTTTCTTCCTTTTTGAATAAAAAAAGATTAAGAACCAATGTCTTAAAACCAAGGACTCAAGTCATTGGTTCTCAACCTTTATTCTCTCACGTACCCCCCTTGATAAGAATTTTCATTTTATGAGTATCCCCTTCTCCCCTAACTCTCCTCGCCTTCATTCCTCCTCTACGCAAAACAAAAAGTTTGTTTTTGTAAGGCAACAATAATTTTCGGTTAGCTGGTAAATTAATCAAACGACTCTAATTGATGACATTTATAGGCTTTTATTTTACACTTTACTTATTAGATTTATTGATTTTTATTTTAGGTGTTTTCCGTCTTTGTTAATATTATTTTCTTGTACCCCCAACCTCAACGCTACGTACCCATAGGGGTACGCGTACCGCAGGTTGAGAACCACTGACTTGGGTCACAGGTTGAGAACCACTTGTGAGATTTATTTCTAAAAATATATTTTACAAATAATTACTGTGCCACGGTAAAAAACGGTCTTTTAAATTATAAAATGCTCCGAATTCCTTCTTTAAAGGATTCCAATTTTAGATCTTTTCTCAAATTTTAATCTTTGCATCGCATAGAAACAAAACAAAACCTCCTAATGCTTTTCCATTGAAAAGAAGCAAAGAATGGCAATTCCTCATTAATTCTCAACACACGAACGCATCGCCAAGCAAAATGTGCCAAACGTTATAAAAGCCCTTCGCCAGTTTTTTTTTCTTCTTCTTTTCATTACCGAAGTAACTGTACGTTATGTTCCTTCATTACCGTAACCCGGTAATGGTTTTGTGTCGGCTTCGGTAACACCCGAAATAAGAGATTGTTTGCTTTTATCCGAGTGTGAATAGAAAAAAAGATCTTGACAAAAGGCGCCATAATGGTCATTTGAAGCATGGTTCAACGTTCTCATTCGCAAAAAAAGTTACTGGAACTTATTGTAAGTAATAGATTCTCGTAAATTTGAAACACTAAAAATAGTTCAGGCGATGTTTTATTATGTGACACACATATTTTTTGTGTACCCTTAACTTCTTTTAGCTTTAACTCAACTTCTTAATCTTTAGATAATGTGACCTTTCGTAAAAAAATTAATTAAGTAAAGCTCGTGTTTTAAATGGGACCAATTACATTCTAATTTGCAGTTATAAACTTCGTTAGAAACGATTATTACAGTGCAGGATTTTAAAAAGATACATTTATGTTACAGTTAATATATTTAAGCTGTTCGTGCAAGTACAAATTTATTCTGTTTCAGTATAAAATTTAAAATGTTATATCTAAACCATAAGGATTTTTTTTATTTGTTAATAAAAACTATTTTAAATTATGTTCAATTAGTAAAGAAAAATATTCCGATTGATATAACGAGTTATTATTGAGAGAATATTTTGGTTATCGTATACACACATAATTATTTTGAAAATAAAATTTATTTCTCGCAGGTTTCCCTGAATGCTAAGTGGAAAGTGTCGACGATGCACACATGAAATTTCTTTTCAAATAAGTACAACCATAATTTAAAACTATTATTTTCTACACTGACCCTTTTTCAGGAAAAGAGCAGATATAATAAGCATATTTCCATTCACGATGTCAAGGTCCTCCAATCGCGGCATCCTTTCACCCGCGCACTCTCCCGCGGAGCTTTACCCCCCAACTCTCACTACTACTACAAGACATTCCCCCGACGAGCCCTCCGTCCACAGAGTCAAAGGTCGAAACCTCTGGACATCCAGCCAATAAACGACGCTAATTTCGAACGTTGACCCTTCCCCCGTAATTAAGACCCCATTCAGCTTCAACACTTCTTATGGAAGGAGTTTGCGTGACTAGCGCGTTAAAACGAAGCATTTTTTCTTCTCTCTTTTCTTCAAGAGGTTAAGTATCGGGAAGTCCCCCAAAAAGTCCAGATGTCGATATGTGATGAAGAGAAACAAACAAAAAAAAAGCAACAATGCGATATGAAACGTACATTGACACAGAGAAAGGCCCTCCGGATCGCCAGTCTCTTTTTAAGTTATGTAGGAATGATAAAAAAAATAATCCAGGAATGACTCTTGGACAAGGAATGTTTGCCATAGGTTGTGTCTCAATGTAAAATGTGGGGATCTGGTTTTTAGGGTGCACGAAAGGAGGGTTATTTTCTTTTCGGTTAATCACGACGGTGATTAAATTATGGTATAAATAAATCGTACGAGGTTAGATCGTAAACAGAGCATCAGGTGATAGTCTGGTCACAGGAATTGGCCGACAGCGTTTCTGCATTAGCATCGGGGTGGGGTTAGTAGAGACATCTGTTGCATAGTTTCGTAATTGGATCATAATTTCATCCATTATTTTGATAGTGACTTTAGTTCTTTTGTTTGGCGCACTTAACGAGAAAGGGCTCGAATAATTTGAAGGAAGGTAGTTAGCCTTGATGATAGAATAATTTCGAATAGAAGAAATATCGAAGTTCGTTAAGTTTTTTATATACCTTTTGATAATTTAAAGTATATTTTTAGCTTGAATTTAATTCTTCCCATTTTTCAGTTTTGGTAAATTTGCATAACCAGCTTTTCAATCACAGAAAATCTATATGTTCTTTCTAGTTAAAGAAACTAAAAAAAAATATTAAATTATAATATTTTTCACTTTCGAACAAATGCTAGCAAATCGATTTTGAATTGAATTAAAAAAATGCCTTTTGTATAATTTTTATTTAATTTTTTTTTGCCTTACCTCTTAAATAAAATTTACTTAAGTTCGCAAAAACAATTATGCAATTTATAAATATGCTACATAAAAAATCTGAATATTCTTTACGACAATAAAAAATACCATAGATAAAGAAGCATTTTTTTTAATATCGTTTGTCTAATGCTTTGAATAATAATTTTACCGTCCACCTATTTCTGCTTTAATGGATTATGTGCTTAAACTATTAAAATCAAATTAATTTTAAAATTAATAGATTAAGCACATCACCCATAAAAGCAGAAATATGTGAACGGTAAAATTATTATTCAAAACATTCGCTATTAGAGATTCTGAAAATGTTCCTTCATTAAAGGCAGTTTTCAAGTGCGGATAGAAAAAAAGATGTTGACAAAAGGCTGAAACACTAAAAATAGTTCATGTGATGTTTTATTATATATATGACACACATATTTTTTGTGTCCCCTTTATCTTTTTTGTTTAGCTTTAACTTGACTTCTTAATCTTTACATACTGTGAAAAAAAATTAAGTTAAACTCGCTTTTTAAATGGGATCACTTACATTCTAATTTGCATATAATCGTGCAGTTATGAACTTCGTTAAGAACGTTTATTACAGTTCAAGATCTGAAAAAGATACTTTTTCGTGACGGTCCATATATTTAAACTGTACGTGCAAGTCAAAATTTATTTTGTATCAGCATAAAATTTAAAATATTCGATCTAAACTATAAATAAATTCCAAATTCAGTAAATTCCGATTCCAAAACATTTTTATTAAAAAAAATTTCGAAAAAAATTTGAAAGTTAATTTTAAGGTCCTGATTGATTTCTAGATTTTTTCATAAACCTTTCACCTACAGAATCAAAAATAACTTAAGTATAAAATTATCATTCAAAATCCACCCGTCTTTAAAAAAAAAACACTATCATTATATCTCTTTGTTACAAAAAAGTAGCAATGTGACTTTAGAATAAATTTGCTCGTAAACACACTGTAACAATAAGATAAAAGGATTAAATATATTTACTGTTAATTCATCATTTTGCCACCAATTCAACTGTAAAACAAAACTGCTAACATCAACTGTTCTTTTATTCTTTCATGCACAGCAAGACTTTCTTCCCACTCTTACTTATTCCGGTGTATTAACTACAACTTCAACTTCGAAATTCATACTTAACTACAACTTCGACTAAAAAGTTCATTGCGTTCACGTGGAAGGATTATTTAGAATCCTCTATTTATAGTTCTCATTATTATCATCTTAAGCATGCATGGTATAAATAAAATTAAACATTTTTAAAACCATTAATTCCGAAAAAATAATACTTTTAAATTAACCTTACAGCATCATTATTATCCAATCAGATTTCCTGTTGTTGAAAGTTTGTTATTTCATATTTTCCGCTTAGTTTTCACATCTTAGGATTTTGTATCATTTGTGGTTCAATGATTTAGTTATTAGTCCTTAACTTTCTAGTATATTTTTTCTTATCGGGTTTAATATAAAGAAGAGCCTCATCGTGATTGAGATTTTTAACTCATGAATATTTTAAATATTTCGAATTAAAAAAAAATATTTTTAATTCGAATGACCTAGGTTACCGTTGAATACGTCAACCAACCTAATCGTTAAATGCGACCAACCTAAGTTTTGAATAATCTTCTTTAATTAGCTTACTTCTTCGTAGTTTCATGTATACAAATAACTTTTCAAAAAGCTTCCGCTCATATTAAGATTTGCACATTTTTATTCTTCAATACTCTATCCTCTTAAAACAAGTTAATGACTTTTATAAACTTGTGTGATTTTTTTATTTATTTTATTATTAAACTTCTAGTTAAATTTTTGTAAGATAGTTCTAAAAACAATTTTTTTTAAAGGATTTCGTTCTAATGAGTAATTACCCATATATATCTTAAGTTTAATTTCTGGAATCGAAATTTTTCACTTTGATCTAATAATATAGGAAATGCCAATTTGTATGTTAATGATATATGGTGAACTCTCTCTATTTTATATTTGTTTAATTAAACTACACTTTAATGATGAAATTACCTGCATACCACATTAACAATTCTTAATTTTCATAAGAAAGCTAGCGGGCATGTTGATTTCATTCGATGGCAAATAAAAATTGACGAAAACTTATTAAACAGTAAGGTTTTTAAATTTCCAAATATTTTAAGAATGTGTTTATCTTGCTATGCAGCGTAATAATTTTTCTCTAAAAACTTATTCATCTCAACAAAAATAAATTACATTGAAATTTTTTTTAAAAAAATTAAACCGTAAAAACTTAATTTTATTGCAGAAGAAGTTGGTTGTCAAAATGCACAAGGTAATAATAACAAAAAATTATTTATATAAAAATATCCTTTTTTATATAAGTCATAACTATTCGATGAGGCATTGATATGGAAGAGCAGGCTTTGTGAGTAATATAGAAGTTGCACAGCAAGTAATATAAAATCGCATAATATTAAAAATTAGCTATTTTATTTAAATAACGACAATAATAATAATACTAATATAGATAAATTCCAGGCGACACCAGATTTCTTTTATTTTTATTAAATTAACAATCCACCTTGAAGGCAAATCCATGTAAAAAAAATTGGTTTTGTGCTGGGGTGGAGTACAGTAAGAAGCGGTTTACACGAAGCCTTATTTTCGCAGATTATTGAAATAAGAATTGGTCGCCAACAATAAAAACCTCGCCATTCGAAGGAATGTTAAAAAGCTGTTTTTTCAGCACCGCGTACCCATTATTATTTCGAGACGTTAGTCTTAAGTTTTGCTTTATTTCCATATTTTACATGCATTCTCGATCGATTACCTACTGAACGAGACCTAATTTATTATGTCAATTGTGCTATTAGTCACAGAGTTTGTAGCTTGGGTCGCGCCCTTAGAGGTGTGCGACACGTGCCGCCGCACATATTCCCCCTCGCTTCTGGGAGGGGGGGGGGGGAGGGCTCTCGCTTATTAGAGAAAAAAATTCGTAAAATGATCGATAAAATTAATGTCTTATACATTTTTCTTTTCACTTAATATGTCTTTCAAATCAGCTAAATGGGGTATTGGAATAGTAACACTATGTTACGCTTTCAGGATGATCCTTTCCGACACTATAACTCCTCGAGAAATAGCACGACTGACATAAATGTTGTCTCATTTGGTCATTATTAAATTAGGCTTATTTTTAATTTTCAATTAAAAAAAACAAATAATGTGGATTTTTTTGTAAAAAAAATTATCTAATAAATACTATCTGAAAATGAAATGTAAATGAAATATTTGTAAAATTACACTTGTAGTAGATAAAATGTGACAAACTTATTCAGAAGTTCAATAATTCATAAGTTTTATTGAATCTTATCATAAGTTTGTGTGGAGGATAAAAAGGGCCTTCGTTACTATAGTTACACAGGGCCCCGCGACCGCTAAGGGCGGCCCTGTTTGTAGCTTCAGAATGGATAATCCAAAACACGCAATATGGTTTCACTATTCTAATACCCCATGTTGCTGATTTTAAAGACGCTTAACATCAAAAATGTATAAAGTAACAGTTGATGGATGGTAGAATAAATATCTTCTAGAAGTTTCACAATAATTTTGAACAAACAACGCGAATCGAGCTACATTGCCATTTCAGGAGATGGAAAAGACGGCAAAGAGCGCGGGCGTTAACTTACGACAGAGAAATATCGCCTGTGACGCCATAAATTGCGAATCGTTTTCTTCGGGTTAACCATGAAAAATAGAAAAACGTGGTTTCGTACATGCTCTAGTCAAGGAAATTTACGGTTGCGACCAGCACACACATAAAAGTGTTTAACGATCCCAAGTTGCTTTTAAAGACTTCAAGTTTTACGACAATGTTACTACGTTACCTGTTACATGTCCCGAGTACAATTCAAGAGTTTGAACTCTCTCATCGTAATTTAGACATTAATTGGCCGAATCCACGTCCGGGAATTTAACGAAAGAAAGGGTTTCATCAACCTCTGCGTGATTAATGTTTTATGTGATCTGTCTTCAAATGTAAATCTAATTCAACTTGAATGTTTAACGCTGGCAAGGGATCTCTTATTCTTGGTGTTTCTAAATTAAACAGCTATGAAATCGACTTGTTTGGGAAAATAATGAAAAGAAAATGTAAACGTTACTACTGTCAAATCGATTTCAGCATTAGACTTTTCTTTTTTTTAAAGATAACATGTGTCATCGAGACTTTTGGATATTGATGAGATTCCATCAAGGATATAGTATAAATTGTTTTGGGCCATCGGCATTTTAATCAAATAGTGAGTCAAGTGTTTGAATAAATAGACTTAGCTTCTTCTTTGCATGCCAATGATATCCTCTCTTTAAAAACACATTAGGAAATTAAAATAACCTATATAAATATTGGGTGTATCATGAGTACTTTTTGTGTTTACGCCTGTTAAAGTACTTTATAAAAGAAACCAGAAATGACGCCTTCTAATGATATTTTGTTTTGTTATTCTAGATAAGCAAGAAAATGTTACCAGAAATGGATAAATATAAAACAAAGTCATCTGACAAGGGTCCAATACGAAAGGTAAGGTTTTTAGTATTATTATATTGTCTTTTAAACAATTTATTTTTATTATCTGAAAAGGTTGTCTGTCAAGTGGTAAATGCCTCAAAAAGTTCGAAAATGGACAAACATCATTCTCCATTACCAGGCAGCTATATCTATTATTCGGGCCAAGTGGTGTGGGTACTAGCTCAATAGGTTGAACAATAAGGAGTTGAATATCATTCCATTAAAACTTATAGACAAGGCAAGTTGTAAACTTTAAATAGTCTTATTTCGGATCTTTGAACTTTTTCGGATATCACTTGACAGCCAACCCGATCATATTACCATTGGTAAACCAAAAAACCAAAAAAATACATAAACTTTATGTATTGCAATCATAACGAGTATGTAAACACTTAATATAGCTAAATACAGTGTGTATGAGAAATATATTTACAACTTCGACATTCAATAAAACCTAAAAGAAATAAGATATTCGGGAACAGCCTAAGTTGAACCTGAAGCGGAAGCTATGATATGTGTAAATATTCAATTGGATTAGGCTCAACTTAGGTTGTCCTTAAGTATAGCTATGTTATGTTGCGTGTACATGTAACAGAAACACATGAAGTTTTATTTGTACGCCGGTTTTTTTTCCAAAGCCATTAACGAACTATTCAATGCACTGATCTTTCTTTTGAGGATGGGTGTAGGGAAATTATCTTCACAACTTTGAAACGCAATAAATATAAATTAAATAAAATAATTAAATTACGTTACTTGTACATTTTACATCACAAAATAAAATTGTAATTGTAAGCACATTTTTGAAAAATATCTAATTAAATATTAATAAAAAAAAATTATTAATTTTTTTTAAACTACGTACAAATTAAACTTTATGTATTACTGTTACATGTACAAGCAACAAAACTTAGCTATCTTATTTATTTTAGATTTTATTGCGTGTCAAATTTGTAAAGAAACTTCTTATACACCGGCATTACTGGGGATCAATGATCAGTAGTTGAAATCCCCAATGTATGTGAAGTGGTTTTTAAATGCATTTAATGTACTGCCAATGGAAAGAAAATTATATTGTAAAACAGCTGTTTGAGTAGCTAGCTATCTTATGAAAGCAGCATTATGATATGGTATTTCCAGTTTTCAATAGTGAATGCAAATGGTAAGATATATTTTATTAAAATTTGATCTTCAACTTTTTAATGGAAGCACTTTTTACACATTTCTCTATTAAACGGAAGTTTATATGTTTTCAGCTTGTTTTAAGTAGCTAATTGTTGACCCCATTGTTCTTTCCATGCGCAAGACCCGTTCTGCATGAACGTGATAAACGCGCCCGAGCTTTTGCATATGGCTGTGAGATTGACGGATACTACGTGGTTTGTATGCATCAATGACAGGGCCATCTGCAAAAGCTCGCTCGCGTTTGTCTTGTCCGTGTAGAATGTGCCTAAATGTAATCAATTTGGACTTCTTATATTATTTTTTTTGTAGTAAAAACAAATCTTACAACAAACGATTCGATTGATTGATATTTTTATGTGAAACGTCTTTAAAATAGGATACGTGGCGCATCAGGATAGAAACATTATATTCTTTTAGGGTGATCCATTCCGACACCCATCCATTCCATGACAAATAGCACGACTGACATAAATTACGCCTCGTTTGATAGAAAATTAGGCTCCGATGCTTGTAAAATCTTGAAATTAAGCAAGGCACGTACGGAGCGTCGATGGGGCTGGCTTCATCAGATGAAACAGCTCACAACGAATGTCTCAGGTTACGAGGAATTTGTTGTTGACCAATCAATATTGCTATAATCTTCGAAAATAACATTTCACGTAAAACACTACTTATTATGCTCCAGCGCAGCCACACCCAATTTTTGAAGAATTTGAAACCTCTTGATGACAGGCATCGAAACAAAAAAAAAAATATCGAAATCCTTTTACAATACATATAAAGTTTTATAGAAAATTCCATACTACCAAATATAAATTATTATCTAAAAATATTTTCATCCAATTAATAATCTTTCATAATATACATAAATGTTTTGTAACCTATATAAAACCCCATTTTTTTTCTCATTATATTATATACGTAATTCAGTATGCAAGAAGCGAAATAAAGCTAATTTCCTTCATAGACGTGTTTACCGCAGGATATTTATTTGACTTTCCGCAAATTGCCCAGAGGAATATCCCTATCGGACTTGAACCAGAAAGTCCAACACGATCATGATTTATTTCGATATTCTCCATTCCTACTCGCCTTTAAGTAAAAGTGCTCTTATAGGGAAATGGGTCCATTCGATGCTTTCCCGCATAATTACATCGCAAGTAATTCAGAAAGATTAAAATAGCCATTCTCATTATCATAGCTTGTCGTAACCAATGCATTAATAAGTGCTACGTATGAAGTCGATGACGCTTTTGTAATTTTAATTTTTGGTAGAGGAAGTGACAGTAACGAGGAAAATAATAATGGACTGGGCAAGTTTTAATGTTCCCATTTCATTTCCTTTATAACAATGAGTCTTGTGCAAAATAAGTTATCAAAAGTAAAACGCTACTTAATTTGTATGTAAAATACGTAGGTCTGGCTTTTCAATATGAGTAACCCTTAAGCTATTTTCTGATTGTAATTGCTGTTATTATGTGCTCTTAGTTATTAATATAGTTTATTTTAATAGATGTACGTTAAATCTATTATTTGTTAATCCTTTTTAAGTAAATAAGAAATATAATGGAATGTTAACTGTTCATGCATGAATATCATAAAGATTCTGTCCAAGGTTAATATTTTCTGCGTAAACTTTGGAAAGTTCAAACCACCGTATTCTTCCAGTAACTGTAATTATTTAAATAAATTTGGCATTCATTGGCAGAACGCCTTTGGCGTTTCCGTTCTTTTAAAGAACGATTATCTGTGTTTGTGTTTGGTGCTGCTCATAGATGCCAAAAAAAATAATTCGTTTTGGAGTTAGAGGAAAAACAAGTTGATCAACAAACCGCAGAGGTGGATACTAGAAACTTCCAAATTATAATAAAGTACATCATTCCTATCGAAAAAACAATTCCATCAATGGACTGCAATTCCATGGACTCGATCTCTGAACTAACCGAATCGAACTCATTGATCTGCCACATTCAATCACCCACTTCCTGAGACCGGTGAAAGTTCAATCACCCACGAACGAATGGAAAAAAAGAGAGAAAAGGCCGCCTGCCTCCGAATGATTGACACTATGTCGAGGCCTCATCAACCGATTTGGAAGACGAAACGAAACGGAATTCCCGACACGTTTCGTTTCCGAACGCAGCAGCAGCAGCAGCCGAACATGGAAAGGAGTGCGTGACGCACATTCTCTCACCTCCCCGACACGGCTTCGCTTATCCAAGAGAGATAATGCCCAGTGGATAATGCGTGGGCGGTTAACTTGTGGGATGGTAAAAGAGTTTGTGACAAATGATGAGTTTTCTTGTATTTCGAAAATGTTTCCAGAAGCTGGGGAGATTGAAATAAACAATTCATTTCACGTTTTTTTCCCTTGTTTAGTGGCATTAACCTTTAACCATCTGAACGTGCATATCCGTTTGCGTTATCTCTGGTTTATACAAATTTGCATATAATAAAACTCTCTGAAATGTCTTCAATTTCAAACATTTTCTCTAATTTAAAGTATTAAGGTAAATTTTTCAAATCCTTCTCTGCTGAAATATTTTTAAAAAAAATTATTTTATTAAAAATATATGGTGTAGAGAATGGATGTGAATTAAATATCTTATAGGGAAAACAAAGTTATAGAATCGATATTTTGGTTAACGCTCTAAGAGTTTAAATATTAAAAAAAAAATATCGTTTTTATGTTTTTAAACTTTTATCCTGTAGGAAATATAGGACAGTAAAATAATCATAGCTTACATTTTCTTAGAAATACATTTAAACTTGAAATGTCAGAATTAAAACTCAATCTGTGAGAGTTGAAACCTGTTACAAAGCCTCAAGTACACTTAAGTAACTTGTACTTGCTAAGTACATGGTACTAACTAACTAATACAAATAGTTCAAATAATAGTTCAACAGACAGAAAAAATTATTCAAATCATTTATGCCACACCTGAATTACACTATGCATTTAAAGCTTAATATATATACATGAATTTCAGAAATCATTACATGATTCTCTTCATGTTAGTTTTAAGAATAAAAGCATGTCCTAGAGAAATCAATAATTCAGCACTCGTTCTATAAATACCTCAAACAAATCAGACAGGGACGTTTTATTCAATTACATGAATTTTTTTAATAGTGGACCTTGTGTGTAAGTCAATATAAATTTCTATAAAATAGTAGTTTAGATGGAGAGGTAAGAAATAAATGTTTTATGCTATATTAGTTCGGTTTATGTTGAGAAAAAGGAAGTTAAAAATAATTCTATTTGCATACTATTTTCAATTCTCGTTTCTTTATTATAACTTTAATTCATATTTTTAAAAAAAAGTTCTTGGTTGTCAAAGTGACTGTCAAGTTCCAATAATTTAATTCTTAAAATTTCTTTCTGTGTCTTATATTTTTATACATTTATTATTGAACAACATAAAAATTGCCCAGTATATGTCTAAGTTGTTTCAATTTTAAATTGCTATACATTTGGGAAAATAAATCCATAATTGATCATATAAGGATAATTGTCCCCCTCTTTTACCATGACTTATATTATCTTCAAAAAATATTATCACCAGTTTTAAATGTATTGCCATCAACTGTAAAATTATTTTAAAGACAAATCCTCCAAATCCTTATAGTTATCATAAAAGAAACATAATTAATTTTCCTGGGATGACAAACCTTCACAAATAAAAGCTAATAACGACACCATAAACTACTTTCTACTGTTTGTTTCTATGAATTCGGTATCAAATGAGGTAAGGAAAAAGATTCGCCGTGTGACAACGATCGTAGAAAACAACGATTACCTTTCTGTGTCATGGCGCCAAAAAGCTTGCAATATAAAAGCCCGCCGGCATCGTACGAACATGCTCCAAGCCATCATTCGCAAGATGCACTAGGTAGATAAACAAAACACAACCATAACCTATTCATTTCCATTTCCAACATATCCTATTTGTTTCACCCTCTTTAGCTAATGACAGTTATAAATAACCATGTATAAACGTCGTCGCATCGACTTGATCCAATGCAATTCAATACGGAAGCGAGTCAAAGCGCCCAGATAAGATTTCAAAATATTTATCGTGGTTTTAAGGTTTGTCTGTCACCGCTTTTGAAGTTAGATATAGATCCCATCCCCCGTTTTTTCATCACGATTACGATTTTTATCTCGGCATTCAGTCATCGAAATCGTTCGCCCACGTTCCTAAGATTTAGGACGTATCAATAATCCATTTCCAGGAGATCAGCAGCATTTGGCGACGTAATTGATTGATTTCAATCAGGACTTTTCCTAAACTTTCAAGTCTTAGTTAATCAAGATGGAGGTTAACTCTTACGATCTGTGGAACATAGGAACAGAAGCTATTGTCGTGTAATAAGAGAGGGAGTCTTTATTTGAGATCTTTTTTATGATAGTTTTGTTGTACAAATAAACTGTCACGACATAAGTGACGCATAAAGCTTTGATTGCTATTTGAACATAACTTTATCAATGTTACACAATATTATTATAATTAATTCATGATCTACTCACTACAAATATACTTAATTGCCAAATGTTAATATAAAATTTGTCAAGACTGATGTTTGTTATGAATAGTTATAATCATTACCAATTTCCAGTCATTATTAAAAGTTTCTCGTGAAGAAGATTTTTCATTAAGGGGGTCTCCCATAATGATAGCTCCAAATGTATGCATCAGTTATGTAATGAAGTCTTCCTCCCTCCTCAGATGATCTTACTGGCAAAGGACTACGTGTACTACCTGAAGCGGTACTGCAAGGTGGTTGCAGACGGCAAGGACCTGGATAGCGTCATCAAGCCGAGTGACGCCGATCTCAAGGAAGCTCCCAAGTGCTCGCAACTCCTCGCATCCCTCAAAGACGACCTCAGATGCGCCACCACCGTGTGAGTAGCCTTTATTGAGGGAAATAATAATATTGAAATACATTAGACTCTCTTCATAACGACCCTTCGATATAGCGACACTTTTCTTATAACGAGCGCCAATCATAGTAAAAATCGGTTGATTAGTTTCTAATTCAATATTTTTCGTTATAACGACCTTTTCGTTATAAAAACCTTTTAGTACAATGACATTTTAGTTATAAAAAACCTTTTAGTTACAACGACATTTTTGTTATAAAAATCTTTTAGTTACAACGACATTTTCGCTATAACTATATTTCGGTATAAAAACGTTTTCCATATAAAATATCTTAGTTACGAGGAACATTTTCGTTATAACGATCTTTTCGTTATAAAAAATTTTCGGTTTAAAAACCTTTTAGTTACAACGACATTTTTGTTATAAAAACTTTTCGTCGTGCAAAAACTTTTTCGGTACAACAACATTTTAAAACCCTTTTCGTTATAACGACTTTTTGTTATAACGACCACTCGTATAACGACCCCTGAGGGGTCATTTATCGAGGGTCTACTGTATTATAGATTTAGAACCCAAAAGCCAGAAACAATTTAAGTATGGGAAACCTTTAGTGGTAAACTGTCCTATTACATGTATCAACATCTACACTCATAGTATGTTCATAGACATTTAAATAGTTGTTTACAATCCTTAAATATAAAAATCAAAGGATATGGTTGAAGAATCTATCCTGAGTGCTTGCGAAGAACATGAAAATCAAAGTTCATATTTCATAAACAAACACCGCATTATGATATTTTAGCATTTCTTTTGACGAAATATCATTATTCACAATTTCGTTTATTTTAAGTATTGATCTATAGAAATACTTTATCTATAGAAAAAAAATTTTAAGTATTGATCGTAGAAATATATATTTCATTAAAGTGAATTCCCGTCGTTTTTCCCGCGGACTCTTGAATTAAAATAATGATACATGCTTACGGCTTGGTTTAATCGATTCAAGTTTAAATCGAGTTTTTTCTAATAAAATCTGGGCGTCATCCAAATGATTAAACCCTGAAAATTCCAAATTCGATTTTAAGTTTCCCAAAGGGAAACACTCCCTGTTTAACGAAAACAATAAAAATCGGAAAAGATGAGAATAAGTCCGTTTAATTGAGAATACTGTATAAATAAATGCCTGTCCTCTAAATTTCATTATACTTAAAGTCTATTATATTGCGATACAATATTTATAACGTTTATAATTATATAAATACGTCGCATTTGTCATTTTTGTAGTTTTATGACATACTTTTCTTTTGTGAGGTATAAGGTTTTCTTTCACCTTTTATAACAGGTACCTTATATAACAGGTCACCTTATATATAAGATGGTAAATGAGAAATAGTAACAAAAATATATATATACTTTGAATTGAGTTTTGAGTTTAATTTTTTTTTTTTATTATTAGCCCGTCCTGTCCCTAAGGATATTCGGGCAACATATTGTGACTAAAGTAATTTTCTCCATATACATTTTGTACTCGTAAATATCCAGCAGTTAGTGAGTGTGAGCAACACGCTCGAAATATTTGTAACATAAGATATTTTAAGAATACAATTTTACAACAATGCTGGGTGGTTGCCCACATAGGGAGGCGTACCTGGAAGAAATATGCATGGAAACACAAGACTTAATAACTAGCTTAAATACAAGACTTAATAGCTAACTTAAATTCTATACAAGAACAGTGATGTACCGAAGAGTGAGTGATAAACTCATTGTTCACTATCCGAGCATTTCCATTGATTCAAATAAATAATAGACTTAGGTGTCACTGTTAACCTATATGAAAAGGAGTTTATATTAATGTCCGTGAGAGTTCAGACAGTTACAGTTTCCAGCAATTTGGAGTACCCAAGAAGTTCACCTTTTACTAGAGTTCAACATTTAAAAGTCTCTTGCTTCCATGATACGTTGAATCACTTGTTGAAAGTAGAGTTCATGTGGTGACTTGTTTAGGAGCAAAGTTTGTAACGGTAGCGCTGCGAAATTGAGAGGAAGAGATTAATAGTATAGTTAACATTAATGAATAAAGAGTTGTTAAATTTCAATTATACAGAGGCGTTTGTTTATAGGTAAATCTCCTACTCACTCAAAAAACATGCATTTGCGTGCGCAATTAAATATAAAAGCACACGAAATAGAAGGCGTCTTTCTTGGGTGACAACAAACCTTTCGAAATACTTCCCTTCCCATTCTGTAAAATAAGCATGTTGTATTAGAATCAGTACATAAACTAACATATTTGACTCATTGCATTTATCGACGCCCCTACGTTTTCCATTGTGCTTTGCTCTTAAATATAGTATTACTCATACCGTGGACAATGGAGCTGTATTGCTTCTACCACTGGAAGATCATAATCTCTGTAATTTAAAACCTGCGTGATTTACTGCAATTAAAGACCCACGTGTCCGAGGTTGATTTCGTTGACATGGCATTCTGCAACAAAGGAGAGGGCACACTATAAAAAGATAGATAACGATGCATGACTTATTCATTCTCGTTTATTAAGAAATAAGTCACCCATTAAAGGAAATGGATAGTTTGTTTTATATTTGCAATTTTAGTAGGTTAGTGAGTTCTTTAATTAAGGTATTGTTGTGAGTGGTTGAGTTCTGAATGTGGTTGTTGTGGTAGGTATTTCGTTATATTGGGAATGTTTATGCGAGCGAATTAATGGATATTTTGGATTTAAGTTGTTAATCGACAACTTTTTCTAAAGTACTGCCTTCTCTTCAAATTGCATTCGAAATATATATCCACATATTTTAAGGACGGCGGGATTCGCAGGAAACCCATTTGGAAGGATGGCAATTAAAATCCCGTTTGGTAGAAGATGCAATAGTGATAAGGAAATTAGATAGTACACGGACAGAGTAAATAAATTATTTGTTTTAGGGAATAATATTTAGAGTATTTAAAAAAAATTAAATAAAAAAGTGATGCCTAACATCATTAAAAACGCAAAATTCTTTAAAACTGTTTTTTCAATATCTATTTTCGCCTTACTTCACTTTAATTTTATTTTAAAGGATTCATGTGTTAGGAACCATTTTAATCAGTTTTGATTAAAGAGGCGCAGCCTTTGAAGTTTTTCCTGTACTATTTATTTTCTCAAAAACTTTTACATTGATGGAATACTTTAATTGAATTTGAATGACGATTCCACTGCAAGTTTTGAAAAGATATCTTTCATATAAAAAATGATGAATTAATTTTTATCTGCTTTTATGTTATTTTGCTTACAGACAAACATTGCAGAAATTTATAAAAAAAAATCATGTTTAGAAAAAAAAGTGTAGACAGATCAAAATTATCATTCCAAAACAATATTTTATTATCCTAAATTGTACATAGAGAGCAATGAAATGTGAACATTTTTGAAAAATAAGATAGGACTTAGGTTTTAATTATGTGAACTCAATTGTATCAGTTATTATTTATATATCTCTCTCAGTTATTCCATAAAAAACATAATTGCATCATATATATATATATATATATATATATATATATATATATATATATATATATATATATATATGAAATGACCCATAGGGTGGTCATCCCATTATGGTGGTGTGCAGTCGTAAATTAAGTCATGGTCGGGTCGAGTGGTACATTACAAAGAACAAGTTTATTCACAAAGAGCTCAAAGCCAGGACACGTCTTCACGGAGCGAAAAACAGAATCGAAGTGTTCTCACATAGGGATGATCATATGACATGAAGAGGGAAAAAGGGAATTATCATCGTCTCGGACCACAGTCGTTATTCGGGCAAGGCTAATTTTAGGGGAAACGGGTGCAGTTGAACTTAGAAATCCCTGAGTGATGGGGAATTAGAAAATATGTGCGTGGGTAGGAATTCCTTGAAGAGTCAGCATAAATCATGAGAACGGAGTGATTTGTTATAGGCAAAGGAGAGTTTTATGACCAAGAGGGAAAATGCGCAAATTGCACTTAGGTATTTTAAGAGATAGATGTTACGGAATATTAAGAGGGGTTTGACAAAGGAGTTCGGGATTTAAAAGAGGGGTGGTTACAGAAATATTCTTTCATATCCCTCCCGCAAAAGTGCTACACATCGCCCGCGATGAGTACCTAGGCGAGAAAAAGACACTCAAAGAAATGAAGAGGAAGTTAACCAAATGATTGATCAGACCATCGGATCAACATGAAGAATCTGAAAATGGAAAAGGAGAAAAGAAATATTAATGACAGTGGTAACGAAAATTTTGAAAACTCATGGACATAGGTGTGCAAACGACTGTGCCTCGATTCGATTCACAAAAACATGATTATATAAAAATTTCTATCAAAACAAACATTGACTTTTGGAGATATAAAATACAGAAAAAATATATCAAGAAACATTTCAAAACATAAATACAAACTTTCAAACGAAATGACTAAATGATTAAATAAATGACTAAATAAATGCCTAAATAAATGCGCGCAGAACATGTAAACACATAATAATGAAAAACTATGAACAAAATGACATGTCGACAAAAATAAAAATCTCAAGAAATTATTGTGTTATTTTCACACATTTTGAAAAAAAAATTGAAAATGGTAGGCTTCAACAAACATCTTCGTACATAACGTTATTCAAAATACCCTTCTCTTTGAAAAATTCAATTTTTGTTTTGAACTTTAAATGAAAGACTAACTCAACTTCAACAGTTTGAGTTGTCGCCAAAGTACCTGAAAACGAAAAAACAAAATTTTTACAAATTTTAATACGAGTCTTGTATTAAAATTGCATGTTTTATGGAAGATGTTGTTTTGGCCGCCATTTGTTAAAGTACCTTTGTTCTAAAAAAGGTGCTGAAAAAATATAAGATGGCCATTGAAGAAAGTTTGTGCTTTCTGAAATCAGTTCACTTTTAGTGAGTGAATGTTGAGTGATGAGGATCCTCGTGAACCTATGTTTTAGGTTGATTGTTTCAAAGTTCTGTAGTATTCCATGGAATAGTGGAAAATAAGTGCACTGACATACTATAACACTTTGGGTACATTTGATAACAATTATACAAATAAAATAAACAACTTAAAATAATAAAATACATGGTAATAAAAAAAATCTAAACACTACTGAAAATATAGATATAAACTTGAGAAGCCATTCAAATGGTTTTATTTTTATGTATCCGGACGTGGAAAAAAAGTCATAAATGGGGTCAGGCTCTGGTCGGGATCTTCCCTTTCAGTGACATTTTGTGGATGTCGCACATGGTGGGTGTTTGATGGAGTTTTGACATGTCTAAATTGACATGTGGACATCCCCTCGTCAAAACATACCAAAGAAGGAAGATAATTGGGAAAATTATGTTCGTAGCTTGAGCTAAATTCGAAGAACTAGCCACAGTTTCATTTAAAAGAGCCTGTTGGTTCATGGCAGAATTAGAGATAGTATTCTCAGGTGAAATTGAAGTAGCCTGAGTATTTGGTGTTTGTTGTAGATTATCTTCGTTTACTGACATTGTAAACTGTAGGTTAAACAAATATAACAAATTAAAAATACTAGGCAATAATAATCAGAATAATTAAAATTCAAAAATAAAAGCTATTTCTAGATCATAATAAAATATCTCACAGTTTACGTAAGAGAACATAATCATCATATTAAAAAAAATTCTACCATCATAAACTTAGTGGCACACAATTATTCATAAATTCCTTTGTTGTATAAAATACCATAAAAATTATTATATGTAAAAATTATTTTTAAAATGGTCATTAAAATAAAAATATTTAAAGTTAAAGTTTAAAAAATTTAAATGAAATTCTGAATCTATTATATTTTGAAATAAACTATTAAGTCTAATTAATTCATTGAAACTATTCAACATTTATAACTCTTACATCTTATTACAAAAAAACTCTGTTTACAAAAATTAAATTTAATTTGAAACACTTATAAATCATTAATATGAAAAATTAATATCAGTTCATTAATAAACATTTTAAAATCAATTTAACGTGAACTAATCAAAGAAAACTCAATTTAAATTTCTGTAATGTTAAAATAAAAAAATCAAAGTTGCTTAAAAATTCTTACTAATTTAATCACCATTCGAATTAAATTGCACCAAAATAAAATCAAAATATTTAAATTCTTTTTCATATATTTCGGTAGAGTTTATATCATGGTACCTCCTGCAAGCCTCATTAAAAAACAACACTGTAGAATCCATCTTTCCAATCTCTGTGGGCACTGAACTAAACAACACCTTGCCTTCGACGAGCAGAACCGCACATTTGTTTTTCAACAAAACACAGTTGGTTGTGGATGGGGGGAGTCACTTCTTTCACCGAGAGTCCGGTGGAGGGGGAAAACAGCGCTGAAAAACAGCGCTTCGCCAGCGCATAGAAACAGCGCTGGCGAAGGGAGATCTCCGATGATGGTGTTAGGTTTCACTCAGTTGGAGAGGGGTGTGTCTGGAAATCCTTGTTAGGGGGTGGAAATCGCTCTTGAATTATGAGATGACAGTTGCTGGCAGAATGTAGGTCACGATATCTTCACATTGAAACAACAGAAAAATCGGGTGAATGCTGAAAGAACGATGCGTGTTGTTGGACATCGGGAGGTGGTTGATTGGGGCATAGAGGCTTGGAGTACTTTTCAAAGAAGATGCGTCGCGCTTTGTTGTGGACGGCTGGGATCTGTCATCGGGTGGTCGGCGCTAGAGTTCCTGACTGCCGGATCGCACATCGGGCATCCCTCGGATGAGGTTTGTTGGTGTTGGCGGTCGACTCAATGGATTGTTGGGGTCAGCGCGGGACGGCTAGATTGTTTGTTTTGAGGCGACGTCGCTGGATGCGTCACGAGGTGATTGTTGTTACGGAGATCCGCCATTGTCTGGAGTGCACGGTATATACTGGTGGTTTCGAAATGTCTTCATAGGTGGAAAACAGTGGTGCACATATAGCGGTGTTGATCGGAGAGAAAGCGCACATTCAGTTTCAGTTCGGGACAGTACACTTCTCTCGCTCTGTTAGGGCGTGGCAGCGTTTAAGCGTAGTGCCTGGCTCTGCATAAGCAATCCTTTCATTTGTTGCAATCGAAAAGGCAGGTGTTCTGATCCTGTCGACTTATGAAATGACCCATAGGGTGGTCATCCCATTATGGTGGTGTGCAGTCGTAAATTAAGTCATGGTCGGGTCGAGTGGTACATTACAAAGAACAAGTTTATTCACAAAGAGCTCAAAGCCAGGACACGTCTTCACGGAGCGAAAAACAGAATCGAAGTGTTCTCACATAGGGATGATCATATGACATGAAGAGGGAAAAAGGGAATTATCATCGTCTCGGACCACAGTCGTTATTCGGGCAAGGCTAATTTTAGGGGAAACGGGTGCAGTTGAACTTAGAAATCCCTGAGTGATGGGGAATTAGAAAATATGTGCGTGGGTAGGAATTCCTTGAAGAGTCAGCATAAATCATGAGAACGGAGTGATTTGTTATAGGCAAAGGAGAGTTTTATGACCAAGAGGGAAAATGCGCAAATTGCACTTAGGTATTTTAAGAGATAGATGTTACGGAATATTAAGAGGGGTTTGACAAAGGAGTTCGGGATTTAAAAGAGGGGTGGTTACAGAAATATTCTTTCATATATATATATATATATATATATATATATATATATATATATATATATATATATATATATATATATATATATATATATATTTCTCAGAAATATTTAACTAAAGCCCGCAAAAAATAAAAATAATAATAAAAAAAAAAACATGAAAGTGACATGAAAACAAACACAAAAGTTTTTTTTTTTTTTTAAAGCAACGGAAGCCATAAACAATGGACATCCTTTCGCAACTAAGACAACCAGGCATGACCACAAATCTTAAATCTTCTCGACCACCTCAAATAAAAGTCCAGGCTTCAATAACTCAGACACAAAAAAAGTAACTGTGCAAGATAAATGCGAAGATAATGGACACGCCTTCCCTTTATTCAATTTCCGACGCACAGAACAACACAAGAGCGTTTAACCGTTAAGTCCTCTCTCCCTGCGCTCTTCAGAGACATCAAGGTCAAGACTTTCATTCCATTCGAACAGCAATATTTTATAAAAGAATAAAACAGAACCAAAACTAACAAGTGAACATTCCCAACTCGAATGACGCCGCCGGAATACAAGGTAGCGAAGACAGAGCCTTTAATTTGTATTCTCGACCCCCTTGTAAGATTAACCGGGAGACAACGGAGACTTGGAGTTGGCTGTTCCATTCTACAGTCACCCATCAAGATAAGAGGGTCTCGCGTATGAAAGCTTAATAAGTTGCCAAAAGGATGGCGTGACAGCATCGACAGACGCGACTTTTCTCTGCCTGTCCCATTGTTCCAAAGAAAATGAAATCCTATTAATAATAATCAGTGCCTAGCGCTGCATCTAAATCCCGTTACAATGAGATAAATAGTCAGAAAGTGTTGTTTCTTTTTTTTTCCTTGGAGCTTGAAGGTCATACAGATTAATAGTAATTGGTAATAAAAATGTCTGGGTTTAGTTAATTAGGTAGTTGAACAACATCGTAGCAAAGCAGTATCATTAGATTGCATCTATATTTTTTTCTTTCGGTGATTTGATATCATTACATCTCTATTCTGTAAAAGCAATAAATAGAGATACTCTGACTATTACTTTCTGTTCATGCAGAAGCAATAACCTTACAAGAACAATTATTAGTAAAGGCAATCGGATTAAGGTATGAAATAGAAATAAAAATAATTGAAAACTATTTTGTTGGAATTTGATTCACGTATAAAATATGTGGAAGCAAATGCTTAAGATACTGCTTTTTTTTAAAAGTATTAATATGATTATTTCCATTGAAGTATACTTCGTGAAAAGTAAAAACAGTGGTTTGGACAAAACGGTTAAATATCATTAGAAAAACTGAATAGTTTTACCAGAATTAGAAGTAACTACACTGTTAAAAATAGGTACTCGAAAATAAATAACATGTACTCATTTTTGAATATATTCGATGTTTATAATACAATCGTACTAAAAGCTTCTATAGTCCGATACTGCAAAATTCTTCAAATCCGACTGCCACGGATACCCGTTAAATCCATTTAATTTAATATGCGTGAAAACTTGTTCTATCCTCAACTTTAAGCACTTGTGCAGTTGGTTTGACTGCAAAACTTGTTAAACCCTTGATATTTTCTACCAATACCCGGATTTTTTTTCTATTCGTTATTTTTTAAGTATTACCACTGGTAATACTTAGTGCAGTGTACTTACTCGCAGTGGCGAGGCGTGACTTTTTGCCATGGTCATCGCTCCGAGCGAACCTCCCCCCCCCCCCCCCACCCTTTTTTTTCCTTTTTAAAGAAAAACACTTGCATTTTTGCAGTAAAACTTTAAAAAGTATTTTAAATTAATAATACTACTTCTAAATTCTGAGATCTATATTAATAAGCTTACTCAATCAATAAAATAAAATTCATTGAATTTCAATAATTTTCGAAAAAAATCACGTGCCTGAAAAATATGGTAGAGGAATAAATATATATAAAGAATGCGGAAATTTTTTCTAAGCAAACATTTATATTTGACACTTTTCATATAACTCAGGATCTTTCTAATGTGCATTCTTGAAGTATTAAGTGAAAAAAATTCCAGACGTTTTATAAATATAATCATGTATAAAATGAAGTGGCGGCCCGTGGTCGAAAATGTCAGTGCAGCCGAAAGCATGTGAATTCCCCCCCCCCCCCTCTATTTTCCCAAAACCATACATGAACGGAAATTCTTTATTATTCACTACTCAAATCAAAGTTTCCTTTCAATTTTTACGAAATTATAACATATGCGAAAAAAATAGAAAGAACTTACTTATTTTTCGAAAATTAAAGAAATCCTCCTTTCTTTTAAACATGCGAATCGGTCAATTTTAATATTAACTTAAATAACGAAACAACAGCAGGACCATGTCCTGAAACAACAGCACACAGTAAATGTATCACGAAAACCCATTTCCGTTTGGAGATATTCTCGTTTCATCTACGAGCCAATCAGCATATCGAACCTCAAGTGCAGCTAAAACAAGAAAATTCATTTCGGCTGTATCTTCTCACAAATGCAGTGCATTAGCATGGGGGGAATCTCCACACTACGTAGAGGTTGTCATGGCAACGATGCAACCGAATTCGAATTTCGCTTTTTAGCTGCAATTTTGATTGAATGGAGTTTTTTCCCCTCCAGAATTGTGCATTACGGTAACATGCTTGCTATTTATCGGAGATTTTGTTTACTACCGTAGAAATTTCATTTTCAATTATAATCTTCATTGAAGAAAATTAGTAAAATATCTGATTTTAGTTTTAAAATACACTAATGAATTTAGGTGCAGCCCGGCTGTACTTGCTGTAGTGGGCGAGCCGCCACTGATAAAATGACAAGATTATACTAAAGACAATACACTTAATTTACGTTGGTAATAAAAAAAAATTATAAAATAAAATTTTGTTAAATAAAAATTTCATATTTTTATAGTCACCATTAAATAATAATTAATATTCAATTTATTCAAAACATAAGACATTAAATGAAGATAATTAAAGTAAATTAAAAAGCGTTGCCCACATAACTGTAAAAAGTATTTGAGAAAAAGTGTGCATGGAAGGTGGGGAGAGTATAAAATATAACAGGACGCAATAAATGAACGATCTTTTTTTTTAACGTTTAATCAAATCATTGCATGCTAGGTGCAGCAGGAAATAGTTTATCATGTCAACCAACTTCCTTACCCATGCAAACCTGGCCATACATAATATTTATGTTTGTCCACTAACGTACCTTGTATCCTGTGTTATTTAGTTAAAATAATTTTTTTAAAAAATCTTAATTATTAAATTCAATTCCATTTTTCTTATGAATAACAACATATAGTAGTCAAAATATATCATTTTTATATGTCCATGTTCTGCTATATCTATATTCGCAAAATTAATAAATAAAATAACAGTAATAATAAGGACAAAGTGTTGTATTACTGAATACAATTCTAATTTTAAAACCGAAGGAATTATCATTGTTCAATAATTCATATTCCTTTGTTTACGATCGACGCAAATATACGCATTAGTGGGCAGATATTGTAATTAATAGTTATAAAAAGAATAAAATTGTATATTATTAACTTGATTTTAAATAAAAAAGAAACCCTGATTATCCAAAGCCTAGCTATTGTATTGCGATTAAAAAACTAAAGTTCATTTCAAAATAAAGCAGTTACTTAAGCAGTGAACAGCGTAATAAAATGGATAATTAGTTGATTGCTAATTTTATTAGACAGAAAAACCATTTTACATAACGTAATAAAACAATTTAAATACAAACAATTTCTTAAAAAATTGAAAATCAGACTAACCCAAACACAAAAACAAGCGAACTGTACAACGATATGATAAGTCAGTCAGACGATATAAAGAAAAAATTAAAAATCTGGGAAAGACAGCTACGGAAAATATCATATTTGACTAAATATATTGAAAAGTTTTAAGAATAATCTTTATTGCCAAATGTGGCATTGACAAGCCAACCTGGCAACCATTCTCGCGTAGAAAAAGAATGAAGGTTGTTTGAGAGAATCGGCAATACGAACAGATGACCAGCGAAGCTTTTTCAATGTAAATTGTCTAGTGAACAGGCTGAAGAGGATTTTGTAAGCGTCCACCTGATTGGCTGATGCTCTCAAAATAGATTATGTAGCTCTTGCTGAGGATTTTGGCGGAACTTTCAGAGCCAGGCTCAAGGTTCTTGGCTGGTTTTGAAATTGCGGGTTTATTTTAGTGTTTTCGGTGTGAATTTAATGAATGGTTCAATTTTTTGTATTATTTTAAACGTTTTAATATAAGAAAATTTTAAAATAAATAAAAAAATATATTTAAAACACTTTTTTAAATATATTTTTTAAAGCAGTGAACAGCGTACGATATGACAAGTCAGTCAGACGATATAAACACTTTTTTAAATAGATAAAACATATAAAAAAATATTAATATTTTTTTCTTCTCATTTTTATTTTTCCGTGGTCATTGGCAAATCTACCGATGACTGGACCTTTCGCCACTGATTACCAGCCTCCTATCAATATTTTTCGCTGATTTTTGTGTAAAAGAATAGCAACATTGTTTCACGTGAGGGAAATGATGCTGTATATTGCTGTAAAATTTAATAATTCCTTCGTACAGCAACAAAACTATGTAAATCCTAAAAAAATCAAATAACACAAATACTATAATAAAATATAGAAAAAGTACTTATGAAATCGCATTCACAACGAACTTTTAAGTTAAAATGCTAAATTTTAAGCATTTAGTTCGAAAATTAAACTCTACAAAAGTGTTTTTCACTTCCTGTAAAAAAAAATCTGGATGGCGCTTAACGAGTGTTGCAATTTTATGACTCAAATGTAAACGAAGTGATTAAGAAAGCGATTTTTGATCCGAATATTATACAAAATATATCTTATTTTTAATACATATATATATATATATATATATATATCATGAATATTAATACCGGTGATTGATTCTTAAGATATTGTTGATTGATAGAAGAGTTCACATTTTCATAAGAAACTAGTTCTCGGAATTAATTACTATTCCCCAACTAACACTGAAGGGGTTGTGAATACTAAATAATAATTTTGAAAACTGGTATAATTTCTATTTCTATAACAGTGATGTTAAAATAAGACAATTGAGACATTTAAAAAAAAATCAAAAAATTCTATTTAGATAAAAAGTATTTTCAAACGTGAAACATTTATCTTAAATTGTTGAATCATATAATTTACCTATACTTGTTAATATTCATCTTTATCTATCGTTTAATCTTAGGTATGTGTTATTGGTTTATTGATTTGAATTTTAAATAACAAATATTTGAGGTTTGCAATTGCAGTTTACACAATTTTTTTTTAGAAAATATGAGTAAAAAAAGCTTTATATACCTTGCCAAAATAATCCTATATCCACAGAGAAACCTAATGTAATTATATTTCTTTTTTTTCACCAAAAGTAAAAAGTTTTCATTTCAACGAATGGAACACACTTGCAAACAATGGAGAATCGCCTTGTGGGCATGGAACTATTTGCATAACTATAGATGCGACGTAAACGAATTCATAAGTACCTTTTTACTCGTTTCATATTGCTGTTACTCAATAATAATGAAGAACGTTTCACGAATTTTAATTTAAAAAAATATAATCATCTAGGAAGTCATGGGAATTTAAATACGCTTCCTGAATCATACATATTCAGTACTATTTTAATAAGTGTTTAGTTTGCCTCACTCGAAAATAAGCCAAATAATGAAAAAATCTTGATTGGAAAATACCTTTACAGAAAAATAGTCCACAATTAAAGTAATTGGATTTCGTTTTCCAACATAAATCTTTGGGAGATATTAGAAATGATGATAAATATGCCTTGTGAAGCATGACCTTTTCTTTAACTCAGTCTTCCGTATTTTGCATTTAAAGTAAGTGGTGTTTTTAAAATGCAGGGTGTCCACTAAAATCCATCAAGCCCTTTAAAATTTGAAAGTTCAAAACTAAAAAAAAATAAACGGTTTCTAGGTATATTAAAGAGACTATGCCGCTATACGAGGAGATTGCTTACAACGAGACTTAACGACAAAGTCAGGAGTTAACGTGCCAGTTACTAAAATTATGCGACATACATGAAATAGAAAATTATAAAGTTGTACAGAAACATCAATTTGGTACAAAAAGACAATCTGCGCTCATAAATGCTCTAAATAGGACGCGTACAACGCTCGTTAAATATATCTTTAAATATTTTTTGTCAAAAGAATATTGCACCCAAAATTTATTAAAATATAAAAACGTTGACGTTATGTATCCGAAAGTAACTTTTCGTGTGATGCGTGTTGATTGCGATTTTTACTGGTTTTTAAAGTATTTTGAGTTCAATGTTTATTAATTGGCTTTTTATGAAAATACATCAGTTCCAAATAATGACCACAAATATCTAATTTCGGCTTACGATGTACTTTTATAACATCGAGGAGGATATCAATTAAAATGTATTGGAAATGGGATCATTGCTCGTGTTTATTTTTTTAAGATCATTATCTCGAAAACTATTAACTTTTTGGTTTGAAACTAATTTGTTGATCCTATTTTTAGATGTTTTTAAGTTCCATATCAAGTCATTCAAACTCTTTTTCACACAGGTTTCCTTTTCTAATTTAGAAACTCATTGGATATTAAAGGTCATGTTAAAAAATTCTAAATTTAGAGTATGAATCAAATTAAATTAGCAGAGAAAATCTTCACGGAGAGTGGGTTTTAATAAGAGATAATACTATAAATGTTGTTAAGAAATAGTGCACACCTTTTGAAGCATTCACTTCAAATATTTTGCTTGTATTAATTCCTCTCACGTACCTGTACGATCTGTTACCCACCCAGTCATTAGTCAAAATCATATTGAGATGTCATTTTCCTTGATGTCTTCGGAAAAAAATTAATGTCTATTTATGTTTTCTTTTTATGTATTTTTAAGAATCTCTGACAATTTCAAGTATCATTTAAAACAGCAGTCTTAGCATTCATTGGAGTGCAATTACCTTCACGCAATTAAACTCAAAAAATTCAGAGGAAATATTTGAATTTAACATTTCGGCATTTTACGATATTATTCATTGGGTTTTATATTATCTATATATTTAATATACGAGGCTCTTTTTTGCAGTCACTTCTCCCAAACTGTTTAATCAATTTTTATTATCCAGGTGTCACTTCAAAGGAAGTGAGATGTAGATATTCCAAAACTATAAAATATTAAAAAATTACAAAGTTTACACTTTAAAAAAAAATAGTAGCGCCATCTACATCTCAAAATTTGAACTACAGTAAAATCACTTTGTCAAACAGGAGGAAAGCATTGGAAAGTCCCGACGTCTATTGAAGGCGTTGGGTACCAGCTCAAGTGTTGTCCTCGTCATCCGACCATGGTTCAAAAATACAAGCCATCGTTCCCGGGTCTTTCCTTCGAGAAAGGCCCCGAACCGTCGCCAATAGCCCACTGTGCAGCTGTAGTGCGACGTTAATTAACCAAACAAACAAACAAACCATTGGAATTAATGTGAGGAAAACGAAAATTGCTTGGCGAAGCAAAGCAACGAGGATTGCTTAGCAATCCTCTTTTGATTGACGAGTGTCAGCGAGTGGGATAGGAACCCCTAGTATTTATTTATATCTCTTAAAATACGTGAAAGGATTAATTTATTTAAGAATGTTATTTAACCCACTAACGTTCAAACAATTTCTGCAATTATAAAGTTGTTTTCACTGTTTGGATCTTTAAATTATATTTTGACCTTACTCTTTTATATGATTTTTTAAATTAATAAATTGTAAAGAGAGAAATCTTGTAAGTTTGACTTCAAAGCGTAAGCTGTTTCAGCACTTGTTTAGTATTGCTCTCTACCAATATAGTACGGATATGTACTTGCGGAGATACAATATAAATTAGCTGCCAGTTAGCACTCTCGAGAGTTGAATTCAGCAACCAACAACCAGGAGCCAGACTATGAGGAACCGAATAAAAAAACACATTTCCGACCGTTCAATTAAATAAAAGTACCACTTAAACACTCCTTCGAAATCCAGAAATTGGGTTCCTTTGTTGTCACAGTAAACTCGTCAAAGATAAAAAAAAATCATTCACAGTCAACTTCGCTAATTACTCTAAATACTTAGCTTGCCAAATATATATTTTTTCGCATTAACTCGAAGCTCGAAGCCATATAAAAACTCGCCATGGCTCTTCACCGACATGCCAATCTCTCCCGACGTTAAACAATTCGCCAAATTAAAAACCCCTTGAGTGGCACTTCGGTGAGTCAGCCCTTTTCCATGGGGAGAGGAAATTAACTTCCCAATGTCCAGACTACATCCATTACTGGACGTCTAGAGGGGAAAATGGGATGAGCAAGGTGGCTGAACCTGAAGGTCACACGTGCTACAGTCACTTTCTCGACCACTCAAGACATCCAGGAGATGTTTCCTGGACACGTGTTTTTGCAGAAGACTCTTCCCCTTGCGTCCCCATCCATCTTCCCGGCCTGTCTGAAGGCCCGCTTTGTGAATCTCGCCGGCTGCATTACGATCTCGGTTAACAATATCCGCCATCAATCTTTGCGCACCTCTCTCGTTTTACGAATCTTGGCGAATTTCGCTATCATCTTCGTTTAGTAATAGCGAAGGATGTGTTCGAAAATTGGGAGAGGGTCGTGATTCGGCCATTAGAAAGTGTGGATTTGCGGAGGACTCGAAAGAAAAGTGAGCCAGTAGCATTGTTGGGGATCCATGTATCATAATTTTTTGTTCGCCTGACCCCTGCAAATTGTTTGATTCGCTGTTATCGGGTCGAATTAAAATGCGAACGTGATTTCATAATTTATACGGTTTTCAATTATTCTCAGTTTCCTGATTCCTCCAAGGTTATTTTCGGGTCAAATATGTATACAAAACTCTTGCATGCCTTAAATGAAGTGAACCATTAATAGTGCTCCCATTATATACTTTGAAATAAGAGTTTGAGAGGTCAGCATTCTTTACATAATGAAAATGTTCCTATTAAAGTTGTCAGGAGGGTGCGTTTCTGAATACATTAAAAAAAACAGAGTTTAAGACTTCTCTTATGCATCATATGCATTTTTTGTTACAAAAATGACATTTTTGTTAAGTTTGTCAACTGTAAATTATTTTTAACTCTGACGGATATGAAATTGATATCACATCCAGTGGCGGCCCGTGGTCGAAAATGTTAGTGCAGCCGAAATCATGTGACCCCCCCCCCCCCCCCCCAAAAAAAAAAACTTTTTAAAACTTTCAAAAGCCATTTCTGGGATATTTATCGAAAAATCTTCAAACTTTGAGGAATCGGCGAGACAAAAAAAATATAGACATTCGCTATCTTTGAATCTTACGTCAAATTCCATTATTATGGTATCCAAAATTTCAAAATGTAACATTTTAAATTTCTTAAACACATCTTCGTGAGTTCGGAAGTCATTTTGTCTTTTGAAAACAATTTCTGTTTTCGAATTCGCAATTTCAAAAATACGTTTGAACGTGTTCTCATTATGGTTTTGTCTTATAATGTTCTGAATTACCTTGACTTGCTGAAGACAATAATTTATATCTAAAGATTTTTTTTGAAGAATGTCATATAAAACATCTGTTTGTTGAAAAATAAAATCAAAAATTAAAGATAAAAGTGTGAATCCAAAATCATTAAAATAATTCAGAAATCCATTTGTCCATCGAATTGCTCCCATTCACTCCCTCAACAGCCATTCCTTCCACAGGGTTGCGAAACAGCACTTATCAATACCGCCAAAGCTGAAACAATTATCGAGCCAAGGAGCTTTTCCTCCATCAGGCAAAGCGGTCTAGAGATGCTAGTAAAATACTCGGTCCCCTCCCCACACGTCCCGCCGATTCAAACACGGGAGCCAATCAATTCACAGAATTCCCAACTACAGCTCGAGTTGAAAAAATCCTTTTGAGCTGCGTTTGTGACGTCACAGCCTCATTTTAACGTGAAGGGGAAGTCATACCACGTAAGGTTGTCATGGCAACGATGCAGCCGATTTCTGACTTCGCTTTTTAGCTGCAATTTTCATTGACTGAAGTTTTTTCCCTTTCTGAATTGTGCATTACGGCAAAAAGGTTTGCTATTTATCGGAGATTTTGTTTACTACCGTAGAAATTTCATTTTCAATTATAATCTTCATTTAAGAAAATTAGTAAAATATCTTATTTTAGTTTTTGATGAATTTAGGTGCAGCCCGGCTGTACTTGCTGTAGTGGGCGAGCCGCCACTGATCACATCCTAGGATCTCCAGTTTTTCCGGCAATGCACCCAAATTTTTAATTCATATTGTATTCATAAAATATAACCAAAGCTTTGAGATACAATTTAGAAGTTATCTCTTTACAACTAACTAAAATTATGAAAGAACATGGATAGGAAAAAATATTTAAAGTTCTAGGTTTACATTTGCAGGAATCTTTTGAGCGTCAGTGGGTTAAGTGGCATAAAGAGTCACCACGTTTTTCTTAATATGTTAAAATATTCTATAAAATATAAAATCCACATGAAAATTATAATGATACTTCTCATTTAATTTTAAACATTGAAATGTAAAATTTGGATTTTAAGACATTTTTAATACTGGAACGTTTCCTTAAATACCTGAAGTGCAAGTATTTGCTATATTTTTTGGTATCCTGTTACATTATATTATTGGTAAAACCGAAATTTCCTTAATTCTAAATAAATAACTTTTATGTAACGTTTATTAACCTTCAAAAAATGTATAAGATAATGACGATGAGGAATTCCCTTATTAGAGGGAGGGGAGAAGAAGAATGGCAGGAACTCTCTCTAACAATCAATAAAAAAAAAATCTTACTAAAAAATGTATATAGTAGTTAGATTTAATTATAGAAGCAACTCTTTTCAATATCTCAAATGGACTTTACCAAAACTGAAAACGTTAACTATGCTCTCTCTTGTTACTTCTAATCCTTTTTAAATTTAAAATATATTTATATTTGTAAATAACATATTATTAGGAACAAATCCTTAAAATAGGGATTATATTCTAATATATGTAATAATACATGAACATATCGAAGATAATCTTATTTCACAAAACTATTATTCAGCAATGGATGTTGCAGCATTCCAGACATTCTTCCGACAAGCAGAACATCACCGTGCTTGAGACTCTCTCCGCCAAATGACTGTGATGGCCAGATTGAAACATCTTGTTAACAACTCGCTCTGGGCGCGGATCGGTCCTGGTTCTTGTGGTGTGGCATATGACGAAATGTCTTGCTTTTCCGCCAAACCATGCACGGAAGGCTGATCACGCGAGGCGAAAGTTATTGCTCAAACGGTGTTTTCACACCCCACTGGCGAAACCCCACAAGCGTGTCTGATGCCATTAAGTGGAGAATCATTTCTAAATTAAACGGCTTTGTTAGTGGGAGGCCTTGAACTTCAAGATCCGAGGACGTACCCATCAGAAATGCACTTTGGTGTGAGCGATAAAAGTTCAAATAGTGCATAGGAATTACTTTGGATCGATCATGGGAATGGGGCTATTTGGTAGGAGTTTTGTCTCCTAAATGTACTGAAGAAATTTCACTGCGTCCGATATTTTGACCAGGATACTACTGTTGTATCCTGGTCATTCAAGGTTCAGCCACCTTGCTTATTTAAAAGAACACTGCATAGCAGGGTTCGAAATAAACCTCAATAGCAATGCCGGGAGTTACATTAAAATTGCCGCAACAATTTTTGTTTATTACAGCAAACATTGTTGTGAGTATTTTCAACATGAATATTTTTCAGAATCATTTTTTGTTTCTGCACCTTACAGAAATCGTTTTAGTTCTTCCTTTATCAACATCTAGGGCTCACAGTTGCCCAGTGGATAAAGGCGTTCGGCTAGTAATCAGAGAATTGCGAGTTCGAGCCTGACTGATAGACTTGACAAAAAAAAGTAAAAATGTAGAAATGTTGGAAGCTTCGATACTTAAATATTAGAAAGTTTTTTAAAAATATCCGGCAAACTATACTGGCGTGTATACAGAACTTGTGCACGAAAAATCTGATCGGGGTCCAATGTCTTGTGCCAGCTCAGGTGTTACCTCGTCATCTGACCTTGGTTCAAAAATAACGAGGTTTGTATGTGTGTGTGGCTGTGTTAAGTCTCATAACGAGGACAGAAATAGGCTGCCGGAAAAGTATAAATCAAATAAATAAAATCAACGTATGTTATAGAAAGGATGTTCAATGTCACGAATGTCACGAATATTGGTGTCACGAATATTGTTAATTGTAAAGGAGTAACGGAATTTAAGAAGAAGTTAGATATGCATTGGGGGGTAGTTAAGAGGTACTAGATGGATCAACCTTGTTGGACCTTGAGCCTGTTGTTGGTCGTCAATATTTGTATTTGTATTTGTATTTGAAACATGTAAAAAGTGATTGGAGGGCTTCTTTAAATGAAGACACACCGTGTACCTTATTCAGTATAAGCGAAAGCCGCCCTCCACTGCCCGATTTTAATGCTGATCAGTTAAGAATTGGTTCTCACATGTAATCGCATACCTGGCTTATAAATAATATGTGTCTGTCTGCATTCTACAATATGTATTTAAGTGTTTTTTTTAATCTGATGTATTTAAATTCAACTATTTTTTTTAATTATATTTAGCATGTATTTTTGCGTATCCTGCAAATTATATAGTTCACAAACTAAGTTAGTCAAGTTTTTTTTTTTCATTATTTATTTGTTCAATTGCTTTAAAATTCATTAAAAAGAAAACTGAAATTTATATATCACTGAATCGGTTTTATTTTGAGTTTTGCCGTGAGCTCAATCGCTTGTCCTCAGAGCTAATAAAAGGTCACAGCAGTTTTTGCTGCCAGTTTCAAAATTTTATTTATGTAGCGGATTAAAGACCCTAACAGTCTTTAAAGAATAGAAAATACATTTTTATCGTGTTGCAGTTATTCAATCCATCGAAATTTATATCTACTATGGAAATAATACAAAGAATACAAGATATAAATCTGACGGGCTATGTTATTCATGAAACCGGATGTAGTTTAAAATATGTTAAATCTGAAAAAAAAAATTGTATTATAAATATATTAGTATATGCCCGTTCCATGAACAACCCTCCCACACACACAAACACACATCCATTCGTTAGAGCTAAAAAAATAAAAAGTTTAACGGTCTGTTCATAGATGGCAACATTATCGACGGCTTTGTTTAAAAAAAACGATTAAATGTATTATTTTAAACGCATATTTAAAAAAAACGTTGATATTTATGAGATGAAAATACGATTCATCACTGGTCCATGACATTTTTTTTCTTTTGTTGTACTTCATGTGTTAACATTCGGTGCGTCTAATTGACGTAAAAGCGATCTTTACTACACAAATAATATATATGATATCTAATTCTTGCATTTTGGTTCCACAGCTTCTTGGAAGATTTTATTGGTTCTGGTGGCGTAGAATGTCTGTTGGAAGTGTTGAGAGTATGCCAAGCTCGCCAGAATGACACCAAGGGTCCGAAAGGGCGCCAAGAACAGACTATGCTGAGAAAAATATCGGTAAGTTGCGGTTCTTTTTAAATTCAAGTTATAAATCTGAGTAGATTTACGTTACAATATAAGACATTTTTATGAATACATTATTATATTATGATTACATAAATTTTGTGCATAGTATTCACCATAAAAACTTTTTATGCTTATTCAATGCGATTGATGGATTTCCAAAGTATTGTGAGAAATATCTAAATGGGTGTCAAGCGAGAAATTGCCAAACATGGAAGACGTGGGTGTAAGAACCAGATAGCTCCAGATTTCAAAATTGTTCAGGACGGACGAAACGCACTGTGCGTTTGTTGCATCGCATGAGACAAAAGCACATATCCTTTTTCTTTATATATTTATATAACCATTGGTTAGAACTGTCTGGTTCTTGCGCGCACGTCTTCAATTTTTAATATATTTTTTTTAAAACCTAATATTTTAAAAAAGACAACAATGATATTAAAAAATAGGCATATAAAGAAAGTTCTTTTAAAACTTTAATTTTAAAAAATCAGTTTGTCAGTCTCAATGGAGAAAAGCCGGACACAAAAGTTATTCTGATGATATTTAGTTGTAATTTGAATTGCCCAGCATTTGAGTTTTTTATTAAATATTAATATTATTTTTAATTAAAGTATAAACATAAAACGTGTATAAATGATATAAAAAACAATAAAAATTTCACCAAAAATCAATGTGAGCCATTGTTACCATGTTTATTTTCTAACACAATTTTCCTATTTACCATTAGCTTTAGTTTAGTTTCCAAAATGTATTAATATATCCTTAATAATATTTGTAGTACAGTTATTTTATTAAAAATATTTAATTATATAATTACCAATAAAACTTGCATGTTGCAATATAATACAAAAGTACATTTTATAGAGATATTTTAATATAACGGACATTTCAAAGCAAATATCGTAAAAGAACTATTTTCTGAAAATTAAAAAGAGTACAATTTAAAAAAAAAAAATAGGATGCAATAAGAATAAAAACAAAAGTCACACAAAACACAGAAATACGCTTGTTTCTACACTCCGCACTTTCATTTATTGAAAAGGTAAATAATAATAAAAAAGAATCCATTCTGTACTTTTCAATCGACACACGGAAACCCCGCCAAGTGAAAAATTCGAAGTGACACCGCATCTGATACCAGGTTGTTCGGGGCATCGCGACGAAGTGTCAGCCAGGGCATTTGTCAGGGCATTTGTCAGGGCACTGGACCTTTTAGGGAACTGGGAAGGAATTCCCTGAGAACAAAAGGAATAACAACAATAATATAAAAGATAGATTAAGTCGCATACTTTCACCAGCGCAGAAGAACATCCTGCTGGAGTTGACACGGGAAGGTGATTTCGAAAGGCGTCTCTGTGTTAGACAATCGAAAACGATTCCAGAAGAATTCTTTGGGTTTCTGCCATTAAAGGTTTATTTTTTAAGAAAACGTGGATTGTGTGTGAGAATAGTTCCGCTTATTACTTTAATAATCACTTGATGACCTTTTGATAAAAGTTTGTGTGTGGATATTTGAGGAATTATTTAAGTTTTTGAATCATGCTGTAAAATATTTAGGAATCAGTGGCATTGAAGAGAGTAGTTGAAATTTATGTAGTTAAATATTTTATTTTAATTTTCCTTATGTAAGCGATGTTTTTGTTTATTTCTTACTTCCTGAGTTATAAATCAAATTTCGAAACATTACATGTAATATGTGTTTAAGTATAGGTAAAATTTACAAATATATATATATTAATTTTTTTTTTTTTAAAAATACCATTTTTTTTTTTATATTTGGAGGATATTTATGAAACTATTGCACACTTGTTCCTGCTAAAATGCTTCTGGGCAATAACCTTTTAAGTTTTACAAAAATTTGGATTTCAGTCAATCAACTTTAAAAATGTCAATTTATGTCTGGAATTTTGTATTAGAAAAAATTTCAACGCATCACAGATGTTGACTGACTGATAAAATTACTCATTCTCTATATGTTACAATGATCTGTAAGGTAATAAAAATAGCAATATGTATTTCTTTTTGTGATTTGATGTTTGTTATAAGTACTTTATAATAAGTATTAGGAGGTTTTTTTTGCTTTTATTTATGAGAATATAAGTTTAATTTTTTTAATGTGAGCATTAAATTCATATATTTTTTCTTGATTTAATGAAGACTTCTGATAAATAGGTGTTTAAGAAAATAGTTCAGAAAATATCACTCAAAATAAAAGAACTAAATAAATTATAAAAATAAAAATCTCTGAGTGTTTAGATTCTGATATCCTTTTATACTTATTTATCTAAACAAAAAATAAATCATTATTAATACAAATAATAATGAATATTTTATTAGTTTTTGGTTTCTTTCTGGTTTTTTTTAAATTAGCATATGTTATTAACTTTAGTGTTTTAGTGTTTTAAAAAGGTAACTAACTTAAGAATTGTGTTTTTGTTGTTGTTTAACGACATCCACTAAAGAATATTGAACTATTTTCTACAATTTCGCTCAACAAAATAAATAATAAAATTATGCCGATAGCTAAAACTTGTAATCTATCGCAGATTCTTTTAGAAATTAAGATTCACGCATACATCTTCTAGTCTAATGAGTTTTGTGAATGGGAAGTACAGTAGAACTCCAATTATACGAACTCCAGTTATCCGGATCAAATAAAGCGGATAGCCAATTATCTATATCCGATCGCTTTGAGAAAAAAACAAATCAGTAAAATTCACATTTTACAAGTTTCTTATCGGTGAATTATGTTGTTTTTAATAGTCATTAAATTACATTACATACTAAAGGAAAATTATTTTTTTTACCTAAGAAATAACCTTTTTTTGTGAATTATCTGGAGATTCGATTATCCAGATGGGATCCGGTCCCAATTGATTCGGATAATTGGAGTTCTACTGTAGTGGGAATTTGGAATACCCTTCATTACTTAAGTGTTTGTCTATTATGCAGGAATGCACAAACGGTTCCGTATTATTCCTATTAAAATATTTAGTAATACATTGATGCCTTTAAGCAAGACAAAACATACCAACTCCAAAAATAATAACGAATCCATATGCACGCCAGTTTAAAATTCACTTCTTTTTTGGCGAAGAATAAATTATTAACTTTCTCCCCCATGCATCATCGGCAGAAGATAAAAAAGAAAGTCAATCCCAGTCCCCCCTCAAGTCACAAATCTCACTAATACATTTCACCCCCTGGACCGGCATTATGCAAATTAATAACACTCTCCATCTCATAAACAAAACGAAAAAAGAAAAATCCCAAGAAACCTGTTGCAACAGCGCACACAACAACACTCCCCGCTGACCTCTTCCCTCTCCGGCATTTGCATCAGTTTAACCGTCCTTTTAAAGCTCATCAGATGTTACGACAAGTGCAAGAAACAAGAACTGGGCGCGGCTGAAATTACTTTCGGCCACCCCCTAGCCATTTTCTTTGCCTTTTGGAAGAAGAACTTTTTTTTTTTTTTCTGAAAAGGCGATATTTCGAAATGGTCGGCCCCGGTTGTCGACCGGGCGGGGAGAGGGGTCAAGTGCGTTTTGGTGGATGGCCTGACGACGTTACTGATAGCGGAGGAGGCTGTGGAACAACACCTCATCTCTGTGATTATGAAAAAAGTGAAGGTAGGGGGGACCACGGAGTAGGGGGGACGTGTTGCCAGTTCCGCTTTTGAAATGCTCGAATTCGATGGTTTATGTTTAATGCATGGATTGTGTCAAGAGGTTTTCAATCACGGCTATCATTAGATATGATGATTTTAGCACCTTTTGGCTCGGCCAGTTGCGGAGTTTGATGGGCTGGCACGTGCTTATTGTGGACGTCCATTACTGGGTGGTTAGGAGAGTGCAGTATTGTTGCAGGCATGATCCGAAGCATAAAAACGCAAATATATATACATTATAATGCTAAATAAGACATCGTAGACACGATATACTTTTTTTATGTTAAGATTATACGTAATCCAAAATAACATAATTTGGGCCTTTCTACAGGGACCTTGTCTAAATCTGTTTTATAGTATTTTCTTTATGTGTGCAGAATAAATATGACAATGAAATTTGAAATACAAATTATTGATGTACTAAAAAAAAGGAGACTCAATAGCTAGGTTAGCAACAGAATCAAACATACAAAAAAAGGAAATAGCATTCTCCGATTTTAGGTGCTTATTAATGGCTGAATTGAAGTGCTGAGTGGATGCACATGTTAAGTGACACTTTCGAAACGATTCCCTGGTACATAGTCTGCTATAAGTATAGAATGTAAATTTATTCTGCCAAGTCTTCAAATAGGGGAGTTTTCAGTAGACAATCATGTTGTACACGTTGTCGTATACCGTTACCTTATAAATTTAAAGCTTTTTTTTTCCCCAATTCATTAAAATATCACTTAACATGTCCATCCACAGCCCTTCAATTATATATGTTCTTCCATCTGTCTATTTTTCTAAATATCTGTTTAGAGTTTAAAGTATAGAACTTCTAAAACTCATTTTTTATTTACTATCATTATTAAAAAAAACTTTTAAATACATTTAAAAAGAACTATTGCAATAGGCTTCAAACCGTTTAGGATGATTTTAAAGGTTTAAACTATCCAATTGTATCGTATTTCTAATCTAAGATTTCTCTTACACCAATGAAATCACGCCAACCAACTCCTACAAAGAATTTCAACACATGCATGTGCCTCTGGATGAATTGTTCACTTCCTGTACCCTTAAGTCATGGTACATAAGGGTATTTCTTTTTTTTGGCATCCGTGAAATAAATACAAACAAGAAATCGTCAAGTGCACTAAGAAATAATATTCTCAAATCGAATTAAATTGCATTTTAGAACAAAGGCAAACATTCATAAACTGTTTGTTTTTTCACAGAAAAGTTAAATGCAATACATAGCAATTAGGTTTAGAACATAATAGTTTCAACCATGTACAATGTTTACATAAAAACACACAATGAATTATACAATTGCATAAATAATTACAAAAACAGGTATAGTTCTCTATTGGCAGAGGGTTTGGCAAATAAACACACATTAAAATTAAATACTGCAGACAATTAACAATTTATACCTGATTTTAATGCTTTTAAACTTACAAGTTGTATCTTATGTAAAAAATAAACATACTGTAACCTAAGATAGCCATTTAGAGCCGAAGAATACATGAACAAGCAATATAACTTAGCTATATTTTTCTTTTAGGTTTTATTGCGACTTGTAAAGATAATTCTCATACACTCTGTATTTAAACTGACAAACACATCTCAATTTAGAGATAAAATTAAGGCTAATTCTATAAGCTCGAAACTGAATTTTCAAAACAAATAATTATTAGTTTTCAATCACAGTTTTTATACTTTATTAGGCTAATAGCGGAGTAATCAAGTCTAAAAAACATAATAGTGAAATGAGCCTATTATTTTAGTGTAAAAGATTTTAAAATATAGCGGGAAATTTCAAAACATAATAGTTAAAAACTGGAATCAAATACGAAGTATGTAAATCTTTTAAGAATATCATGTAAAACAAAATAATTGCCAAAATACTCAAGTTTTACTTACTTTGAAAACAAACGTTTCTAAAAGCCAATTTTTGTTTATTTAAATTTATAGTTCATCGCCTGGTGATCAATCATAAATTAAATCATTACCAACGAAAGCAACTACATCAACGCCCTTTAAATTAAAAAAGTATAATAATTTGAAAGAAAAAAAGCAGAGCTGAGAAAATAAAGTGATGGTTGAGCACCATAAAATTGATATTTAAGTCACAAGTCATTCCCTTAACCATTCATAGAGAAAGCACTGCCATTCATCATAAATGTCAGACGGCAAGATTGAGTACCTTTTTTAGTACCTTTTCATAAGCAATTTCTTAAAAAGGCTTATATTAGCTTTCATTTCCTAAACTTTTATTCAATTTTAAATAAAATTCCCTCCATTCCAAAAATGTTTACGAACAGCAAAATCCCATGCATTCTTTTGCTGAACTCTCTAAATCGACTCAGGGTGAAATAAAAATAAATAGCACTTCGAACATGCCACCTTCAGTCGCACACACACAAAAAAACACATCGAGAATAGAATATTCATCATCCGATTTTTGACGTTCTGAAGCTGTTTCTGGAATGCGCGTCAGAACACTACATCGGTTATTTACCTTTCTCTGAAAAAAACACGTAAGAACAATATGGCGGAAATTATGTCTCTCCAGTCTTTTGTAAGTGAGCTTCACAAAACCACAGGCATTAGTTCTTCTGGGGATAAGTATTAGTACCTTCAAAGGAAAACCTCTTTCCAATAACCAGTTCCGTTGATACATGCTGTATCAGGAAGTGTAAATTTTCGCTTTCTAAAAGTATATATCTTTGCCGTAAATCATAATGACCAGCTTCGGTATGCGCCCCACCTTCCGTTTAACCTTGTGGTGGTTTGTCATATCCGAATCTCTGCCTCGTACGGGGCGCGGGAAATCTCTTTTGTTTCCGCTTATGGATGATGGAATGTGAAGTCAGACAGACGCGCGTTATTTTATACCAATGATACGAGGCGAATTGAAAGGTTAGATGGTATATGAGGCTCACGTGGTGGCCAGTGGTGGCGCTAGGAATTGCCCGACGGGGGGGCTAGAATTCCCCGACAGGGGGGCTAATATCCCCGACGTAAAATATGCATATAAGAGTATAAAATATTCATAAATAACGAAATAAATTTGTTGAGATAAATATTTGAAAAAAAAGGCTTATAATATTTATATATTAATTATTAAATAATTGTAGTGTTCTGAATATTCTGGGTTGCAGTCATGGAGAAAAGATAAGTGCCAAAAAAAAAACCTGTACAAATCGTACTCAAAATGTTTTCAAAACCTTTATAAATGTAACCATTTGAAGAGGTTGGGTTGTTCAAAGAAGGGACGGCGAGAAGGCAACAAATAAAATAAATAAAAAGTAAGTAATAGTGAAGGTAAAACGAAATGTGGTAAATCACTATATTATGCAAGTAGTTTTTGTAAAATCCCCATGCTTTTACGAAATTAATTTATTTTTTGTTGATAGCAATGCAACGTAAAACGGTGCTATGTTTTAGCGCTTTTTTTCTGTCATCTAATTTAGTGGGTTTTTTTAAATCTATAAACAGTGAGAACGCTTTTAAATACTTATAAAAGGCTGTATCTCTAGCAATGAAATTGAGACTATTCCTATGAAATAATTTTTCTATTGAGAGCCATTTCCTATAAAATACTTTTCAGAGAATAGAGCTGCAGCAGTAGTTATATGTATTGGAGAACTTCATGACGTAAAAAGTCTGCAGTATTTTATTTTTATTTATACTCCTAATTTCTTATCAAACGAGATAAAAATTGTCATTTGCAACGGAGTTATAATGTCGGAATCAATCCTCTTAAAAGCATACTATGGTGTTCCTATCCTGTTACCTTATTTTATAGACGTTTAGCTAGTAGGATTAATTGACAATTTAATGGATTTACGATTGCCCATTTTTAATTTAGGACCGCCGTCTTGAACCATGCCTGCATCGTTAGAATATGACCCGATTTCTTCTGAATTGATTTTTTTATATATAACAATATACGAAAAAAAATTTAATGATAAAAAAAGGTTTCCCATAATTATATTTTATTTTTAAATTCCAAATAGTATGAAATTGCACAAAATTTGTGGCAACAAAAATTGAAATAAACGTCATTTCTAAACCTAGCTCATACGACGAAACAATTTATTGGTTAAATAAATCTTCTTTACTTAAATAGTAATGACAAAACTAGCTTGGTTCTTCTAAATACGGAAAACATAAAAATAAATAAACGGTAGGACTTCTTTTTGAACGAAATAAATGTAATATTAAGTAGCCACAGGCACAAATAAAATTTTTATAAGAAATTTTTTCACTTGAATTATTAAGACATCTCACCTTTCCGAATTAGTACAGTTGAAATATTAATGCAATGTTGACACTCTACAATTTTCCTCTTTAAAAAAACGGTTTGCCTTTCACCAACGACAAAATAGAACTGGACCATAATCTTACTTCTACAAGTAGGGCCCGTCTCAATATCCTTCACGCACGACACTTTTTACTCTCGAGAGTCGAGACGGCCCTGTAGCTGACCAATGCCATCTCTTTTTTTTTTTTAGGGGAGATAGCGGCGCTATACATATATACCTCCCCCCTCTTCGAAAAACACTCCAACACCCCCAAAGGCGATTTTGTCTTTTGTCTACCAAATCTTGTAGCTGACCTCCTCAAGGTTAAACTTTTACAACGAGGGATGCTTTGTCCCCAGGACCATAGACCTACTCTTTGCATAGACCGGCTTTGGATAGCTGGGAGATTATAGGGAACAAACAATCAGGCTTGCGGCAATGCGCGTATGGCTACTGCCGTCTGAATAGGCCTTCGTTTGTGGTTCCACGTCTGAGCTTTGGCTCTGCTCTTTGCTCAAAACAAAATGACTCGTGTCTCATACGCAGGGACTGATTTGGGGGCCCGGCGAATACATGACAAAATTGTTATTATTAATGCAATGTTCAACAATTTATCCAAAAAAGTGAGAATTAAGTCGTATTTTAAATGAATAATAAACTTATTTTGCAATATTTTTTATTTTTCGAGACTATTTTTACGAGAGGATCCTCTTTAGTGATGTAGGGCCTATGCCTATAGTACTGAACTTTCTAAATCATATCCTGCTCATACGCTTAAAATAAATGCAACAGTAGAAAAAAAAATATGGCATGTGAAATAAGCACTGTTAAGATTTATCTTGTGTCTTAAAAGAACATTTTTAAAAAAAGAACTTTAATTTTTTACATTTTAACATGAAATCTTTTACTTTAAATTAAATTTTGAATCGTGTTCTTCAATTTTTGAACGATCACAAAATATTTTCGTTAATGCACATTTTCGACACGCATGCTAACTTTTTGAAGTTTTCCTTTTATAAAATAAATTCATTAATGATATAAATTGACAAATTAATTTTAACCACTTTACTTCCTAAAACTTTTAAAGTATATTTTTCCTCAAGTCCTTATTTTTTTTTTCTGAGTGATACTTGCAGGGGCTCAAATGGCATTGTCTAATTGTATATTTACCGTTCTTTAAATCCGCCACTGAGTATTAGCAATAGTTTCATTGAAATTATTATTGATGGCCGACTTAATAAAAGTTTTTAAAAATACTTTCGCCGCATGGTTTTAATAAATCGCGATTGTTTTTTGGCACAAAATCAATGATATGCGGGATAAAATATCGTGTGCATGATGATATGCTGTTTTAATTATATGATCATATATTTCTTTAGATTATTATTTGGAATAATATTAAATTTTTTAATGGTGATATTTTGAAACATGGGTTTTAGTTTGAAATTTTGGGGTTGCTTTTTATTGTAAAATATGTAGCAAATAATGTAATTGAAACTATGATAACAATAAGTTTAGTATACGTGAAAGAAACCCTACTTAACCTTACATAACCTTGTATAAAAAACTGAAATAATAAAAATACTGATAATTTTATCTAAAATAATAAATATTGGTTTATAGAATTTGTTTATATAGGATAACAATATTGCCGAGAAATTAGTTTGTTAGAATAGGTTGGTTGAATTAACATTGAACTAGAGCTGCACAGTGGGGGGTTATTGGCGAAGGATCAGGGTTTATATGGAAGAAAAGACCCGAGAACACTGTCTGATCGTATTTTTGAACCACGACGAGATCAACTCATCCGGTGCAACCTACCTCAATAAACGTCAAGACATCGGACCACAATCAGATTAACCCGAGTGCACTAGTCTCTTATACGCGGTGGATATTGTTTTGGTGTCGAAAGGAACGGATTTGACAACTCTCCGATTACTGAATCGCTACACACAAGCTAGAGATAGAAAATTGTGCTTATCGAGTGCTTGTCCGAACTCCGAACCATTCGGCCACCACAGGCTGTCGGGATTTCGGTCTGTCGGAATTATAGTTTTGTCGGGATTGTGACCTGCTTGTCGGAATTAGCTCTGTCGGGTTTATGACCTAGATTCATTTCATTAAAAAAGCAAATTCGACTCAACTTTTCATTAAAATTTGGTTTTAATAATTAAAATAACGCTTTTCCCCGACAAACTTCAGAATTTTGCCCGATGGGGGGGCTTGGCTTGCCCGACGGGGGGGCTACAGCCCCCCCCAGCCCCCCTAGTGGCGCCACCTCTGGTGGTGGCAGAGATCTTTTAAACTGTTTTTTTTTTTACTGTGGAATTTGAAAGAGCGTACAGTAATGTTCTTTTGCTCGGCCTTTTATGTGAATGTTTCTTTATTATTTTTACCTGATAAGCAGAAGTCACAATGCCTAAATAACAAGTTTTAGTGTGGAAAAAAACACATATGTTTAAAGTGAAATCTTTGCGCTCTGTGTTGCATTTTTTATTAAATTCTGCCATAAAAAGATTTCCATTTTCATGCATCTGGTTTTCTTAAAAATTGGTTATTAAAGCATTTATAGCTTAATTTCTAATGTTATTTTGTTTGTGCAAGGGAAATGATTTGATGTAATTCTTGTATATATTTAGCAATAAATAATGTATTTTTTTTTTAATTTGCACGTCATATTTTAATAACCTACTCCTTACGTCTCTCAATTATATTATTTAATATTTTTTTTATATAAATTTAATTATAATTATTTTTATAAAAAAATTTATAAATTATTTATAAAATTATTTATAAATTGTTTATAAAATTATTTATAAATTATTTATAAAATTATTTATAAATTATTTATAAAATTATTTATAAAATTATTTATAAATTATTTATAAAAATATTTATAAATTATTTATAAAATTATTTATAAATTATTTATAAAATTATTTATAAATTATTTATTAAATTATTTATAAAATTATTTATAAAATTATTTATAAATTATTTATAAAATTATTTATAAATTATTTATTAAATTATTTATAAAATTAATTATAAAATGAATTATATAATAACAATATTATGTATAATTTTATATATATATATATATATATATATATATATATATATATATATATATATATATATATATATATATATATATATATATATATATATATATATATATATACACAATTCTTGTTTAAATTTTATACTTATAAATTACAAATAAAATGGCATGTTTGCAAATTTACTTGTAAAAAAACTATTAAGATGACAAGCACAAATTCTATAATCAAACGTTGCAAATCCAACGCTTAAAAAAATATATCTAACAAATTCTTAGTTAAAGGTTGTATATGAAGTGACATATGGTAAAAACATAAATATAACTTTCCAAGCTAAGATAATTCGTTTTATTGTTTATTTTTATATATAATTTTATATAACTACATTTGGTATTTTTTGTTTTTCTATTATTAAAATGAAACTTTGAAATGTACTTTAACCTCTTGACCGGGATTGACAAGTGCCACTCGTCCTGCTGAAAACAGGCCCAAACGGGCAATGATGAGTAGCACTCGGCATGGTATTTGTATGGCAGTTGCTCTTTGTACCGCTTTAAAACATTTATTTTCGATGCATTTGACTCATATCACATCAGCTGACACTTCACAATTTCATAAATTAAATAGTCCGTATTCGCAGTGTATGTGTCGAATTAATTTTCCGGGTTAAACACATACAAAAACTTATAAACATTTTCAAAGTAAACGAAATACAACATTATACATTGTTAAAAATAGGAACTCAAAGATAAGTAAATTTTACTCATTTTTGAGTACATTCGATGCTTACCATGACTCCGAATATATAAGTTTCAATTTTGAAAAAGACATGTACTCGAAAATTAATACAAAATGAGTAAATATAAATAAAAAGAACAGGTGCTAGCTTAATTAGGCTGCCTTCCTAAATAACTTTCAATAAATATCGACAATTGCAATCAAGACTTATCGGGAATCGAACCCAGATCCTCAGGCACACCGCAGTCCAGGGACTTATCCGTTAAGCTACGAAAGCAATGTGAAGAAGTTATAAACAAAAAACATTTAATCTGTAATAAAAGAATATTAAGTAAGATAATTGAGTTGTAATAACTTAACTTCCATTTAAGCAATCCACATCATACAATGTGGAAAACCATCTTCTGAACAACTATTTTAAGTGTGTCAGGTCGCTTTGTTAAGATGACTTGAACAGAAGTTGATATTAGCAATATTAAATTACACTACTCATTTTTGAGAAAATACGGTTACTTAAATTTGAGTGCGTCATCGCTCGTTCACGATGCAATTGTACTCAAAACAAAGCAAGATGCTTCAGGTACTCATTTTTAAGTACATTTTCAACAGTGCAGAAAACACTCCAAGATACCCCATACGAAATTGCAACTTTTTAAATCTAACATGCTGCACGTTATATTCAATTTTTATCTGCGACCCAAACATCATTATCTTTACCGTCCCATAAAAAAAATCAAAGGTCAACAAAACTAGTTAAATAATCTTTATAGTAAATTGCTCCGATTACATATTCACATCAATGTCGTCTCACAGCTGATAGCCAGTGTGTGAGGTCCACGCTTTGAGGCATCCCAACATGCACAAACACGAGGAACAGGTTCAACTGAACATCAAAGCTCAGTGCTGCATAGGAAATAGATGATTGCCTTCCTCAGCAGAACTGTTCCATCCCCCCTCCCTCTTCCAATTAATTGTCTTGTTTAATTGTCAATGGGGATTACACCACTAATAGGTTAATTTCATTGGCTGATATCGTTCTAAGGGTCGATCTTTCCATCCGCCGTGCATACAAAATCATTCGATTTGTTACCTCTGATTGCGTCCAAGAACTCGTTTTCAGATGCATGTTTTTAGCACTTTCTTATCACAGCTGTCCAATAACAACGACGCCCGTCCGTAAGCGGTCGATCTTAATGAATCCAGCAGGCAGCACTGGTCTCCCCTCCCAGTGAGTTTTCCGTGTTATCGCACTTAATTATTCAAAAGACCTGATTGAATGTTGCGTGCTATTAATAATTGTTAAGCTTGATTGGGTAAATGAGAGATTAAAGTGGTTTGGAGAAGAACGCGTAATCTAATGGATATACTGTTATCTTGGATATTGATAATGGATGCGACGAACATGTCCTGCGAAAAGAAATATAACTCATGGGTCATATCTTTTACAGATTTATTTTTAGAAAGATTGGCTTTCAAATTGATCATTCATGTAATATATACGGTTAAAAGTACATGTTATCGTGTCAAATGTTTCGAACAGAACAATGTGTGGAATTATACTTTTATTAAATATGCGATTTCATTAATATCAGTCTTTTATATTTTAAAGTTGCGATATTTTTTTGTAATAACCTTGTACTTTGTTTTATTTGTTTACATGGAATTTACAATCAGTAATGTGACATTCAGTAAGCAATTTATGGACTAAGATGAGGAAAAAAAGTTTTAAAATTATTATATCTAGTTATTAGTTTCTGTATTGTAGTTATGAAACTCGTTTAGTAAAAAAATTAACGAACTTATAAATATTTACGACGAATTAAAATTTCAAGTTCATTATCACTTTCATTTCGAAGTTAGAAGCTATAAAATTTAAAGAGTGAATAGTAAAAGTAAATATATTCTTTTGTAATTGTATTTTAGGCTATAATGCTTTGAAAGAAAAAGTAAATAACTTCTCACCAATCATTCTCAGGGACATTTAAACTGCATCCACCAAAAAAATATATGCTGTCTGGAATTAAGTTGAACAATGCATTAGACATTACAAAAACATGAAGTATTGAATTAAATTCTATATGAGCTGCATAAAGTGTTTAAGAACGTATCATTACACTTTAAAGCGAATATAAATTCGCTTAATCTTATTCTTACAATGAGCTATATGCATTGGGATAGTATACTCCAACGCAAATTTATCACTTCCTAGTTCTATAATAAACTTTTTTTTTTTTTTTAAATATGAGGAAGAATTTTCAACAATATAGTCAAGAAAAATGACTTAATAAAGTTAACACTCAATCCCTTTCAGGACATTAAATCTACGTGTAAAAGGAATCGGGCAAATCTCCAAAGTTATGTCATTTCGAGAGGAAGCAATTCTTTTGTTGGTATCTGGCAATGAAAAGAGGTTAATGTCTATACGAACACGAACGGGGAAAAAAAGCAGTCGTTTACATAACAGGAAACAAAACCATAAATAATTTGAATTTTCCCAAAATAAATATTCTTTTGTTGGACTTTGGAACTCCTCACAAAAGCATTCAAAAAAAGAATATTCTAAGATCTCTGCTATCTCTGAATAAGAATAATACCTGTGGAATAGAACCGTTGCCACCAGTTTGCATATGAACTTCTCTTTCGCAGACGATCTTTTTTTTATGATTGCGAACTGTAATGGCAAAATGGCTATTTTCCTTAAGTTAATAGTCTTTATCAGGTTTTAGAGAGGTTTCGGTCTAGTTGTCGCTTGAAATTACAACTATTACGAAATATGAGTTTTTCAAGGTAATGTATATGGTGTAAATTAAGTAAAATATAACGTTATCACATCGATAAGGAAATTTTATTTTTAATAGCATTTAAAAGAGTTTCTCGTATTCTCACGATAGGTGACGCTTTTTAAGTAATCGCGGTAAAATGTTATGAACGGTACCCACACTCAATAAAAACTCAAATTAATACGTATTTTTTATAAATACAAAAAAAAATTCTTCTAAAATAATATTGATAAAAACTAATTCTACAGTAAATTCGATTTATAAAACAGGTGTTAATGAAAATCGAATTATCCTCGGAATAGGTTTTTAACCTAATGATGCTCAAGCAGTTTTTACAATTGTAAAGTTGTTTTCTGTGCTTGAAGTTTAAGTAATATTTCCAGTGCATACATTTTTATTTTTTAATTGAATTAAAATTTTTATCGAATTGTTGAGATAGCTTGTAAGTCATACCTCGAACCTTTAAATTAAAAAATATTGTTAAACGGAGTATTTTTTTACGAATTTAAAAAAAAATTTGGGTGCAATGCTGGTAAAAGAGGTGATTAGACTTGATATGAACGTCCATTAACCAGATTACTAGTAGTTTTGGAAACAGTAGAAATAAAGATAAAAAAATTAACGATCTAGTATTTAATTGAGCATTCCGGAGAATTAGATGCCGGATAGCCGAATATTTTTTACAAAAGATTTTAAACTGCGACATTCCCTCTGACAATTTTTTTTATCCAAATATGTGAATTAGAACAGAAATCAGGTCAAATTGATAACCTTTCTCCTTACCATATTTGGCGGTATTGGTTGGCGCTGAAGTCGGTTAAAAAACCTATAAGTCGATTTTAATGACTTCAAGCAACATTCATGTCAAATTTAAAGAAGTTCGAATAACACGTTTGGCCGTAAATGCATAACAAACAAACAAATTTACAAACAGACGATGTGCTGAAAGGTCGAGTTAAAACAGGGGACCTTGCTAATCGCTCGGTTAATTAATTGAGGATATTGGATCGACTGTAGTATATTTCAGCAATGAAAACTTTGTGGCAGAACACGTTTTTCGATTATAATAGCCTACTTTCATGTGAATAAAATTAATGTAGGGTAACTGAATGTTTAATAAAAATTATATTTAAACGCGCTTTTTCCAAATTTACTTTTTATATTATTCAACGAACTAAGTAAAAATATATTTATAAATTCAATTCCTTGTTTATATTTAAAACCAATCAAACAATTTTGAAAAAATAGATGCTGTGGATTTTTTTGTGTCCGATAACTTAAGAATGGGATTCTAATAATTGTTCATATTTTTTTTAGTATAGACTCGAAAAAGTTGTATTTTTAAAATAATATTCACTTTTTATAATTCTTAAATTTCTTATCCTATATTTCAATAAACATTATTCATTTTATATTTTTCACTTCCTTCATTTGTAGTTATGTTAAGACATTATTTTAATTTTCCCATTTGCTAAAAATTAAAGAAGTGGTTGCAAAAACAAGATTAGATTTCAATTTTTTTTTCATTCTTCTAATTATTAAATATTCTTTATTACAATATTAAAAAACAATAATTGCCATCAAAAACTTTTTGCAAAAAAAAAAAATTTTCTTCGAGAATTTTTGGATTGAATAGTCGGAAAGAATAATAAAATGTATTATTTTTTACCTTTTAAATACGGTACATTAAATTTATAAACTGATACATCTACATTTAAATTTGTTTTAATAATGCCTTCCAGTCAAACACACTTGTAAACGATTATATACAGAGCTTCAATCAGCGTTTTTTTTTCATACGTTTATATTGACAAATTAAGGAAAAAGCATTCCGTTTTAATTTTTAAAAATTCCACTGAAATTTACAAATGTTTGCTATAACTAAATGGTTTCTCTCTGTATGATATTATAATATGAAATGTCTGAAAGTATTTCAAGTTAATTTAAATATCAAATATCTTTTATCATGTTTTTTTTTTCTTTTAGAGTAATCAATACGACTGTTTACTGTGCATCAAACATGTTATGCAAAACCCGGTAAGTAAACATATTAAAACGTGTATTACATATGTATATCTCTTTCATATTTATTAAAATGTATGACCAATACGATAGTTGATTAGGTGGTATGCATATATTTAAATTAAAATTATAATGGTGTCTATGAAGAAATATGAATGGACGTTAATGCATGTCCTGGTGTCAAGATTAATTGTGGAAGAATAGCAATTAATTTTGTATCGGGAAAAAACAAACATGTGTTCCACGAAATAGTAAACGATGCGGAATTCGAGACACGTACTTTTTTTTTGTTTATCCATCAAATGATGCCATGTGCACAGCGTACATATAAATGGAAGCCATAAAATCAACGGAAAATCACTTCAACTTGTGGTATTTGCTCCTCAAATTCATACACTATGAAGATTCTATATTCAAGATTATTTACTCGTGAAACAATTAAGAAATAAAGATATATGTTACCAGCAATATATGAAATTCGTGCATTTTATAAAATGCCTGGTGTTTTCCCTTAGGCATTCTAAAAAATGTCTGAATTTCATATATTGCCGATAACTATGCTTCTTCATAAACATAAACAATATTTTCTTAATCTTTTCTTTATAATAATATACCTCAGTGGCGGCCCGTGGTCGAAAATGTTAGTGCAGCCGAAATCATGTGAATCCGCCCCCCCCCCCCGCCCCTCCCCCTATTTTCCTGAAACCATACTTGAAAAAAAATTCTTTATTATTCACTACTCAAATCAAAGTTTCCTTTCAATTTTTACGAAATGATAACATGCGAAAAAAATAGAAAATACTTACTTTTTTTTTTAAAATTAAAGCAATCCTGCTTTCTTTTAAACATGCGAATCGGTCAATTTTAATATTAACTTAAATAACGAAACAACAGCAGGACCATGTCCTGAAACAACAGCACACAATAAATGTATCACGAAAACCATTTCCGTTTGGAGATATTCTCGTAAGTTCTCGTTTCATCCACGAAGAACCAATCAGCATATCGAACCACAAGTGCATCTAAAACAAGAAAATTCATTTCGGCTGTACCTTCTCACAAACGCAGTGCATTAGCATGGGAGGAATCTCCATACTACGTAGAGGTTGCTATGGCAACGATGCAGCCGATTTCGAATTTCGCTTTTCGGCTGCATTTTTGATTAAATGGAGTTTTTCCCCCTCCTGAATTGTGCATTACGGTAACAGGCTTGCTATTTATCGGAGATTTTGTTTACTACCGTAGAAATTTCATTTTCAATTCTAATCTTCATTTAAGAAAATTAGTCAAATATCTGATTTTAGTTTTAAAATACACTAATAAATTAGGTGCAGCCCGGCTGTACTTGCTGTAGTGGGCGAACCGCCACTGATATACCTTCTCTTCTTAAGTGGAAAAAAGGAGAATCGATTATTTAAAATGTGATATACCTTTCAGTGATATCCATTTTTTCAGCAATTCACTAATTTTTTAAATAACTTGGGTTTAACTTATAGAAACTATCTGTTTTGAAATAAGTAACACTATTAAAACTTCTTTTAAAGAAACATTTTTTTAATGATTCAAATTTTCATGCCATGAATCTAATGCGATGCAAAACTTTACACTTTCATATTTTTTAGACCATATCATATGAAGAAAATAAAATTAATAAAATTTCATTTTTAAATAAATATTGAATTTTTCTTCAAAAATTATAGAAAAGTGTACTGAAATCACGCTTATTATAGAAATAATTTTATAAATACTTAACCAAAAATGAAGAAATTGGATTCTCCTCCACAAATTTAAAAGTAATCACAACAAAAACATACATATACAGGGTGCCCACTAAAGATAAAAGCGTACAACGCTTGTTTGTTCGTGATTTTCAATACAGTTACGTTATACGAAACGTGTTGCAGACCGGCCCACTTGGGGAATGATTCACTGTGCCGAGAGGCCCCATTTGGGTTTGGAATGTGGCATCTTCCACTTGAGAAGTTTCGGTTCGGATTTCGAACAGAGAGAGCACTAGGCCGCCATAGAGAATGGTTGGAAAAAAATTCAGCTCCTCCACAAAAAGTATTGTTTGGGAATGTAAATAAAAACTAGTTAAGTTTTTAAAAGATGTCTCTTCTACTTGAGTCTTCCGAACTACAGGAAATGCATCTTGCATTTGCATTTACAAAAAAACGCGTCAGGGAAAAATATGATATCGCTTTTAACTCTTTTTAGATTAAAAAAAAAGAGCGTTTCTTAAGTGTAAGTAAAACGATAAAACCACCGTTGTATGAGTTATATTCATAGCATAATACATTTGCGTATGTTGTCTCTACTAAATCGATGCTGCTCTTTATAAGGTAGTTTCACGTGACGTCAGAGTGTGATTACTTTCTAGTAGTTTCAATGATTTCTGATAGCAGACAACTCTTCTCTTGCTCTTAGGGTTGCTACACTCGCTATTATATGGAAAAAATTTGTAAAATATTCTGCCAAATAAGTAATATTTTTATTCTACAAAAGAATAAATTTATATACAGAAATATGTAAATGTATCTTTTTATAACTTGCCTATAATAAGATTAACAACGAAATACTGAAAAATACTTTTATTTCAACACACAAAAAATGCGATGTGTACAATGAATCTCATTGCGTGAAGCAGATACTTCTGTGTTTAGACATTTTTAATGAAAAAAAACATAAAAATTATAATACAGCAGCTGAAGTTGCAGAACGTTCTTGGAGTCAATAGCGATCTTCTTTGTCTTGAAGTGATAACCGGATATTTGTTACAAAAGGTCCCCAAGTGAAGCATCCTCTATTCAACAAAAAAATATCCAAATATCTGAATTATATCAGAAATCATGAGCGAATATACGTAAAAAAATACATAACAGTCGAATTGATAACCTCCTCTTTGGCGCGTTTTGGCGGTATTGACTGTCCCCTTTAAGTTCCACAAGAATAAACTTTTAAAATTCGAGAAAAAAGAACAATTTACTGAAAGGAAGTAGTTTAAGAATTCGCAGAGAAAACATTCCTTCATTTGCATCGATTCACATTACAACTTTCTTCCGAGACCATTCATACGAATAACAACGCTGATAGAAACATCGCGAGCATCGATTAATCGATTGAAAGGTCGTGCACTGGAAAATTATCGTCTCGCCATAGGAAGCATGTTATGGATTATCCCTCCATTCAACCCGATTCAGCTGAACAAGTGCAAAAAAATATATATAAATCAAAGCATCTTTTTTGTGCGAAACGCAACCTCGAATTCTGCACATGGGAGCGCGATAATTAATCAGAAGTTCGAAAGTTAATTAACTCTAATGGAATCAGGGGATCGAGCTGCAAAGAAACAATAAAATTGCTAGCATTTTGTTCCGCTTGTTCCCACAAAAGTTTCGCTGCCGCAGAAGGTTGTGGAAGGTTGCGTCCTCTGGATAAACGTCGGGGCTTTTTGAAAAATAAATTAAATTTCCGATGTTTCAAGACAACCGTGAATTCAAAACAGTTCAGATGGTTCATTTCGTTTCGTGTGCTTTCATAGCCTAGTGAAGTTGCAATTTCCTGCTTCGATTGGTCAGTCGCGCCATCTTATCCGAATGACCAAAGGAATTCTCGAAAAAGAAAGTAATGTTTTTGTTCGCCGTGACAGGGTGAAGAGGCATGTACACCATAACCCCAGAGTAAAAACAGATTCGATTACGTAAACACTCGTTTTATTCTAAAAATAACTAACCAAGGTTTCGCCATTACAAAAGAAAGTATTATTTAATGCCCATGGGTTATATTTTCTTGTTAGAAAATATCTCCTCATTTCAGAATCTAATCAGGCTAATTGGTGATCGAATGAAAGTCACACTACAGCTGCAGAATTGGCTATTGGCGAATTGGAAAATCTCCTTAACACTGCCCCGTAATTTTAAAAACCACAGTTCGATGACGATGGGGTCATTGCTGGGTTGAGAGTTCGAATACCCCCCCCCCCCCCCCCCAAACACGTCTTGCCTTTGTACCACGTGCATGGAGAAATTAGTCACATTTCGGGCATGCCCCGGAATGTTTACACTGTAAGTGACAACACTATCATTTTTGAGAGATTTCTGCGATCGCCAAAGATACTTTCTTCATATTTGACAATAGTTTCGTCATTTAATTTTGTAACTTTTGACGAAACTACAATCCTCAAATTTTTAACGAAAGTAATTAAGTAATTTACACCTTTTCCTTTAGTGCTCTTTACATTGTCTCATTTTTGACGAAAGTAGTTTACTCAGATTCCTTTACGGTCTTTTTCAGGGGCCTTAACTCATAAGTGGTACTTTATACGTATATTATCTCATTTTCGTTAAAAGAACGAGAAAACGAATTTCCTCAGCTTGACTAAATATTTAATCGGAGCATATATGGCAATATATATATATGACAAAAGTTTCGTCAAATATGAGAATGTATTTTTAACAGTGTATTTACTGTAATTTATGTTCTAATTACCAAATATTCTGTTCCTCGAATTGAAGAGAACGACCAGTGCTACAATTCCATTTCACTAAGTGACATTCACTAGTGTTCTATTCCATTTTACTATAGGAGAGGGTATAAAAGAACGAAATATCGTGACGTAATAAATAAACGCACCCTTTTGTCGTAAAATGTCGATGATAATTATCTTTGTTTTTTACACAGAAATCCGTGGTTCGTGTGACAGACGACGCTCACGGCTTGTCGAGCATCTGTTCTTGTTTCATGAGCACCTATCCGAAATCCAGGATACTCGCACTGCAGGTGAGTAACACTTTAATATAAGTCATATTTATTTATCGAAGAGATCCGCGCCTTTGAGCGCAGATGTGTAGTATTTTATACGCTGAAGTGCCTGGGGAAAAAGACTGGATGATATTTTTCATATTTGACTATATTTTAGTTCAATTGGCGATATATTTATTAATTTGGAATTTCTTATTCGTTTGGCGACATTTTTATTCATTTGGCGACATTTTTATACACGGCGACATTTTGGCGATATATTGGGAATATTTGCTCATCAGCCAATCAGAATGCATCGTTTATCCATCATCATAGCTAACTATATAAGATATGTTACATTGTTGAAATATTCCATTGTTACAACATTGTTTTATTATAAATAGGTTTAATCGAGATGTCAAAGGGATTAAACGAGTTAAGGGATGGGAGTAGTTGTTCGAAATTTCATGTAGACAGTGACCTTCCCCTTGCTTGGAAATTCAAGTTACATTTCATCAAGATTGAAATAAAACTGTAGATTTGTATAAAATATAAAGCCACACACATGGACATCATTTATCATGGACATCATTATATATATATATATATATATATATATATATATATATATATATATATATATATATATATATATATATATATATAAACATATAAATAGGAAAAACACATTTACTTAACACATTTACGCAATATCGAAATGTACGAGAATTTATCTTCTATGTGATGAGAATTGTGTGAAATTTATGTTCTGAAACTTTAGTGATGAGAGAGAGAAAACCTTAATAAAAATTTAAAGAAAGTTAAAAGATACCATTATGTTTTTTTTATAAATTATAAATGAACTTTAGAATTTTATCTACAAATATATTTTAACTGCAATTCGTGAATGTTACTAAACTTTCCTCGTGAGTTCATTTCCTTATTCATTTGTATTTTAAATATATTTTATATTTTGCTTCTTATCATTAATACTTATACTATATAAATATTGCGATTCTTTTAGACATTTATCTTATTATTATTATAGAAGACTAGCTTTATAGTGGCGCCATCTGCATAACACATAGTAAACTAATTTTTGACGCGACATTTTTTGTTTTCAAACCACTCATCTATTTCAATAAAACTTCCCTGATTTTTCTTTTGAACTCCTAATTGAAAAAATCTTATTTTCCTATATTTCTTGAGCCAAAAGTTAAAATGTTATTTACTTATGATTTAAAACTTGAAACGGGAAAAGTAGGGAAGGCTCAGAGACATTTACATACTTTATTAAAAAATATTTTTTGGCATAAATGTAGAATTAATAAGTGAGAACTGAATATCTAGTCATTATCTGATATAGATTTTTGTGATATGTCAAAAAAAACCTTAATTTCCAATATTGTTTAATATAACATTATAAATTATTTTTTTTACATCACCTAACGAATTCGGATTTTTCGTTTATTTAGATTTTTGTGATGTTTAGATAAATAAGAATTAAACTTATGCAATAACGGACATTTGAGTGATTATAAGCCTTTAAAGTGTTGTACCTTTTAACAATGACCTTTTTTGATTTAAAAAAAAACTCTACCACATTTTTAAAAGGAACGCCAGCAGTTGTGTTTCCAAATACAAAAATTATATTTCAAATTTCCTTTTAATCTCCAAAAACAATCTATATCGTAAAAGTCATTTTGAATGTACCAACAAAAGATTTGTTTTAGGTAATTAAAATAACTACAGATCAATTTTAAATCAAGCCTTTATATTCAAACATTAAAAGTTTATTTGATAGTTTAATTATAGAAGCTTTCTAACTAGAGAAACAATCTTAAATATAAGAAACAATAGACTCAATACCCTTAAATGCTTAAAATACACTTAATGCTTAAAGCCCTAACTTTTATAACGTACATAAATCATTTTAAAATAGCTCATATTTTGTAACATACATTTATGGTAAATATATTAAAAAAGTTAACTTATAATGGTGAATTTAATGAACGATATTCTAAATTAAAATAATTTATTTGATGATAAGGGGCCCCATCAGTAAAACTGTATTTTGCCCAGACTTTCTAAATGAGCCTGTTAATACAAAAAGAAAGACTCCCTAGAAAGAACAAATAGAGCAATTACAAGGTGATTTAACAAATATATCAGAATGGGCTGTTAAATGGGGCATGTCTTTTAATATCAGTAAATGTCAAGTGTTGCACATGGGTATCAAAAATAGTAAGGCTGCATATGTTTTACAGGGTGCAGAAATCAAAAATAGCGAGATTGTAAGTGATCTGGGTGTATTAGTAAATGAGGATTTTAAAATGAGTCATCAATGTACAGCGGCTAGGAAAAAAGCTAATAGAATGTTGGGGTACATCAGAAAAAGTGTTTCATTAAAATCTAAGGATATTATCTTGCCATTGTACAGAGGTATAGTAAGGCCACATCTTGAGTATGCTGTACAGTTCTGGTCTCTGCATCTTAAAGACATTCAATTGTTATAGAAAATTCATCACAGGTCTGCTAAAATGGTCCAAGGGTTTTCAGGCATGAATTATGAAGATAAATTAAGAAATTTGAATATGTATATTCTTTAAGAGAGAAGGGTTACAGGAGATTTGATTCAACTGTTCAAGTTTATTAAACAAAGGGATGTGGAGGGTTTAGATTTTAATACGAGTGATAAAATGAGAGGTTATGGATTTAAATTAAACAAATAACATTTTAATCGGGAAGGGAGAAAACACTATTTCTATAATAGGGTAATAGACAAATGGAACAACTTGACAGTGAATATTGTTAATTGTACAGGAGTAATGGATTTTAAGAAGTTAGATATTCATTGGGAGATACTAGCTGGACTAACCTTGTTGGGCCTTAAGCCTGTTGTTGGTCGTCAATATTTGTATTTGTAAAAGGATGAAATAATTTATTATAAATAAACATATTCGTTATATAATAAGCTCGAAGGAACTCGCGAATCGTATACAACGAGGCCTTAATGCATAAATATGTTAAGTGCATTTTTTCCACTGTTACTAAACACATTTATGCTCTAAGGCATTGGAATGCCTTATCCTAATGTTCTATATAAAGCGAATTCAAAAACAATTGAATTAAATGCATATAAATAGGAGAAAACATTCAAGGTTAGTTTCGTATTCACAATATAATTCTATGCATAACATTTTAAAATGCTACCTCCTACGTATCTTTTAAAGTACACATTCTAATCGATCCATTAGTGAAGAGTTGCGTTTCTTCTGCCGATGCTATAATAGGGGCGGGTGGATTGCCAAATGATGCAACTCCTCATGCATGGATGCCCCAAAATGTAGATTTTGGAAGTGATTACTGCTCGTTCCTGTTTAATGTTAGGGAAAGAACAAAGGGACAATAGGAGATGATTGTAACAGCAGAAGCTGGATAGAAATTACATGCTGCGTCAAAAAGAATCTCTTAGGTTTTTTGTAAACTAAAGGGTGTTTCCGAATTGACAATTTGGTTCGACAAAATTGGTCGGATATTTCATTGTTTTTGGGAGTTTTCTTCATATTCAAGATGTATATGATTTTGAAATATATATAGCGTTTCATAATTTTTTTTGTTCAGTGTCTGTGAGATAATTTTGTTTTGCAATAAAGAAGTTTCAAAATTTAGAGTTTATCAAATGATCGATGTTTGCAAGTTATTGCGATTCAAAAGGAAAGAACCTCATTTTTTGTATTTGAGAAGACAAATGAGAATTATGCGGTTTGTGGCTCGCCTTTCATGTGCGGACACGAAGAAGCAAACAAAAGCTTAAAATAAGTAAAATCTCGCAAAATAATGAATATTTTTTCTTATTGTGCCATTACTTTATACTGGAAACAAACGTGCAATTAATGTTAAAAATTACTTAATAAATATTGTTATTCCTACAAGAACAAGAAATCATTGTAGACAAAACAATTTATTTTAACTGTAATTTTTGGGCTCCTAAGAAACAGACCCACGTCCATATACATCCAACAGCAGTCACAAATCATCTGCTGACACAATATAGTTGATAAGTAGACACAAGGTCATTCTATTACACAAAAAAGGGGTGAGGAGAAAACAGTCATTGATTTCCGGAAATTAAAATAAATAATCAATATTAATTCATTAACAATTTATTTTTATTATAAAAGGTTAAGAAATATTATGGATGTTCATTTAGTTTGTATTGTTACGAATAACCTTATACTTTTGAATTGCTACTCTTCCTACTTTTATTTTTGTTCGAAAAAAATTTAATTTTCGTATCGATTTTATTTAGATATTAAAATTAGAATTAGTCATGTTCTATTCTATATCTATGATTTTCTTTGTAAAAAGTAATTAAAAAAGAGGAATTATATTTCTTTAAATATGTGTTTGTTTTTAAACAAACACGCTGTCAGTTGTTTGTTTATAAATTTAACCAGTGTGCTTGGTAATTTAAAAAAAAAACTTTCTTATTAACTTCTTCCTTTAATAAAACAAAAATACAATATAATAATATTTTTTATAACCATGTCGAAGACTCAACAACCACATACCGAGCGATTATCATTTGAGTAGCGCCAACGTTTGGCATATGCATGCGATTGTATGAACCTCCCGCTTTTTAAATTTTATAATGAAAAGAATAATTTTGGAAATATTAAAATTATAATTTTTATTCAAAAACGGATAGATGCTTAAAGAAACTCAATGCTTATATATATTTTATATTTACATGTTTCATTTTGCTGAGCGTCCAATTATTTTTATATCAAGTTAAAATGATTCGATTAACATTTGATTCATTTCACAAATATCCAGATTGGGCGTGGATCACAAAAGAATGAGCAGTCAGTAGATAAAAGAATACTGAAAATTCCTCCATATGACATTTTCAGATTAGAATGAACACATACAATAAAAAAATCGATTCTTCTAGAACTATTTTACCATAGGATATTTACCAGTTTCACTAGCATAAATCATAGGTACCAATTAACTGAAATCAAATCCCATATGGGGTCAACAACCCCAAAAGTGCTAGGCTTTATCGTTCATCATCCTATGTCAATCCTTCGGTACCATAATAAACAGAGCACAATCAATCACTCAGTGCATATTGTAGCAACTCGAAGAACGCACTGACAGAACAATATATCATCTTACCAAACGATTCGAAATAACGAACCCTAAAAAAAATCCCCCTTCATTACAACGCTTTTAAAACACAAATAGTCTCAAATTAACTTATTGATGAAGTCTTAAAAATGTTTTTAGTGTGATAAAAAAAATTACTCCGGTGAGTTTCTGACAGCTAATCTAATTTTCGGACCATTAATTCTCGTTAATGTATTCTCAACTTCGAAAGAACGTTCGAATCGAAGGGGAAAAAAATAACATAAATTAATGTCATTTTGTGATTTTTGTTATTTTTATTAGGTGGGTTCACGGAGCAATCAGTCCATAATATGCGAAATTGATCGATGGATTGGCAGAATTGTCACGATTTTATTTTGAGGTTGCCGTGCTAGTCAGTCGCGCGATTTCCTATGTAGGCGGCTCCGCTCTGCTTCCGAAAGGTTTCATTCTGGTTTTTTTATCTATTTAAAAAAAAAAAACGAAATCAAGTCATGAAACTTTTTACTGGAAACAAATATGCGCATGCTATTAAAAGGCTAGACCAACGCGCCGTAAAATCGCAAATTTATAATAAAATGTTGCAAGTAATATGATAAAAAATACATAAAATAAATATGTTTTGAAAAAAAAATCCTTTATAATGTTTTACAATGACGCGTGTTGCATAAGTAGTTTCCCTTATAAAAATGGAGGACGTTTTTAATTTCGAACGTGAACGAAGGTCCATTTCATTATTTTACTTGTCGAATATGAATTGTCAAATGTATTAACCTACTATCAATTATCAGTAATTATATTTCACTATTTTTTTAATATTAGTTATATTTCATTAACATTTAATTAATCTTAAAATTTCTCAAATCTTCATCTTTTATTGCTACATTCAAGAAAATCAAGTCAATTTTAGAGCAATGTGTTTTCAATTTCAACATTAAAATATATATATTAGCATTTAACTTAACGAATTTGCCACATTATTAAGTTTTCCAATGAGAATACTAAAACTCAATACCTACTAAAGTAATATATAAACTCTCACAGAAATCATTAAATCTCATAACAATGCAATCGCATCATTCTTCGAATAGAAAAATCCTTTAATGTCACAGAATCTGGTGTTCAACATCATTTAAATCTCTGTTACCCTCCATCAACACATGCGTCAGGAAGCATTATACTCGAATTTGATTCCACGGCCACAAACTTCAAGAGTACATATTTTTTTTATTATGCTGTTTCGATTTCTTCGAAATTTGCTTCAATTTCTGCATTTAGGTATATTTCAAAATACTTTAAATGTCAGATAGTGAATATATTGCGATTTCAAAAAAGATTACCTTTTAAAGAAAATTAGTCGTTTTTGACAACTTTTGAGCTTATGAAGAATTTGACGTACGTGAAAATGTGAGGTCCCTAAAATATGGTAATTATATCATTTAGAAAGCAAAATCGAACAATCACAGCTCCTATTTTGAGAAGTTCTACTTTGACGCGAATCCTGCTGTCACGAAGGATTCTGCTGTCACATACCACAGACACCAGTAATTTGCATATCGAATTTAGCTAACAAACATGCGTTTTGGGGACATTTTGTTAACAGGTTCAAATTTTGAACCTCAAAACTTTTCGAAACCTGACATCGAATTTTCAAAATAAAAAACAGCAAAACCAACATTGAAATTTGAAAACAAACTTTTAACTTCTTAGTTCACAATATAATAAGTGTTTTTCCTAAGTATTTAACAACAGTGCCCTCAGGCCATTTCATGTCATTTATCATTATGATAATAAAAAGTAAAGCAAAGTAAATATTTTTCTTACATTCCTACCTATTTCATTGTAATTAGAAACAATGAACTTCATATATTTGAAATTAACATAAAGATCTACTTAACCGCATTTAAAAAAAATGACACTAAACAATACGATCGCGTAATTCTTCGTGCGTGATCAAAAAAAAAATTCAATGTCAAGAGGGAAAAGCCCTCATTTGCCTTCACTCTTCCCTTTTTTTAAGTGTCAATTAACAGTTTCGTTCTGTTTAGCTCCCAGAAGAACAAAGCATCTAAAAGAGGGAAGAAAAAAAGGGTTGCAACAAGGAGTAAAATTCGATTGTTTCTTCCAGTTGCTGATCCGGGTTTTGGAACTGTCCGGACGCGGTCACGCCCTGATTCTCGAAGCTCTGACTGCGATCCGAGTGCTGTTTGGAGAGCCCGTCAGGTTTAAGTTTCTTGTGGGATTGCTGCAAGGAGCCATCGCTTCACCACCTGCCTTTCAGGTAAATGAGTTGATTTCCATTTAATGGCCATCTGCTTTTGAATGAGCAATATCGGGATGGAGCGGGTTTTTTCAATCGCAGTAATTAGTAATTGATTGTAAATAAAAATAACAAGAGGAGTTTTTTTCATGTCAAAAAGATACACAGAAGGAAAGTAAAAATCAAGAGTAACAATGGTAATTGTCAATAAAGATTTTTTTAAAAAACTTTATTGCGAGTGTATGGTATGAATTTTCATGTTCTAATACTATAATAATACGAGGAACGAGGTATGTGTTTTTTTATTCATAATGGTATGTGTTATGTATTAGAATGGTATGGTATGTGTTTCTGTGTGTTCATGTCAGAAACGAATTATCCGATTTTAATGAGACTCGTAGGTTTAACGTCGAGTTTTTTCGATATCATAATTATAAGGTTAATAATAAATATAAACATCTTTTCCCTATAACCACGTTTTCTCTATGTCAATTTGTTAAAAATGGATTGTGTTATTCTAATCAAGCTTGCTTCCTATTCTTTGGCATACTCATCTTGTGTATATCTGACATAACGTTTGACTGTGCGCACATTTTTTTAAGTGATGGGGAATAATCCCATTGAGGTCCCCACCTTTTCCCTGAAAGTCCGTACTTTTTCCAAGAAAAGGGAATATCTAAAAAAATTTTAGAAACAAATAACTATCAAACAAAACCACTTCTTTTTGCAGTCAAAGAACTAAAGCCGCAAAGAGAGAGAGGTTAATATCCTGTACCATATGGACAAGAATGATTGCTATACTATGCTATAAAAATTGTAAATATTACCATATAAATAATCTTTTAACAATCAAACTCTTTTGAATTGCAAAAAACGCCAGTTCCATCAGTTTCCCCTAACTTTCCAAAACAAATGCAATTTACATCGAAATCGATGGCCAATTTTATTCGTGAAAACAAAGAAATACTTCACTTTCTCATCGCAAAAAAAATCCATACATAACAAGTGAATGTTTAATGAGCAAGATCAAAACGCATATTTGGGAACACATGGGACTAAAAGACAATAGAAATAGAATTTTTAAAAAAAAAAACAATTTTGATAATAGGCCGTAGATGCCTTCTGGAAATGTTTTAAAGTTTCACAATTTATTCTAAGTATTTGGAAAGAATAGAATGGATAAAATATTTGTCGTACTTGGAAGAAAGGAAGTCATTTTACGCCCGATTGCGCCTTCTCTATTTTGTAGGTTTTATTGCTTTAATTAACTCAAAGAAACAAAATAATCCAATTACAGATTGTTTCGATCACAAGCCCATCATCACTTCAACTTGTGCAGAAGTTTATTCATTTCAAAGTTTTAAACTTATATTATTAAGCGTTGACAGGGTCGCCCGTAGCTGCAGCGGGACTCTTCGCTAACCAAATATATATATATATATATATATATGTGTGTGTATATATTTAACTGACGTGTTGGGCGGTAGCATGCGTCAACCAGCCCTAAAGGCTTCCCTGAGCGTTGAGAAATAATTTAAGCTTCGAAATCTCTTTCACTAATATTTTTTTGCCATGGAAAAAAGTTTGAATTTATATTTTTGTAAACGTATTAATAACATAAAATGCTGGGTGTCCAAATTGTTAGGCGGTTTAACTACTTATAATAAACCATTTTTTCTATGCTTTAACTGCTTTGTTTGTTGCACTACGAAAGCTAAGCGACTTGTTAAATAAAATATAAGCAAAGTAGTTATGGAAAAATAATTTTTATTATGCTAATACAGCTAAATGTGATATAGCCAAACAATAATCGTCGCCCAACATTTTATGACTACTCTGTACATCAGGTAAAAAAGAACGGTCCAGGACCATTTCATCGGCATGGAAATAAAACCCCGTATATTTAAACCAAAAATGTACTATTTATAGTTGCGGACAAAATAAAAGCGATAAACTTCAAAATGTGAATGCCCTTGGTGCTGCACTATAGAGAGAACAAACATTTGTCTTGGATTTTGTCGCCAATTGCGAGTGATAAATCTGTGGTTTAAATATACGTGGTTTTACTTCTAAACCGACGATTTGTTTATCTTCTTTTTTTTAAGGGCGTGGAAGGACCATGAAAGGGAGCATTTTTGCTAGTCTACAACCAGTAATAAATGAAATTTCGTTATTTTTGATGAATAGTTTAATTGAAGTATACTTCATGAAACTTTTACCAAGTTTGAATTAATTCGCATCTTATAGAGCGAAAAAAAAAAAACGATTGACGACGGTTAATATTGGCTAATGATGAAAAAATCGATGCCTTAGTGCAAAGTTGTGTGTGAATTTGTGTAGTTGAGCTCATTTGAATTCTAAAATTGTAGTAGATATAGTACTTTAATTGTGGTATGTGAAATTATTTCAATTGACAAAAACTCCTGAAGATTTTTGTTTTCAAATCCTTAGAATAGCGCTCAAAACTTTCAAATTGCTGTCCTGAAAAGTGAGTAAATTGTTCTTGCCACATATGTGCAATAAGGCGTCGAAATAACGCTTACTGCAAATAAAATTATATTCCGCATAAATTCCAATTATCTTGTAGATAATTGTGTTATCCATCTCATTAAACATCCAATTTTTCTGTTTCCTTTCAGAGCAACGCTCTCAAATTCCTTAACCTTCTGTTGAAGACCAGCCCGAGAGCTGCAGACAGAATTCGACTGCAATGCGAGCTGGAAGAAGCTGGACTGGACATCAACGCCTTGGAAATAGTAAGCGCAAACCATCATTCGATTCTGAATTTCATAAAGAAAAAAAAAACATAATTGTATTGGCCGAAAGCGATTGAAATCTAAAATGTGACAATCACAGATTTGGAGGTAGACTTTCCATACTTAAAGATACCGATCTAGCATTGTTAGAAACTATAATTTATGAAATAATTACTTTACTTACATCTAGAAACAATATTCAGGGTACTGTGCAAATAGACTGTTAAAAATATATATTCAAATATAAGTAAAATGTACTCATTTTCGAGTACTTTTGCTGCTTATCATGGCTCCGAATACAAAAGTTTCAATTTGAAATAGACATGTACTCAAAAGTGAGTGCAATGAATAAAATTATTAGGTAAAAGCCTAAATAGGCTGCCTTCATAAATGACTTCCAATAAATATCGCCAACTACAATCAAGACTTCCCGGAAATCGAACACATATCTTCAAGCACCACAGTCCGGAGCTTTATCCATTAACCTTTTGAATTCGGGGACATTTTTTTTAAAAAATCCTCTCAACACGGGGAATTTACGAAGATTTCCTTCCCCCCTTTGAGTGACAATCTACACACCCCTTTCAATAGGCCATAGAAAACGACCCCTTTTGGAAGTCCAAACCACGGACCGAGGAAACTGAGTTTACTACTTGGTTAGCTGAATACTTGAAGGGTTGCAATATTTTAACTTATATTGCTCCATGAGGCTGACATCCGAAAACTGATTTACTTTTTTTATATTTCGTTTAAAAATGAAAATGCCATTTATTTATTTTAATGAATAATTTTATAAATGTGTATATAACATTATAAATTAAAAAAATGCGATTTTTTTTAGTTTCAAGGAATTAAGCGAAATATATTTTAACCACTGGAAAGTACATAATTTGTTGAAAGCATATATTGTAAATGACAACCATTAATTCCAATGGAAGTCCCACACGCTCAATATTATTATGTAAATATTATTATTATTTTTAAGTTAGGTAAGATGGGGGAATTTGAGTCTTAAATCTCTATTTTTGACATAAAAGTTCAATTTCTATCAAGAAAAATTGTAAAATTGCAATTATTTTACAAAATCGTTCATATATTTATTGGAAACATAATGTTTTATTTTTATTTTATTCTGAGGTTTATAAGTATTCTTTTTAAAGTATGTAATTTTTCGTAATAAAATACATTGTTAGATAATACATTTGATTATTAATGGACTGTTTTTCTGATACCCAACCTTTCTCTACGTTATATAAAAATATCGTTATTGCAGTAAAAGTAATATATTTCTGCTTTCACGATGGTAAATTATTACTTTTGTGAAATTTAATATTTTTTTTTTGTCCATATGTCTTAATATCAAACTCCTCTTTCGTGAGCTACAGGGACCGATTTACAAGTTTAAGGGCCAAGGCAAAAAAAAACATGTGGGGGGCCCACCGACGTACCTTTAATTTAAATTGCTAAATTTATGTACACGCACATTACTCAAAATAACATAATCAATCAGCTTTAATGCAAGTGAAAATACTGCTAAAATTTATATACTTAAAATTACTAATTTTTTTTTATTTCAGAAAAAAAATTAATATGTAAAAAATTATATAACGTAAATTAAGATTATTAATAATGGTGAATATTAAAAAATATTAAACTAAATATAATATTCATTTAAATGCCCGAATAGTTCAAGAAGTATACACAAAGATAAGGTCACTTCAAAACAAACAGAATTTAAATTAAAAGCATACATATGGAAAATATATTTTACGTTTCATTGAACAGATTTTTTTGACTAGATGAAATGTATCATGAACATGCAGGAAACCTAAAAGTGATTTAATTGGATAAAGTAGTAGAAGTTTTGCAAAAAAAACTAACAAAAAAAACCTATTGAAAAAAACATTAATTAGTAAATTTATTTTTAATTTGTTTACAGTTTTTTTTAGCTTAAAAGCGTTTTGAGGGCCTTCTTAAAATGGGGGTCCTGAGCAAGTACCCCGAATGCCCTGCCGTAAATCGCCTCTGGTACCTATAATTTATTTTTAAATTTAAAAACTTCCTTACAAGCTTCCAGATGTGAACTTAATTCGTCGGAGACATTTTCTTTCGAAACTTTTGTCAATATGTGCTTTGACATTCTCTGGAAAGTAATAAATGGTCCCCCCCCTCCCTCTTCCGTGTTTCGTAGACTATTCATTTCAAAATGCTTCTTTGAGATGTTTACTGAATAGGGAAGCATGTTTGTTCCATTTGTAGAGTTGTACTGCAGGTGCCCCCACTCCCACAAAAGTATGTGAAAGAATACAGACTTCAAAATTACCCCCCAATAACTGGTTTACAAGGCATCTGCGACGCTCAATAGGTCACTTCCGAGAAACTTCGAGAGGGGAATACAATACTGTAGGTTGACCATTGTATTTCTTCGACCCCAGATTCGGCACAATGGATGAAAAAGAAGCTTCAGCAAACAATTATAAAGACGTGCGTGCATAATTATAACCTTATTAAGATATATAAATGTCTGTCACATTTTACACATAAATACTTCTAGAAGATTCGTGTGTGTTAAGTACAGAAAAATAAAATGTACTAAAATGTAGGGGGGGGGGGGGGGGGGCATAAGGGCACGTGCGCCTCATACTGGTCCACTAATTTTTTTACCTGTAAACGTGGAAGACTTATGCAGGTAAAAAAAAATAGCACGGTTTTTGCCATATTCTAGACAAGCAGGAAGTCGAGCATTTTAACCACCTTTGGACAACAACCACTAAATCAATTTAACATTCAATGATATCTCTCTCTCCTCTCAAATAATCACAATGCTTTACCTAAATGCCAGCCCCTCTCGCTCCCTACAAGATAGCGATGACCATCAACGTTTAGGGTAGATAGGCCAGCGTGCGTCATCACGTCACAAATAAATAAATGGACACCTTGTGTTTATCTGGTGGTCCCCTTTGTTTGGCAAATGACATTCTAAATCGACAATTCCATATTTTAGCGGTTATGTTGGCCAACATTTAATAAAACTATTAATTATTGAAAATTAAAACTAAAATATTAAGAATTTTGAGAAAAGAATACCAATTTGGTAATTATTGACTTATTTAATTCATTATATTATTGACTTAAATAATTAGTACTCTAATATTTATAAAAAGAAAATTGTTTACACTTGTTTCGGGAGGGGTCGGATCCACATGTACTCCACTCCCCCTCGAGTACTTCTTTGTACTGTGCCCCCACTCCCCAGAATTTTTTTATGGATCCGACTATGCTAATTGTACTTAAATTATATATTATATATATATATATATATATATATATATATATATATATATATATATATATATATATATATATATATATATATATATATATATATATATATATATATAATGTAAAACGCAGGGGTGGAATAACAAAAATTTCGTACACTTTTTTTACAATGAATAATAATATTTCAGTAACTGTAACAATATATAATGTGCAATAGTAGACAAAAACCTTTTCAGAACTGTTGCTATAAGATAAAGAAAATTTTGCAAATAGGTTCGTGATTGAAGAAGGATTTTGTGAATGATGAGTAAAAGAATAAACGCGGTTTCCAATTAATTAAGAAAGACATCCAAAAAAAGTAGGAACTAATTGACATGAATGTGCCGAGAAAAAATCAACGTTCGTGGGAAAATATGTGGAATTTTATAGGTAGCTAGTCATTAATCAAGGCTATTCAATAAATGCAAATCGTCTCAAATTTTGTAATGCCATGCATAAAAATTAACATTTGAAAATGAATTTCATAACATAAATACGACCTACTGCAAAAATTTCGGTAATTGTTCCGTAATTATCAAATTTCTGATCACCAATTTGAGAAAAAAATCCTACGTAATTCTAAATCTACATAATACTCGTTTTAAAAAAACATTTCATCTTGGGTTAAAATTTTCCGCCGAAACGCCGTAAAGTGCACGCAAATACAAGTCGATGCGAAATACTTATTTACTTAGGACGATTTGGCGATGTTGGCCATAGCAAATGAAATAGTTGCCCTTCCTCATTTCGCCAAAATAACTCAAAAGCTACTCTCCTACTTTCAACAATAGCCTTGCTGTCGGGAACTCATTAGGGCGTTCCCTCCATATTTCAAAAGTTGACACGTCGCTGGGCAAGAAGGGGGTAGAAATGGCTGGTACAACTGTTGTACCACAGCCCGTGTTCAAAGGTAAAATACTTACTGGTACATATGCTGTACCACCCGTTTTCTAGAGGTTAAACTACCAGAGCGACTTGAAGAAGTTATAAACAGAAAAAATGTTAAAAAGGTATGCCAAAAGAATGGGAAGTAAGATAATTGAGGTGTATTAACTCAGTTTCCATCAAAGCAATCGACATTAACAAAATGCAGAAACCCGTCTTCTGAACAATTATTTTAAGTTTATCAGGTCGCTTTGTTAAGATGGCTTGAACAGAAGCTGAGATCAGCAATATTAAATTACACTGCTTATTTTTGAGAAAGTCCGTTTACTTAAATTTGAGTGCGTCATCGCTCATTTACTATGCAGTTGTACTCAAAGAAAGACGAATAGGTTCAGGTACTCATTTTTAAGTAACTTTTTTTTAACAGTGTAGGAATACGAAGAGACTAATGTTTATTAGATTTACCTAGTACTATCTACAAAAAAAAATCTTAATCTCTGAAATAAGATTGGCAATATATAATTTCATAATAAATGGAATTACTAAATCATAAATTAGGATACATAACTTAACTTTTAAAGTGTACGATGTGATTCCTATTAATAGACGGGGGTGGGTAACGCTCTTCAAAACTGGTTACAGAGAATCAACAAACGAGTGCAGCCGATTTGAGCAATTGACGCATGTACTCCGAAAAAAAACGCGACATCACAGCGGCCATTTTTCCAGAGCCGCACTATAACATCCTTCTGTTCTTTCAGGAGTTGCGCAACCGTTGCATTCCGTGCACGGATAGCGTGTGGTCGGAAATCGAAATATGGAGGAAGTCCTACTTGAGCATGGAGAAAGTCACCGGCGGCAAGCAGAACCTTGAGACAGAAAACGAGAGACTGCAGAAAGAAGTAAGTTTTGGAACTGTCTTGGACTTTAATTGTTGGCAAGTCTATAAAACCATCAGGACCTGATTTACCATTAGACACGTTGGACCCTGTCCTAAGGCGCTCTGTCTTTAAGGGCCCAACTTTTATTTAATTACACATATACAGTAGAAAAGTTGGCTGTGTTTTATAAAATTCGTGATTATTTTTGTCATTTTTTATATCTTTTCAGAAATTTTCCCAAAAACGTTACAATTCCTTTTTTTTAAAAAGAACCTTTTGCGGAGGTCGTTTTAGATGCGTCTTCCTATTGGACGGGTCGCCAGTGCCGCGGCCGAATCGCCAGTTCGGGGACCGACGTATGATTAGTCGGTCACACTATTGCCGATTCCATTAAGTTTAAGAAAGTTAGATTTAATTATAATAAATAAGTTGAAAAATGGCATGGCATTTAGAAAAGAAATAAAATTTAATAATAAAAATATAATGGATGTATATGGGATGGGTAAGAATTCGCATTTAAAGGTAAATTAAAAGCAGAATAATTAGATGAGGAACATGTGAGAAGCGTGTGTGGTTACGTCGGCGGAAATGTCTGGGAAGGAATTCCCATGAGTCAGTGTTTACATGAATCGGCCGCCCCCTACTTCGGCCTTATGTGCTGGAGATATGTGATTGGCTCTGGATGAAAACACTGATGAAGTAGGAAATACTTTCTGCGAATTTCTTGGAACAGAAAGAAAGGTAAATGAACTCCAGTCCGCTGCAATTTAATTTAGTATATGGGATTTTTTTTTATTTTTGAATGCTATTTTTTATGAGAGGGGCCCCCATCATTGATATTGTGCCTATAGTATTGAATTTATAAATAAGGCCATGAATAAAACTACTGCGAAAATGTTTGCCAAATACAAACAACACAACTGATTTTTGCCGCTTCTTTTTCAGGTGCAGTTACTCCGTCAAGCTCTTCAGGTATTTATAATTTTATTTTTGTCATGTAGTGTGTCCTAATCCTACTTCCCCCAATTCTCAAAATATCTGCATGAGTATTTTAGTATATATATATAACGAATTACTCTTGCAAAAACTTTAATTTTATTTACTTTTACAGAAACTTGAAGAAGACAAGATCCATTTAATGCAGATAGAAATGGAAGTAAGTTCTTATTATAATTTATGTATTAAGTAATTACGAAAACTTACGATTTCTAATTCCTTACAAAAATGTTAATACCTTGCAAATTTGTTTATCTAGTTGAAAGAAAAATGCGAAGATCTAAATGAAGAGGTGACAACGTTGAAAACTGAGATGAAAAAACCAAAGGTATACCTTTCACTTATACGTTTGGTACTTAGAACAAACAAGTATTTCGATAATTTCTGCTGCATAAGTAAAGTTCAGTTTATGAAAATTACGCTTCTGATAGCGTTTCGGTGCATCCAATATTGTCTACATAAAATTATCAAAAAACTTGATTTACTTTCTATAAGAGCTAAAATACAACTTAGCTTTACATTTTAATAAACGATTGAAACATATTCCTAGGTATTTAATGGATTAAACATCACTTTAAGTTGCACTTTCAAATACTAAAATTCTTCTTTCAGGCTGTCACAGAATTGAATCAACTAAATATGTTAGACATCAAGGGCCAATTCCTCGAAGAAGACGAAGATGCTTTCCTATCTGGCGACAGCGGTCAATTGGGAACAGAAGAAATTTTCATAGACGTCCCGACCATTCGCCCTCCCATTGGATTCCGATCAGACAACACCTGCTACGACGACGCCAACAAGTTTTCGCCCAACCTCAGCACTAAGTCCAACTTCTCCAGCAACTCGTCCTCGAGCATCCCGAAGAAGGACTGCTTCCAGACCCCCAAAACCACAACCTCCAGCACATCCACCGGATTCGGTTCGAAGACATCCAACTCGTCCGACAAGGAGTCCGCCGACTCGGCCCTCAGCGAGTCGGAGTCCGACAGCGGAATCAACTGGAGCTATCCGGATATCCCGGAGCCAGCGTCTGACGCGAGGATCAGCCGAATATCGTCCAGGATAACGGAAGGCGGCACCACCATCATACCACTGCGGTATCCAGTGCTGAATCCGAATCGCAAAATATCGCAGAGAAGCCGGTCCGAAGACAGGAGAGAGACGAACGAAGCCAGGAACCGAAAACAGATGGATGGGGAAACGAAGGTGGTGGATTCCACGAACTTTTTTTTGGTGAGACGACCCGACCTGATATCGAGGCTGTCTTCTCCGGTATCTTCCAACGGATCAGATGGAAGGGTGTCCACCAATCCTGGAGGAAGATCAACTGCCATCATACCTTCTTACCAACTGCCTGTGGCGTACAAGAGCAATTTCCTGAACAGAGGACACAGCACTTGTGACTTGTATTCAGGGGTTACTGTCAACAAAGGTGGCATTCCAGCAATACCGCCTCCTGATTACGGCTGCAGTATATCGGTGGCCGCTTCTGGGGGCACGATGAGCGCTCTGGTGCATCGAGAGATAACCAAAGCTGTTAAGCAAATCAGTGGATGGATTTGATTTGTTTACAGTCTTTTTGTTTTAGAACTCTATGGTAAAAGCTAACAGAATGGGTGCCTTTTGATTACATTGTGCTCCATGTTTGGAATGATTTCGCTTGCATTTGGGAATTTAACAATTGCATGTCCTATCCAAAGTGCAAGCGACAGAAAAAGCCAATATCGCAAGGAATTGGATTGAGTTACTAATTAAGAAATATAAGGTTTATCAAAACAAAATAAGGATTTTAGTGCAGAAAACCGATTAAACCAACTTCACTCACATGTATGGGATTCCCTTACAGTGGCAGTGACATCTCTAACCTAAAGACTGAATGCAGAGTAAACAAAATAAGACAAAAAAAAGTATTAGAAAGGCTGGAAAGAGTGTGTGCTGTTTTGCACTATTTTAATTCTTTTATTCTTTTGGGGGTTGTAAATAAATAATTATGGTTCCTTATGTGTAAAAAGATAAATAAAAAAAATTCTAATTCAATATCATTGACTCCCGATTTACAACTATAATAAATTCAGATGAACTGTTATCTGAATATTAAAAATATAAAACACATTGAAAACATGATATTGACATCGAAAAATCGCATTATTATATTTATATACTCAGTTGCAAAAGGTCTGCTGATTGTGAATGAAAATATCAACTCACAATATGTGAGTTGTTCTAACCAGAAAATCCAGAAATCGTAATAAGAAATAGGAAATTATAAATTTCAGTTACACAAAACTACTCGCCTAATATAAGCAAAATCACTCATCTTTTATTAAATAAAATTCCAATTGTGGTCTATATTTTTTGCAATGTACAACAATAAAAAAAAAGACACCAAACTTAAATGGAATATTTATTTTAGCACTTATTTTCAATGAACTACTTTCAAAAACACACATAACAGACACAATATATACATACATTTTTTTATTACATATTGAATTTACAAATATGTGGAGCATCGCTTAGCATCCACACCATGGGAAGCAGTTGCACAGTGCAACCTTCCTCTCAAAGTAATCCTCATTAAAGTGTAATCTACCAACAAAAAAAAAGAAGGAAAATTTCAAATATTGCCCACTTAAAACAATCAAATGTCATTTCTATAAGAAAGACAACATTTTTAAAGAAACAGAAGAAAAAATGAATAGGGATTATTAATTTCAAAGTAAAAAAACATTGATGCACAACATAAAGAATCAAGGTATGCATGCTTGAAAATAAGTAAGTAAAAGTATTATTTGCTTCAGCAAAATACAAAGTATCAATACTAGTTAAAATTCTGCACTATAACAAATAATGTTTGCATATTTTTGAAAACACAGAGAAAATGGCCTGTATATAGACACTTTCACCAATACCATTCAATTATTATTAATACATAAAAATAAAAAAAACATAAGTTGTATAAAAAATTCACATTTTTTTTTAATAGAAAAAGACGGAACCATCTTTGAAAACTTTTGATGCTTCTCAATCTTCTGGCACTTAATTAAGCATAATTTTCGATTTATTTACAATTAAATTTTATTAACGAGTATAAAATTTCAGGTTTAAAAAAGTATGCAACCGAATTCCTGAACATTTCCAATCATGTTACATCTATTGCCAATCATTCATCCAAAATGTTTTTGTTTGATTTAGATATGCATCTTTTAACCTAGTATTGGTTTTGAAGAATCGACAAGCCGCATTGATAGTTACATTCATTTTATTTTGATTATGCATAAATTTTACGCTCTAAATAAAATAAAAAAGATTCTTCCTAGACTAAAAAATTTTACCCATAAAAGTTACAAACAGTAAACAGAGTAAATGAATTTCCATTAAACATGTATAGTTGCTTCGAAGACAATTGTTAATAAAAGTGAATTTAAATAAAAAAAATAATAAGTTAAGTACATGCTTGGGAAAGTCAATTATCAACTATTTCAACAAGCCTTCAGAGTCATTGAGACTTTACCAGGAGTAAAATTACACACAAGCTTGAAAATATAAAAAATTACTTGGCCGCCAACTATCTTATTTAAATCAAAAGCATACAAGTACTAACCTTATTCATGATGGCAAGAAATTAAACTAAACAAAAAAGTAAATAATCCTCATGGAATTAAGAAAAAATAACGAGTCTCAATAACATGTAATGTAAACCAACAGTGAAATCTGGAATTGTCTTTAATAACTACTTATTATTCACCTGAACAGGATTTTAAAAAATCTACTTTCAGCAATCCTATTTTACACACCCTTTGACATGAGATAATAAAATAATCCAAACCTAACACAACCAATAAACCTAAATATAAAAAATTAATCGAATCTGTTCATAGAATCCCAAGTTATTAGCCTTCATACACCCAAATGTAGGATTTTGTATACTAGTATAGTCATGTTTCTACGAAGTAAGTTCTATTAAAAGCAATGCAGTACAAAATTATACTAGAATACTGAACATGCTTACCTTGCACAAATTAACTCCTTGGTGCGCAATTCAAAGGTGAGACGGAGACGTCCAGGCCTTGGGATCCTTCACGAGGAGGACTCTATTCAAAGACAGATTATAAATTAAAAACATTTTCTTTTTAAAATTGAAAACACTTAATGAAATAAAAATACTTTATTATTCTAATTGAATGAAAACGCCATAAACTACTTTAGGTGTAACACTAGGATGTTGTGCTACATAGAATATCAAATTAAAGTATTTGCATGACCAGGTGTGGGAAGAGGACGATTAAAGCTTTAAAAAAAATGGGCCATTCTTACAGCTTTCAGTACGCTATTCTAGCAGTTAAAGCTAAGTTTCTCAAAGCAAAGTGCATAAAAGCATCAAAGGATATGTTATTTTGAAGAGAGAAAATTGCATTACATATAACAGATGTATTTAGTACTAATTATAGAAATACTTAAAGAAATTTCAAAAAGAGGTAGGCTTATAACCTTTTTTACAGGAATTTGTCCATAAACAAAACTGTTATTGCAAGTAATAGTTTATCAATCTGGCAATGCATAACTAGCAAAAATTCAAACTTGGAACATGCAACTTGTTTTGTTTTCAAAGAAATACATGTTTTAGCTTGACAAACATTGTTTGTAGCTTAAAGCAAGAAAGGAATACTTGAATTGATTGAATCTCTTGATAATTTATGAATACTATATGACATTTAACTCTTACTTACAATTTTAATCAATTTTAACTTTTAATCGAGATCTCAAATATTTTTTTAATTAAATTTGACACTTTCCGGGTTGGAAAATATACATAAAATGTTAGGTATAAAAAAAAGTCATATCTTATAATATTTGGGTACAAACATTGGTCTTAGAAAAACCAAAATTGCTCAATCCACAGAAAATGTACTGGATAATTAATTGGTAATTCTTTACGAAATGTAAGATATAAAGTGTAAAAAAAGAAAAACAAATAATGAAAATAAATGTCTATTTAAATATATAGAGGGTGTGATAAAAATAAGAATTTATCAAAACAACTGAACTTTATTATTCAACTGAATTTCCTATCGTCTTGTACAGAATAATTGCTAGAATTAAAATTCCTTATACAACAACCTTTAAGTATTTCAGATCAAATAAATCATGCAAAATAACTGAAAAATATTTAAATAGAACATTTTCTTTTATAATCAATGATACATAAATGGCTATTTATATATGCTAACAAGCAAAATACAAAAACTGACAATAAACTGAAAATAACTTTCTAATATATATATATTGATTGAAATATTTAAATAATAATATCATAACAAACACCTCTGAGTAATATGATTTAAACAAGTGTATAGACACAAGGACAATGCCAAAAACTACATCTTTCTGAAACTTAATTATTTTAAATACAACTTTGTATTTGTAACATAAGAAAAAAATACATATTTTCTCATTTAAAGTTCTTCAACACATGTAAACTCTATAAAATATTCACAAGTCAAACAATTAGAAAAAAATTACATATTAGAATTTGCCAAACATAAGAAACTCATTCCATTGAATTAGTATTATTGCAGACTACTTTTTGTGACTTGTGCTATCAACAAAATGGTAAATTCAGCAAAAAGTTGATGACATAAATTAGTTTCATTTTCAAGCTTGGTTTGGGTTTGACTGATAAAGTCAGAAAATTTTTGCCAGGCTTATAGTCATATTTTAAAACAAAGTTTGGTTTTATTGGTCATTTAGTAATAAAGAGAATTAGCTACCTTGCAAAATTTCTGTTTAAAAAAAAAAACATTACAATTTTGTAATAGATTTTCACTTACTTTGACCTGTATCTGATTACGAAGCATGGCTGACCTCAGGATAAGTTGCTGAAAGTAAGATAAATTTTATTGGTCAATTTTGCATAATGTATTGCTTTCTAATGCATAAAATTTAAATACTAAATACGAAACATATTGAAACTGTAGTTGTTATAAATACAGTTTCAATATGTTTTGTATTTAGTATTTAAGCAAGAAAAACACTACTTGATTAGAGTGACATTTGATGGAGAGCAACAGAAATTTGTGTGTTTGCAAAGCAGATTATTAAACATTTCATTTTAAAAGTATCAGATGCAATAGGATGTCAATATAATACTTACAATTGTTCGTCTCTGGTATTCTTTGCCCATTCTAATGGCCCTTTCATATGTCTGACTTCTTTCATCAATATCTTTGGCATATAATATCTATTTGAGGAACAAAATATTTATTAAAAAATACCACCCAATGCAATCCTCAGCCATAACTCCATAACTAAAGATGACAATATTTAAATTTGTAGAAACAATCCCTAAAATTAACACGAAAGTTACAGAAAGCTAAGTGGAAAATTTCTTTAAGCCAATTTAGAATGTTTTTCTTAAAGCAATATTCAACACAATATCTTAACAAAAATATTTTAAACTGATACAACACACCACCACTGTCACTAGCAATTTAGAATTCTTTCCTTAAATACTACACCATTGAAAATTATCACGTTCGAAACAAAAATTTACTTCTTTAAATACGATAGCTTGATTTTTCAAGAAAATATTTCGTATTAAAATGTTTCTGAAAAACGGTTAGCATTTATAAGGTAACAGTTTCTTTAGTCTTTTCACAATACTCTCTTCAGAAATAGTTTTAAAGAAACCCATTGTATTTTGAATGATGTTGAAAATATTTCATAAATAACTATCAAGATCAATGGGTACCAAACACAGAGAAAATAGTCTCAACAACAAATCTAAAATCTACACAAGTCACACATTCCCTACTCAACTCCTTAAGGATTGAAAAAATTATCCGTAACCATGGCCACACGATTAACTTCTTTACGATGGAAACATTGCCATCTGCCTTTGGGATTAAAAGGTAATACATTTAGTTGCATCACAAAAAAATTACCTTGCACTCAACTCATAGTAAAATTTATATTACAAATCTGATCACACAGGAAAGTTGCATTGAGGATCATTATGCACTTGTCAATCTCAGTCAAAAAGTTAAATATCAACCCCATCTTTATGTAGCATTAATTTTGAAACTGATTAAAATTTATGGATATACGATTATTGTGACTTTGCAGGATTTATTCAAAAACTTTATATAAATCCAGATTTTATTTTGTGATTTTACCTTGTTGTGAGAGTCGATCCTTGCTTGTATTTGATTGTCAAGAATCAATACCATGAGTTCGTCTTCCAACTCATTGACTGTTGTATTGAAGGCCACTGCCATTTTATTCATGTCGGCAGATAAGTAGGGACTGAAATACTGCGAGAAACAAACACTACTATAAGTACATATTTTTTATTTTGAAAGAAATAGTTAGTTTATATTTAAGACTGTCAAGGAAAACTGTCATTAACTTGTGATACATTATTTTCTTAAACAGGTTTTAAAGTTTATCACCCAAACATAGAGATTTTTTTTTATATTGCTGAAAATTAATTATACAGGGCCATGCATAATGAAATCATCGGGCTTCAAAACACTTTTTATATAGACATATAAGACCAACAAAGATGACGGATACATGAAAATATGTATATACTCTCCAAATTTTAGGTATATACTATTGAGGTGAATGTGCTATTGGTCACACGATACACGTAAAAGAGATGGTCCGGTCTATATTTGTTACAGCAGCAGTGATGTATTCTTTCAGTTCTTGCATTGGTAGATAAAAACTGTGCAAATAAGAAGAAATCACATGGTGGGAGATAACGGAACCTGGGGTCCCATGATAACAGATGGACCTCATCTATACCAACAAGTTCTATCTAGTCGTTTCGTTGAGACAGACAAGCATGGAACGAACTAGATTACAATTTGGACATACATTGAACATTTGACACACATTGAACATTTGTAGTAAGTACCTAAAACTTTGTATGTATGTATATTTTCATGTATCATCAATCTTTGTTGGCTCGGATGAAAGTTCGTAAAAAAATCGCAGTACGGAAATTCAACGTTTCAGTTATATTCACAAATGTACAATTTCTTTTTAAATCAACTGCTTTTTATGTGTCTCTAACTGAATGTTCAAAAACTTAAAATAATTACTTATAATTATAAGTAATTACTGTATTTGTTTACTATTTACTTAAAACTACCTTAAATTGTTGAAATTCGGGCATGAAAATAGGCCACATTACCACACTTATTCAAAAGTTCTTCAAATTTTAAATTATAATGAACAATAAACACTTTGTGGAAACCATTTCCAAAATTTGAAGGCTAGTTTAAACTTTAAAAATACAAAAAACTTAAGAGATAAAATAATAAATAAACAAACATATATATTATACTCGGGGACAACCTAAGTTGAACTTGAAGCGGAAGCTATGATATTTATAAATATTCAATTGCTTTAGGCTCAACTTAGGTTGTCCATGAGTAGAGTTGAATTATAATAAAAGGGTTTCAGCTGTAAATATGACATGGGCAGTTTTAAAACATAGAATAGCAGATATGGATAACTAAAAATATTGCCATTGTTTATTATTACAAGTTAAGTTGGAAAAATTACTTAAATCATACATCTATGAAAATTCCAGTGAAAGTATAAATCAAACAAATACCTGAACAAGACCTCTGTTCCTTATTTGAAGGTAAAGTGAATTGACGTGGGGCGCTAGGTACATATCCAGAAGAAGATTATCCTAAAAAACACATTTTACAGAGATTTTAATAATGATCTTTTACTAGAACTAGAAAAAAAAATTATTTGATAACAAGTGAGGTTTATTTACCTTGATTTCATTTAAAAGCTTCAGACATGCAGCATACTTAGACTCGTAGAAACGAAAGATTATGTCACGCAATTGAGGTTCTAACTCTAAGAACAACTTGAAACTACTGCGAAAATAAAATAAGTATTTATAAAATATTATACAACACTTAGGCATATTTACACAGTTACACTAGCAATATTTCTGTTTTAGCAATATAAAATAGTTACACTAGCGATATAAGATATTTTAAACTCTAAAATTATGTTTTAATACTTTTGCCTAAGAACCAACAAAAAATTTTAAGTTAAGAATGTTTCATATTTAAAGTTAATAATCATGTAAAACTTGCTCTCTTACAAGTGTAGGTTTTGAAACATTCTATGTAGAAATCAAGAGGAAAAAATGAAGGCCTAAGATGTCTCACTATGAGCATTAATGTGTAATACCACTATTCACTACACTGTGACTAAATTGTAGGATATTATAATGTTTGAATTACCACCATTAAAAAAATTTGGTAGAAACTTCACACCTTTCCTATAACCATTTCAACAAAATACATGCATCAAAAAGCTTCTTTTTTTTGTAATTTTGTTCTCATAATAGCTTGTTGCATATGTGCACTATTCACATAAGATATTTGCTTGATTTTTTTTTAAATCTTTATTTAGAAGCTTATTGTACAACCTATAAAAATAGAGATGAGGGATTTATTATAAATCGATCCTTTAAAAATAAAAAAAGTTGGAAGACCTCGTCAATGTGTACGCTAAACTTGCTGTCGTGTTCCACGACACCAGTAACTAGTAAATCAAAGTGGCCTCAAAAATGCAGAAACATCAAAAACTCATTTAACCACAAAACAAACATAAGCAATGCCTTTCAGAACTGAATACGCAGCAAATACAAACTGAACAACTTTTGCAAACTTTATAATTTAATTTTTAAAAGGTTCCAAGTATTTTTCTCCCGAGTATGAATTAAAATTAAGTTATTGTTAAAGACTATATGTCTTTCAAAAGTGACAAAAATAGTTTGTACAAAATTTTAACTGCAATTAAGTCTTATTCATTGTTTGGCTATTTAAAAATAAAATAAGAAGAAATTGTACACTATATGCAGGCATGTAGAAATTGTACACTATATGCAGGCATGTGATTGGTCAAACAAAAAATTAGCTGAACTTTATTTTAATGATGGCTGATAAGTACTTATCTGAAATAAACAGCTAATTTGCAGAAACATCGCACATGATTGTATGTATTCAGCACTATTCAGTATATACACATTTAGTTACAAAAATTCAAAATAAAGTTACTGAAAAAACCTAGCAACATAATTCTTTTAACTTACCTACTGGATATAACATATTTTAAAAGCTCTTGTCGATCAAACGAAGCTAGAGCACACAGACCACCATACATAGCAATGTTATTTACAGATATCAGCTGAAAAAATATTAAGTTAGTAATTTAACCAAAATGGATTATTTCTTAAACAAATTACTTAAGAATAAAATTTATTAAAATTCAATAACATATATCAAGAACTTAATAATTGTACCCAGACACATGCAGAGGTAACAGGCCAGTATCATAAGGAAATGTAGGTGTCTATGATATAGTTGCTATACAACCCAATTTTTTTTTATTAGTTTACAACACAAGTCATTTCTTAAACCCTATTTAAAGTTGGCTCTTATCGCCAAATCATATTGTTTTAGTTCACTTTAAAGAAAAGTCTTTTTGGTAATTTCTTCTTTTTACTATGTACTTAATTTAATCAGTCAAGTTTTACTTTGCAAATTTTGAAATCTGCAACATGTAGGATTTGGGGTTTTAATTTTGGTTCTGGGATTACATTTCTACTAACTTATCTGTCGTTGGGAGTTTTCTCACAATACCAAAGCCATTTTTCATTTGATTCCTATATGCTGAAGGTTTTTTACTTACAAAATTACTAAAATTTTTGGGGAATAAAAGCCTTTTGAAGGCAATAAGACAGCTATTCCCCAATGATCTTTCAATTGACTCTTAAAATAAATATAGTTAATATTTTTATTTGATATTTAGTGGACAATAACTTTCTTAACTAGTTTCAAAATCTTTTTTGTTACAAGAAATGCAATAACATACCTCCTAAATAAAAATTACCCAAAGGATTAATTTGAGTTATGATGAAATCCTTTTTTTAATGTAATTTTTAATTAGCCAAACTAATTTTTAATTAATATTTAATTAAAAATGACATTTCACAAAAATATTTCCTCAAAGCTTAAAATTGCACTTCCGAGAATGTAAAACTATCCTATGAATATTCATATGAAATAATAAAGTCATAGATTAAGAACTTTCTTAAAAACATCTTGTGGGTAACTTATATTTAGGAATTATTTTATCTTATTGCATTATCATACTACACGGGTCATTTCACGTGAAAAAATCTGTCATATTGTTTTCAAATTATTTATAATCCCATTATCATTCATATCAAAGTGAAAATACATTAATATCCTGTTTTAGCATAGATATCGGAAAAATCATAGATCCAGATGAAATGAACTTTCTGCCCTCCACTCTGCATAAGCCTGGTTGTACATATTAAGAATATAATTAAACATATGGTAAGTGCACCAAAACTTAACACTTCGAGGAAAATTTTGGAATAAAATTTATTTATTTTTGAACTCTCTTGAAAATCTCAATTTGTTTACAGTCAATTGGTTCATAAGTTTTCAAACTGTCACATTGCCAGAAATTGTTATAAAAGCTATTTCCAAGCAAACATTAATTTTTTAATAATTTATTTTTTATAAACCTTGGGAAGTGCACTTTAAGCTGACACCAACATTTTGTAATGAACCTAAACCTGACACATGTGTAATACTTTTTATAAAAAACAAGCTCTACCTATATTTATTGTTAAAAAATATTTGTAGAGGAAATATGAAAGAAGCATCAATGCTTATGACCTGTAAAAATATGTGAATAAAACAAATCGGAATGGATATTTATTAAGTTTTAAAAAAAAACACTCAAGATTGAGAAGTTACTGTAAATAAAATATTACTGGTTTATTTTGACATTTTACAGCAGATAATTACCAAATACATTCCAAAATTCAAACTAATAGTGAATTAAACTATTTATGGTGGCATAATTATTATCATTTTGGAGAGAAAGTTTCAAGGTGGATGTTATGTTGCCACTGAACTATTGTGCCTTTCTTGATGAATCATTAAGAGCTGAGTGCTTTTTTATTAAGGTTTAGAATGCACAATTAATGTATTATAGAAATAACAAACGTTGATTTGTAGTCAAATTACATGGTGGTATTGTTATTTAGACGCACAATCTCAAAAACGTGGCTCAAAAGTGTCAAGTTCAAGATACACTCTCTTTTACATCTGCCCCTTATCCTGAGACCCATGTGTCAGCTTATGGAGTAGTATGTTTTTCAGCCTTCTAAACCTGGCACATTTTTAAAATGTTCAGTTTAAGGAAATTATTGAAGGTGGTTTATAATAATTTGATACTTAATGCGTACAGTACGTCCATGAAAAGAACTGGATTAGGCAGGAGCCAATGATCTTATATTCTTGGACGGACTATAAACATTTATTCTAAAATTATTATAAACTAGCTTCTATAATTTATCAAATATAGCCTTAAACTGAACATTTTAAATATGTGTCAGCTTTAGAAGCTTGAAAAACATAGTGCTCCATAAGCTGACACAAGGATGTCACTATAAGGGACATGTTTTATCTTAAACAGGGCACTTTTTCTAAAGCATAGTTTCTGAGGTTATGCATCTAAATAACAATACCATAAGTTATACCAAAAATAAATAATATCAATGTTTGTTTTTTCTATAAGACATTAAATGTACAATATAAACCTTAATAACACTGCTCTCATCAAGGAAGGCACAGCAGAACATCCACAATGAATCTTCCCTTTAAAATGATAACTATAGCAATTATTTGTTCACTTGAAAATCAGCTCAGTGTAGCCTATTACAAGGATATCAATCCAAGTCATTTAAATTATGGTACTTCCTTAGTTCAATTTAATTAAACAATAGGTGCCAGCTTTAGGTGCAGTGTCAGGTTTAGGTGCTTTTACCTTATTCATTATCTTTGAAGTTTATTTTAATATGTAGTTCAGTTTTACTTAAAGTATACTAAATATAATTTAAGAGTCTGTTTTTTAATATAGCAAAGTTAGAAGCATTTTTCAAGTCAGGGTTGCCACTGTTAGGGAGACATGAAATTTCCTTGATTTTTATTTTTTCAAAAATAAATAAATCTATAATTTTCTATTCATTTATTAAAAAATTAAAAGTTCTTAAAATCTTAAAAGACATTTCAACAACCACACAGCAATTTCTAGCTCGCACAGTAATATAAAGATTTGACATCTTTATAATTTTTTTAAATTGCATATTTTTGTTATGAATATGAAATAAATATATTCGACAAGAAATTCCACATTCAATATTATTTTAAAAGTAAATATACAATAAACTTAATATGTATCTTTATTAATTTTTTTTATTTTGCTTATTGAGTATTTTTTAAACTGCTAAAATATCTTATGCAAGAAATTAACAGCCAATGAATATTTTTTCTTTAAAAGGTTCGAATGATTTTTCCCCTAAGAATCCAAAAGGCTTAAAGAGGTTTTTTATAAAAGATTTAAAAAAAAGAGAAACAATTACAACTTTTTAAGGATTGTGCATAGCATGTGAAGTTGAAGTTTCCTTTATTGAAATCTCCCCCACCCCCATTGAAACGTGAATGGATTTTCCAATCAAGCCAATAACTTTTGAAGAAAGGCATCTAGGCTAGCAAAATAATATAATAAAAATATACATAATACACATAATAAAAATATACATAATACACATAATATAAACAAACATAAATGGTGAATAAATATAAGCTAAAAGGGGAAACAAACAACTCTAGTTACACTAAAAGATTGTAAATGTTCCCAAGTCCACACAATTGTGACATTTATGCAAATAAATAAATGTCTGCCTAAATTTCAATAATTAAATATATGTCTCTTGCTTCTAGACTGATCTGTACAGTGTTAATCCTAATAAAAAGTCTAAAGACCAACTCAGTGGAATTCAAAAAGCAAAGGTATGGCTATTTAGCAATTTTCAATTATGTGCTGTAACAGATCATTTACTGGTTCCCGTCACACACCTTTAATGGTACCCCGTCACAGACCTGTTGCGAGTGCCCGTTAATTCTTAACTGTACCCGTAGCGATGCAGCGCCCTCTACGCGTATTCGTCTGTAAACAATCAGTTGTGCTCTTGTCTCTGGTGTGTGCGGTTGAACCGTCACAAACCCCGAGATCTGTAATAGTCGTTAAACTTGTAACAAATAAATGTAGTGTTGTTAAACCCATTCTGGTTTTATTTGAGAAAAGGGAAACCCGCGCTACAAACTGGCGCCCAACGTTTAGGCCCGTGCATTACCAGCTAGCGAGAGCATGGCTCCATCATTTTTTTTCAGGTAACAAAGGAAACGGCGGTCGCCGGTTACTTAAATGATGAAAAAAATAATTTGTTCGTAACCATCGAACGAGGTGTCTACAACAGGCTGTGTTTGGACAATATAAAGATAAGTGGAATTTCATTGTCGTTTTATGAAATCAAAATCGAAACCAGATGTGTGACGCACATCAGTGTAGTGTTTCACTGTCAATTTAAATTTGAAACAGTCAAATTTTTAAAACTAATCTTGTAGTTTTGTGCTTATCTTTTAGTGTATTTAAATATTCATGTAATGATTTAATTGTTTAAATTCATTTTCTCTTAAGATTGAATATTTTGATAGTCCGGTTCGCCAGTAACCATTTTGCCATTTTCAAAAGTTTAACGCATGGCCAGCGTCAGTGTAACTCTTCTTTGCACCTTGTAACCCCACAGTTGGGAGTAGAACTTTCGAAGAGCATTCGAATGTTTTGACTAGAATCAACTTTGTTTTGAAAATGTGTTAGTCATTCGCAAACGATAATTGTGAAAGGGTTTTGAGAGTCGATTCTGATCGATTTAGAATTTTTTTCTTTTTTTTCCTTCTTTCATCGTGATGTTTTTTTTTATTATTTTGTTCTAGCAGAATATAATGGTATTTTATATATGAAAGTTAAAGTGTGTTCTTTCAAATGCTTTATGATTGCTTTTCGATCCCTGTTTTATCGCTAGTGTATCTTGAATTGAATATTATTTCGCAGTGCAAATAATCTTTTAATTTTGAATTAATATGAATGGTAGTATTTTAAAATTTAAACTAGGGTGCTGAAATTTAATTTTGAACATTTGTTGATATTTTCATAAAATATTTGCATACTAATTAATGAAAGTCGTTCATTAAGAGTTGATTGTTCATTATTTAATAAAAGTTGTTATGTCATTTTAATTAAAATTTTAAGTATACATTTTTCAAAGAGTGTTATATGTCTGATAATATAATTTATTGGAGTTGGTAGTGTGAATCTATTTCATAAACTTTAAATTGAGATATTTCAGGATTATTGTAATAATAATAATTTTTTTGAAGTTAGTAAATGTTATTTTATGAAAGTTTAAGGGTAATTCTCACTTACAAAAGAACAATAGTAACCTTTAGTTGAACTGATACTCCAAAGGTTTTAAGACTTTAGTTTCAGACTTTTAAAATTTTATGACTATATTTACTACCAGTGTTAAAAACATAGTTCAAGAACTCTAAGTGATTACATCGAAATGGCGTTCCTCGCTAAGGGAAAGAAAAAAGATCTTCAAGCACTGGCATTCAAGTTGGATGTGGATGGTGATGACAGCTTGAAAGTGATTCAACTAAAGACCAACATCCAAGAAAGCAAAGCCTATTCGGAAGATTTTGCATTTGTTCAAGCCAGATTTGAAGAAATCGTTGCAGAAAGAATAGCACAAGAAGAACTTCTAGAAAGTGAAAAGAAACGAAGGTTAGAGTTTGAATTTGAGGAGAAGAAACGAAGGGACGACTATGAACACGAACTTCAGAAGCTAAAGATACAGGGTGAGGCATCCCGTTCTCCCGTGCACCTTGGCCAGGACGCAGCGTTCACAGCATCCAAGCCAAAATGGGAATTTCAAAGTCTAATTCAGAAGTTCGACCCTGCTGCAAACGACATCAGTTTGTACTTGGTACTCTTCGAAAGGCAAGCTCGAAGGGCAGATATTCCTGCAGAATTCTGGGCCTCCCATTTGATCGGCTTACTGCCATACGATATAGCACAACTAATAGCTAGGGAAGCAGAAGAAGTCGCCCAAGACTTTGATAAAGTGAAACAGCTGTTACTCAAAAGATACAAGCTCACTGCTGAAAAATTTCGCCAGCTGTTTACAAAACATAACAAGTCGCCAGAAGCAACTTGGACAGATTTCGCGTACGAAATCAGAAATTATTTTCACGGTTGGGTTTCCGGACTAACGGTGACCAGTTTCGAAGAATTGACAGATTTGATGATATCTGATCAAATCAAGCGACGTGTCCCACCGGAAGTGAAGGAGCATTTCATCGATGAATGGACCACCATAAAGACAACTGAGGATCTGGTTCAGAAGCTTGACGACTACGAAGCAGTTAAGCCCAGTTTCAGAAGGGATGTCCCGTCCGCAAACAGAAAATGGACCACCATAAAGCCGAATGCGGGAAATTACCGAAAACCACCTCAGACTCATAGGCCAAAGCCAATGGAAAGAAGCAGCAACATGGAAACCAAACCCTCCATCTATTGCTACGGATGCTCCAGACCCGGATTCATCAAAGCCAAATGTCCGACTTGTTCTCCAACCGTAAGGAATGAAAATCTCTCAGCAAGTGCATTCACCATGTACACTTGTCAAACAGGACTATCTCCTTTGCCCCTGATAGACATAAGCCTTTTTGGAATACGCGCACGTGCCTGCGCAGACACAGGCGCTAGCAGAACCATTGCTGGAGAGATCTTGTACAACCGATTGAGGACTAAAGGAGTCAATTTCAGGAAAATAGATGTCACCATGACATTGGCGAATGGTCACCAGACCAAAGAAGAAGCATGCACCGCTCAGGTGACAATAGAAGTTGAGAAGAGAGCAATTCTCTTAGACCTCATTGCGCTGCCAGAAGCCAGAGGAAACCGAACTTTACTCGGAACGGACTTCTTAGAGAAGTCAGGAATTGTACTGGATGTGCACAATAAAAGATGGAGCTTTCTTGACGATCCTCGTCGCAAGATTCCTTTCAAGAAGGATATTGCTGTGGCACATCTACAACAAGTAGAAAATGTTCCAGTACCGCCTCTACGACAAGTAGAAAATGTTCCAGTACCGTCTCTACAACAAGTAGAAAATGTTCCAGTACCGCATCTACAACAAGTAAAAAACCTTCCGGAACCGTACCCACAACCTGTAGAAGACATTGCAGTGAAACCCCTACAACCTGTAGAAGGTATTCCAGTCGCACCACAAGTAGGAACTATTTCAATCAACGAATGCAAACTCAGGGAAGATGAAGGTGTTCACCTGACTCAACAGCAACAACAAGAGTTGAATTTCTTGCTTCAACAGTATGAAAGATGCTTCCAGCCAGGGGGAGAACCAACACCGTACATCGAGCATAGGATTGATACTGGAGATCATCTGCCAATATCCATGCCTCCCTACAGAATGAATCCTGTGAAAAAGGAATTGCTGAAGACTGAGATAGACAGACTCCTGGAAGAGAAAACAATAGAAGAGTGCGAATCACCTTACGCCTCACCGGTGGTTCTTATACCGAAACCAAATGGAAAAGTAAGGGTCTGCATCGACTACCGAAAGCTCAATGCAGTTACGGTTGCAGATTCCTATCCCTTGCCACGAATGGATGATTTGCTGCATGAAGCCAAGTCAACTCCATATATGACCACCATTGATCTTCGATCTGGATATCATCAGGTAAGAGTCCACCCAGATGATCAGGACAAAACAGCCTTCGTGTGTCCTTTCGGCACGTATCGCTTCCTCAGAATGCCTTTCGGGTTGCGAAACGCTCCTGCCACTTTCCAGAGACTAATAGACCGGTTCCAGAATGGCCTTAAAGATGTCTTAACCCTCACCTACGTGGATGATATCATCATTCTGTCAGAGAATTTTGAGAGGCACCTATCGGATCTTCAAGCTGTCTTCGAAAGACTGTTAGTCTTCAACCTGCGAGCAAATAGAGAGAAGTGCCACTTCGCCTCTCCTCGAGTAAAATACCTCGGGTTTTGGATAACCCAGGATGGTATAGAGGTTGACACCGAAAAAGTCAATGCTATCCAGAGGATCTCGCCTCCAAAGAATGTAAAGGAAGTGCAGTTCTTCCTGCAAACATGCTCCTGGTTCCGAAGACACATACCAAATTTTGCTGAAATTTCGCGACCCCTCAGCAACCTCACAAAGAAGAAGACACTGTGGACTTGGAACTCTGAACAACAAGAAGCGTTCACCTCGCTAAAGAACTCCTTGACAACACCTCCCGTGTTGAAACAGGCCGACGGAACGAAACCGTACGTGCTACGCACAGATGCAAGTAACTACGCCCTTGGAGCAGTCCTACTACAAGGAGAGGGACCCACTGAACATCCAATTGAGTACGCCAGTCGTTTGTTAACCCAAGCAGAAAGAAACTATTCAACGACGGAAAGAGAGGCTTTAGCTGTCATCTGGGCACTAAAGAAGTTCCGGGGTTACGTTGAAGGTACCGAAGTCACTGTGGCATCTGATCACCAGCCCTTGAAATGGCTACTTACTCTAAAATCTCCAACTGGACGTCTTGCACGATGGGCACTTGAAATTCAGTCATTCAACCTAAAGATACAATATATACCTGGGAAGGCGAATGTCATCGCTGACTTGCTATCGCGCCCATCCTGCCCACACGTAGAACCAAAGTGCGAAGTCTGCAATGTATATATGGATGTCCCCTCACAGTCATCAAAAGAAATTAGAGAGGAACAACTCAAGGATCCAGAAGTCTCAAAGATAATCCGCTGCTTCGAAAGCAAAGAAAAAGACGTAAATTTTGCGAATTGGTCGGAACGAGGATACTTGATGAACCAAGGAGTATTATATCGTTATGCACCAAATTCTGAAAGCGAAGAAGCACAACTAGTCGTTCCTGCTCATGAAGTCAAAACTATTCTAAGAGATCATCATGATGCTCCCACAGCTGGACATTATGGAGCAGAAGGAACATTTGACCGAATAGCCAAACGCTATTACTGGACTGGTATGCGTAAATTCATTACAGATTATGTCAAAAACTGTATTGAATGCAACCGATATAAAGCCTCTAACCAAAAACCTGCTGGTTTACTCCAAACTCCTGTTCCTGCCCAAAGATTTGAAACCATTGCAATAGATCTTTTTGGTCCTCTACCAGAAAGCAATGAAGGTATGAAATGGATTTTCATCGTTGAAGATGTTGCAACCCGATGGGTCGAGATATTCGCTCTGCCAGAAGCTACAGCAAAGGAATGTGCTACTACTCTTGTGGAGGAGGTATTCTTGAGGTATGGCATACCTCGTCGTATAATCAGCGACAACGGAACCCAATTCGTCTCTGCAGTAATGCAACAACTCTGCTTTCTGTTAGACATAAAACAGTCCCTTACACCAGTTTACCACCCACAAGCTAATCCTGTTGAAAGAAAGAATCGCGATCTAAAACCTCGCCTTGCGATCTTGGTAGAAGACAAGCATGATTCCTGGTCACAGAAGCTTCCAGCCATACGTTTTGCCATGAATACCGCCAAGTGCCAATCAACTGGACAAACCGCAGCATTTTTCAATTTCGGTCGTGAACTTCGAACAGTCGACGATGTGACCAACGACTTAAAAAGCATTATAGAAAATGATAACTTCGTGCCCGAGATCACCCCATATCTCAAGAAATTCTCAAAATTCACGGCACAAATCAAAGAAGTCATCGAACGCCCTTGCAATCCGTTGCGAAAGCGAGGACGGCCACCAAACTCACCCAAAAGAACTGATTCTGGCCCCTCGTCGGGACGTCGTCGGAGCCAGAGGGGGAGGATGTAACAGATCATTTACTGGTTCCCGTCACACACCTTTAATGGTACCCCGTCACAGACCTGTTGCGAGTGCCCGTTAATTCTTAACTGTACCCGTAGCGATGCAGCGCCCTCTACGCGTATTCGTCTGTAAACAATCAGTTGTGCTCTTGTCTCTGGTGTGTGCGGTTGAACCGTCACAAACCCCGAGATCTGTAATAGTCGTTAAACTTGTAACAAATAAATGTAGTGTTCAGGGATGGGAAGTGCTAAAGACCAGTTTGGAGCAATTTTTGGAGCAGCAAAATTCAAGTTTTGGAGCAGAAAAACGACAAATTGTAGCAGCAAAACTGAATATTTGTAGCAGGAACGCAATAAATTGTAGTGTTTTGGAGCAGCAAAATTTAAGTTTTGGAGCAGAAACGCGACAAATTGTAGCAGAAAACTGTAGATTTGTAGCAAGAATGCAATACAACGTAGCAGTGAATTTTAGCATATTAAACAATAAAACGTAGCAGTGAATTTTAGCATATTAAACAATAATTGTAGCAATTAAAATTTGTAACATGCGATTTTAAATCAGATGTGGTACACTACCCAAGGTGTAAAAACCCTGAAGGTCTCTATTGCTTATTTATGCCATTTTTTTTATGCAATAAATCAAAACCGGTAGAGGCTATAAATGAGACATTTTAAAGACAGTTCAAAATATTCAACAAAAATTAGTTTTTAATTAAGAATTATTGAATTTTCATTTTTTTTTACAATATATACTTAATTATCATATGTTGATTTTTTCCCCCACTGAATTGTGGTTTATAAAAACCAAAACAGTGTTGCAATCTTGCATATATTGTGCATGACATCTATGAAGAAGGTTGTTACTGTCTAAGGGAAATAAAATTATATAATTTTTTCGCACAAACTTTAGAATTAAAGAGTAATAATTTGATGGAAAACCTACGTTACTACTTATTTTAAGCATGTTAAGCGTAGGGGTGTGGTTTAAACACAAAAATATTTATTAAATAGTATATAAACATTTAAATCAAATATTAATGACAAAACGAATTGCAAATCCCACAAAAAAAAACTTTTTTCAAATTGTCCATTGTTATTACATAAAATATAACAAACCTCAATTTCGTAAATAAATAATATTTTCAACTAAGAAATAAAAACCCTAAAATTGTATTTTGCTATTTACATCTTTTTTATACTGTTAAGCTTTATGAGACCATTTAAAGGCAATTAAAAATATTTAACCAAAAGAGTTTTTAATTAAGAATTAACCAATTTATACAATATACTTAAATTTCAATTTTGAATTTTTTAGTAAAATGGAGTTTATACAATAAACCAAAACACTAACAAACTACAATATCGCATACCTTGTGCATGAAAAAAACAATTTAGAATGTCAACACTGTCTAAGGGATATAAAATTCCTTAACTTTTCCACACGAACTAGATTTATTAAATAGTAATAAATTTATAGAAAACATACCTTGCTATATTTTAAGCATGTTAATCTAAATCATTAAAAATTACACTTAAGTTATTATCTTAAAAATTAGTTTAATAAGAAATTTAAAAACTTTCAAAAAGCTAAATAAACGCCACTTTTTTTTTTTTAAGTTGGAGGGTTGTTAGAAAGAAAAGTTTCAAATAAAAATAATTAATTTAATAAAATATATGAACATTTAAACAAAAAAGGATTAAATTGGAATTTTAATTCCATCCAAACAAGAAGAAACAAGATTTTTTTTTTTTTAAGTCCATTTTTATTACTGAAAATTACAAGTCCTAAATTTCAATTTCGTGAATTAAATTATATTTTCGGAAAATGTAACGTAATTTTGTTAAGTAGTGCAAAACAAATCATGATAAAACAGGAAGCAGTGAAATATAATGAACTTGTATATCGGATGCAAAAGGATTGAAAGTCTTCCAAAGAAGATCGCAGCAGATCGCGTTTAGCGAATTTCTACAAGTTCAAGGTTTCCATGAATGAAAATATAAAACAAAAGAGTGCCAAATAAAAGTTGCATTCGGCAGATGCTACGTAATTATAGTTATAATCATTCATCACAAATTCAGAGTGATATCATCCCCGTTTGACGAAGATCGCAAATATTTCTACATATTCAAGATGCTAAATTTTTGTGATTAGATTGAGCATCGATTCTTCATAAAACAACAAACGAACTGAAATTTTCCAATGAGCAAGTGTCTTTTACTCAAATACCCTTGACTAAAAATTCGGACAAATCTCAAAAAGTTATTACCTTAAATTTTACAATTCACAATTATTCCTACATGTTAAAATATGCTCTATTCTTTAACTTGAGAAAATGTGCTTAAATTTTCTCCCATTTCCTCTTTCTAAGGTTGCCTTAACTTCGTTTATGGGCAGACAAACGGGCACCAAGACTTGGCGCACGTGTTTAACAAGGATTTAAAACAAAATTGGCGCAGAATTGCACATAAATGTGGTTTTGTAGCAAGTTGGCGCAGGATACCACTTTTGGCGCTCTCTGGCGCAATTGGCGCAGAATTCCCATCCCTGAGTGTTGTTAAACCCATTCTGGTTTTATTTGAGAAAAGGGAAACCCGCGCTACAGTGCTATATTTTGTTGGGTTTACATTTACATAAATTTTAACTGAAATGTGTTTTAAACTAGCTCATATATCACCTATACAAAGAAGATTTTTTTTTAATTCCCAATTGGGTTAGATGATTTTCTATTAAATTCTCCAGTTATCCCTAATTTCATTGATTATTTTTGTTGAATATTTACAGGTTGAGTGCCAACCCTGAAATCTAATAACTTTACTAATTTATGAGACTATATTTCCATGCATTATTTTTAAAAGTTGAAATTCCATTTTTATAATTTAAATAATGACATTACACAGTTTCAGCTTATGGCAAGAAACAATTTAATATTAAAAGAGAACTAGTCATACCCAATCCTCATTATCCTGATCCCCACCGGAATAACCACCGAACGTTTGCGTTATATCGATCAAGGACAAAGTGGACTTGTCTTGGAGATGAATGGGTTTCAATGGAACGAGATAACTAAGTTTACTTACATCAGGAAAGTCACAGTGATCAAAAGAAGCCTGGAGGAAATTTTTGGCGGCTGATTTGTATTTCCGAGTGGCTAACTCAGCCAAACCAGCAGCAGTTTTAAGTTTGGTCACAACTACTTGGTTGGTATCTTTTCCATTGACCTGGAACAAATCAATCATATATATTATTTATGTTGTCTCTTTTACAGCACTTGTACTCAATGCATCTTAACACATGAGGCATCAAGAGGAAGAAAATATTCAGGAGCAGTGATGAATTGCATCGTATATTCATCGCATAAATATCAATGTGTTTAAAATAAGTCATTTAAACAAACCGTTGATAATGTTGCCATGAATGAAGGAGCAGAAGCGTTAAACTTTTAGGGGAGATTTGATATTTATCGCATTTTCATGCTAGTACTTATAGCTTCGAAATAAAACACCAATAAGATATTTCAAGACAACCTGAAACAAAATACTAGACCAAACAATTAATTGTGCATTTCCCAATGATCTGCAAAACTAAATATTTGCTTATACAAAATGAAATATTACATTGTCAGTAATATATATCAAGTTAGTAAAGATTGTATTTCAGGTATGTTCTCAACTTTACTTTAATAATTGAATAATTATATGAGGTTTATTAAAAAAAAATTGGAAATTATTATTTTTAATAGCAAACAATTAGTTTTTAATTTCCTTTACATTGTTTTCTTCCCTAACAAATATACTTGTTTTAGCAATGTTTTCACTAAAAGCAGTCTTGAAATATTTCAGTCGTAATGGCTGTTATATCTCCCCATAAACTTTTTTATGTAAATCAACTGTGCAAAATCTTTGTCGCTCCACATGTGAGTGATTTTGGGAACAAAAAAATAGTTGCCAGGTGCCAGGTTGTTGAATGGTCGGGATCTCACAGTTATACTATTTTTCTTTGAAAAACTCTGAGTGGCAAACCCAAATAATTTGGTACATTGCGGACACATACATGATTGGTTATCCCCAAAGTTCTAATCAGTACATCGTAATATTCTGTTAGAGCATTTAGGAACTTGTAGGTAGTAATGGTGATTGACTGGTTAAAATTACCAAACGACAACCCGCTTGCTAATTGATGTGAACAATCTTATTGAATGTTCATCATCAAATAATTCCTCTATGCTTTTTAATTTTGTGAACTATTTGGTAACACAGATACAACAGAAATATTGCCGGTTGATTATTTCTGCAAAAGATCTAGATTTTTTTTTTACAAAATGTCAATGCTCTAAGCTAGGTGAGATTATCACACATTACAAAATTTCCTAAATGCCCAGTAGAATATTTCAATAATAATAGTTAAAAATGTTTGCTATAAACTAACTAACAAAAACATTATTAAAGTAGGTTACTCTTGACATTATTCATAATGTAATAATACCTCTCTAGCTTCAGAGGAGCTATCATTTGTATTACACAATTAGTTTATGAACTTTTTTAATAGACATCATACAGTTTTTAAAGAAAACTAATCCTAAAGCTATGATAAAATAAGTTACACTTCAGCAAATAAAAAAAAATTAAGTACTTAAACTAAACTCACCTCAGACACTTCTGGGGTAGCTTCAGCTTTATTAACATATGTTAATACATGTGACCAGTTTTGGAGGTAAACACTCACCTATAAATATAAAATAATTCAGTAATGTCAAAATAATTAAAATTTCATTCACAGAAAACAAAAAAAAAGTAAATGAGAAATTTAAAAAATAAGCTAGCAGTTTACTATACTAAATAAATATATTTCATAAGCAGATATTTTGTTATGTCAAAAAAGATATAAAACTCTGAATAATTATCTAAATATATAAAAGTAAGTTAAGGTTCTTTTCAATAAAATTTATTTTCCTGAACAATTTCATTGATTTTATGTTAAACGGACTGGATTTTAATATGTAGTCAAATAACTGTAGAATCGAATTAAAAACGAAAAAACTTGCTTTACATAAACAGAAAATCTTAATTTCCACTTTTAAAGTAGGAAAATCATCGCGCTGAAATGCAGATTTTCAATAAAACCAGTCACTCTTGTTAGCTTAATCAAGAGATTAGATGATAGTTTAGATAACCAAATACTTAATAAATGCAACTAAAACTAAAAAAAAGGTATGTAATGTTACAAAAATGACAATAATGCAAAAATTTTAATTTTCCTTCATCCAAAGTGGAGTAATTGCGATGTCAAATTGACGATTTTTAAAAAACTTTAAATAATTAATTATCTGTTCATAATTAAATATCAAACAAATATAATTAATACTAAAATATGCAATCAATACTAAAAATATTATTGCTAAATCCTAAAGAATTCATATTTTTTTTATCATCTTCAAATTCGGAAAATCGTTGCAGAAAATCCTGTTTCCAATTATTAAATTATTAGCGTAGATTCCACTCTCAATGAAGGAAAACTTTTTTTGCTAATGAATCATGTATATCAATATATACATTTTGTTTGTTTAGTTTTACAAACAGTGCAATGTTTAGTCTTCAAAAGGTACACCTGCGTATTCTAGGATCACGAAATGTGATTGATGCGGTTTAACTCGAATCCATTTTCTCACATGAGGCGTTTTATACCCTAATTTTTAATGGGTTGCATAAGCATACACTCTTCTGACTTTTGATATAAAAATTTACTTAAATTAATCGGGTTATACATGTATATACGTTTTCTGTAGTTTTGAAAAAACTTTTCATAACTCTGTAGTTTGGTTTTGTAATCCATAGAAACTACGACAATACGCAGTATTTGGCTGGTATTTATATGTAATCTATTAAATATGTCATCAGCAATATAGCCACTTTTAAATGTCTTTTTATTTAAGAGTTAAAATTATATTTATCCCAGAATGACACATTGTATTCAAACACTAGAAAATGAAAAACAGTCGAATTACCTTAATGACATTTAAACACATGTTTATTACATGCCTTCCACTTGTGCAATAATCTCTAGCTCTGGAATAACACTTCAAAGCATTGCTTAAATCACCACAATCCAAATAATGGTCGCCTAAATCATCATGACCACGCCTAGGAAAGAAAACATTAAATTTGTAATTCCTTCTAAAAAAATCATTAGTATTTTTAGTATAAACTAGATATTTAAAGTTGCGAAAAGTTGATTTGTATATAAATTACTAAACTAAACATTATAACTTAAAATTATTTATACAAATAACTAAATTTTCAATAAAAATTTCAAATACAAAAAATTCTTCAATTCCCACAAGAAAATGTAATAATCATTATATATTTCAAATGTAATATTTATTAAACTATTCAATTGGTTCATTGTTACATTGTAGGAATCAATATTATTAAAGTTGAACTTTAAATAGTTGGTTGAATTAACATTGCACTAAGGATTTTAAATTAATGTTGAATAGATATTTAAAATGGTATCATAACCAACAGTTAATACTTGGCAATTGATTTATAAACTTATAGGATTAACATTCAACTAGAGCTTAACACTTGTCTTTTGGAAATATTTCAAGATCTATCCTGACGAAACGACCCATGAACACTGCCTCATAATTTTGAATTGTGATAAGATTAAGAAAAACTCATTTGGGTAAGAACTTCATTACTATACTTTCACAGAACAACCAATGCATGGACATATCAGTCACAACAGATTTAAAGTGCATTAGCCCTCTCTACACAGTACGTCTTCGGTTCGACTTACCGAGAATCAAACTTGATATACGACAATCTCGAGTTTGGTTCCTTGCCCAACAAGCTATAACTGCCCTCATACTTTAGGTAGCTGTAGAGATAACTTTTCCCATCACCACCTCAATCTGTTGAGTATGCGACTGTTAATCTAAGAGTTGAGGATTAAGACGTATATGTTGAATAAGGTACCTTAACCTTAGAACATACAACTCCTTCCGGAAGGACGTTATGTACGGTGGGTAGAAGTCGACCCTTACAATCATACATAGGTTTTTCTTTGCTTACGACAGGACAGGAATTTCTGAACCAGAAAGATTAGAAAATTCTGGGTATGTGGGAAAAAAAGTTTTCAATTTCATAGGTAAAATTTTTCATGTACAAAAGTGCTTCTGGAAGTCTTTCTGGTAGGATACCCGCCTGTATGTTCTAACCAACTGTTATTACTTGGAAGAACATATTATTTTGTTTTAGTAACAGAAATTATGCCATTGTTTACATTTTATGAGGCAAATTAAACTTCAGCTAATAAAGAAAATACAACATTTAATATAATCTTACCTAATACTTTCTTTAATAGAATTACTTTTGTAATTTTTCAAATCAGTATCTAACTTCTCTAGTTTAAGTGCCGCCTTCTTGCTCTTAGTTTCAATCCATTGAGTGTCCAAAGGCACTATGCCAGCGTTTAGTCCACCCGTGACATCAGGAAGATTAGAATTCCTAAAACACATGACATGAATATTTTATTCATGAACAACAGAACATGATTTAACACACCTGCATAGCAATTTAATAAGCATCAAACACATTAACAAACAAACAAAAGCAAACAATTTATCTCAAATAACCAAATATCAAAATAATCAAACAATATTAAATTGCATTGTAATTAAAAATATCATGCAAAAAAAGTATATCAAAACCCAGAAAAAGCTTCTTGCCTTGAAAAATTAGTTGAGCAGAATCCTTACAAATACCATTCAATTAGCAAAAACATGCATTTAACTACTTATATTTATGGCTGTAACTACACGATTAGGATCTATTAGTTTTACAGTATTGTACACCATTGGTTGGGATGATGGGATTCAACCTAACAAACTTCTGATCAGGAGTCTATTATCGTACCAACTTTTGTCATTGAAGTTTATACTTAGATAGCAGAACATATTATATCACAATCATTACATAATTTGTACAACTCAAGGGTCCCAAACAATACAAGCTATTATGAGATTAGTAAAAGAGATTTAACTAAAAAGAAAATGAAGGTTCAATTATGATTTAATTACCAAACTAAAGAAGCAAAGGTAAACTTACCCTGCCGCATCCAGCAGTTTTCTGTGAATCATCCTATACATACTGAAATTGTAAGTTGACTGCACATATGAGAGGGCCATTTTCAAAGCCTCAATTCTTAATGAGGGGCAATGGTCTGCAATGTAAAGCAATCTGTAGAGCTTAGCCAAACCTGCATAATTAGCAATGTAGGCTTCTAAGTCCTGAAAAGAAAGACATATAAATTAGGGATGCAGTGCATATTTAACCTTTCAAAGTAAAAACAAGAGACAGTTGTAAAATAAAAGGTAATTTTATTACTTTAAGCTTTTCTCTTTTTAAAAAAATTAGCATTATGAAATATACGGAAGGCTTGCATAATAAATGGGTTATTTAAGGCTGCTTATGTTTAGTTGTAAGAGTGCAATTTCTTAAAGAAACCATATAAACTGTTGCAAGTTATATTGCTAGTAATTGATTGCCTTGCATGTTTTTACTTTATAATTAATTTTTGATAAAGAATCATTTTATAATTTATTTTTAAAAATAATTTTAACAATTAAATAAAATAATAGAAATGATAAAAGACTACACATTTTATATAAAAAAATTAAACGAGTATCTGAAGATAAATTTAAGAACTCTAGAAATGAAATATATATATATATATACAGGGCCTTGATTCGAGACGGAACAGTGTTCCGGTACCTCTCTTTAGAAAAAAAAAATACGATTCCAGACTTGGGTTTGATATATTGCATTCCCACACCCCATGGGCGATTACAGTTCCAGTGCCTCTATTTCAAGAAATCGAGCACTGTATATATATTAGAGAATGGAACAATATATTTATAAAATAGGATTCACTTTTGCATTTATATCGCAGGAAAAAAATAAACTTTAAACAAAATCAACATTACAATTACCAAAGTAGGATTTTCAACGATGTAAACTTCTTCTTCTGATGCATCATTTTCCTCAGGAGGTGCATCAACTTGCATAGGTTCAACAGAAGAACTCTAGAAATGGAAAAATAAAATTAGTTCCACACTATAATGAAGCAACAGTGCAAAATATTGCTGAACATAGATTTGAAATATATATATAGTACTTCTGGACAGAAGTTATTTTAAAACCAAAGTAAAAGATTAGTGCTATAAGTTTTTAACTATAATAATATGACATGACTTTTCAGGAGTCAGAGAAATTTTAAAATGTGGTTCGTTTAATAACTGGCAATAATTTCAGCATGGTATTTCAGCTATTTTAATAACATACTGCCTTCGAACTCAACATTTTTATTATATTAATCTCTTGCATAGTGACTGATTTACAATAGAGCATTTACTTAAGGCACTCATTTTTAAGTAGGCAATGAATTGAACACTGTTTAAAATTTATTGAACGGTATCCCTGATTCTTCATCAAATCTAGTGACCCCTTTGGCAATCCCGAAGAGGGGAAAAGTAGAAATCCTGTGATTGGCAACTAAACCAGTTTCCGAAAGGCCAAGCGTTGTAAGCATAGTGAATATCGAAAAGTATCAGGGTTAAAATACAGAATAGAGGAGCCACACCACCAAGGCGTCAAAAATAAATTATTTGGTACAGATGTAGTATAGGACATTTGGCATGCGAGGTTCTTTTTTGTGAGTTTTATAGGGGCGATAAAATTATAGTATGGCAACTCCAACTAACATTGCTGGTATTTTCCGATTCTTGTGGCGACTTTCAATCTGACAACCCTATGCTACGTTTAACGCAATTTTTTCGTCGCCAAGAAAAAAAACGCGCCAAATGTCCTATATTACATCTGTTCCAATTATTTCAGTTCAAATTGGCAACCACGCCCAATATTTGATTAAATTGTATCACAACATATGCACAAATAGTGTCTCTCATTGGTTCATCTACAACAATTGTTTTTTCACCAAGAATGTGATGGCGCTGCGAATATCACTTTTTCAGAAGAGTTGCCAAGGAGGACCATTCAATGCATTTTAACCCTATGAAATGCTTATTTTATTACAATATTTATTGTATTTATTTTAAAATTTACACTTTAGGTCTGTTGAATTTATGTCGTAAAAGACCTGCACAATGGAAAATTGGTTACGGTTGGGGTCCATCTCGAAAGAAAGATACAGGAAGACAGACAAAACCAGATATTATTTTGTAAACAATGTTCATAGTTTAGAAACAATTACAAATCAGTATACTGACAAATTCTTCAATTTGGCAGAAGTAAACTGTTAATCCTGAGTCTAAAAACAAAGTTTATAGAAGTGCATTGAAGATTATGAATAACTTGCACATGAATTCAGATATGATATGAAGTCAATTAGTAGAGAGTGGAATACAAGATAACTGCTAAACGAAAAAAAGAATGTTTTTTGTATTCTACATCTTATTGCACTCAAATTTATTAAAGGCATTTCCAATCATATAAAAAGGATTCCTTTTTAATTATATACCTGAAATATGCCAAGGGAAGCTGGAACAGGAAGCGGCATTATTATAATTTAATTTTATATTAAAAAACGCCAAAAGCCGACGAACAAACACAACAACACAACACTATAACAAAATTTCGCAGCTGTTACTTGTTGCCAATCTCATAAACACTACAAATATTTTAGTTTGGTTTGGTTTGATTAACTAACGTCGCACAGTGAGTTATTGGCGACGGTTTGCAGGATATCTCGAAGAAAAGACCCGGGAATGAGGCCTCGTATTTTTGATTATTCAGATGACGTGTTCAATACCTGAGCTGGTACCCGACGCAACCTCAATGTACGTCAAGACATTGAACCCCAATCAGATTTATCGTGCACCAGTTCCGTATACACGCAAGTATAATTTGTTGGATGTTCTAGAACGACATTTTTGCGAAGCTGGCAACCCTGCGATCACAAGATCACTACTTTTTTACTTTTTTTTTGTCAAGTCCACCGCATGGGTTCCAACTAGCAATCCTCTAATTACTTACTATATGAACGCCTTTATCCACTGGGCAACTGAAAGCCCATACATTTAACTTTAAAGAGTTATTAATATGACTTGGTTTGGAGATTAAAAATTTCGTAAGGTTTGGTTTTGTTAATTAACGTCGCACTAGAGCTGCACAGTGGGCTATTGGCGACGGTTCGGGGTCAATCTCGAAGGAAAGACCCGGGAACACATACACATTCACACACACCCTTACGGAAATTTTTATATCTGGCCAGATCTGAAGAGTCAGATCTGAAATTGGCCAAATTTCAGATCTGGCCATATCTTGGTTTGTCCAGAACTGGCCAGATACAAACCCAGATCTAGATCTGGGTATATCAGAAATTGGCCCGTTTTCAGATCTGGCTTTATCTGGAACCAGATCTGGTTTTATATGGATTCAGATCTGGCCATATCTGGTTTTATATGGATTCTGATCTGGCTAGTACAGCTAAATTGAAAAAATCCTTTTACGCTACGTTTGTGTCGTCAAATCCTCCATTTTAGCGTGCTGGGGAAGTCATACTACATAAGGTTGCCATGGCAACGATGCAGCCGATTTCGAACTTCGCTTTTTAGCTGCAATTTTGATTGAATGGAGTTTTTGTTTTTTCTTCTCCTGAATTTGTGCATTACGGAAACACGCTTGCTATTTATCGGAGATTTTTTTTTACTTATAGTTGAAATTTAATCTCCATTTCCAATTCTAATCTTCATTTAAGAAAATTAGTAAAATATATAATTTTAGTTTTAAAATATAATAAAAATAGGTGCAGCCCGGCTGTACTTGCTGTAGTGGGCGAGCCGCCACTGCCCGGGGCCGAAGGCCCCATTACCTCCAATCGTATTGCATTAGTATGCATCTAAACACATGAGGTTAGCTTGATTTACATGAGATATTGAAATCTTTATGAATGAGACAACACAAAACACAAATGTACAAGAAAAAATCCACTGACAGTGGCTTACATGAAATATAACGCCAATTCCCAATTATCTTACTTTATATAATTATAAGTTGGCGATTAAACCTATTTATGCTTGGCACGTTTATGCTGTTTGTTTACACATGTTTCCCTTTTCAATGAGCCCAATTGCGTTGAAGCAGTTCTACAGTTGAGTTTTTCCAGTTATCAGGGGGGATGGGGAAGCATGCCCCCACCCCTCCCCTCTGTAAACTTGAAACCTTAATAGTTGGGAATTTCGAGTTTTAAAAATCCCTGAGTTGGGAAAATTTATGCCTCAGGCAAATTAATATTATTAGCAAATGAAAGCGCCGGTAGACTAGAAATTGCACAACTTGTATTAAGATGAAACTTAAATTAGACCTCAAAACGGACCACTGCATTGGAACGTGCGTGCGACAAATCAATACTTTCGAAAGAACTGTTTAATATTACCTATAAAAAAGCTAAAAATGTCTTATAAGTTGGAACTGGGAATTTTTTTAGCTTTGTTGCGTTGTTGGTCTGGTTAATTAACGTCGCACTAGAGCTGCACGGCGTTGGTTCGAGCCAAAGCGCCCTTGATTTGTTATTGGTACGTATTTACTTACTACATCAAGGACGCTTTGGTTCGAGGCCTTTCTCGAAGAAAAGACCCGGGAACGATGCCTCATATTTTTAACAGTGGTCAGAAAACGAGGACAACACTTCAGCTTGTACCCGATGTCCTTAAGTTGGGAATTTTTAATCGTTCAAGTTCGGAATTTCGGATCATTAAATTGGGAAATTTCTTGTCTCAACATACGAAAAATAAATTTGTGTGACGGCACTTCCAGTAATAATTTATATAACTAAAAAGTATCATTGTTAGGACACATTGTCATTGTCTACAGTGTATGAAGCGGTATTGGTTTGCGAAGCAAACTAAAGAGGATTGCGTAGTAATCCTCTGGGGGTTGGCGGAGCCCCCTAGTGTAGTAAATAATTCTATATTGAGGTATTATTTAAAGATTAAAACTTAAAATTATAGTACAGGAGCTAAAGCTCCTTGCTAACCCAACTGAACTTCTTCGGCGTCGCGGAACTTTCTCCATGTTCTGTTGGAAAAGCGGTCTCCTTCTTCTCGGCATGAAATATATAGGTGTATAGTGTGGCCATGCATATAGAATACATTGAAAATATGTATTACTTTTATGGCAACAAATTCTTGAATGCAGTCGGGTATTTTGGTGAATGGCGGTATGATTCGATCTTTTCTTTTCTAAAGTATATAATTTCTATTGCACTACTAATATATCTGAAGTATTTACTCTGAGGTAAAACTTATATTTGTTTTTTAATTATTTATGAGTTCCGTAATTTTTTTTTTATTCTTTAGGGAATTTTCCTGTTTTATGACAGCAAAACTTTTATTTATTCTTTTGCTCACATTCTTACTTTAAGTAATTTTATGTCATATATTTTAATGTAAATATAGATTAGAGATAATAACAAACTTTGATTATAATTTAACTCATTAAAGTCGATATTATAGTTTTTAAAAATGATATAGACAGTTGCAGTATATAGAGAAAATCTTCCTAACATTCCTCATTAAGTTAAAATTATTCATTTCTATACTTTGAAATCATTGCAAAACCGCTGTTTCCTATTGGATAAACATTGTAAGACAATTGTTTTAAAACAGAACAAAATAGCTTGCATAAATTAATAACAATTACATCTCCACTAAGGGTTTAACCAACTTAAGAATACAGTGATAGTCTGCCAAGGACAAATTTGGCAATCCTGTGTATTACTTGTACTGACCGTTTTACATGCATACACAAAATTGAATGGCCATTTAAGTAAACCATTTCCAAGTGAGGTTAGTTTTCCCATTTTGTGTATTGGTGACGTAATAATAAGTGTATTTCTTTAATCTACAGCAAATAGCTTCACCCACTTGTTTAAATGACATCCAAATTTTGGTTTCGGCAATGGTAACCCTTAGGTTTTCACACCAAAGTTGACCATGAAAATTGATTTAGTGATTTCCTTATTCTGGTTCAAATGCATTGAACGGTCATCCTAATTTTTCACCGAATTTGATTACCCTTTCGGCAGCTCTACAGGAGGTAAAAGTCATCAAGGGTAACTTGCTCAATGCATTTTAACCCGGTTAAAAGTGAATATCCCCAGTTTTGCATCAAGGCTACTCGACTGCAAAAATGCTTTGTCATTCTATGTAAATTTTTTTTAAAAAAAAAGGAATAAAATCATATGAAATCGAATTATTTTTTCAAAATAAACTTGAATTTTCAGAACAGATGTAGTATAGGACATTTGCCATGGTTTTTTTTTGCGTCGAAAAATTGCCGTTAAACATAGTTCTGGGAACACACAAAAACGATTATGCAGTGTGATGACATCATAGGGTTGCCAGATTGAAAGTCGCCGCAAGAATTGGAAAATACCAACAATGTCGGGTAGGGTTGCCATACTATAAATTTATCGCCCCTATAAAACACGCAAAAAAAAAACTCGCATGCCAAATGTCCTATACTGCATCTGTACGAATTTTCTATTCATGAGTGTGCAATTTTATTTAATTATTAAATTAGATCATGGGACGCTTGCCAAATAGTGGAATACGCCCTAAAAAGAACCGATCTTGCATTGATGACATGCGTAAAAGACATCGGGATGCTGATTGTAAATACCGATCTAAAGTGCAATATTTGTATTTCAAAATAAAGTCATTGCTAAGGAAGAAATCAGCCAAGGTGTGTATAGTGCCTTAGATGATAATATAGCTATAAATGTATGTTCAATTATTTTAAAATGAACATTTATTTGAATTTTTTATATTATGTTTTAGTAAAGTTCCAAGTTTTTCTTGTTTACAGACTCATTCATCCCTATTTATCTTTTTAAATTGCACAGGTTTTTTACCACTTCTTTGAACTTAATTTTATTTTGTGTATACCTTTTAAATTTTTAATGTTGGTTTGAAATATCAAGTGTGTGGCGCAGCTTGGCCATGTTTGGCTATTGTGCCAATAAACCCCATACAACCAACCAACCTTGTTTACAGATGCATGCTGACTATTTTTTTTTAGCTTTACTAATTCCTGGTTGTGTCCCTATATTAAATTTTTGGTAAACAGGAGATCTTATAGTTTTTCTACATTTTGCACTTCAAGAACATCTTTGACTTTTGTGTTCTTTCAAAGAAACAATTATTCCTCTTTCTGTTGTTTGTTTTTTTCAAAAAATTTTTATACTCCAGAGGATAAAAATAGTAACCTGTTTTGGATATAGCAAGAGAACAATTTGAAAAAATGATTAAAAGCACAAGATCATGGCATTTTCATTTATCTTCTGGAACAGAGAGACCAAAATGCAAATTGTTATGTTGTTGCCTGAGAGGTGTGCATATAGGTTAAATAGTACTTATAGATACTGCTTACTTGTTTAGAAATTTATTAGTTTTTACCTTTTTTTTAAGATTTTGGATTTTTATGATTTCAAATTAATCAATTTTAATGATTGTGAACTATTAATTTTTTTTTAAGCTTATGTAAAAAAATTGCATTAAAGTTTAGTAAGCTTAATAATTATTTTTATATTTAGGATGGTTTACTAGACAATGCATTAGGGTTTATACAAGATTTAGAAAATGAGATTTATGAAACATCTGGTAAGTAACACACATTATGTTTTCTTCTTCTAAAAATCCTGTTTTTAGAAACATTCAGTATTGCATTTTTCAAAATTAATAAATAATACTGTGTATATACTATATTTTTTATAGTTCAAAACATGCTTTTTACTGCACATAAAAGTCTAATATTTTAAACATAATGCCTTATCAATTACTATTTGCATATTTTTTTGTGAGTTAAAATTTATAAAACATTGCTAATTCAATTAAAAAAACATTAATGTAATAAGATATTGACAAACTATTTTTTCTTCGTTATGTCATAAAAAAAAGAAATTTAGAAATTATGTTCTATAATCCTAACGAGTTGGGTAGAATTCTGAATGGACTAGATACCATGATCTCTTTATATTTTGATTGAGAGAAAAGATTATAAAAATATTAAACATTCTTAAATATCAAATTGAGCCCTTTAAAAAAATTATAAAACAAATTAAACAATCCTGATTTTTCTTTTTCATAGCCTTTTTATATTGCCCTCGTCTATTTTTTTTAATTAACTGCCATTCATTTTATTATTAAATATTTAAACATAGCTATTGTTGTATTTGAAAGGGTGTATTGTTAATAATTATACAATTTTATTTTTTATGAATGTAGGCTCAAATCTCATGGAAAGTTGCAAAAAGGAATTTTTAAATTTTCTTGTGCTAGAAGAATCAATATGGTGAGCTATATGTTTTCAAATTGTTCATTTATTGAATTATTTATTTAAAAAAAGATTTGTGGCTTATTCGAGTAAGATTTATCTCCTAGAATGCAATCTAAGCCAGATATTATATCAAGTTTTATAATTTATAATTAAGTCTAAAAACCAAAGATTGGTAAATTATAGGGCAAAAACTTTAATTGCTCTGCATTCCTTTTATATATTTCTAGAGACTCAAAAAAAATATTCTAAAGACAGAAAATTATTGGAACATTTTAATAAAATATATATCCTATCCTTTCACTGAACTAACTATATACCTATCACATGCAAAATCTACATTCTTCTGAAAGGTTTCAAAAATTTATTTTCTTCTAAGATGAAAAGCTAATAATAATAACATAGTACCTTGTTTTATAGTCATTACAAACTAATGTGATAATTTTGAAATCTAAATATTAAGAATACATAGGTAGCTTTTACCTTTTAGGAAAAAAGAGAAAGATGTGACAAAATGGTGGACAGAAGTTGAATATCTTCTTAGTAAGGTAAATGTTTAAATCTATTGCACCCAACACCATGTTCGGAAGGTATCTGCTGCAATGAATCTACCTAAATATATATAGATAATACAGTGTTCACTCTAGAAATAAAAAGGGACAGGGCGCAGTTGGCAGTAAAAGGGCACCCCGTTTTTGAAAAGGCACTTCTTGTTTTTAAAAGGGCACTTTAAAAATAATTTATGGGGTGGGCGTGGCCACACATCGGACCCGTGACCAAGCAAAAAACAGTTCCGATTTATTTATTGACAATGCACAGGAAATACCCGAACAAAATTGAGGATTCTTTATGAAGATATTACCTTAAAATCTAAAATTTGACATTTTAAACTGAATGTTTTCCCTAAAAACCAAATCTGTAAGTAGACCTAATCAGACCCCTTACAAAATTGATAAAAATACTACTTAAATTTAAAATTTGGTAATAAAATGCCTAGACTTGCAACTTCGCCCCAAACCATCTTCTCTTTAAAAAAACACAGAAACAAAAATTAGCATTTCATATGCGGGCACAGGTAACCAATAGGAATCGCGCCCCGTGCTCTAAATTACTGCGGAATCATCGTGATTTCATAACACGCGTAGTTATAAAGGAGTTTGTTTTTCTACTGTCACAATTAACTTAATTGCAATTTACACAAAACAAAATTTTAATCGATGCCTTTTTTTAAAGACAGCTAGGGAAGCACTGACGCTTGTGCCGTGACTGAATAAGGGCAGAATTTTTTCAAAAGAGGGCGGCATTTTTGAAAAAGCGGCATGAGGGCGCAATCGAGAGTAAACAAAGGCGGGCAGGGCGGGCCGCCCTTCAAAAAACGCCTAGAGTGAACACTGGATAATAATTTATAATAGTCATAATAGCAGTTTTCCTTTCTTTTTGTCTAATCAAAGTTAATCATCAAGAGCTCACTATCTATTATTACATGTGAGGATTGTATATATTACTAGGGGGCTCCGCCCCCTACTTGTATGCAAAAATTTATCAACAACGACTTTAATATTAAATAACTTATAAAAAAAATAACAGTATTGAAACAAAAATATATTATTATTATTTATCAAACATTTCTTAACAAATTCACTTAATTTCGTAATTTTAGGATTTTTACATTTTGAGATTCGATCTAAATAACATTGAAAGAACTGAAAATTCCCTTACTTTTTTTTTAAATAGAAAGATACAGTAGAACTCCAGTTATCCGAATCAATTGGGATTAGATCCCATCCGTATAATTTGTGAAATTTTTTCTATTTCTTAGTAAAATAAGGTATCTTGCTGTAATATATAACGTAATTTAATGACTATTAAAAACAATATCATTCACCTATAAGAAACGATTAAAATATGGAATTTGCTGATTGCCTCTTTTCTCGCAAAGCGATCTGGATAATTGGTGATCCGCTTTGTTTGATTTAGGTGATTTGAGTTCTACTGTACAGTGAGAAGAGGGTGGCAACGTCACCTGGAAATCAAGGAATTATCATGGAAATTTTTAATTCTGTGGAAACATCAGTGAGTTTTTCAGAATTTCACAAAAAATCAGGGAAGTTTTCAAATTTGGGTTATTAAAACGGCAATTATCGTTTGTTATGCCCTTCATTCTGGGTAATTTAGTTGTCAATATTTCCTTTTAGTTCTGGATTTTTTTTTTTTTTTAAAGCATGGTTATGCAGATTTTCATATTTTCAGTTTTATTTTTGTAAAAACATGAACCAATTCTGGAGGGAGAAGCAAAATGCATTGGACCTTGAATTGTAAGCAACATGTGAGGGGCTAATGAATACTCGATTTATTGAAGATTGGAATATGAAATATGAAGCATATAAAACATTTTAAATAATCTTCAAAAGAAATACTTGGAAAAACTTGCTTTTTTTGCATTATCTGCTTCCAGAGAACATGTTTAATTACTATTATGCCTGTCGCAATTGCATAATTTGTGCTGTATCCATAATAAATCATTATTTAACTGTATTGCTCATAATTTTTTTTAATAAAATGCAAAAAATTTATGGTATTATTGTAGTGTGGATAGTTTGTTTCTATACAGAGCATGTATTTTGCAACATTTTTTAATGTAATTGTAAAATCAGGGAAATATTAGGGAACTTTTTTTTCAGAATGTTGTTGCCACCCAGGAGAAGGACAAAAAATAGTTTTTTCATGTAGAGCTAAAATAATAAAATTTGTGAAATTGATATGATAAGAGCTGTCACAACTGGGGATATAACAAGACCACTTTTTTAAAAAAAAGTAAAATACCTTGCAAAATATCGGCCAATATGCCAAGTTCAGTTATTGTATGACATTTTTTTATTCATCTCTTAATGAAATAATACAAATAACTAATAGTAAGAACTAAATATAACTTTGTTTTATTATTTTTTTTAAATATGTGAAATGTTAAGTTGAAAAATATTGGCTAAAGGTTTGAATGCAACTGTCATGAAACTATTCAATTTTTTGTTTTGTTTAGGATTATCCAATGGATTTAAGAATCCATAAAAATATGGATAGCATAGTTGAAGAAGACTTTCAACATTGCAAGTTAGTTTTTCTACTCGTATAATTTATTTATATATTTAAAATTGTACAATAATTTATAATTTTATATAATGGCAAAATTCAAGAATGTTTGTATATATAGTCTTCTCTTTTTTGTCTGTCTTTACAGCAGAGTTAATAACTGTTACAAAAACAAATATTTATTGACATATATATATATTTTTTTAATGTAAATATTTTGGTAACATTTAGATGAAATTATATGGGATGCAGAATATTTTTTTAAAAATTGCTACATTTTTATCTATGAAAATATTTATAATTTTTCTTAAATAGGAAATAATCATAAATATTTTACTACTATCTATGTTTTCCATTATTGTTATCCTGATTACTATCACCACTAATTGTTATCGATAAAATTTTGATTTTGGGGATAAACTTACAAAGTTATACTTATTTGACTTTAAATTTAATCAGGAAGTTTTCTACATAAGTTTAAATTAATATTATATAACTTGCTGTAAGTTCAATCTGAACCAAACTTTACACTTCAGAAAAGATTTTGTCCGTCTGCCACAAATACTTTTTTATAACTATGCATAAATATTCCATATTTAGGCGAAAATATTTTATGTGTGCCTTTGCAACATTGAAATCAATTCTAAATATGAACGGCAGAAAAATCTTGATGGATTTTTCCACATTTGTTAATAGGGAGCTATAGAAGCATGTAATACTCATGAAAAGAGATTAGATCATGTTTTTATTTTCATATGTTTTTCTAAAAAAAATCGTTTTGACCTAATTTGAGCATTGAAATTAATGTCCCAAAAAGTTAATGGAAAAGTTTAAAATTGCAGCTAGGTTGAATTTCATAAAGATCTAAATTTATATTGTAGAAATGTTTTGCAATTTTTTATTTATTTTTTATTGTTCTTCCAATACATTTTCTTAGAAAAAATATCCGAACTTTTTTATATACTTTTAAGTTTCTCCTTTATGCAAATTCTAAATTTGTCATTTTTAATTTTAGGTCTTCAAAAGAACCATATCAAACAAAAGGTTTAATTTCTTTAAAAAACCTTAACAAAAATGGTCCAAGTTGTTCATGTTGTGTAAATGAACATATGTGTATGTTGCCATCTTCTAATGAAGAGTTCCTAAATTTATCTCGTATAAATAAAAATGGTTTTTCAAATTCTTCGTGGAATATCCCTGAAGTCTCCAATGTTAGGCCCTTTTCTTCCAATAAGGACAAAAGTGAGTGTCAATTTTTCTTAATTTAATCCTGCAACTTTGATTCAACAGGTAGAATGTTTAATAGTTTGTTATATTTTCAAAAATTTAGTATTGTTGTTGTTACTAGTCCTTCGCTGGCTAGCGGCAGCTAGACAGCTTCCATGAGTCCCCACACCCTCAAAAAATCCAGGGCCTGCAAAGGATCCGTCTCGAAAAAGTCCCTGGTGAGCTGAAGGCAAGACAGAATGTGTTCTGGGGTCGCACTCTCCACTCCACACTTGGAGCATACCGGAAACTGCTTAACGCCGTTTTCATAAAAACAACCTCGCAAGTGGCCACTAGCAAATCTAGACAATGCCGACTGATCGGCTCTATCACAAGAGAGGCCAATAGAGGGCTGTTCCGCCTATACCATCCATGGAGTGGAGGGACCCTCCACGCCTTTAAGTCCTTGATTTTCCTGATGGAGAAAAGTTCATCAAATGTGAGGGAGGAGTCAGCGAAATGGTTCCGCCGAGCCTCTCTTCGCCAAGTCGTCGGCAATCTCATTTCCAAAGATGATCGACATGGGATGGAATCCATTGGAGGTGCACCTCGTGGGCCGGACTGAGGAGTCCCAACATGTTCAAAATGGAGATGCCCCTTCTTTCCCTTCTTCTTTAGTATTGTAACAGGCTTAAGTAAACTTGCTATTAGTTATCTTAACTTAGTGTCACTTTTTTACTCAAAAATTAAACTTTAATTTCACTGACAAAGCACAGTGTGAGTACTATATAAACCAATTTCAGGTACTATAAGACAAAAGTTGATGCAGAGATCACTTTTATATGGGTACACTCATGAAATTTACATCAGACCATGACACATGGTGTACAAAATTAGTTTTTTCAGTTACTATTCAAATTTATAGAATCTGCAGCAGAAACAAATGCACTTTGTGAATTTATAAGTTGTAAAATGCAATTTTTAGTTCAATTTGTCCAGTGATGTTTCTTTTTTATCATGACTCAAAAATGTTCTTACAGAATGTCTTTGTTTGTAAACGATAATGAATTATTATTTGGAAAAATTCTTTCATTTTAAAATATGTCATACGGTATTTATTAAATGTTACTATTAATTTAGAAAATATATAAATTGATTTTTACTGAATTTTTTAGCTAACCCTTCACCTACTTTTGAATATATTAAATATACTGTTTTAGATTTTTAAAATTTTAAGTTGAGGATATTTATATAAACAAAACTATATAACAAATTTCAGTTTATACTAATAAAAGTACTGAGGGGGAAAGAATCAGTGTTGGGTAACTTTCATATCTCCGAAACTAATAATTTGATTGGGATGAGATTTGGTAAAATTATAGTTTCCACTGGGAAGGTAAATTTAACATCATGTTTGCATCATATTTTAATTAGTATACCTATTTTAATTCTAAAAATGTATTTTAATATATTTTTCTAATTTACTTAAAAATTTGATTTTTCTTGTGTAAATCTCAACACTTTTTGGAATAATTTTAGTGAAATTTGACAAGCTTGAAACAGTAGTTCGAAGAAAAAAATGTCTATTTTATTTTGTGTAAATATGCTAAAAAGGAACCAAGTTATTACAACTTTACTTGCTTCTTTTTTTGGTGCCATTTTTCTTTACATGTGTCCAAATAAGCCCCATACAAAGAACGAGTATCTTTGTTAGTATCTAATGCAATAAAAGTGCAGTTTGCTTTTATTTAACTCACACTGTCTGGTGTGATGTGCCCTCAAATCTTGTAATTCAATTTAAACCCACTTCCAATTGTCATAAAAATTTGAAACTTGGCATACATACGTAATCCCGGTGATAATACAATAATTAGCCATAAAATTGTTAATTACTAATTAATTCTAATTAATAATGAATTTTCTTTAAAATCAACAAATCTGGCGAAAGCCAGACTCGAACCCATCATCTACAAAAATGACGTCTAATGAATGCGCGAAAAATTATGCGCAATGGTCTGGTTTTGCTTCAACAGAAAAGCTTTCCGTCGCCATTTTGAATATTTTTAAACCAAATGACAGATTTCCTTTGCACTATATTAAAAATATTTTCAAAATGAAAAAATATAAGTCAGCTAAAATAAAACAAGAGTGTTTTATATATATCTTAAAATGTCTATCTTTCAGATTGAAATATATAATATAAAAACCTGCACAACGCTCTAACAAACTTTCACTTCGCGAAACAAATGAAATGATTCGCAACTTATGTAAAATTGTAGAAACTTTAGCGGCAAATACAGCCATGTTAATAGCTGGCATCAACAAAATCACTGAACGTTTAGTCACTACGATTAACTAAGCTCCCGTAGTTCATATTTCCAAGTGTAAATCCTTTTAATTCCTTTTAAATTTTTAATTCCATGACCTTAAAATTAAAACTCACTTAAATCCCACTTTAGCAACTGAAATCGCGTAAGCGCGACGTAAGCTGCTAAAAATTTTCGTACTTTCAAGTTAAGCAAGCTTGCGAGAGGTCAGTACTTGGGTGGGTGACCACTCAGGAATTGGTCTTTTGCGAGTTATTTTATGCATAAACTCATTTTGTAAATAATTGTCTCTGGTAGAATCACTACTCGTCCATGTATTTGTCAAGTTTAGTCCATGTAATGTCTCAAATTTCACCTATTGGGGTTTTATCACCCATAATCATTGCAATAACTGGTAAGTTTTGCCCTTTTACCACTTATCATGTCATGGAAAATTAACGATTTTCAGTATCAACTTCTAACTTCTTGCTTAATGTAAACAAAACTTTTTGAAATTTTTCAAAACTAATTTCATCTTAATATTCCAGTAATTTCCACTTTAAATATAAGAAACACTGTTAAAAGTTACAGAAACTTTTTTAAATTAGTTCCCAGAGCATCTCATAGATGGTACCACGAATCGGCCATAGGACCACATGTTAAAAATTTTAAATCTACATAACTTAATGGTAAATTCACTCAGTGATATAACTCATGAATTATTAAAGCTAAATTTATTCTCTTTTATGAATAATAGGACTTGTAATGTTAATTAATTGATTTTATTAATTTAAAAGAATTGGAAAAATCACCCATCCGCTTCGGCACGATGAACTACTAAAATTAAAACGCCTGTATTTTCTTTGAAAATACTTGCATCTAATTAATGTTTTAAAATTTAAATACTCATTAATAAAGTCTTTAATTATCAAGTTAAAATTTTATGTGACTATAGTTCTTGATTAAATGCCAGCCATTTCAAAATCAGTAACTTTTCACCACATGCAGCGATCTCATTGGTCGACAGCCTTGGGCTTCCCCGGACATGATTGGAGGGCGTTTTTGGTAACTCGAATGACAAGTGTTGCTGCTCATTCCTCCAAACATTAGCTATGAAACCGTCCAAACCATAGAAATCACTGATGCAATTCGCAATCTCAAAATAAAAATGCCACAGGAAAAGAGTGAATCACCAATAAGATTATGAAAAACCTTCCACCCAACTGCATTGCATATTTCATACTCCTAATTTAAAAAAGTAGTGATCTTGCGATCGGAGGGTTGCCAGCTTCGCTACAAAAATACTAGAAAGTCGTCCAGGATATCCAACAAATTATACTGACATGTATGCGGGACTGGTGCACGATCAATCTGATCGGGGTCCAAAGTCCCAACGTTTATTGAAGACGTTGGGTGCCAGTTCATGTGTTTCCTCGTCATCTGACCATAGTTCTAAAATAACGAGGTGCGTGTATGAATGTGTATGTGTTCCCGGGTCTTTCCTTCGCGATTGACCCCGAACCTGGACAACTTTCTATTATTTTTGTAGCGAAGCTGGTAAAAATGCTTATTAAATTAATGATTTGTTGCCTCGGTCTATTCTTGGCCTATATTACGTATTGGTGGTGACCAAAAGGCATTAACTGTCGGATTTGGCATCCAATGGACATAAAAAAAAACCGAAGTTTTCCCGGGTCTTTCCTTAGAGATAAACCTCGCACCGTCGCCAATAGCCCACTATGCAGCTGTAGTGCGACGTTAATTAACCAAAACCATAGCAACGATAATTCAACCAACCATCCTTGGGCTATTAACGAAATTCTTTTTAAATAATGTTTAGTTATAAATTTAAGAAGCATTAACATAAAACAATTGTATAACAATTACTTATATAACTAAAAAGCAGAAAATAATATATATATATATATATATATACAGTGGCTCCCATAAGTGTTCGTACACTTACGAATTTCAGATAAATACTGCTCTATTTATTATAAAAAATAATATTTCATAATGGGAATATTTTAATAAGGTATATAAATTGTTCTTAACAAAACTACATAAAATATTTTAAAAACATAGTAAAACTTTTTTTTTGGAAAATCAATATTTAAAAAGTAACTAAAAAATTATCTCACAAAAGTCTTCGTACACTTTAAAAAAATGTCTACACATTAATAAATATTGCAATATATCGGTAAATTAGTGCTTAATAGGATGTCCTGTAACATCCACAACAGCTTTTAAACGTCTGGGCATAAATTTCATTTTTTTTTGTTGTAATTTTTGTATCATTTTCTTCTATACTTCGATTATTACGTTTATTAAGTTAGCTTTTCGTTTTAATGTCGTATCTTCGTACTCTAACCTGTAGTTCTTTACAAATGTATTTTATTAGGTTTAAATTCAGCGGCTGATGTGTTTTTGCAGAACTTGTAGACAATTATAGAGACAACAGAGGCAAATATTAAGAGCAGTGTGCTGAAGATCGTTATCTTGATAAGAAACAAAGTTGATTCCGATACCCAAATTTTGACCTTATAATTTGAAATTGTGTGTTAAAATATTTAAATAAACATACTGATTCATTAAGTTATCATCAAATACCAAATTACCTAGTCCTGATGCTAATTTGCACCCTTGTACAAGTACAAGGACACGTCCAAAGCATGCTTTACTGTTCCGATTAAGTTCTTCGTATTTGCGAAGGTAAGCCTAAACTTTCTATTTTTCGCACTAACAAGAAATTTTCGTCGGCAGAATGCTCATGTAATTCAGCTCATCTGAGCACTTGTCGAATAGTTTCGATTGAAATTGAAGTAGAACATGTTCCATTAAATTCTGTAGATATTTTTATAACACTCAAACGTGGATTTTTCATAAATTTTCAAACTGTAAATCTCTGATCACGTTCAGTTAACTTTGCCGGATGACATTTTCTTACCTTGTTTATGATTCGATTTTCTTCTTTAAAGCATTTTATCACATACTACACGTATACTTGGATAAATGTATTAATTTAGGGATACTCCAATATGATTTACCACCATTTTGATGAAAAATTATCAATATTCGAATGCTATTCTTTGTTTCCTTATGACTTCGATCCATTCCCTAGTAGCACACAAACATCGTACGACTACCACACGATATCGCTCCGACACAGTCAAGTCGGTAGTATATCGTTCATCGTATAAACGACATTAGAAGATATCGTAACGACATCATCAGTACGACATTACGAATGTAAATATCTGTAACGTTCTGTATTTGCTTTCTTATTACTATTAAACTTGCATTTCTTCATGAATTTTAAGTAAAATGACAGAAATAACAAATTTTATTAAATTTTTAATTTCACTATTTTTGAATGCCATTTTAACGATATTATCCGATGTCGCCACTGTATCGTATCAGCGATATTAATATTGAAGGGGATCTGGCAACGTGTGGGACTGTTGTTTTCTTCTCTTCAATGGCGGATGGATGTGTAAGAATTCAATCACAAAAAAACTAAGCAAGGTAAGTTTATTTTTAATATTAAATCTCAAGTTAATTTTGAAGGATAGTGTGGCTACATTGTCTATTGTGTTGACTGCGCATTCAATTATATTTATACCAACTATTTTGATTTTTTTTACACATAGGTTAATGATTTAATTTAAAAAACATGAGTTAAGTTATTTGTTTTAAATTGTTAAAAGTTATAGCTGTTAGAAAGAAGGGGGAAGTTTTTAAGTAGAAATTTGGTTTTTTAAAACAAATTTACTTTTTGAAATTTGCATGAAATAATTCTATTTTTAAACTAATAATAATAATTATCGTATGATACACTGAAACATGTTCAGAATACTCAGCTATTTATAAGTTTGCAGACAAGATTGCTATTGTGTATTAAAGTTGAAGTATGATCAACAGTTTTACTTTTTGGGGTTCAAAATTAACTGTATAAACAGCTACAAGAACATGTAACAAATTTTGCAATTGAGTCCAGGATTTTTCAGCAGTGGCTTGGTCGGAAGAGTGTTACCTCATACTAGGAGGGTTGTGAGTTCGATCCTTGTGTAGTTTACAGCAGAGAGCTTGTAATTGCAAGGTACAAGTTTGATCCTCATTGTCCCCAAAACGTCTTTGTGCTGATTGCCTTGTGCGTGTTAAATGTGATATGACCGAAATGTCCTCGCATTGGTCTGGGTGTGAAAGTTTAAAATAAATTGTCCTTATCATCTGACCAAATTTACGAGACAGGTCTTTCTTTCCTTTGGGATATATATTAAACATCTCCAATTGTGTAGAGCTATTGGTTAATTCCTATTGTACGGTGCACCCACCAAATATGATTTGGAGACAATTTTCGGGCGATAAATTTGATATTTTATCAACCGCATGTTGTTTGCCAAAGCCTTGGCGCCAATTTTCAGAATCGCACCAAGGAGGCACCGTACACTAGGAATTTACCGAACTCTGCAAATTTACCGAAACTGCAAAGAATTTTATTGCCTAATTTTTTTATCCATCACTAATTCAATTGCATTTAAAAGCGACAAAGAATATTTAACAGCAATTTTAATCAGAATATCTAGAATTATTCATGTCATTAAAATGAAAAAGTTGTGTACATATTAACTTTTGATAAAGTATTGAACTATTGATAAAAAAATACATAGTAATTCATTTTCATATATTTACCTTTCTACATGTAGTAAAGAGCTGTTGAGGTTTTTCAAAATACAACTACACATTACAAAATACAACATGCATAATGATTAGCATTTAGCAGTGGCAAATCCGAAAAAAAAAATAGTAGGGTACACAACTTGAAAATTTTATGACTTCTTGAATTCGTGTCACCTTATTTTGGGACTCAGTCTCTCAGTGCCGTTTTCTCTTACCTCATCAATGAGGATGCATGACCATGTTTGTCATAGAAAATCTGCACATTTTTTCATATATCGTAAATTAATTTTTACATGTTATTTTGAAGTTTGCGCAGTGCTTGACCAGCAGAGAATATTTTAATTGAGAATTCTGATTGTAAGTTATTAAAAATTACCAGAACCATGCGCCTGGTGGTAATTTTTTTTTTAATAGCTATTTATCTTTTATAGAAAGACACCGATGTTTTTCTTTTTTACTCTACCTATATGAAATAATATTTTTTAAAAAATTAATACATAATTTCTTTTTATACATAGTGGCTGCTAGTAACGAGGTCACGGTGAAAGGAACATGCCTGTGCCAAAAGAATGTTCTCCTAGAAGCCTGACTTTTTTGCTTTTCAAGACTTTCCTATTTGAGTGCTGATCATCTTATAGAAACTCCATACCGGTATGAATTAATCATATTAATAACTTAAGATGTTTTGTACCCAAAGCTTTTTGGTATGTACCAAAATCTTGAATGAAAGGTTAATTTTTTTAATGTAAACTTTTTATGATCTTATTGATATTTTGTCCTAAACATTGCATGAGTGTCTGATACCAAATTTAGGTTTCAAAATACTTCTTATTTGCATTATTAACAATTGTAGATATTTAAAAGTATATAAACAAATACCTACATAATGAATACAATAATATAATGTTTATAAGATTGAACATAGTTTATGTATAATGTAGTGTTAAATTAAAGTTTGTGGTACATTTATGCATAAAGCAGGGTATACTAATGGTGCCTTTTTCATTGTCTAAAGTATATTTTTCGCTTGTCTATTCTTATTTATTTAAAGTCTCCAGCCCTTTCTTTTTTCCGTACTCTACGGTTAATGTGATAAGCTCAATATGAGTTTGTTAAAAAAACAAATTTATAATAACAGTTTAAATTCTTGAATAAATAGAAGTATATAATATATATATTTAGGTGCATACACCAGTTACAGATCATTTGTAAAAAAATAAAGTCCATTAAATCACTGTTACTTAAAATCTCTTAAAAAATTATATAAAATTCACTTAAGTTTAACGCAAGTTCATATTTTTTGTTGTGCTAATAAAAATTTAAAAAGGAAATATCCTTATTTTCTTATGTTAGGTTACAAACGCTTTTTTTGTGTATGTGTTTCTTGGTAATGTGTGAATTCTCGAGTGAAATCATGTAAAGGGGTTTAGGAATCATTCTCAATATTTTGTTTTCCAATAAAGTAATATTATTAATTGTACTATTTAAGGAAATGAATGTAGGTTGCTTTGTAAAATATTATTTAAATCATTTATATAATAAAAATATTAGTAACTTTGTGAACAAAACTTAGGGTTGCATTGCACCTGGAATTGTCAAGGAAAATGAGAAATGACCTAAAAAGTTAAGAAAATTAACAATTTCTTAACTTTTTTGGAAGAGACAAGCAATTTTTCATAAAATTTAGCTGAAAGTGCCTTGCCATATTCCTTTCCTTGCGATCGATGAAATTTTCTTGTTTTTTTTTTATTTTGTTAAATTTTTAAATAATAGCGTTAATGTATTCATCATTCAGCGCCATGTATTTATCATTCCAAATTTTTATTAAATCCTCTAGAAAACCTGAAAAAGTCAGGGAATATTAATTTTAATGTTGAGTGGCAACCCTGTAACTGAACCTGGGAGCCGTGCACTTGCAAGTATCAAACATGCAACTAAATTCAAAATTGTATTTGCTCGCTGAGCAGATTTTCAGTTGGATTAATATCCTTTCTCTTGCTACATAGTTAACAGCTTTGACAAATATTTAACAATTTGGCAGTTTTTTATGGTTTGTGATAATCTAAGTTTGGTGATGTTTCACCTCACTTTGGCAATTGGGAAACCCGAGATCTGGCAGCCCTGAGTTGGATACAATTAAATAATCAACTGCAGTTGATGTTGTAATGCAATTGTTGCTCATATGCGGCTAGTCCTGAAGTGGGATATACAAGATTTTTTTTTATGAGTGTTAGGGGGTAATAAAGTTAAATTAATGACAAAGTAGCATTTTTATTTTCAAATTATATTCAGTTTATTATATATAACGTTTTTAGTGTTAATTTATTATACTTTTTATTTATAAATAAGAATAATTTCATTTAAAACCCCTTTCGACGAATTTAAAGAAGGGTATCGGAGGACTAGCCCCGTAGGGGCTATCGCCTCCAGTTAGTCATTACTAAAACTTAGGCTTTTGCTTACTGCAACATAATTTTGAATAAGTAACACATGTTCTATTCTGAGGAAAGAGCGACAAACGCCCAGCATGGCTGTTCCGGAGCTACTGGAAAAAGAGAGAGCAAGTTGACAATATATGGCAGTGTACAGAGAGGATTTTGATTGGTTGGGGGGCGTGGCTTAGGAGCGAGCATTTTCAGTTTTTCATTTACCCGAAGATTTTACAAGTTTTATACTTTTTATTTGGTTTTTCAAGTTTTTATACTTTTTATTTAGTTTTTCGAGTTTTTATATTTTTTATTTGGTTTTATAAAATTTTTCAATTTTTATTTGTTTTTCAATTTTCGAAGGTTTTACCCCGGTGGGAGTAATAAGAGCGAAGCTCTTGGTCTGTGTATGTTTCGAATGTTCGCGAAGTCATACACTTCCAATTCATCAAGTTCGGAATTCCCAATGAATTCAATATTGGCATAGAAGTTTTGAGCAAGACTGCCCATAAATTCCGTGAGAGATGGCATGTTGAGAGAAAAGGCGATATCCTCGTCCCTCACATACCATTTTGCTAAAGCTACGTACACCCTTAGGAAATTTCTCTGGAATTTTGCAAATTGATCTAACATAGTTTTGCTGGCAAATGCCCAGATTGGTGATGCATAGGTTATAATGGGACGTAGAATTACTTTGAAGATGAGTAGTCTGTTTTTTCTAGACAATTTGGCTTTCCTGTTGATAATAGACCACATACAGGCCTTGGCTTTTATAATTTTACTTTTGATATGGAGGTGGTGGTGTTTCCAGGAAATTGTGCTATCGAGCACAACTCCCAGATAGGTGGCTTTGTTCTCCCAGGCAATTGCCTGTTTGAACATTACCAGTGGGGCGGGTTTGATGCGTTTTCGTGAGAACAACACCGCAGTGCTTTTATCAACATTTAACTTGATTTTCCAATTTTGGAGCCAGAGCTCAAGAGTAGTGATGTGTTGTTGCAACATTTTCCTTATAAAAAAGGTCGATGAGTGCTGCATCAAAATAGCCGTATCATCGGCAAAAAGTGCAAGTTTGGTACGATGGTGCTGCGGAATGTCGTTGATAAATACGTTGAAAAGGGTCGGTCCAAGGACAGACCCTTGGGGCGTTCCCGCAAGAATTTGCCTAGCAGAAGATCTCTTTCTCCCTACTTGGACGACGAATGATCGTTCTGTTAAATAAGAGTGTAAAAGTGAAATAATATAATCGGGTACATCGAGGTTAATTAATTTTAAAATTAGGCCATTAATCCATACTCTATCGAAAGCTTTTTCGATGTCGAGAAAGAGAGCTCCTGTGTGCAATTTCCTGGAGAAACCCCCCGAGATCATTTCTACAACTCTGAGAAGCTGATGCGTAGTCGAGAGTTTTTTGACAAATCCAAACTGCTGGGGGATGATTTTCCCTCCATCATTCAGAGAGTCCAGCAGTCTGTTTCGCACAATAACTTCGGCGATCTTACTAAGCAATGGCAGCAGTGAAATTGGTCTATAAGAAGTGGGTTGGGTGGGTTTTTTTCCTGGCTTTTTAATGGGGATGACGACCGCATTTTTCCAGTTTTTTGGAAAATATTTTAATGTTAACATGGCATTTAAGATAAGGGTGAAAATAACTAAAATATTTTTTGGAAAATTTTTTGCCATTTTATTAGTAATCCCGTCCTTTCCTGGTGCTTTTTTAATTTTAATTTTTTTAATGTATGAGGAAATTTCATCCTGTTGGACAGCTTGAACTGGGGTTTCAGTGGGTTGGGCCAAAAAATCCCTAACACATTCATTGACGGAGTTGTTAAAGTTAACGTTAACAGTTGGGTTTTCCTGAAATTGAGTTTGATAGCTGTCCGCTAAACATTCAGCCTTAGCGTTATCGGTGAATGCAGTTACATCGTTAAGTTTAATTGGGGGCATTTTAGTTTTATCACGCTTGCACCATTTAATCATTCGATAGAGAGAGTTATCAAGTGGATCCAGAGAAGTTAGGAACTCATTCCAATTTCTCTGGATCTGGGCCTGAAAGATTTTTCTTATGCGTTTTTGCATATTATTAAGTTCATTTTTATCCCTACGGTCGCCATATCGTTGCCATTGCCTACGCATGTCATTTTTCTCCCTGATAAGCTTTTTTAACAAAAGCGGAGTGTAGGTACCATTGAGAGTTTCAATCTGGGAAGAGGAAGCCTTATGGGCCTCCAAAATTTCCCCAGTCAATTTGTCTACTTTAGCATCGAGTTCATTAGTATCACTTATTTGCTCATAATTGGAAATTTCAACCTCCATAAGGTGGTTTTGAAATTTTTCCCAATTTGTTTTTGTCCTGTATCCCAAATCTGGGATTTCTAAGCTCAGAGCAAAACTGCATAACACAGGATTATTTAAAACCCCTGGAATTTTGGTTTTATAAGTACTTAAATTGATAAGAAGTTTTGCTTATGTACAATTTTTTATCTTAGATATTGTTTTGTTTAATTTTGAAATTTATTTGATTTTAGCTGCTGTAATGATGCGATTTGATGTTGATATTGATAAAAAAATTGGAAAGGGCATTTGTCTGCTGATTAGAACTGGAACATTCGACAGAAGCCAAGCTCTGAAATTAAGAATTTGTAACTTCAGTAAAAATCAATAAAATTGTTATATTTTACCATTGTAATTGCTTGTAATAGAGTAAAAAAATTAGTTTTGAAAAAAATGTATTCTTAACATTTGTATGGAAAGATGGTGCGAGTTCATATTAGTTTTATAGCTATGAGCAGTTAATTTATTATACAATAGTAACAGCCATCAACTACACTGGCAACACCTAAATGTTAAGAAGTTGTACCAGAAGAGAGAAGGCTCGCTCTTGTGTATTACAATACATTAAGTGCTTATTATTTTTAAAGCTAAAATTAGTATTTCAATATAGGATAACTTTTGACTTCAATACATTCAATTCAGCTTCATTATATTAAGAATTCTTACCATTTTAAAATCTATATTAACGGTTCATATATACATGTATATATGTTTGAAATTTTTCATTTGTTTAAATTAAATCATTTGGTATTGTTTAAAAAAAATTAAATTTTCAAAATTACTACAAGCTATTGCATCTCATATTGACTACTACACAATAAAAATAAAAGTACAGGCCATTATTTTTATGATCAACAAAGGAAATATTTGCCTTCTTTTCCAAACAATAAATATTCATGTGTTTTAAAATTAGTGCTTTGGAATTGAAACAATTATTCCACTTATACTGGCCGTGAAAGTGTCACTCTTGCATGTAGTTGTAAATAGGCAATTTTCCAATGTCCACCATGGATCTGAATTTTGCTCAACTTTCAGAATACAAGTACTAAATATTTGGAACTTGTATTAATGAAAAGGCGACCAAAAATCCTCCATGTCTGAATTATTGATTGCAACGACTATATGCAAGACTATTTTCACGGCCAGGATTTAGATCTGCTTTTAAAGAAAATTTATTTTTCTGATATAGGAACGATATAATTTCCGATATCCACACGATGTCGTAAAAAACATCGATACTACGTCGAAAAACGACATCGTCACGATACAGCGTGGTGTATGCCATTTCGATATCGTTTAGGTATCATGAACTGATATTGATCCGATATCGTTTTGGTGATTTTTCCGATATCGATTCGATAACGTGTGCTACTAGGGTTGTTAAATAATAAATAGAATATTACGAAGTAAACAAGCAAAAATTAATACCAAACGAATATTAAATGTCACCACAATGGAAAAATAAAAAAAAAAGCGACAGATGATAATTTTATTTATGAATTTATTCGAAAATGCTTTGGTGTACGATCACTTTTGTGGCGTTTTATCTCTCTGTTTCTTTGCATTTTCAATTTTATAAAAAGAAAATAATTCAATATTTAAAGAATATATATTTTGTTTTATTCAGAATAACATGGAGATGATGGGAAATAATGTTGGATTTTATATTCGAATTCAATTCCAGACTACAGCGCTTTTTCTACAAATTTTTAAAGTGTACGAACACTTTTGGGAGCCACTGTATATAAAAAAACTTTTTAAAGAACATGCTTTTATAAAATGTACTAAAATACAAAAAATAATCAAATTGATAAGTGGATGATGGATTAAGTAATATTTGCAATTCCAATTTTGTTATGATAAAAAGTAAATTAAATGTGTACTGTCCTAACAATATTTGGCTATATTTGCTGTATTTAAACAGTACATAGCAGTATAAGAGAAATGCTATGTTATATTTATATTCAAAGTAATTGTAGATAAAAATTCTATACTTCTTGAAAACTGACTTTTGTAACATTACCTTTTCATCCACTTGCCCCTTGAATTCTTTTCTCTTCAACTACTTTGAAATATGTTGAATATACTTTTGTTGGAACTGACTAAAAATAAAAGCATGGGGCGCTTACATATGATATCTAAAAACTAAAGTCTTTTATCATCTTGAAATCTTAAATAATTCTTAATAAATCTTATATATATATTATAAATTATAAGCGACCCACGCTTTTATTTTTAGTCAGTTCCAACAAAATTATATTCAACATATTTCAAAGTAGTTGAAGAGAAACGAATTCAAGGGGCAAGTGGATGAAAAGGTAATGTTACAAAAGTCAGTTTTCAAGAAGTATAGAATTTTTATCTACAATTACTTTGAATATAAATATAACATAGCATTTCTCTTGTACTGTTTAATTACAGCAAATATAGCCAAATATTGTTAGGACAGTACACATTTAATTTACTTTTTATCATAACAAAATTGGAATTGCAAATGCAAATATTACTTAATCCATCATCCACTTATCAATTTGATTATTTTTTGTATTTTAGTACATTTTATAAAAGCATGTTCTTTAAAAAGTTTTTATATATATATATATATATATATATATATATATATATATATATATATATATTTATATATATTATTAGTCAGTTACAACAGTACGTCCAATTTATTTAATCGACACAATTGATAAGGATTATATAATATTTTCGTGTGTATTTTGATTTTCTCTTCTTCTGTTTAGGAAATTCTGCTGATGGAGAAACTCAGTCAGATGACTCCACAAACTCAAATAGTAATGATATTTTCAACTCGGCAGTTCCTTTAGGTGTTTCATGTATTCCCGTTCCTGTACGCAGCAATTCTATGATTAATACATTGGAATATTCTCAACAAGCTCAATCCTCTTTCTTGTATTTATGAAACTATTGCTAGATTTATAAATTCAATTTTGTTAAAAAATGCTTTTTTTTTTATAAGTGCAATAACTTCTTTTTTTCCTTGTTCAAAGGGAAATTAAATGTTTATAATTTTACATCTCTCACCTGTGATAAATTATGTGAATTTGCATATTGAATAAGTTTTGAAATAAATACTAGTCACTGCACAAAATTTCTATTTGTTTTGTTAAATTAAATTTTCTTTTCCATTTATAAAAGAAATTTTTCTTGTCACAAAATATAATTGCAATATAACTTGACTTTTATTTAAGTGTTTAAATAAGGTGTTGCCAATTTATTTATTTTTATCTGTGCTGATTTATCGGCTTTCTCTGTATCTCGAGTCATTTATTTTGATTTTGTCAGCTGAGATATTTAGTCATATAGTCAGCCATTTTATACTGTATTTCTAATAAAAATATGTTTTCATATTGTATTATTTTGTGAATTGATCATTTGCCTGGGTTTTCTTTTTAATGTTTTTTTTTTTTTTTGCCTTGTGTTATATATTAATATACATTCACTGTCCTTTTTTCTATTTGTAATACTGTACAGTAGACCTTTGATGTAACCATCTTTCACAGGTCCATTATGATATTGTTGTTATGGATTCAGGGTTCCTGCAGGTGCTTAAAGTATTCGATTAAAAGACGACCATTGGAAAATCTCAGTTCGTTTGTTGTTTTATGAAGAATCGATGCTCAATCTAAAAAATTAGATTATTTCACAAAAATTTAGCATCTTTAACATGTAGAAATATTTGCGATCTTCATCAAACGTGGATGATATCACTCTATAGAAAAGATGATTATAACTATAATTTCGTCGAGTATCTGCCGAGTGTAACCTTCAATTGACGCTCTTGATATTTTTTTTCATTCATGGAGACCTTGAAATTGTAGAAATTCGCTAAACGCGATCTGCTGCGATCTTCGTTGGAAGGCTTTCAATCCTTTTGCATCTGATATACAAATTCATGTATTTCATTACATCCTGTTTTATCATGATTTGTTTTGCACTACTTAATAAAATTGCATTAAATTTTTCGAAAATATAATTTAATTCACGAAATTGAAGTATAGAACTTGTCATTTTCAGTAATATAAAAGGATATATTTTTAAAGAAGCTTGTTTCTTTTTGTTGGGCTGGTATTATAATTTCAATTTAATTCTATTTTGTTTAACCGTTTATATATTTTATTAAATGAAATATTTTTATTTGAAACTTTCTTTTCTCACAAACCCTTCCACTTAAAAAAAAAGGGGCTTTTATTTAGCTTTTTGAGTTTTTCAAATTTCTTATTCAACTAATTTTTAAGTCAGTAACTTAGTGTAATTTTTAATGATTTAGATTAACATGCTTAGAATAAGTACCAAGGTATGCTTTCTATAAATTTATTACTATTTAATAAATCTAGTTTGAGTAGAAAACTTAAGGAATTTTATATCTGTTAGACAGTGGCAACCTTCTTAACTGACTTCATTTCACAAGGTATGCAAATTTGTAATACTAAAAAATGCGACGTATGAAAGTTAAGTATATATTGTAAAATATTATATAAATTGATTAATTTTCTTTTTGGTTGCATATTTTTGATTCGAATTCGACCCCTTCTCACTTTTGTTTAGGATTTCATGTGGTGTTGATTTGTCGCTGTGAATAATGGCGACAAAACGAAAATGCAATGCACTCTCTATAGCAGCATTTGATGAGAAATCGCTCTCAGAAGAAGAATGACAATGAAAAATGCAAACCTCCTCCAATTATAATTTTGTAAGAGGCTCTATCTTCCATAAAATCTATGCGTGCATTCATTGAATCGGAGGCCGGAAATTAAAACATCAGAGACATTTCAAGTAATCGTGCATTTGGAAAATATAATTGATTCCGAGAAAATAGAAATACCCACCAAACTATTTTGGATAGAAATTTAAAAGGAAATAGTGTAAGTATACTTGTATTTATTTTTACCAAAACAGCTTTTTTATATGATTTTTGATATCTCGAATTTTTATACACTTCCCTTCGAGATAACGAGAGTATGTCCTTTTTCAAAAAATATAACATGAATAAATTTAGCATGTTAAGTGTATATGTTAACATTTTTAAGTCGTGTTATCTTTCTCTCTCTTTTTTTTTTATAAATCATCTTTCCCAGGAATATTCAAACTAACCTTGCGGTGTCGGTTGAGCGCCGGGAACTATTATTGACGGTGCGACGGATTCGAACCACCAATCCTCTGATTAGTAGCTGAACGCCTTATCCACTGAGCAACTGGGGCTCGCTACTAATCAGAGGTTTAGTGGTTCGAATACGTGCGATGGACTTGACAAAGAAAAGTAAAAAAGTAGTGATCTTGCGATCGGAGGGTCGCCAGATTCGCTACAAAAATACTAGAAATTCGTCCAGAACATCCAACAAATTATACTGGCGTGTATACGGGACTGGTGCACGATAAATCTGATCGGGGTCAAATGTTCTGACGCCTATTGAGGTTGCGTCGGGTGCTAGCACAGGTGTTGTCCTCGTCATCCGACTATGGTTCAAAAATACGAGGCTCCGTTCCTGGGTCTTTCCTTCGAGATAGGCTCCGAACCGTCGCCAATAGTCCACTGTGCAGCTCTTTTGCGACGTTTATGAAACCAACCAAACCAGCCACTATTTTTTGTATATTTCCGAATTGCTGTGGCAACATAGATTAAGCAACAACCGTCGCAAACGAAGCCAGGAAGAGAGAGGTCGAAGCTTATATTTAATCACCAGAAATGAAGTATTACCGATCTGTTCTGAGCAACAATTTGTATCCCAAGATGCATTGCATCAATAAGTGTGTTTGTGCGCCGAACAGTTGTGAAGTTATGCGAATAAAGAAACTGCTGACAGTATCCCAAGATGCATGAGGTTAAAGGTTTCTTTTATGGGCTACTATAATTATCTACGGGCCTATCTTCTCTTCTCCATTATCTTTGGGACTAGCGGCACCATTATCGCCATTTGCGTAAGTGAAAATTTATCTTTATTTCTTGGTTGAATATTACTTATAATTTTGCTATAAGATTAACAAATCGGCACAATACGTAAACCCCTATCTTGTAAATATTGTTCTTAAACGCTTTGATTGAAATTATTTGTTATAATCCTATAACAAAATTGACAGAAACTAACACTATAACAAAAGTTGATAGTTGTAAAAAATAAATACATAAATTTGTATATTTTATTTATATTTTCTATTGACAATCTAAGTGATAACGGTGAAATCTGGAAAAGTTTGTTATTTATGGTTTTTCGTTAAATCGGACAAAAAATTTTTCCCTAGTTTTGGTTTTAAAGAAAACCATCAAGCATTTTTTTCTCCCAAGTTTTGATTTTTGCCACATAATTAAAAAAAAATTCGCATTTTGCAATATAATAATTTGTTTTAGTAAAGTGTTGTGTTTAAAATTTTGACTAAATTATAAAATTAGCTAAAACATTAAAATTCCAATCGTGCTCGAGCATGCTCATACGCTGTGGTTCCTTCATACACTTTATAAATTAAAAGAAAAAGTGCTGCAGCCTGGAGTTTAAATCAAATATAAAGTCCAATATTATTTAATGTAATCCCCATGTAATTATGAATAAAACACAATATTTTTTTTTTAATATTGAATTATTTTCTTTTTATATAAATAAAGGGAAGCAGAGGAAAAGAAACTCCACAAAAGTGATGTACAACGAAACATTTTCTGATAAATTCGTAAATAAAATATCTTCTGTCACATTTATTTATTTTTGCATTGTCGTGACATTTAAAATTTATTTAGCTTTAATTTTTGATCGTTTACTCAGTCATCCGACAAAGTTAACTCAACGTGATCAGATCTTTATAGTTAGAAGAATCGTAAAAATCTGTGTTCGAGTGCTATAAAAATGTCTACAGAAGTTACTGAAAAATGTGGTTAATCTGTCTTTTATGGTCGCCCTTATTTTTCGCCAAACCTGATAATAAGTGCGAAAAATGAAAAGCTTCGTAAATCCTAGAACATAGTCAGAACAGTAAATTATGCTGTGGAGGTGCACTTGTGCTTGTGCAAGGATGAAAATTAGTATCAGGACTAGATAATTTGGCATTTAATGATATAGCATTGGATCAGTATGTTTATTCAAATGTTTTAAAACACAATTAAAAGAAAAAAGTGTTTTAAAACTTTTGTGAGATAAAATTTTTGTTACTTTTTGATTTATAATTTTACAAAAATCTTTTGGAACAGATGTAGTATAGGACATTTGGCGTGATGTTTTGGCGATGAAAAATTGCCGTTAAACAGCGCTATGACGTCATAGGGTTGCCAGATTGAAAGTCGCTACAAGGATCGGAATATACCAACAATGTCAAGTGGGGTTGCCATACTATAAATTTATCGCCCCAATAAAACACGCCAAAAAAAACCTCGCACGCGAAATGTCCATCTGTATCTGTACCGTTTATATAAAATTCTATTTAATATGTGTGTAAAGTCAATAAAATGGAAATAACGACCCTTTATCATTTCCCTGCTGTGGATAGTGACAAGACAAAACTTCATGTTTTGTTTGTATAGTAAATAACTTTACAAACCTTAAACAGGAAAAATTCATGTAGTTTAAAGAAACCCATTTCAAATGTTTCCAAAAAAATTTAAGATTTTACAGTTAAAATTTAAAAGAAAATTTTTTAGACAAGGGAATGACAGCAATTAAAAAAACTAATAAAAAATTTCGTTACATTTTAAATTAAAAAAATATATAAATGTTTAGTTTTGTGAAATCAAAGTTGTCCTAACACTGCTAATTGCGGTAATATTCATTTTATAACAATAATATTGTTGCTAATTATAAAAATAATGCATGCAATTCAGGACGGTAATAATGACTCAAAAACTCAGGGACAAAGTTGATAATGTATATAAAAATAACAAATAATTTTAATTCTAGGCTCAGGTTTACTGTACGGTCACCCTTGGCGCGATTTTTCTACATTGGGCGATAATTTTTTTTAAATGGCAACCCCTCCGACCCGATAAGGAATTGCAGCAATCGGTTGGGATTTCCAATCATAAGCGGGTAGCTTTTGGCGACTTTTTCGTGCGATTCACTTCTCAATCTGGGAATGGGATAATTGTTTACAAATATGAAAGGATAAGAATTTGCGGGATTCGTTCGCAGAATCACGTGACTTCCCGGCATAGGAATTTCCGTGATTGGTTTAAAGAGTGACGTGGTTTTTGTGCGGGATTAATATTAATTTATTCGAAAGTGCGGGACTAAGAATTATTCTATTCGAAATTATAAGAATTTGTGGGATTGGTTCGGAAGGTCACGTGACTTCTTCGGCTTAAATATTGGGATTTTTAAACTGAATTTCGGTTTCAGTGTGGGCAGTGGACGTGTCGAAAGGAAGGTGAAAATGCATTGTGTGTGTAGAATTATTAGGAAGGGTAGGTGGTTCACAAACACACTATTGATCATTGTCTGGTAAGTGCTTTTTCTTCAAAATTTTAAATTTTATACCCCTGTGGTAGTTTTTTCTAAATATTTTTTGGTTCAAGTGTTTTTTGATAAAATTTCGACATTGCCCAGTCCTCAAAACGATGAGTAGCCCCAAACGACGGCCCGGAGGATTCCTGTAAGCACCATGATCAACTGCTCGGAGGGGGTCACGGATGTGATCCTGAGTAGTCGGAGGCCGGAGACCACAAAATCGACGGCAGGAGCCCGTGACTTTAAACGCACGGAACGCGTGTGCGCTTAAGAGTGCCTTTGAAATGCCCCAAACGACGGCCCGGAGGATTGCCTGTAAGCACCATGATCGACAACCTGGAGGGGTTAATTAACCAAAGCAAAGCGTCGAAATCAATTTTAAACCGTCGCCATTAGCCCATCGTGGAGCTCAAGTGCGACGTTATTTCATTCAATCGTGCAGACGTAATAGAAATCCTTTGAAATGAGTTTTGAACCGTCACCGATAGCCCATTACAAAATAGAAGTCATCCGATCAATCATCCGAAAATAAGACGCAACTCTCGAGTTGTTAACTGTAATTCTGTATTTACCTGTGTTTTATAAAGTTCAGAAAAAAATACGCGTGCGCAACGCACTGTGGCCGCCATTATTTAATTTTCGTTCTTTAGATCACGCTCGTGCAAAAAGTCGCCAAAATGGCGAGATTTTGAAAAAGTCGCCAAGGGTGACCGTTCAGTAAACTTTTACCTAATTCTATATATATATATTTTTTAAACTAACATTTGTTAACCTTTTTAGTAATATTTATATTCCGAAGTGGTGGTGGAAAATGCAGGGTAATGGCATTTTACTAAAGCTAATTATTTAAAATATTTGCATATGCATGAAATGGATTTTTAAGGGTGTCTTTACGAATTTAACCATGTTTTATTTTCTGTTAAATCAATTTGCTATAATCGTCCAGAGACAACATTGCAATTAAGAAAAAAAGGCCTTTGTGATATTTCTGAACAAGAAACACATTACAAAACCTGTAAACATCAATAATAATTTGATATAATTTTTGTAAAAAAAATCCAGATATTTGAAGTTGTCGCTAATTCTGGAGTCCCTACTTTAACATGACTTCAACAAACAGGGTTGTAGTTGAAAAATTTAATGAAATTATGTTTAAAGCTCTTTAAAATGTAGAGAAATAAAAGGTAAACATTTTTTATTAATTATTGTCGAAATTTGGCGAGAACTTGATCATCGTACTTAAGCAGTTTGTGAATTAAGCCAACATTATTTTAGTTATTATAAGTGTATATTGTATTCAAAATTATAATATTTTTTGTTTGTTATAGTATCTTTTATTTCTTTTGTTTTTAGCTGATAGGAAACTTAATTTAGATTGTTTGCTGTCAAGGTGGTCAGAAAGCCAATTTTATTACGCATGAGAAGGTAAGGATTTTAAATATCAATTGATCTTTGTCTAGTGCAGTGGTTCCCAAAGTGTGTTCCGTGGAACCCTGGGGTTCCACGAAAAAATTTAAGGGTTCCGCGTGACAAATTTTATTTGATTAAAAAAAAATAAGAATCGTGTTTAGTATATTCTCATTTTCGATGAATATCCAAATTTAACAAAACAGGCTATTCGAATTCTATTTCCGTTTGCAACCACTTATTTGTGTGAAGCTGGGTTTTCAAAATATGTTGCGACAAAAACCAAGTATCGTAACAGACTTGATGCTGCACCAGATATGCGAGTTCAGTTATCAAACTTAACGCCCAATTTTAAGAGAATCCTGGAATCAAAGAAGCAGGTGCAATCTTCACATTAAAGATTTTCTATTTATTTTAGTTTATGTTTTGTATTTTTATTAATTATTTCTATGATTTTTTTTTTTTTGAGTTTTGCTTAATTCAATAAAATCTGACATACCACAATAATACTTGTTTTATTTAATATCAGATATTAAATTTTGAAAAGTCGTTGATTAAAAAATATTCAGGGTTCCGCGATCATTGGCAACAAATTTTGGGGTTCCACGACCAAAATAGTTTGGGAACCACTGGTCTAGTGTTATACTTAAATTGTACAGCTTATTTGAAGTTAGTAATCGTTAGGCTTAAAAATAGGGTGCAATCAATGTCAAGATTGATTTCACTTCAATTTAGTTATTTTGAGCTATACTGGAGCATTGTTTTTTTTCAGTTAATCAAATTTTTAATTTACTTCTAAATCATATTTTCCCATGCCACTTCTGTAAAGTTTAACATATTTTTTGGTTTCTGTAAAATAAAATGTATTTCGAAATGATCTATCAAAGGATAACAAAAAATATTTTATATCTAAAACTTGACAAAATTTCAGATGAGCTTGTTATCCACTAGTTCATACTTTAAAACTAAAAAACAATTGTCAACAAAGTTAACAATCAAAATATTTTTGGGTGAAGTTCTCTAATATATTTAATTCTCACTGCTGTGATATTTAAACCTTCAATATTAATTATTAAACCTTCATATTGATGCATAATATTGCACTATCGTTTTGTTTTATATGTAATTACATATGAAACAAAACGATAGTGCAATATTAACATACATTAATGTATGTGTGTACCTTGGAGACATGATATTATGTCCATTTTTACTGTTTCACACAATAGCTTAGTTTTATATGGCTGTAAATTTTTATGGACATAGAGTTCTTTAAAAATATCTTTGTTGGTAATCCATATCGAAAATGGTATTTTATATCTCTATAAAGAATATAATATCTGAACTTTTCCGAAAAATTGGACACCTATACTTTCGATAATGGACTGACATAGTGTCCGATACCTACAAATATATATCAGTGTCTCTAGGCGTCTTTTGAAGGGAGGTCCGACCTGCCTGCCCTTTTTTTTTTATCTTGAGAGCGCCCTTATGCCCTTTTTTGAAAAAATTTCCACCCCTCATACTTTTCAGTCAAGCTCAAGCATCCTTGTTTCCCTAGCTGTCTTTAAAAAAGGCATCGATTAAAATATTTTTTTGTGTGTAAATTGGAATTAAGCAAATTATAACAGTAAAAAAACAAGCTCCGTTTTAACTACGCATGTTGTGCAATCGCGAGAATTCCGCAATATTCAACGAATCCTATTTGTTGCAAGTTTTTTTTTTTTTTTTTAAAGAGAACATGGTTTAAGGCAGGGTTACAAAATTAGGCATTTTATTAAAAAAATTTGGATTTAAGTAGCCTTTTCATCAATTTTATAAGGGGTCTGATTAGGGCTACTTATAGATTTGGTTTTTAGGAAAAACATTAATATTTAAATATCAAATTTTGGATTTTAAGTAGTATCTTCATAAAGAGACATCAAATTTGTACGGGTCGTCTTCGAGGTAGGCCCTGAACCCTCAATAATAGTCCAATATGCAGCTCTAGCGTAATGTGAACTAACAAATCAAAAATAATTTTTGGTCACGGGTCCGATGCGTCAATGGGTGGCCACGCCCACCCCAAACTTTTCATTCATTCAACTCAGACTTTTCAGTTAATTTTCAAAACCAGGGTGCCCTTTTACTGCCAACAGCGCCCTACCGCTCTTTATTTCTAGAGTGAACACTATGTATGAAAAGGTATTTTATTCATATATTTCATAACTAAATTGTAAAACATTTAACAGCATCTTATTTGTCATCAGTTTAAATTTTTTAAAAAAATTATCTGCTTCTCTTGCTTCTTGAAATATATTATAAAACACACTAACGATTTAAAAATTGCAAGATGTTAACTTTCTAGAAAAACTATTTAATCCTCTGTATTTGGTGAATTCCGGCAGTAACGGAAGGCCAGTTTGTACAACAACTTATGGTTATAATTAAAAAAATATATTTTATTACAAATACCTGATAGGTAGACTTTTATACACTTTATTAAAAATGCAAAATCTAGAAATTAGTGCTTTATGACTTTTTTTTTAATATAAATTTTAGTAATGGTAACGGAAGGACTTTTTTGGAAGTTGTATACCACACTTGCACCTTTTTATTAAAAATTCAGCTAAACCGTAAAAAAAAAATCTAGAAAAATTAGAACACTTAAAGAAGAGTTCAATTATTATAAATTGCAGTGCAGTTTTTAGAAATTATTATATTATGCCCAAAAATATCATGTTTTTTTAAGGTAACGGAAGGACAAAAATTCCAAGTGTGTAAAATTGGATTGTTTTACAACAATTTAATCATTAATATTTTGATAAAGAATAATCAGTGTTAAATTCTGCTTATTCAGCAGTTTTTAAATCCAATTCTGCAACACATTTTTTTTCCAGAGCCATTTGTTAAAATTTTTGGTTATTTTATTTGAGTCAATTCCAGCAGTTACCTTCTTTCTCAATAAATATAAATTTAGTCATTCATTATTTTATTTTTTTAAACATAATACTTCTACAACGACATCATTGAATGACATTTCTGTAGAACTAGAGTACTCAAAATACTCAATAATATATTTTGAAATTGGTTTTAAATAATAAGTACCATGATGTTATACTGATCAAACATGAATGTTAAGCTGGTTTTTGAATGTTAAATCAACTTGTACAACTACAATTTTCACCTCTTTTTTGAATTCTTCAAAGAATTTTGTGTTGATGTCTTTTAATAAAAATATGCTTTAAAAATGTGCAGATTTGTTTTCAAGAACATAAAGGCACTTTTTAAATGAACTCTTGTATCTTTTTTTTTTTATGGATTTCTGTCTTCGTTCCATTACTTTCATTTTAAATGTGTTAAATTTTGTTCATTAGTATTTATATATTTGGTAACAAAACAATTTATACAAACTTTAAGTAGAAGATATATTTGTAACAAAACAAACTGGGGTCTAAGCTTGCGAACTTTTTATAGTGATACATTAATATCAATATTTTCTTGCTGAAATTCTGCATGCGTCACTTAACGTCATCGTAAGAAATCGCTTTTAAACTTTTTTTTCCCCCATTTTATGGCTTTATTGTAGAATGAACCCATATAGTAAATAAATAGAAAAGAAGTACCAGTTTTAATTGAAACTCAATGTATTTGAGACATGCTTATTAAATTAGCGGGGGAGGGTATTAAGAAAGAAAATACAGTTAATATGTATATATAATATTTATATGTGCTTGAATTTCAATAATTACTGAAAATTAGTTTGTTTAATTGTGGAAAGTTCAGTCAAAATCAGCTCATACAAAAATTTCCTTCCGTTCCCACATTGATGTCCTTCCGTTACCATTAAAAAACATCTAAATTAAAAACAAAATAAAATTGTTGCTGTTTCTAATTAATAAGTGTCATAAGTCTGCTTTGTACAAAAATTCATTAAGTTGTAGACCCAATGGTTTCTTAGTGAGGTGGTTGAAATATAGTATTTTGGTAACGGAAGGACATTTATGGTTTGACTTAATAAATTATTGATTTCAAGGTTAAAAAATATTTTTTTGCAAAAAAAATTAATAGAAAGGTTAACTACTTGAATAAAGTATAAAAGTTAACCTATTTATTTTATTTTGGTAAGGGATTTTAGTCAAGTTATAGTATGAAACAAAATGTAGATATTCCGCACTGCAAAAACATATAGTAAAGAAGTGACTTTGACCTTGATTTTATAAAAGTCATTGTGTTAATTTAAAAAAAATATGTTAAGATTCAAAAAGTTCATATCTTTTTGAAAAAAAATGGTATATGACAAAAGACTCAACGTAAATTTTAAGTGCCATGGCAACATTTTCCCGAAATTCACCATTTCCCTTTTCTGCTTAAAGATTGACATATTATAAGTAATTTTTCTAATAGTTGCTTTGTTTACATGATAGTTACTATTTTTTCATGTGTATAGAACAGAGTTTGTTTTAGAAAGGAAAAGGGCAGGGTGCTACTTTGAGAAAAATTTGCATCTTTTTCCTAAGGGCACTTTATAACAAAGATGCGAAATCCTCTGAAAAATACAAATTTCTTAAATTATGAAGTTTGAGAAATTACAAAATAAAGTGGCCTTTTTTTTTTGTTGCAAAAAAAATGGCACATCTCGTAATCAAAATGTCTATAACAAATCCAGTAACAAATTTTCTAAATAGTCTGCAATATGCTTTTGGAAAGTAAAAATTATCTGCAAATTCTTTTTTAGTAAATATGAAACAGCTCTTGTATAAAAAAAAATAACAAATCAAATATGACTAAAAAATAAATCTTGACTTAGTTTGCCGCTTTTATCACTATACAATACTATTTTTAGATTATGCATATTGATGGTGATCACTCACGATTAATAAAGTATCACAAATTTAAAAGCTGTATCCTTTCTCAAGATTCACAAATTTCTACAAGCAAATTCAAAAGATATCTGAAACCAAGTTATTTAAATAATATCCATTTTCTACTTCTAATGGAAAGTTAAATCTAGTTGCAGTGTTCACTCTAGGTGTTTTTTGAAGGGCGGTCCGCCCTGCCCGCCCTTTTTTCATCTCAATAGCGCCCTCATGCCCCTTTTTTCAAAAATGCCGCCCGCTTTTGAAAAAATTCCGCCCTTCTTGCCCTTTGCAGTCAAGCACAAGCATCATTGATTTCCTAGTTGTCTTTAATTATGGCATCGATTACAAAAAAATTGTGTGTAAATTGCAATTAAGTGAATTATGACAGTAGAAAAATAAACACCTTTATAACTAATTACATGTGTTGTGAAATCGCGATCATTCCGCGGTAATTTCGAGCACAGGGCATTCGACAAATCCTATTGGTTGCCTGTATACTAAGTATTTTTTTCTGTGTTTTTTAAAGAGAATATGGTTTGGGATTAGGTAGGGATTGGTTTGCAAGACTAGGTATTTTATTACCAAATTTTGGATTTAAGTATCCTTTTTATCAGTTTTGTAAGGGATCTGATTCGTACTTACAGAATTGGTTTTAGGGAAAAAGATTTTCCAATGTGTGGCCACAAAACATTTTTTTTTTAAAGTGCCCTTTTAAAAACAAGAAGTGCCTTTTCAAAAATGGGTAGCCCTTTTACTGCCCACAGCGCCCTGCCCCTTTTTATTTCTAGAGTGAACACTGCTGGTTGGTTTACCAGATTAAATAATTGACTGCAAATAAATATATATATAAAAAATAGTTTCATTGCAGTCTTTTATTCTATATATGTACTTAATTTTATCAATTTTTCTATTTAATACTAAAAAACTTTTTATATTGAGCAAGAGTTATACCATGTAGATAACATGAATCAATCTTGCCAAATATCTTGCTTTATTATAGTTTAAACTAAAAATATATAATTGATATTTTAAGATAACATTAACTTTGGAATATAGTTCATTGTTTATTAAACACGTATACTCGCATTTAAATTTTTCTTCTATTCTTAATTGCAGGTTTTGAAGAGTCCCATAGAGAATTTTAAATATGGCTAAAGACTTTAAACAGGGGGCCCTGGTATGGGCCAAAATGAAAGGTTTTCCTCCTTGGCCAGCCAAAGTTGCTTTTCCAGCTGATGGAAAAACTCCAAAATCGAAAAAGCCGCAGCATTACGTCTTATTTTTTGGAACCCAGGATTTCGCTTGGATACTAGATCAGTATATTGTTCCTCACTCGGAAGAGATGTTAGCAAATTCTAAAATGTACAAAAAAAAATCAAGTACCATGCAAAGTGCGATTCTAGAAATAGAGCAAGCTGCAAAAAAAGTTGCCAAAAAGGTAAAGTTGCCTACAAAGGAGAAAATAAAGAAAAGTCCTACAAGTTCGCCACCACCACCTGAGAGTGCTCCCGAGAAGCCTAAGACACCCAAAAGAAAGCTGATTCCTGAAAAAAGAAGCGTTAAGGTAGAGAAAAAAAGCAAAGAGGTTGAAAACAAGAGCCCCAAGGTTGACAAAAAGAGTGCTAAAAAAAGATCTGCTTCAGAAATATCAAATGATTTTGATAAAGATAATAAGATAATTAAAGAGGATGATGATGATGAAGATTCTGATGAAGATTACTCGCATTTGATCGCCAATGTTCCCCCTAATAATGGATACACTAACGTGGCTGTCATTCCGCCTTACAATGAGGATTCTAAAGCCACCACTTCAAGAAGCCAACTGTTTAATCCTGTGGCTTCAAGTCTTGTCTCATCCTCTCCAGTTAAGAAGTTTATAGCAACACAAAAGAAGATTGGCTTCCTGGGTGTAGGAGCAATTGGCCGTGAGCTGGTCAATAATCTGATAAGAACGGGGCACTCCGTTACAATTTGGAACCGAAGCACGACCGCTGCATACAATAATTTCGTGGAGGCAGGTGTCAAGACGGCTCGATTCCCTGCCGAAGTTATACAGGAATGCGACATCACCTTCTGCTGTGTGTCTGACCCAGAAGCTTCAAAAAGTGTGGTTTTTGGAAATTTTGGCGTCCTTGCCGGTTTTGATGGGATGTGTAGCAACAAAGCATATGTTGAGTTGACAACTATTGATCCAGTCACATCTCAAGAGATAGGGGAGGCCATTGCTGGAAAGGGTGGGAGGTATCTTGAAGCTCCAATGGCTGGTTCAAGACAAGATGCAATGGCTAATTCTTTGGTGATTATTGCAGCTGGGGACCGAGTACTCTTCACTGAATGCGATACCGTTTTTGCGGCCTGGGCCAAGCATGCATTCTACATGGGTTGTAATGTTGGAAACGGTTCTAAAATGAAACTGATCCTTAGCATGTTGGCTGGAACGACATTTGCTGCACTTGGAGAAATAATAGCACTCACTGACAAATGTGGTATTGACCTTGAGTTCTTGATGGAGATCCTTAGTATGGGGCCTATGAATTTCCCTCTGCTAATGAATAAAGGACGTGAAATGATTACCAATGATCCAACAGTTTCTACTCCTATTAAACACCAACAAAAGGATTTGACTCTTGCCCTTTCACTGGGCAATTCCTCTCAGCAACCTTTAGCTCTCAGTGTGGCTGCAAATGAAGTTTACAAACGAGCTAAGTATCAATGTGCTGAATCTGATGTATCCGTAATTAGTAAGTGCTGGTAGTCATTTTATGTTGATTGGCATTATTCCTACTCTTCATGTATTTCAATGAAACATTTTTGTTGCACATTCATCTACTTTTGTCAACGCATGATTGAAAAAATAAACACACATATACGCATGAATGTTGTGTCTATTATGAAACTTTAAAGACATTTACTTTGCATTTCTGACTAGCAAATTTATTTCATACAAGCATTTATGTTTATCTTGTAATCTATGTGTCTCGGATGTGACTGATCAAAATCCAGTGAATTGAATAAAATGTTATTTGGGGTGCTACTGTTATCAGTGGGGGTAAGTGCCACCCCACTTGTTCATGATGTAACAAATTTCTACTGTGAAATTGTGCATTTGCTCCCTCAATTTTATGCAATGCCCCCTCATTCTTGTAATACAATTTCACCACTGACTGTTATGACCGGAATATTAATTTAATGTTGGAAATGTTATAACCTATAAAAGTATTCAGTAATATGATTAAGAGCAATGTCTTCATTATTTTTAAGTATGCAAGATGGTTTTTTTAAAGGTATTGTGTAATGGATTATGGAAGTGGATTTTCAGTTTATCTGTCTTTTTATGTACTATTTTTTTTTTATCTGAATAAAGGACAAAAAAAAAATCATTGTATTTTTGTACATAACTTTAGTTGGTAATTTCATTTAGGACACAGTCACAAGATGCATAAGTATTTTATCTAACTTTTTATATAAAGATAGGCAAATATACTAGTTCTATTAATGCAATGAAATCTATATGGGTGATTCTACAAATACGGGAACATTTGTGTTCCGTACTGATATTTTTCTTTGTTTTGGAAATTAAAAAAAACTTTTTAATGTATATCTTTACACTCCCTTAGCACTATTATTCTGACTTTTATCTATGAAAAAACTTCATATTTTATTCCATTAAAAAAACTTATTTTAATTAAATGTCATCCACATGCCCTGTCCCATACATATAATTTGTGTTTTCCAAGTAATTTATCTAAAAAACCAAAAGTGATTTCCTGTTCATTTTTCTTTTTATTAATGAATATATATGTATGAATAATATTAAGCTAACAAAAGACAAATTAAATAAAATTATTGCATTAAAAAATAATTAAAAGTTTGTCCCAAGGAATATCAGTCATCCACATGGCTGAAACAAATGGAATTTTTTTCTCAAGGAAATTGAAACTTTTAAAGTGGCAAAAGTGCCTGAAAAAAAACATGGTAGTGTGTGGCTTATGACTAAAAGTTGCATTTTGCTGTTCTTCAAAGATTTTTGTGATTTGCTCTAAATCGTATTTCATTTTCAGGTAAGGGTTTTTAATCCCTGTCATTAACATGACTTGTAATAAGCAGGTAAATATAAATAAATTCTGGTTATGTATGGTGATAAACCTTGCAGTTGTAAGTACTTAACAGAAGTTAAGCCTACAAAGCTTCATATATGGCTTACTGAGAACATGCAAATTCTGGTTTTGTCATCCACATGCCCATTTTCTTAGTCATCCACATGCCCATTTTCTTATATCCAATAGGTGGCAAAACAAAAATATAACAATTAAGCTCTGCTGATGTTTTATTCTAATTATGTAACCATTGAACTACTTTAGTAATTTTTTTCAGAATTTTAAAATTAATTTAATTTTTGGAAATTTATGTACTGTAAGTATTCCCGTATTTGTAGAATCACCCATATATGTTAAAAATGATTATGAACAGTTCATCCTATACAAACTGTATCTGGCATCGCGTTAATCCTTTCTTGTTTTATGCTTGCTTTGTGTGGCAACGAGTTTGTTGTTGTTCTAATTCTTACTTTCGTTCCTGCTTGTATCGTTATTAATGTTTTGTTTCATGGTGTAATAATACATGTGTTAAATCAGTATTAATGTATCTTTCCTTCAGTTTTACAAACATTTCCAACACGTTATCAGCACGAAGCTCTATTCACTGAGGAAAATGCATCAAGTTCTTGGTTACACGCCGTAGACTGAAACAGAAACGAAACCATTTTTGAAGAAGTTAATTTGCGTTAAATTTTTGAAGAAGTCAAAAACAACTCGCAATAAAAATGGCGAATGACGAATACAAATTGCCGAAGCTCAAAGAAGATAATTACCATTCCTGGTCGATACGAGCGCGTGCTGCCCTTGTTCAAAAACGATGCTGGGGAGCAATCGAGCCCGGATACGACATGGTAATGAGCGAGAATGAAAGAAACAAGAACGATGAAGCCCTAACGCTGCTGTTCCTAATCGTCGAAGACACCTTCCTAGATGATATAGGAGAGTGCTTGAGAGCCAGAGAAGCCTGGAATATTCTAAAGGAGATAGAACTGATCGGAAATCTTACAATGGTTACATGCTATTGCTCGCAGATGGACCAGTCTCGTGGTCAAGCAAGAAACAAGCAACCACAGCCTTGTCATCGACTGAGGCAGAATACATCGCAATGTGCCATGTTGCGAGGGAAGTCTTGTGGATCAACAGTTTGTTGAAAGAAATTTGTGACAGATTTGTATCCTCGACTCAGAAAGTTCTTGTCGACAATCAAGGAGCAATTTTTATTGCAAAGAATCGTGTGACTTCTGAGAGGAGTAAACACATAGACATAAAGCACTTCTTCCTCCGAGAGTTAGTGTCCAACAAGACCATCGAGTTTGAACATGTACCATCCAAGGAAAATTTTGCAGACTTGATGACTAAAAGGGTACAGAAAGGGACTCTCTGTAACTTGAAGTATGCAATGACTGTGATTATGTGATTAACATTTTGTGTATAGAAGTTCCCGAGAACTGTAATAATCAAGGGGACGTGTTAAAAATGATTATGAACAGTTCATCCTATACAAACTGTATCTGGCATCGCGTTAATCCTTTCTTGTTTTATGCTTGCTTTGTGTGGCAACGAGTTTGTTGTTGTTCTAATTCTTACTTTCGTTCCTGCTTGTATCGTTATTAATGTTTTGTTTCATGGTGTAATAATACATGTGTTAAATCAGTATTAATGTATCTTTCCTTCAGTTTTACAAACATTTCCAACAATATATACATAGAGTAAGAGTGAGAGTGATCTTTACAACTTTGATGGACAATAAAACCTAAAAGAAATAAGATTGCTAAGTTATGTGGATTGTACATGTAATAAACATGCATGAAATTTTATTTGTATGCAGTTAAAAAAAACCTTCAAAATAAGTAAAAATAGCTTGTACATAACTGTGTTTCTATTACATACGCAAGCAGCATAACTTGTCTATCATATTTCCTTTGGGTTTTATTGTGTGTCGGAGGTGTAAAGTTGATTAGCATATACTCAAAAAAAATCTTGGGGTTTTTGTGGTTTTGAAAAAAAATCTGTTCAAATATTTTATGCATTGCTCTGGCATGATTTTGTTTTATTGCATGTCAAAGTTGTAAAGATCATTTTCGTACACCCTGTATATTTTATGATATACAAATTATATCTAAATTCTCATTAAAAAGTTAAATAACTTTTTTAAGCTATATAAATTTTATTCGATTAAAACAGTTTTTCATATATAAAATAAATTTAATAATATTGGGATGCATTTCCAATGTTCAAATTTATATAGACAAACACTCTCCAATTTTAAAGCATGGGAGCATTCTTTTTTTAAAGTTGTTTTGTAACTATAAAAGTAAAAAGAGTTTTTGAAGGTTCAATATTTTTCTTTGCCGAATCAGGGAGATCTCTATTATCTTTGGAGTGAAAGAAAAGACTCGTTTAATTGATGGAAATATTGGCACCCAGCTCCTTACCAATAATGCACAAGTTCGTAGCTTATTTTTGGATAAACTCTACTATTCGAAAATGCTAACGTTAAACCATCTAAGCTCGATTTGAGAAAAAAAAATATATACTTTTGAAATATCAAAAAGATTATATTTACATGTAGACTTTCTACTTTCCAAACTCACTCAAAAAAATTCGCCTTTTAACTTTTTTTTTAAATGTGTGGATTGATAAGGAGGAAATAAAAGTATATAAAGCCTGCTTCATATAAAAATATGTATATTTAAGCATTGTATTAAATACTAAATGAAGCTTTTAAATTAAAAAAAAACTTTTTCTGGATTTATCATTGAGCTCAAAAATGACTGGAGTGATTACTAAGCGTGCGACCATGTTGACTGGTAAAGTCGATGGGTTTGGTTTGGTTAAATAAAGTCGCACTAGAGCTGCACAGTGGGCTATTGGAGACGGTTCGGGGTCTATCTCGAAGGAAAGACCGGGGAACACATTCATACATGCACCTCGTTATTTTAGAACCATGGTCAGATGACGAAGAAACACCTGAACTGGCACCCAACGCCTTCAATAGACGTCGTGACTTTGAACCCCGATCAGATTTATCGTGCACCAGTCTCGTATACACGCAGTTAATTTTTGCGGATGTTCTGGACGACTTTTCTAGTATTTTTGTAGCGAAGCCGGCAACCTTCCGATCACTATTTTTTTACTTTTCTTTGTCAAGTCCATCACGTGGGTTCTAATCACCAATCCTTCGGATTAGCAGCTGAATGCCTTAACTGCTCGGCCACGGAGGCCTCCAAAGTCAATGGGAGTCTTCACTCCATTGAATATATTTGAGTTCAGTGGGACTTATGAGATTTTTTTTGCTGCTTTAGATAAAATTAAGTAGAACTCTATAGCCAACTCAAGTATTGTCCTCGTCATCTGACCATGGTTCAAAACTACGAGGTATTGTTTCTGGCTCTGTCCTTCGAGATAGGTCCCGAACCGTGCTAATAGCAAGCTGTACAGCTCTAGTGCGACGCAAATTAAACCAAATCAACCGTGGCGTACGTTAATGTTTTGGCTTCATGGTAAGTTTTCTTTGTAAGTTTGGCAACATGTTCAAAATTGCGTAATAAGTGTTCTTTCCTCAATTGGTATACTTGTGTTGTTGTGGCATGTGTTAATTAAGTTTGAAGCTTTTTTTATTAACTATTGCTGTCATCAGTTGTAATCTGATTAGAAATAATTTCAAACAAAATTTCGATTATTTTAAATTCAATTTAAGTATCTGTATAGTAATTTAAGTCAGTCAAGAACACGTATTCAAAGGTTAGTTCTGGTATCTGGGTTAATGTGATAATTTTCGAGGATGTCATCAAAAGATGTATTATAAGTGATGGTTTTGTCAAGAAATTGATTATTAGTTAACAAGTCTGATTTTTGTTGTTGTTAAAGTATAGCTATTTCAACAAAAAGCATGTATTTGTCCTTGTATTTATTAGCAGTAGTATACAACTGTGCAGCATATGCTATTTGATTTATATAACTTCATTAATAAATCAGTAAATATTATAAATTTTTATTAAATTAAAATGTTATATTTTGAAGTGTTCCATTTGCTTCTGAAATCAGAAATTATATATTGTCATTTGAATTGAAGAATGAATTTTTTTATTACCAGATTTGTTTCACACTACACTATATATATTCTTAATAATTAAGAAATAAAGTTTAAAATTTTATCGAATCTCTTGAAATAAAATATAACATAAAATGAATATTCATCTTAATATTGACAAGTATTTTGAAAAATTGTAAAATAAATTACTAATTTAAACTTATAGATTATAAATAATTATATAAGGTACTTTAGTAACTGTATAGATTATTAGTAACATGAAGTTGCCTATCTAGAAACTATTTACCGGCTTCTGAAAAACTTGTAAAATGTACTGGCATTGTTCTGTCACAACTCCAACTATACTTATTCTTGGGTATTATAAAAAAGCAGCCCTTTTTTTTTATCTGCACCAAGTGTTGATATTTAATTGTATTTTGTAAAATATCTGCAATTTATAAGCATATCAGTAAATACAAAATTAACAACAATGTTTCATGATAGGTAATGGAAAATGTACGATATGAAAAAAAAAGACTAGAAAAATTACTGTTGTTCGATTGATAAAGTTGTATTGATACTAATTCATTTTCAACATGTCAACTCAAAATAAAGTGGAGAGCATGCTGAAGTACTATTTTAGGCTAGTAAAGTTTCATGATTGTTTCAATTATATGCTGGGATTAGTGCAAAGAAAATATCATGTTTATGCTTATTGAAAATACACGAAGAGAAAATATTTTTATAGTTTTGACACATCTTCTAATTAATTATCCTTGATTTCTATCCACGTGTATATAGGACAAGTGCACATTAAATCTATTGTCCAATCCTATTGTCCAAACATCCTCATGCTATCATCAAATGCATATAGGGTGCCATCTCAGTAAATTCCTAGTGTACGGTGCCTCGTTGTCGCCAAGTCGAAAAATTGGCGCTAAGGCAAAAATGACGTTTTTTTTTGTCGCCAAATCAAAATGGCGGTTTGGTTTGGTTAATTAACGTCGCACTAGAGCCGCACAGTGGGCTATTGTCGACGGTACGGGGCCTATCTCGAAGGAAAGACCCGGGAACGATGCCTCATATTTTTGAACCATGGTCAGATAACGCAAAATGGCGGACATTGCGTTGGTCCGGGCAGTCGATCATAGTGCTTACAGGCGATCCTTCGGGTAGTTGTTTGGGGCATTTCGATGGCACTCTTAAATGCACACGCGTTCCGCGCGCTTAAAGTCAGACTCCTGCCGTCGATTTTGTGGTCTCTGGCCTTCGGCTTCCGACTACTCATTATTACATCCATGATCCCCTCCGGGTCGTCGATCATGGTGCTTACAGGCAATCCTTCGGGCAGTCGTTGATTGTTAAATCAACATTTTATATGAAAATCGGAAACAATATCGGATCCAGGAAAAAAAACTGCTGCAAAACGTTGAGTAAAGTTTCCGGTCATCCACAGCAACCATGAAGCACTTGCTGGTACCGGTTCAATCCCTCCAAACACCCACTGACCATCCACATGCTTGATCCGGTTGTACTTGCGTTTGCCGAACTTCGACTCGTCATTTGCTGCATTACAATCCCGCATCCATGTACCACTCAATCACGGCACATTTACTTTTCATCTCCAATTTCCAAAAATACTTGCTATTCAAATAAACGTCTTTACATCGTTAGCTCAGAAAAATCAAAATCACCACGTAGCTGCCGAACTTCCATTCAAAAATGGCAGAAATGCGTGAAACCAAGGCTAAAATACATGCGTGCACGCATCTGGCCTCAGATGCATCTTCGCATCAGCAAGCGCAGCATGGCGCAGCTACGTGGGTAAAAAATTTAGGGTTGCCATAGAACATGATATTTTAGCACGCATCAAGTAGGGTTGCCAAAACATAAACTTTATCGCCCAATCATTTGTCGCCAAATCCCATTTGGCGAGGGCACCGGACACTAGGAATTAACCGCCATCTCAAATAAATGTGCCTCATAATCTAAATATAGTTCAAAATTACGAAACAGTGTTCCTGGGTCTTTTTTTGGGATGGATCTTGAACCGCTGCCTTTTTATCTTTATTTATTCTAGTGCAACATTAATTCAACAAACTATAGTGTTGATCTGCGGAAGATTGTGCATAATGGTTTTTAGTGTCCTAGGATTTTTACCTTTATCGGCAATAACTGTTTGAAGCAAATGGCTACCACCTTCATTCGCATACAGCAAAGCTGGCACCCACTCTTTCAAGAGGAATGATTACTAGTAGCTACTTTCTCCAGTGAATCTTCAGATTTACATATTTAGTTGCAGATTTACTATAGTGTTGATCTGCGGAAGATTGTGCATAATGGTTTTTAGTGTCCTAGGATTTTTACCTTTATCGGCAATAACTGTTTGAAGCAAACAGCTACCACCTTCATTCGCATACAGCAAAGCTGGCACCCACTCTTTCAAGAGGAATAATTACTAGTAGCTACTTTCTCCAGTGAATCTTCAGATTTACATATTTTCGTAGTCTCCTGGTAACATTTACGTAAGAACAATACTCGGATGGAAATGTAAAATTCTTTTCTAAAACTATTAAACTTTCGTCGAATAAAAATAAGCATCTTTTATTATTATGTAAATTTTTTTAAACTGTCTTTTTAATAAGGTTTAAAAACCCAGTTATGTCTATGGTAAAAAACTTTTCAGTTGTTTTGGTAGAAAGAGCCATTGAATTGTTATTTCTCATTTATCTAGCATACCATTTTATCTTTGTGTTGCTTGTTCAGTATAATTTTACTTGCACATTTTTTTAGATCTTAATTTCTTTTTTCAGGAACATCCAATTAGTAGATTCTGTTTGAGTAATAATTCTGAAAGTTGAGTTGTCTGTATGTTTCATTCCTTGCAAAACTGCTTCTCTGAACTGATTAGTGAGGTCCATCATGAAAGACGAAGTCTTCGCCGCAGTGAGTTTCCTGACGCGCCTGGTAGGCAAAAACGAAGAACTGAGCTCCGACCAAGTGGAGGTCTTTCAGAACAGCCTGGGCACTATACTCCTGGACAAGTTCACAGGTCACTGGTTCCCGGAAAAGCCCTGCAAAGGTCAGGCCTATCGCTGCATTCGGGTGAATGGAAACGAAAGGAGAGATCCAGTTTTGGAACAGGCAGCCGAAATGTGTGGTCTGCGCTACGAGAACCTTAAGTTGCCTGTTGAGTTGACTGTTTGGGTAGACCCTTTAGAAGTGTGTTGTAGGTAAGTATTTAATCCACAGTTCCATTATATATCTGATTCGATATTTTTGTAAAAGGTAATAATTTTTTTTATACAAAACTGCATTAATTTTTATGAGAAAAGTGTATACTTAGTAAATCACTGGGAGAAAAAAAAACAGAACTTTAATTGAAAAGGTCTATGTTCTACAATTTTTTTTTTTAATGTTAGTGATATTCACCATAAAAATTAATGTTGCTAACAACTTAATACTTTTGATTTTGTCAATTTTTGTATTGATACATTGCATAATTATCGGATCCGAACCGTTGCCAATAGTCCATTGTGCAAGCTGTATTGCAATATTTTTTAACCAACTATTTATTATGTTTGTCATTTTGACTTGGCTAAAAACAAAAAACATATCATTTTGACCTTGGAGCAAATTTTTCAGAATCGCATCAAGGGGCATCGCAAATTAGGAATTTAGCAAACTTTGTATTTCTTATGCAAAACAGCAACACCGAACTTTGTTTAAAAAAATCTGCTGTGGCCGCATTTGTACTTTGTCGTTAGGCAAGTAATTTTGATTATTAAACACTTTAATTCATTGGTGAACGTTTATTTTGATGAATTCAACTTAAATTCGATAGAAAATAAGCTTTATTATCGCATTTGCCTTTTTTGAAAAAACATTCCGAGTGTTTGTGCAAATAAATGCTTTTATAATGTTCGAAACAATATACATTGCTCTATTTTAATCATTAGGTTTGGTGAAGACGAAGGTTCATATTGTACAGTTGCCTCTTTTAAAGACAATAAAGAAAATGTATCCGACAATGTAATTGACGACCATTTGAAATCATCTGTTTCACATCAGGTATGTACATTAGACATTAGATTTAAAAAAAGTCTATGATACTATATATGTAAAAGGATAATATAGATTTTTTTGGTAAAGACTTGCATGCTATAGCGAATTTGGCTGTGTTTTGAAGTAGTTGTCAAATGAACTGATGCATTTTCTCTGATCTTTATGGTTACTTCCAGTTAAACATAGAATTACAGTTAACAACTCGAGCATTGCGTCGTATTTTCGACTCGCGGTCGGATGATGAGATTGATTTACGATCGGATGACATCCACTGCGTAAAGGGAGCCCCTATGGCATAATGGTGACGGTTTGATTAATTAACGACGTACTAGACCTGCACATTGGGCATTAGCGATGGTATAACCATGGTCAGATGAAGAGGACATCACTTGAGCTGACACCCGACACAACCTTAACTGCCGTCAGGCATTGGATCCCGAATAGATTACTAGGCACATTGCTTAAAAAAACCCGGCTGGTATCCCCTCCGAGTAGTCGTTTGAGGCTACTCATCACTTCCAAGCAATCGTTTTGGGCAATGGCACATTAATTTAAAAAAACAGCCGGTACCCCCTCTGGGCCGTCGTTTGGGGCTACTCGTCCTCTTTGAACAGTTGTATAACCGGGCAATGGTATATTACTTTTTTAAAAAAACCAGCTGGTACCCCTCTGGACAGTCATTTGGGGCTACTCGTCGCCTATAAACAGTCATTTTTAGCACCACACAATGGTGCACTGTTATCAAAGAACACTTTAACCAAAGAACATTTAGAAACAATTGCAACAAGAGCATACAATTCAAAATTCATCCTCAACATCTTTCAAACTATTAACATACATATGATAAAAAACATTATCTTTCAACCAAACCACATTTGCCAGCAGATATACTAAGAGCAATAAAGGGTACTTGCATATAACAACAATTTCTGTGTTGCCATACTAGGAAAATGTGAGTTTGTACTTTACAGCAATTCTATTCGAAAACTATAATTCTTATTGTCAATTTAACACGTTCGCTGCCACTGACGCGTGATACATTCTTTAAAATAACACGTAAATGGCAATAGTCAACTTGCATCCTTTTAGACATCGGCAGTGAAATTGTTAACAACAATTTCTGGAACAGATGTATTATAGGACATTTGGCACATTTTTATGCTTGGTGATGAAAAAAGTTGCCAAAATTGTTTTTCGATTTGCGCCGATGAATTTGAGACTTTTTTTATGAAGTTTTAGGCAACAGAAGCAGTTATTAAACTTAACTTGTGTTTTTAATTATTGATCGACACGACAAATTGTGGTCTGCGGCCTACGACTACTCGGGATCAAAGCTGATACCCCCTTCGAGCAATTGATCATGGTGCATTAATCCGGGAAAAAAACTAACTCATAAAACAATTCCAAAAAAAGGTATTTTTCTATAACTGTAGTATCCAGGAAAATTAAACAGTAACAACATAAACATAAACGAACACAATGATTCTTTCTTCTCCCCCCCCCCCCCCCCTCCCCGTTCGATTTCTGCATATGCGAATCCTTCTATCTGTCTTATTAGCCTTCAGTGTTAGCTTCATATCCCCATCTCACTTTCCACACTTCATATCACTTTTTATCAACCCCGCCTTCTATAAAAAATATCCGAAAAATACCTTTCTATCATGGCCCAAATGGTTAACAAACAATCTGTTAGCCAAACCAGGATGACCAAAAATTGGTCTTTTATTCAAAAATTGCAATTCAAAACTGCTTCCCATTTTAGTCTCAAACTTCTCAATGACACTTAATACAGGAGGCATAACTGGAAATGCACAAGATATCCAGTTATACCGCAATTATAATCTATCAAACCACTAACCTGACGACTTGACACGTAGACCTTCTAGTTTAAGCAGTTCCGAAAAACACTGGTGATTTGAAAACGCACATTGTTGTATTAATCCGCTCTCATGTTCGAAATCGCCGTTAAAAATAGTTTGTGTAGCCATACAAACGAATATGCAGCACCATGACGTCATAGGGTATTCAGATTGAAAGACATTGCAAAAATCAGAGATACCAACAAAGTCAGGTAGGGTTGCCATCGTATGAATTTATCGCCCAAAAACCATGGCAAAAATAACTTTTATCAAATGTCCTATAATACATTTATACCCAATTTCTGTTATACGCTTTCAAAATAATAAATATCTTACGAAAAATACAAGTGCATACTTTAAAAACTTCTATTTCAAAAGAATAATCTTATTTTCAATTTACAGAAGTCACATGACTCTTTAAGCCAATTTCGGAAATTCCTATCATTTCATATTTGTAAAGAATTGTCCCATTCTCACATTGTGAAGTGAATTGCCCTAAAAAGTTGCCAAGAAGTAACCACTATCGATTAGAAATCCCAACCATTTTTTTTTGTATTTTTTTTGTATATCTTTATAAAAGCAAATGAACTGGGATATTATATGTTAAATTGGGAGCATAAATTCACTAAAATTCATTGATATTATTTATTATCTGTTTTAGTGAAGATAAAGGTCATATTTGCAATTTTATAAAAAATATATACACTTTGACATTTGTAATGCAATACTATGATTATAAGTTTAATTCTTACAAAAGGTTGTTCTTTAAAATATAATTTTCCCATATACTACATAATTTGCTGTGAAGTATTTCATTTGCATGCATAATTTAATTTAAGTTGTTCATGCAATAATTATCGCAAGTGCATGCTAGTTACATTAATTTTGCATAGTATAGTAATTCAATGATCCCTTTTCTACCTTAATCTGTATTTAACTCTTACCACAGTTTCATTTGATAGTTTCCTGTCTTTTAATGCTTCAAGATCTTTATCACTGGACTTAAAACTGCTTATATTTCCATTTATTTGCTTTGCATTTAACATTTATTAATATGGTGCCCTTTTATGTTTACATGAATCTTTTTGCATCTATAGGTACAGTTTTGCTTTTGAACCCCCAGCAAGGTTAGTCAGCTTGCCCCAAAAGTATTTATTATCGATTGTAGTGTTAGACTTGGGCACAAAATTCCAGATGTGATCTAGAAGCAGAAAAGATTCAGTGAAAATTTTGACACTGAAATTATTTTAATAGGCAATGGTCTTTACGTGCTTTGTTTTATTTGCTCTTTACATAGCAATTAAGAATTTTGGTAGGATTTTTTTTATAGCATGAATTTTTGTTTTAACTAATATACCCTGTTATGTGCAATTGTTTGCCCAGCCTTTTTTTTATTACGTGTTTTGTTTTACCCAGTTTTTGTACAAGTTCAATGTAAGTGTTATATCACTTATTTTTTTAATATGTTAGCTCCAAAATACAATTTGGAATGTATTTAAATGTAAAAATTGAAAGGATACGGTGCTGCTGTTGTCCATTGCAGAAATCTTTTTTTTTTACTTGAAGACTAAATTATTAACATGCTGGGGTTTTGCATGAGTTTTGTTTTCCCCTCCCAAACAATTGATATACCAAAGAAAGTTTGTAAAAAAATACTTGAAGTTTGTACAAAGTTTTAAAGAAACATCTCAATTAATTCCTTTTATTTTTTACTTTCAACTTAATTTTTCCCTTGTCTATATTTGTCAAAACTATAATAATTTTCATTTTGCTTTGGAGGTTTTATTCACTTCAAAGATGAATATTTAGTGTTCTCATGAGAATTTTATGCAGACTTGCCGTCTTGGATAGCATTTATAAACTTTATTAATATATTATGTTGTTAATAAATAATCCATTCTGCAAGTGTTTTTTTTTAAATTCTAGATGTCTTTAGGGAACTTTAAAATAAAGAACAATGTTGTTATTTTTTATAAGTTTTTAACAAATATTGGACTTTAGAAAACTGTGTGTATTTCTGCGATATGTAGTGGACTGTTGTTTTGTTTGTTGTTGATTGTTTGGAAGGAAGGATGCTAAATTTTGATTTTCATTTTATTAAGTACCGGGAACGTCTGCTTCGTTCCACTGCTCTGATCCTTCTCACTCGTTACACTCATTGGCCCACAGAGGGCGTTGGTTTACAATGGCGTATAGAGACACCGGCGTTTACACTGTGGGAGAGTGTTTTTTAGTTAAATATTCTAGTATTACATTAAAATTAATATTGAAAGCCAATGCTATAAGCAATTAAAAAGCTGCAAATTTGACTGTTTTGCTTTGTAGTCAGCGCCTATTATTTTTCTGTTTTTTACATTTGCTTTTTTTTTTCTTCATAAAATCTTAATTTTTTTCAAGATTGGGAATTTAAAAAAAAATTACTTTCAAGGCTTTTTTGTGAAAACACATTAAGTGGCAAATAAATTGTGCCCCTCCAAAGCTGACCATGTGCTGCCATGTTCTGCTGTTCAATGTTGTGTTGTGCATTTTCTCACCAAGTTTCCCCGCATTTCATACATTAATATAACACATATTCTTTCGAGAAGAATTTGTTTCATGTTTATCTTCTCCTTGTGTTACAAAACAACAAAAAAAATTAAAACTTTATTTTCACTAGTTTTACTTGTTGTTCAGAAGATTAAACATAATTTCAATTATCTGATCACATTTATATATTGCCACCATACTAAAATTACGTGTTGGCATGGCAGCTATATAACTTTATATAGTCTAAATAATTATTTCCAACATAAATTTGTTATAAGGATTTGATTGTCCTGCCCATCATAATCATACCCATTTAAGGATTTGATTGTACTGCCCCATATGACTAAGTATTCAGTCTGCTTAGCACTATAATGAAGCAGTCTTTTCTTTATAGATTATTTAAAAATCAATCGACTTAACATATTGTTAAATGTTATCTTTCTTACGAAAGCTATAGGTTTGAGTTGTATGTTTACAAGTAATTACATTGTCCAAAATATGCTTTAATTTTGTTATTCGGATTAAAATTTTTTTTTTTAGTATTAATCTTTTTTGATATTGAATTCATATCCTCCCGGTTTATATTTACTACAGGCTATTTACACGTAAATAATATAGTTTCTATTAAAAAAAATACAATAGAACTAACTTTTATCAGGTTAAATATATGTATCTACAATTACTAAAATGTTAATTAAAATTATGTGCACTAGAAAATTTGTATGTTGTAATTTAAAAATTTGAATGTTGTATGAATATGAAATTTGAATGATGTATGAATATGAAATTTGAATGTTGTATGAATATAAAATTTGAATGTTGTATGAATATGAAATTTGAATGTAGTTTGAATTTGTAAATTTAAATGTAGTGTACTTAATATATTGATCAACTTAAATAAAGTTTTTGGAATATAGCATATTTTTATTTGCCTAACTTTAAATTTATTACTAGTCGCATTAAATATATTTTACATTGAATATCTTTGTAATTTTTTTATTAGTTTTATTTAAGGTAACCAAGTTAAATACATATTAAGTAAATGTATATTTTTATGGCACTAACTTAGTTTTTCATAATCTAGCAAAGAGCACTATTGTTAAGTAAGCCATTAAAAGTACTATTTATATATGTTATTGTGGACAAAAATTACTGGGTAACTAATTAACTAATTTTGCAAATGTTTACAGTAAACTTCATTTTTTCATCATTATCCTACTTTTTTATTTAATTAAATCTTATTATTAACATAATGAATTATATATATGAGTTAATGTTAATTTATTATTAATAATAACAAAAAAGTTCTACATGCAATTTGGCTACATGAACTTGTGAAATTCATTTTAATTGAATGTAAAATAACCCATAATTCATATATTTAAAAATTAATGTTTGCATGTACTAAACTAAATTAAAATAGGCATTTTAAAAAATATGCTAGTATTTTTTTATGCCTTTAAAAAAAATAGATTACTGATATATTTATATAACTAGTTAATGTGTGTTATGTATATATATTATCAATAGAATTTTTGTTGTTAATATATTTTTGTAACTAGTAAAGAGAAAAATATTTTTTTATGAGCACCATCTATTTAATACTCAGGTTAGTAGTTCATTCTTTATTAACGCCCTCTTCTCTGTTTCTAATATATTTATTTTTACAGAATCCTTGAATTTTTTAGTAATTGTTAATTTTTTTAATATATTAAAGTGGTGAGCTTGCCCTGTGTTTTCTATTTCATATAAGCAAATTGTGCTACTAATACGAGTACAAATTAACCTACTTCGATAATAGTTTCTGTACAAGGGTTTGGTTATTCTTATGTAGAATTGTATCATCTTTATCCATGGTGTTGAAGAGGTGGGATGCTCATACACCAGTTTCTTTTCAATTTTGCATAGCTATTTCAAATATATTCACTGAAGTTTAGATTCCATTACAATTTACATCTTTTTGTTAAAAAATTTCTAGTATTTTCAATATTCTTTCTTGTTTTCTATAAAAAAGATCAAAGTTTCCAATTGAAATGTGTTCTTTGCACTGATAACACTATGTATGTTCTCCCTTTTAAATTAATTTTATTTTCATTCATTAATGTCACTTACTGTATATCACTCTAACCATGCATTTTTTGCAAAAGCATGAAACGAATGACTGAATATAAATTTTTCTAAGGAAGAATTTCCAATGTAGTTTATACAAGTTAATATTCCTTATTTCTTACTTTTTCCCAACCTTGTGTTCATTTAAATGAATGTTTTTTCTCTAATAAAAAGTGAATTCAAATTGTGTTCTTATGGCTACTTTTATTCGTGGTGGTATATTCAAAAGTTATTTACTTTTAATTAAGGGGATTTAGTTTGTACTTAATTAAAGGAATATTGCCTCAATTCTCAAATTTGTAATTCCATCTCATTGAACTTGACATTTTTATATTTAATCCATTTGTGAATGTAAAATAATTAAAACATAAAATTCATTCAAAAATGTAAGTTATTGCATGTAATGTCTTGTTTTAGAAATTTATAGTTATTCATAAATCTAGTGTCTGTGACTGTGAATATCACTTTTTATTTTCGATCGATAACAAAATAATAAATATTAAATTAATCAAATTCTGGAATATATATTACATTTTATATGTAGCTGATTGATTTAAAACTTTAAAATTACTTGAAATCAAATATGCATCATTAAATAAATGATGACCACTCTCTTAAATCAAATTAGAGAGTCTACTTAGAACATTGTATATATTTTGAAAGCATATTTATTTATTTTTGAACTTTTCCCTTAATTGTTTAAGATAATTTTACTATAAAACTATGATTCAATTTCTAAAGTATAAATTGAAAATCGCTTTATTTTGCGCTTTCTACGATAAAAAATATTAGCTTAATGGAACTGAATAAATTTTTTTTATATGATCTTATTAAGTAAAGTAAACTCTAATTTAATATTTTGTGTATTTTATTTATAAAAGGACCACTTTTTAAGTTTCTCGCATACCACCTCTGGTCAACAGGCTGCATGTTGGGGGTGCTCTGTGAAATTTGCTCAAAACAATTTCAATATTTTTTTAAAGCAAGTCCAAAACCATTTTTGTCTGGTACTTGTATAATCACATTTCAATATTGACTAAAACTGTCAGCAGTTCTCAAATAAAATGGGTCGCAAACAGTTTTCATGAGTTATAAAATCACGAAATGCTTTTTATTGATAATTTAAGAAAAAGATGGGAAATAAAAACTAATAACTTATGAATGTGTTGATGGTAAACAAAACAGGATAACAAATTGGGAATTATTCTCAAAAGAAATTTTTATCTATTTTTTTGGTTTGCTATTTCATAATTATCTCTTTAATGCATGAATTTTCTTGCATGTGTATCGTATGAATTTTCTTGTATGTGTATTTCAATGGACACTGCCTTAAGGCAGGCGCATGCATTGAGGGGTAACACTCGCATAAGTATTTTCTTCTTATATTGGTTTAATAATTTTAAAAAAATGTAATTTCTAAAACCTCAAAAAGAGTTCATTTTTATCAAATGTACTAAACATTAAAATACTTGTGTTGATCGAATTCAACTGACATTGCGGTTATATATCGATATAAATCTAGATTCACAATGTATCTACTAGAATAAACATTTTCCACACAGTTCTTTTTTAAATTTGTGTTGTACTCTTTTTTTTTTTAAGGCATTCTACTGTTAAGATGCTATATAGGGAAGGTATCAGCGATAAAGTTAATTAAATTGAATACTTTTTCAATGAGACAACGTGTAATAGATCCTATTTTGTTAACCGAATGTATTAATATTGGGTAGTTGAATAAGTTCTCGCTGTTTTCCAACAGATGGAGTTACCGGAACTGCTTGCGTTATTTTATGATAGTGACCCATCTATTTACAAGTACTATAAGCAAGCCTGAAATCCAGTGTATGTTATTTCGCGGAAGTGCAAACAACTTTATTTTTCCTTGCGTTAAATATGTCAAATTTCGTGCCAAAAAAGAGTATTTGCGGGGAATTTTACTGCACTATTGTATTAAAAAAAATCTGTAGTTGAAGCTCACAGAATTCTTGTTGAGACTTACGGCGACCATGCTCTGTCTGAAACAACTTGAAGAGATTGGTTTAGACGCTTTAAAAATAATGATGCTCTGGCGCACCGAAGAAGTTTGAAGACGAACAATTGGAAGCATTACTTCATGAAGACTCCTGTCAAATGCTAGCTGAACTTGCAGAATCATTAGAAGTTGCTCACACAACAGTTTCGAAACGTTTGAAAGCATTAGGAATGATTCAAAAGCAGCTGTACGAGTTGAAGCCGAGAGACGTCGAACGGCGTCTTTTCACCTGTGAACAACTGCTTCAACGGCAGAAAATGAAAGGATTTTTGCATCGTATCGTAACTGGTGATGAAAAATGAATACACTACGATAACCATAAGCGTAGAAAATCGTGACCATCCATCAACATCTTCAGCAAAGCCGAATATCATGGTTCCAAGCTTCTGCTCTGCATTTGGTGGTTATAGTTTATTATGAGCTGCTCAAACCAAATGAAACCATCAGGGGAGATCACCACAAACTACAATTGGAGCGATTAAGCCGAGCATTAAAGGAAAAACGGCCGCTGTACGAGCAGAGACACGACAAGGTCATTTTGCAGCATGACAACGCTCGGCCACATGTTGCAAAACCGGTAAAAACCTACTCCTACCCCTCCCGCCGTATTCAACAGACATTGCCCTTTCTGACTACCATTTGTTCCGGTCAATGACGCATGGGCTGGCTGAGCAGCACTTCCGTTCTTATGAAGATGCCAAAAATTGGGTCGACTCTTGGATAGGCTCAAAAGACGTGTCGTTTTTCCGACGTGGAATTCAAATGCTGCCAGAAAGATGCGAAAAAATAGTGGCTAGCTATGGACAATACTTTCAGTAACATGTTTTTTAATGATTTTGTAAAATAAAACATTAATTTTCACAAAAAAACAGCGAGAACTTATTCAACTACCTGATACATTTCCATCTTTTATAATATACATTCATTCAAACTTAATCCTAACAATTACATTGAAAGTGTTTTTAACTAAAATAATAGGATGACTGTTTATTATGCTTCTCATTACTTTGACTTAATTGGCATGGTTCTTATTTTCACCAAGCTAAAAATCTCCCAAGTCCGAAATAATGTAATTTTTTTTATGGAATATCAGATCCTTACCAGTTTTCTACTTTTCAGAATTCCCAAGAATGCCAAAAGAAGCAGAAGAAGAATCGAAAGCCCCTGGAGAAACAAAAGAAACCCGCTTCATCTCGCAATTCCACCTCCCAGCACCTTCCCCCGCCCCCGAAGCCCTTCCCCCCAAAAAATTCCTTCTTCCACCTGAAGGGGGACCCCGGGTACCTGAACACCTGCTTCGACTGGAACCATCCCGCGGACTTCCCCTTCCACCCCCGCTTCAATCGCACCCACGGGCCCAACTACCCCGATCTGGCATTTATGCGTCGACCCAAGAAGCCTGTGCGCTCGATTTACCCAAACGACAGGTATCACTGGGCCAGGAAGTAAACTAGCCAAGGTGGTCGTCTGTATAGAGGGAGAGAGATGTTCAAAGTTTATTTTTAATTTGTAAATCAAAATCTATTTTATAGCCTTGTAATCGATTTAAGAAAAATGAGAAAGCTTTCGTGACCAAAATGTTTTATATATAATCCCAGTGTTTTTATGTATGTGTAAGTGGGCTTTCAAAGTTAGAATGTATGCAATTGTGTGGTGCAATGTTTTATTTGATTAAAATGTGTCTTGTATATGATTATTAAATGCATTGAGTTTGTACGTTTTTTTTTTATATAATTTGTAGCAGCCATTTTTTTAATAGATGCATTTTTAACCATCTGTCACGTTAACCCCCTTTTGTATCTCAACTCTTAATTTTCCATTTATATTTGGTGTGATAAGCGCTTGGTGTGCATTGTAATGTGGTAAGATGCTGCATCCTTTTTATATATTGCCTTGCATTGATGTTACAAGTGATACTGATTTATAGTATTCTATTGGAACGCACAAAGTTTCTGCAGATCCTTTTGAGGGATCTGTTTTAGAAGAGTACTAATTGATAGATAGTTGACCAGGAGATGTGCTTTGTATTCTCAGGATTGTCACTTTGCATTGTACTTCAGCGAAGTTAAGTTTTTGTAAACTTCTCACAGTTTAAGGTAAATATTTGTAAAGAACTATTCTTAGATTCTCTATGTAAATTTTGCTATTCTCTTACTGTATAAACCGACATTTCATCGTTCACTTGTAGTTAGTCAAGTGCATTGTTAATACAAAGATCATTTTTTATTGTCAGTTTAATGCAAAACGCTTACACTAGTCCAAGAAGAGTTGGTCTTGATAAATAAAGAGTATGGTAATTTATTTTCCTTCTGGGCATTGAGATAGTTTTAAAGCCTGTTGCCGTACTTATACGTAGCCTATTGCATTCCTAAGGTTATTTGATATTAATCTGCTGTAAAGCTTACCGCACAACCCTTTAAAGGTATTTTAACTGTTGAAGTTCAGCACTTGATGAGAAGTGTAGTACGAAATCTGTCCAGCACAATGTTTTATAACTGATGTCTCTGGTGTTGATGCAAATGGAGTGCACTAAACCCTTTTGACCATCGGCTGGCTTGAGTTTGTGCCTATTTTTGTGGTGGCTCAAGTCGTCAGACCGATATTTTTATTATCCGTCATCGCAGACGTTTCAGACATTCGCAATTTGGAAACACCAATAGAACATCATGTGGCTGTCTGAAAGTGTCACCCAACCGAGCCCAAAGAAATATTTCAACTCCTGAGGATCGCTTGTTTTGCGATCTAGCGGTTTTCGATTGACTTCCATAACCATTGCTTTCAGCAGCATATGTATCCATGCATGGATCCAGTATTGCTTGTTGATTGGTGTGTAACCGTGAAATTTAGAAACTCTATAACATAAGCTTCCAGACAAAAATACCTCCTCAGGTTGATTAAGGGAAAGTTCTTCAGATATTTTGGCCTCAAATACTTTTACAAAGGTAGTGTTTCGTTTTTGAACTTTCAAAAGGAATAAGTTTCAATCTTGTTCAATAAAATTTTCAGAAAGTTTTTCTGAATTGAATTGGACGTGTTTAGGGTTGAAATATCCCGTTATATTCGTAAATTTAATAAAATATCGATCGATTCCTGCGTTCAGGATGTTTTAAATATAGGGCCTTGGTGCATTCCGTTGTTGAAGAAAAACAAATCTATCTTTTTTTTTATAAAAAAAAAAAGCAAATCACTTTGTAATCTGTCAATATTTTTTGAATAAAAGTGCTTGGATGTTTCAGACTGTTTTTTTTAAATGGACTCTGGTCATTTCCGGTGAGCAACCCGATATCATTCTGTTTTTGCAGGCGTCAAAGACGTGGGAAACGTTCCATGCCGAGATGAGGGTGTGTGTCTTAACCAAATTGACAGCGAATGACGACAAGTCTCTGTTGCCACAATTGACCGATTCGGGGCAATTGACGATCGGACCTTCTTTCATTGCATCCGTTATCATTTTATATTGGTTTGGTGCGTATTTCGGTCCTTGTTTCTGAAGGACAATGGGAAATATGGCAAAGTAGTCACTAACAGAGAAGAAAACATGTCCTGAGAATTGGGCGATTGGAATATACACTTGGTATTACCATTTGCAAGATGGCCGCTCCGAAAACGTTCATGAGTATGTCATGTTTGTATTAATTTTTTTTGTATTTTTATGAACTAGAAGGATTACCAATTGTGGTGTGGATATTTAATGCCTTTTTGAAAATAGATTTAATCGTTAGTATACTGAAATTCTAAAACTGTGCGGGTTTTTATTTGATTTTATCCGAATCCTAATGTCATTGAGGTTCGTCAATAGATTGTGATTTTATTATATTAGCCATAGAGAGCTATAAATTCGAAGAAGTTAAAATTTAAAGTTTGAAAAATCGTGTTTTTTTTAAAAAATATATTTAAAATCAATCTGCAAAAATAATTAAACTTTTAAAATGCAAACAATTAAAATATTGTTATAATATGAAAAAAGCTATATTAAAAAATATTTTTTTTTTTGCAGTGAAAGCAATTTTATACTAATTGTTGTAACAAAAGGTTAATGAATGTGATTTATTTAGCTGTTTATTAATTATTTTTCTCTTCGTGAATGTATGCAAAGTATGTTAGGGTTGTCACGCGTTCGGAAAATTCTAAGTTTTCAATCAAATTGATATTTATATGGCTAAAAGCGCAATGGTTGTATGTACTTTTGTAAACTTTCGAAAAACGCTAATAGTAGAAGTCTATCGATTTTTTTTAAAAAAACGGCCCAAAATATTATTTAGAATTGATATACAATGTTTGTGCAGGTTATTACTTCTATTTGTAAGTGTCCTTTAATATATGAAACTGCGTTCAACACATTTTTATTGATCATTCCGATATTGAACACAAATGCGAGTTTGCTTTATATTAATAGCAATGATTTAAATGTTTTAGTGTAGTGTTTGTAATCCGATCATTTTGTTTAAAAAAATAACCTTAAAGGGGAAAATGTATTAATAATTAGCAAATGTGCATACCGAGAGCTGTCTACAATAGTCTATGTTCACGTTACAGGTTTTCGAAGTAGAATTTTTAGTTCAATTGTTGAAATTAAATCGCTGATCCACTATTTCTAATCTATAAAAATAAATTAAAAAACAAAATATATTTAAAAAAAAAAACTTTATTTTCCAGAACAATACGAGTAATGGGGAGGAGCGTGTTTACGAGTTTCTAATTACTTCGAGTTTTTTGCCTCACTGTCACTCAATTTGACGAAGATAGAGTGTTCATACATTCATTATAGAAATGTAACAACACACATTGAGCTGCAAAACCGTTTTTGCCGCTTGTTGCTAATGTTTTTTTCCCCCTCTGTGCGAGTTCACAAAATTCAGCTGCCTTCACATATTAGAAATATGTGACGTCATAACATATCATGTTATATATAGCCTTAATTTTTTTAATACCTAATTTAGACCTTATTGTGAAGGGTTCAGGAGGTTCTGTGGAGCACAAAAAACTAAATTTTTGTTTTTCGAAATAATAAATAGCCATACATAAATATACTCGTTTCATTATAAAATGTGAAGAAATAACTTTTTTTAATAGACCCATAATAGTTAAAATGAGTATCGGTGCCAATGAAGCCGGAACTTATTCTTAACTGAAACTTATTTTTCAGAGGTATGGCAGGGAAAAATACCGTCGTTGACATTGCAAAAGGTCGTATGTATGACCTTAGCGCCCAGGGTCATATTATAGATCATATTTTATATTTCCAGGAGAAGGAAAAAAATAGAATTGGTTCCTTATGAAGATTCTACAATAGAACCGTCTTTTCTTTTGGTTGTATCTTTTAAAATTGGGTTAGCTGTAAGTGATGTCAGGGATTTTGGCACCAGGTGGAAATCGCAAAGCAAAAATTAAATTAATAAAAAAGGATTTTTTTGGCATACGGCCTTTTGCACTTTCAACTAAGATATATTGTTTTGTTATTTTATATTTCAGCATATTTTTAAAATTCCGTTTTAAAACACATTATTTGGCTGAAAGTAATCGGATGCCATATCGGTTCCGGTGCTACTGATCTGCAACATGATAAAATTGACATAGCGGCCAATTTTTAGCTATATATATATATATATATATATATATATATATATATATATATATATGTATATATGTATGTATATAGTTACAGTATACAGTTGCGTTATATTTAAGTTTTTTTTATAAAGCTGATCTTTAACCATTTTTAAATAACTTTTTTTCAAAATTGGGAGAAGCTAGCCATTAAAACTAACGCTTTTATGACAATAAGGAGCGAGGGGTGCTAGCTTAATGTCTGTCTCGGTCGTCCAGGGATCTCCAGAGTTTTCTAGCAGCTCACTCAAATTTTAAGGGAACACAGTACTCTCGCATTTAATTTTTTTTTAATTTTCGATATTTAAAAAGAATTTGGATACATGATACTTGAATGTACAATTAATGCCAAAATTGGGAAAGAAATTTCATCCTAGAATTTTAATATATTAAAAATTAAAATATATTCAATTTTAATATATATATATATATATATATATATATATATATATATATATATATATATATATATATATATATATATATATATATATTTAAATTTTCTATTACTTTTTTAACACTATTATATGTTTTTACATCCCTTGAAATATATTAAACAAAACTGTATATGGAATATTAGTTGGTACTAATATGAGATTTTATATAATCTTTTTTCTTTTAAAAATCTAAAAGAAAACACGAAAAATCACAAATTCTCTGTCTGAATTTAAAGAAATATACATAACCATTTGTTCCAGGGCTTATTACATGCATAATTATATCAATCATATATCTGATGATATTCACACAAAAAATTAAAGCTTTATGTCTATTTCCAAAAAAAAAAAAGCCATAGCATTTTAGGTGCAGCAGTATGAAGAAAAAGGAACAATGAGAAAAAGCGATTTAAAGTTTTTAAACGTAAAAAAACTATTAATGATATATGAATTCTGTTATCAAAATATATTACACCTTATATCAAGATAAGTATACTTATAAACAAATACTTTTATACTTGGTAAATTTTTAATTTTGGGGGAAATTTCTTTCAAGTTAAATTTATATTTGTGTTTCGCTATACTATTAAAAATACATATAATTTCACAAGTACAAGGTATTTTTTCTTCTTCTAATTTTAGAGTCTTCTTTTCATTTACCTGAAAGTACATTCCACACTATTTAGAAGTATTTAAAATGTATTATGCAGCATTAGAAAGTATTTCGAATTTAATGCCTGGGAAAAATAAACACTGGAGAAGTATTAAATAGTTATATATACTGTTGAATTATTACTTCACTTCCTATCTTACTTCTAAGCAGAAAATAAGATCAAATCAGTGTTTCATTTGACTACGGTCATCTTGGTCATCCTAAAACGTTAACTTGCTTGAATTGCTGTGCACTTTAACCATCTTTCACCCAATATAAAATAAAATAAATTCGGAAATATATTTAATTAAGCTCTGAAAGTTTTCATATATGTATAGAAATGTAGTAGAAGTAATTTAAGGTAATAAAAAAAATGTAGGTGTTTTGATTATTTTTAAGGTGCTGTGGTCCCTTAAATTCATAAAATTATTCCATTTTACAATATTTATCAAATCTATTGGTTTGGGGTACAACCTTCAAACTTATTTCTTTAATATTTATAAACATATTTGAAAAAATATTAAAAAGTTTGTTCTGGAATTTTTTTTAAAACTTCCAGCAGAGAAACTCACTTTACAATTACGAACATCACTAAAGCGTTAGTGGAGTAAAAAACAGTATAGAAAAATTTACCACCTACCCTAAGAAAAGATTGAAATACTTTTTTAGGATGTAGCTGTTAGGTATACATAATAAGTATTTTACTCCGGCAGAAAAAATATTTTTTTTGAAGTTGTTTTTGGCTGATTTTTTTCCGAACTATAACATATGTCCAGCCGTGAAACAAATTTGTTCGTCGAAAAAAGATAATACTGCGCTTCATTTAGAAATAAATTGAATTTTATTGTCAATATTTATTTTTATATTGGAAAAACTATATAATTTATTAGCAGTATTTAGCACTGCCACAATCTCATCTAACGAGTAACCACTAATCATTTGAATATAACTCAAACAAACAAATGAAAAAAAATAATGGAACTGCTGAAATTTTGGACAACCGAAAACTCAATAGCTTATAAATTATATTTATTTGATGTAAATCTAAAATTTTTAAGACATTAGTTTAAAGTGTCTTGATTTTTTTTTATCATTCTCCCCATGTCATTGTCGTTATTAACCGACATTTCGACCTTGGAAGATTTCGCCGAAACAGTCACGTACACCAAGAGCTTGCAACCTGGTAATTGTCATTCACAATACTGGTTATGAACCTCATCTTCTAATAGCCCAATCGTATTTCCAACCCAATAAAACTGCGACGGGGCTTTTTTTTGTCAGGGCACACGGCGAATTAAAGATTGTCTCTTTAAACGCTGGGCGTCGAATTATTGTCCTTAAGTCGTTGATCGCCACTGTCTCGAGGGGAAATACCGCCATTCGAATATTTAAACATCTGCTATTGGCTATTATTGAGCCCTGCCAAACTGCCTACTGGCAATGAGTGGTGAGTAATTATGATCACAACAATAACAGCAAAAAAACAGAGACGCGAAACCACATGTGAGCCAAGAAAAGTCGCCACGCTGTCTGCCAGAACTGTCATTAGCGGGACCTCAGGGCCGATGACGTCATTCCACAGGTGCGTTTCCTAGAAAAAGCCCCACCTAATCAGCAATTAACCCTTTTATGAAATGCCACCACATGACTTTTTGCTTGTTTCTGCTTTAATTAATCCTTTCGATAAAAACCGCCTGTGGTCGAGGGTAGCCCTTTCTGAGAAATCCGATCCTGGGAAAAAAAAATGGCGGACAGGACAAGAAGTGTTTATTTGTTGTTCGCGGTTCGCCAGCTGGGGTTTGAAGCAAAGAACAAAGATAGAATGGGGTTTTCTTTCATTATACATTCTAGAGAATACTGGGTAGTTATAGTTATCCATAACTATTATTACTGCATTTGATATAAATAGAGGCGCGTTCCTTTCCCAAGAGAAATAGCCAACTCAATTTTTTTAAAGTCAAATTGATATTGAATACTGTTTAATTGAGATGACGATTCTTGGGTTTTAATGTTGTTAAAGGTTACTTTAGTTAAATAAGAAAAAAATCATAATTTTCTGTGTAATTTGCAGCCATTCGAACAATTGGTTAGAAAAGTTAGAATTAAAATGTATGGCAAGCGAATTTTACGTTGGAAAGAGTAGAGGATGTTACATAAATTTTAAACATGATTGAACAAGAAAATATGATTCACTAACATTAATAAATTTTAAAATACAACTTTTAAATTCAAAAGTTTAAAGTTTCTAAATAAATATTTGTTTTATATATATTTTCACAGCATTTATTCGCTTTATTCGTTTCAAAGTGTCCATTTGTTGAGTTTGAAATATTGTTTTAGAGAGTCATCTGGCATTCTATTTATAAACCTCAGTCAACATCCCGGCACTAATCTACAGTAAAAATATGTTTTTATTTTAGAACATGCAAGAACGTTGATTTTCGATGGAAAAAGATAAATATAAGTTTTCTTTTCATAGTAAAATTGTAACCATGTCAGTCCGTTAATTTAATTGAATACCATTTCTTCGGACTAGTACTACAACCACTGATCTCTAACTGAAACTTCTGGATTTGGCAGGGCAGTTTATTGACTTGAAGCCAATTAAAAGCTAAAAAACTGTACCCTACTTCCATTTCTACCTCTATATTTCGTATATTGTTCATGATAAAATATGCCGAATTGTAGTGCTTTTACCTATCTTTAAATTTTTTTTTTATTGGAACCCATTTTGAATGCCTATTCTTTGAAATCCATTTTAACTAATAATAAGTGGATAAGTAAGAATAAGAAAAACTATATTTTTAGCGATATAGAAATTGATTCCATGTGTAGAAAATAAAAAAAATATAAACATATTTAAAACTTCTATATAACGATTTGAGAAGGAAATAAATCCACAAAATCACTTTAAAAAATTAGTTGGGGTAGAGTAGGGCTTCAACAACGTCCATAGAAGGAACTGGCTATGAGCGTTCCAGAAATTACAGTTTGAGTTCATTGACTACAACTAGATAACTACATAGGAATATTATGGTATTGCATGCAATTATATATAAGGTATATATGTAGTTTCGTGTAATACCTTAATCTTCTTGAGTCTAATTGTAGTACTCACCCGATGATTTAACTATTTATGCAAGAATAAAAAAAATCAACCACAAAAGGGTGTTCTTTATTATTAATTTGTGAATTTTGTATTAATTCGTAACGAAACAGGCGCGATTTTGGCCAGTTTCTGCTTATTTTATCTGAAGGAATATACGAAAGAACGATTCGTAAATCAAATTCGGGAGATTGTCAAATTCAAAATCAAATTTGGAAGGTTATTGTTATATAATTTTGTGGTAATCCCTACATTATTATCTTTTCCTATTGAATAATTATTTATTTCATAAAAGCATTTGCTTGATTCATATAATTTCTAAGTGATGGTTTTCGCCTTGAATAAAATTTTATAACGATTCGTCACATATGGCGAAATATCTCTTATTGATGCATGGAATTTTAAGTGGTTGTTGAAAACAATATCTCATCAATCCTTTGACGTTATGTTAATTTAAAAGAAATTAAAAAGAATAAAATATATATAAAATTCCTTCTAAAAAAAAGTTAAAGTAAATCCCCCTTTAACATCTTAAGATCGCTATTTACTAAAAACGAGTTTTAGAAACCGATTCACTTTTCTGCGTGGCGACCATTAGTACAGTGAAACCTGTTTTACAGATCAAAAGCGCGATGTAATTTATTTTCATCACAGTATGACATATTGTTTTCGTTTTTTTTTATCTTGCAGTTCTACTCCCGTAAAATCTCTTGAATGAAAAGTATTGATTTCGATCCAAATTTCTAACCTATTTTTCATTGTTTCTACTTTTTTTATGTTCTCTTATCTTCAATGAAGGGATTTAAAAATTGAACTGAGCATCCATGTTTAAAATAATATCCCGTCTACTTTCCCCTATTTCCCTAGTAATGTACATTTTTTTAACTCTCTGAGGTTGTAGGAAAATGTGAAAATTGTAAAGTTGTTTTTTCTGCAAAATCGTTTGCTTTCTATTTCCAATACATGTATATTATGTATATTTTTATTATTAAAATAGATATAGCTTCCAAGAAACACCCCAACCCTTTAGATTTGAAAAATATTTCTACATATAATATTTTTATGAATTTAAACTTTATGTGTATTGCTAAAAAAACTGGAAAGCCATGGACGACATAAGTCGCTCTATACCGTCAAAAGGTTAAAATTTTTATACATATTTTTTTCGATGTATTTTTAAAAAAATAATTGTTTAAGAGGTATACAATCTCTTTTCTAAAAAATAATTAGGGCATTCAAAATTCTTTAAAAAAGTATGTACTAGAAAAATAATTAAACTTTATATAGAGAAATCAATTTAACAATTATGATATTGACTGGAGCCTAGGTGGGTAATGGATAATTACAATAACTTGATTTGGAAACAAGGTACTGCGATACTGCTGGCAATGAGATGTTCCAGCAAGGGTGACGTCAAAATTGATTATTCAAAATGGGACGCCAGTATTCAATTTCGTGTGTTTTAGATTTTACATAAAAACGCCTCTATCAATACTTTTAGGTACTTTTAAAATTGAAAAGAGTAAATTCTACGTGTAAATTCATAGAACCTGACTAATTGCATTAAGTAAAATAAATTTTTTTGTGGATTTAATCTGCCTGTTTCGAATTTTTTGGAAATTCGATGTACGCATTAAATACTATACGAAAAAACGTAAAATGCAGGGACATAGAAGGATGGTCACAAATTGTTGGATTGTTCGGTTGTTTAACTACACATAGTAAGCCATTCTTTTTACTATACTTTAACTATTTTGTTCGTTGCTATTAAAGCTAAGCGACTTGTTTAAAATATAAGCGAAGTAGTTGGGCAAAAATAATATTTTGTTATGACAATACAGCTCATTTGTGATACACCCAAACAACGACCCATCGTCCAACAATTTGTGACCACCCTGTATTTAAATCGATGTAAAAGTTGTAACCGTGGCCGCATACAGTCGTCGGGGTAAAAGGTAGCTCGCGAATCAAAATCAAGTGAAATGTTTGAAAGCGCATGGATTTTTTTAATGGAACGTAATGGAAGGTTACGTCCATCATTAGAACATCGGAAACGCTTGATCACATAGCTAATGTAAGAATGAACTGAAAGTTATAGAAATTGGGAGAAAAAAATTTATAAAAGGCAAAGTCCAGGGTCGGATTTAGGCATAGGTTACGTAGGCTGCAACCCAGAGGACCGCATCACAGCAAAAACAAAACAAAATTCAATTTGCTTAACAAATTATTAAAAAAGGATGATAATCCAAATTCGAATGAAAATAGTATATAAATATAATACAATAATAGTATTCAATTTTTTTTTATGAGGAAGAAAAATTCTCAATTTTTCTTAACATAATTCTGTAAATATACCCTAATACTTTTATGTTCATAAAAAATATCTTTAATTTGTAATAATCACAATGGTTTTACTTTTTGTTGGAAATCAATTGTTTTTATTTGTGTTACATTTTTATTTCGCTTAGAGCCACTTGAGGGTAATACAAAAACGAGTGCAACATTTTATTATCATTTTCATAAATTCCAGAATGCCATCGCATCGTGAGATTCCTTGGAACCTTTGAAATTTTGTGACAAAGTATTGGACATTTTGCAAAAAACCGTGTATCCACTTTTGTTTGTACACTTACGAATGATTTAATTTGCAATCCTGAAATATATATATTTAAAGAAAGAACCCCCCGTCTCTCCCGTCGTTTTACTGGAGGTATTTTCCCTTGTAGTGCGGGGAGGGGGGCGCTACACATATTGGGTCTGGGAGCTCCACTAACTCTAAATCCGGTTCTGGCAAGGTCTGTAGGAGAATTTTTTTGAAATAATGGAACTGTGACCTCGTTTAAGGGGGTCCAATACCCAAAATTCGCAAAAAAAGTCATTTTTTTTTTATATTTAAAAAATAATATTCAAACTTATCTTAATAACTCACAAAAAACTGCTTCAAAAAATTCCTATTACTTTTTTAGTTATGAATGTTTTAATGATGTGTTCCTATAACATAGTTGTATCATATGTAAACTTTAAGAGCAAATATCTCTGTTCGTGGTTTTAAAATTTAATGAACACTAAAAATGCTAAGGCTTTTTTACTATTATACTTAAAATCATAATTTTTGTGTGTATAGCAAGATAAATATATTTTAAATAGATGTATGCATTCAGATTTCCTATTTTTACCATAATTTGTTTTTTAAAACCACTTAAAATGGAATTTTATTTTTTTTCATCAATTTTTTTTCCAAAATTTTCTAATTTATTTTATTTTTTTAAAGTGATGTATCTGAATCAAAATTTGAATGCATACATCTATTTACATATTATTCAAGATCTTAAATAAAAAAAATTGCTTCAAAATATTGAAAAACAAAAAAGGAGTAGGAATTTTAAAATTGTTAAAAAAATTACTAAAATTTTAATTTAAAAATAAATGTGCAATTTAAAAAAAAAATTGAGCGTCTTAAAATGTTTTTTTATGCATATTTAGAAAGAGAAAAAAAATTGGATTGTACAAGTATAAAAATAAAGAAAAAAATGTCGAAGGTAGCGGACCCCCTTAATGGTTTAGGAATGATAGAACTGGGTTTGAGGACAGTCGTAAATTTTGCGCGAAACACCCTTTCCCAAAATATGCATGAGAATTCTGATGTGATGTATATCTCAGGAAGAAACCCTCCTTCCCACCAACAATTATTCACCTCCGCACCCTCATCCTCAGTTTGCAGGTTTTTTCGTTTTCTTGCGAAACATGGCGTTTTTTGGCACGAGTTTTGATTTCGGATTTGTTTACGCATCCGTCGGGAAACCCAGCCGCTTGCTTGGGCAAAACGGATCAAGCAAGACACCCATCTGTGCGGGATTATGATCAGTTGTCGATTTTTGTTTTGTTCCATTAACGTCTGCGAGGGACCTTGAGTCTTAGCTGCTGTTGCTGTGGTCTACACGCTGATGGCAAAGAGTGTTAATATGAGGATATCACTTTGGATGCAAGCACGTCGTTTACTTCATTTTAAGTTGAGTTTTGGAAGATGCGGTATAGAATGGGGATGACTTGAAGAAAGAGAAAAAGAGATGTTCCGGATTGGCTCGGCAGGTAGGTTTGAATTTGGAATGTCAGAGTTATCTCTAAGCGAAATTTGCGACTGCCCAATTGCTTAGCCAATCACTCGGAAAATTTAAAACTGCTCGATTTCAATGTAACCACAAATTTATATTCATTATTGAAAAGGAAATATACAATATTTAATTAAATATATTTTAATTTTAAGAATTTATTTTGGTAGGAAGCATTTTTTTGAGTGCGCTGTTAGTGGAATTTTTTTTTATTCCTGGGGTTCGGGAGGAAAGAGCAATGCCGAACCTAGTTTAAAGACTTTTTTTTGTCGTAGTAATAAAACATTTTTTTCTTTTAAATTGTGTTTTCCAGTCATCTAAATATAACACCTAATGTTTTACAGAATTTTTTAATCACCCAATCCTTTAGATAATTCAAAACATCAATGGAACGTCATAAAAAAACCAATGGAGCAATCTTTAAAGCATTCAATTTTTATTTTGAACCATCAGGCCAAATAAAAGCTAAACCAAATAAACCAAAATAAAGCTAAAAATACTTACTTTATAAGAAAAAGTCAAATATTAACAGATTTTAACAAAAAAAAACTCACCCTGATTTCTTTACACAATACACAATACTGCATGAGAGTGACTCTTAAATTTTTCACTGTTATTTACAAATTAACCTAAAATTTTCGCTATGCGCCATCACACTGCTCTCTACACTTCTTATTCACGTATGTGGTTACTTGGGAAATCACCGTGTTTCATCCTACAAATGTGCAAATTGGTGATTTTAACGTGAGACCACCGAGAGCAAAAGGATTAAGCATTCTTGCATCAATTTAATTTAATATTATAGAAAATTGCGGAAAACCTAAATTAATTCCTTAATTTAGTTTTGTGTTTATATAATTTTAATGAGATACAGTGAATTGAATTGGCAACAGGATGTTAACACTAATTTTCTCAATCCAAAATTCCCTCAATTGCATGTATTCATTTTCAAACAATTACCCATTTTACCCCACCTTGCGAATCCTTGAAAAAAGCTAAATAATATATTATTTTCTAATTTTTTTTACTGGAATATATTAAAAGGTTTCTTTTGTATCTAAACCTCTAGAATATTGGTAAATAATTCGAATTTTTTAGTTTATATATAGAAGTTCACGCATCGCATTATCGCAAGTTTTTTTTGTAAACTCAAATAAAATTTTGGACTTTATTTAAATTACCCAGAAATTTAATTTTTTTCTGTAATGTACTCGTTTGCTGTAATGTACTTTTTACTGTAATGTAATGTTAAACGAAATATTGCTTTTAAAAAAAGAACGAGATCGAAACATAAGCTTAATAAAGTGTAATTTATATTATAATATACCCATTTTACCTCACCTTAACCTATCCGGTATAACAACATTGTAAAAAAGGTACTTAAAAATGAGTACCTGAACCTACCCGTTTTTATTTGAGTACAATTGCATCGTAAATGAGCGATGGCGTACTCAAATTTAAGTAACCGTACTTTCTCAAAAATGAGCAGTATGATTTACTATTGCTAATTTCAACTTCTGTTCAAGCCATCTTAACCTGACAAACTTAAAATAGTTGTTCAGAAGATGGTTTTCTTCATCATTTGATGTCGATTGGTGAAAAGGAAACTCAGTTATTACAATTTAATTATCTTATATCTTTTTACATACCTTTTTAACATTTCTTCTGTTTATAACTTCTTCACATTGCTCTGGTAGTACAACGGATAAGGCCCTGGACAGCGATGCCTGAGGAAAGGGGTTCGATTCCCGGTAAGTCTTGGTTGTAATTGTTGATATTTATTGAAAGTGTTTTATGAAGGCAGCCTATGTAGGCAAGCAACTGCTCTTTTTTATTTATTTTTACTCATTGTACTCATTTTTGAGTGCATGACTTTTTTAAATATGAAACTTATGTATTCGGAGCTAGGATAAACATCGAATGTAATAAAAAATTAGTAAATTTTACTTTTTTTTTTTTAGTGCTTATTTTTAACAGTGCAAAGTTATGCAAATATGTTGGTGAATAAATGTACAAATCATTCATTATAAGATTTATACTCGCACTCCTTTCGAATTTTGTAATAATCGACAATCAATTACGCAATTATTTCGCATGCCAACATGTCACAAGAAATCGGTTGGTGATTGATGTGGAATTATTACGCGATAATTAGTTTTTTGACATAAAAGGCGTAGAATTATGCATATCGATATACAAGGAATGATTTATGGATCTTACTCACTTTCACTCACTCTCTTGTGCTGTTTTAGTTCCGATATGGGGTCACAGGTGGCGCTTAACATAGTTTTTATTAAAGAAAATTATTATGGTTATTATTAAAAGAAAAAGCAGAAGTCAAGCTGTGTTATTATTTAAAATAGTGAAATGGGATTGAAGTTTTAAGTTGTAAGCAATTAAAATATTTCAAGAAATTGGGTTACAAATGGGTTAATTCTGTTGATGGTAAACTATTTGGGAAAACATTAAAACATTATAAACACACTGTTAGAGATGCATTTTCATATTTGACGAAACTTTCTAATTTTTGACGCAACAGACGCCTGCTATATGCTCCGATTGAATATTCGTCAAACGGAAGAAATTAATTTTTTTAAACGAAATTTATTTCGCCGAAAATGAGAACGATTTTAAATAATATAATAATTCAATATAAACAAACTGACTCAAACCTCGGACCACTGGTTTCAGAGTCCAACGCTCTATCCACTTGATCAAGAAGACCAAGAAGGCAATGGAAGATGGAAGGCAATGGATTCTAACAATTTAAGTTTAATAATTAAACGTGAACTGATGACCCAGAAAGAGACCGGAAGGGAAACTTATTAAATGACTTGCGTTAAAAATTTGAGGTTTCTTGTTTCCTCAAAAGCCATGTGATTCAATGACGAAACGATTGTCAAATATAACGAAAGTAGCCTTGACGATCGCAGAATTCTCAAAAATGAGAGTGAGTGCAGTTAATTTGACTATTTTTAGTTTAGGTCACTAAAACAGTAAGTAATTCGTCGGTACTTCTGCTTAATTTTTAAGATTATTTTATCTGTGTTTAAAACGTAAACTGTTATTCCAAAAGCAAAATAACGTGATTTTTCATTTGGTAGCTTCAATAAAATTTATTCTAACCCAATAGAATTATTTTTTTTACTATTATTTAAAACAACAGTATTTTTCTTCATGCATATAACAGGATTCGCACGTTCCTAAAACTAACTTAATAACTACTTAATAAAAACTACTTAATTTTTGCCGGTCCTTAAAGTCCGTAATTTTCTTACAAAATTAATTTTTTAAATATTTGTTTACCTTTTTATTTTTATATTCTCGCCAACTTGGGAAGGTTAACGACTTTTATTAATATTGGTGTCTAGTCTAGTACAAGTTAATTAGAGACAATTTTTATTAATAATTATAAGATTTCTGGGATGATACCAAAGTTTAAAATTCGAATGTTAATCATACAGGATCAGATATTGCCAAATATCTCAGTAAAAACTTATCTCGGATTATCTATTTTTGGATTTTAATGAATCCTCTTCTTTAATACCGTATTTATGCCCACCTTGTTTTACCGCCAACTTCTCCGTTTTAAGAAGCTTTTTAGTTTTTGCAAGATCTTGCTAATAAAATTTCGTTATAAATAGGAACTTTTTACTTTGGTTGCGCCTGACGAGTGAGAAATCCATAATAGTTTTCTTTCGTTTATAAATATTTTACTTGCATCTATTTCGTAAGTTATTTCCTTCCCGTGCGTAGAACGGATAGTAACTAGCTATTGTGGTGTAAGAACTTGTTCTCTAGATCCATGGACTACTTTGGATCAGCTCGTGGACCTCCAGTAGTCCGCGGACCACGAGTTGGAAACCACTGGTATATAAAGACTCTCAAAAAAGAAAATGCCTTTTAATGTCCTTAGTTGCATAGCAACACAGAGACTGGAGTAGCAATCACGTATATCTGAGTTTGACAGTGACAGATGCGGTTTAGAGGGAGAGAAAAAAACAACGTAATGCTAAGTCAAACGTACAGGATCAGATGTTGCCAAATATCTCAGTAAAAACTTATCTCGGATTATCTATCTTTGGATTTTAATGAAGCCTCTTCTCTTTAATAACAGTTCGCATTGATCCCATAGCAGCTGTTGTTGTTGAGTTTGAATTAAGATTGCATTTCTATATTTAAAGCGTTTGGTAAAAAAAAACACATGTAGAGTATATTTATATTGGTGTGCAAGAAGTTGATACAATCGCTTTTTTAAAAATAAATTATAGTGGATTGGAAACTGGGCTTGCACTTTCAGAAATGGTCTGCGAGTGGAGAGGTCCGCTGTATGAATTGCGCTTCCTATATTTATTTGAAATCGTCCAAATGTTTAACGAAATGAATTTATTGAAAAAAAAAACGACAAAATTAATTAAATCAGTTCGACAAAGTATTTAATCGAATACGTCTTGTTTCGTCAAAAATGACAAAACTTTTGTCAAATTTGAGCATGCAGTTTTAACAGTGTATCACAATTACCTTAAAATTACAACGAAGAGTGTTAAATTTTATTTGTAAAATACTTAATGATACCTCAAAAGCAAAAGCTTGAACTGTTATATGCGATTTTATCCTTGGATATTTATTTATTTATATGGTCGTTTTAAATAACCCAAGTGAAGAATTGATAATTATATTCAAATTCAACTGAATATAAAACTATTTTTTCTTCGAGCACCATAGTAATTTTATTACTGCAGAGCCAGATTTTTAATGAGATAAATTAGTGTTCAAATTGCGGATAATTATAAATGTAATAGTCTCTAAAAGATATGGGTATAAACACCAAAATACTTATAAGACTATTTTGAACATTATATATATCAATCTGCAGAGTATTTAAAAATTATCTTTACAACTTTGACGCGCAATAAAGCCTAAAAAATAATAAGATAGATAAGATTATGTTGCTTGTACATGTAGCAACAACACCTGAAGTTTTATTTATACGCAGCTTTTTTCTATAATCACTAATAAACTATTCAATGTACTATTCCAAAACCATTAACACACCCATAAACCATCAACGCACTGAGCTTTCTCCAGAGGATGTGTATAGAAAAATAATCTGTACAATGTTAACACACAATAAAACCTAAAGGAAATAATATAGGTATGTTGTGTTGCTTGTGAACTTAACAGAAGTATATAAAATTTTATTTATAAGCACAAAAAAAAAAAATTGTAAATTAATTTTTTTGACTGTGTGCAAATAAAACTTTATGTGTTGCTGTTATACATGTACAAGCATCATAACTTAGCCAACATTTTTCTTTAAGGTTTTATTGCGTGCCAAAGTTGTAAAGAGAATTCTTAAGTTATTATGGACTTCTAATTATTGCTTTTGCATTCACATTTGAATACTCAAAGCAACAAACGTAATTTTTACGAATCATATTTATGTAATAAAAATACCTCTCCAGAAACCCGACCTTTAGGTAAGACATTTAGACAGGAGACCTTGTTGACAAATGTATCAAGAAGGCTCTTTTTTAATATTTCCGAAATGACTTTTTAACCTTGGGACGGAACCTGTTATTTGCAAGTAACCTTTTCAAAAACTGATGTCGGCCACCAAGGCCTCCCTTATTTTCACATCTTCCAAATTATGTCAAACCCAAGAAGAATGCAGATATATCAGAGGAAAACAAAGTAAAACTGATTAAATAATTACTTTATGCAAATAACTCTAATGATTATGCTCCATGCCATTAATTATTTTTTTCCTATCAAGTCCTTCCGTTTGAAGTCTTCATTGATACTAATAAGTTTAACGAAATATACAAAGTTTTGAATTGTACATTGTTTAAAATAGGTTCTCAAAAATATGTAAAATGTACTCAATTTTGAACATTTGTATTGCACATTTGAATTGTACATTCGATCCTTATCATAGCTTCGAATACATAAGTTTCGTTTTTGAAAAAGACATGTACTCAAAAATGAGTACAATGAATAAAAAGAGCAGTTGTTTGCCTACATAGGCTGCCTTCACAAATCACTTTCAATAAATATCAACAATTACAACCAAAATTTACCGGGAATCGTACCTAGATCTTCAGGCACCGCAGTTCAGTGCTTTATATGTTGTACTATCAGGGTGACGTGAAAACGTTATAAACAGAAGAATGTTAAAAAGATGTGTCAAAAAAATGGGAAGTAAGATAATTTATTTGTAATAAATCAGTTTCCGTTAAGCAATTGATATCAAATAATGTGGAAAACCATCTTCCGAATATCACATGTATTTTAAGTTTGTTAGGTCGCTTTGTTAAGAAGGCGTGAACAGAAGCTGAGATTAGCAATATTGAATCACACTGCTCATTTTTGAGAAGGTACGATTACTTAAATTTGAGTACTTATCGCTCATTTACGATGCAATTGTACTCAAAGAAAAACGAATGTGTTCAGGTACTCATTTTTAAGTACTTTTTTTTACAGTGTAAAATTTGGTTTAAGTTGCAAACTTGCTACATCTCCCTAAACTACTTTAAGATAGAAATTCAAAAATAAAAATTAGGGTTTCAAAGTGATGCTTTAATTTGCGTTACTTGTGTGGGTGGCCTAGCACCAGGGCCGCCCTTAGTAGCGATGGGGCCCGGTGCGGACTTAATAACTGGGCCTTTTTAATTCTCCGTACATTAATTAGTTTGAATAAAATTTTTGAAAAGCCAGTCGAGATTTTTTTTTATCAAATACGACTTTAGTTTTAAACGTTTAATGCGACTGCAATCCATTTGTACAGAATATTCATTTGTCAGGTAAAAAGTGTTAATTTGTTTTCTTGAAGATTAAAAATACGCCTAATTTCCTATCGAACGAGACAAAATTTACGCCAGCCGCGCTGTTTGTCTAGAGTTAAAGTGTCGGAATGAATCATTCTAAAAGCGTAACATAGCTTTTCTTTTCTGATACCCCATATAGATGATTTTAAAGACGTCAAAAACGCGTCAAACGTTTTTATGTATACGAATTTTTTTCTATATTCTCATTTTGCGAATTTTCTCTTATGAGCGCGGGGCCTCTAGAAATGCGGGCCCTGTGCGGAGGTACACGTCGTACACCAGAAAGGGCGGTCATGCCTCGGATTGATAAAGAAGACCTATAGAAATATAGATCTTTATGTCTAAATAAAAATAGTATTTTGTATATCTGACATAGATAGAAATCCACACTTTTCCACAATTTAATTTGTCATTTTTATATAGTAGTTGGAATCTGTATTTGTTGCAGATATAATCATTTTTTTTTTGTTTGGATGAGGCCATTGTTATTTAGTTTATAATCTCATATAATTTATGGCATTAAAGTGCAATGTTGAACTCCAAAATCATATGTGAGTGTGTTGGAACGCAGACAGAAGATTTGACGTGAAACATCATTTTAGTAGATTTATATAGAAGCAGGGAATAGTTATAACAGGGGCTAATATAAAAAAAAAAACTCACTAACAGAAGGAGCAAGAACAAGCTGTTTCGTGTGATGTTCGCAGGTCTCCCAGGTATATCCACGCACCGTATGTGCTTTTCTTTATTTAAAAATTTTACTTGCATCTGCGCCTAATTTACTGCGCAAATTTCGATCAATCGTGCCATTTGTCACAGAATTATAACGTCGGAATGGATCACGCTAAAAACGTAACATGGTATTTCTATCCTGATACCCCATGTAGATGATTTAAAAAAGGTTTCATGTCAAAGAACTTGAGGATCTTTTTAGTATTCGTGGTATAGAACTGAAATTACAGTAGTTAAACAGGCCGCTTATGTCCGTTATTAGACTCACTTCCCCCCACGTGGTACAAAGTTCAAAAGGGGGGGGGGGGGAAGGGGGGAATGAATTAATAACCAATCTGGTCAAAGCAGCCTAACGTCATCTATACGATGGTAGGTCATTTATTCGCAAATACTCCAGGCATCTCCTGGAGTTATGGGTCTTTGAAATATCAACACTTTTAGTGTCGTGCAAGTTTTTGTTGATGACCGATTTTAAAGACACATTCACGTCAAAACAGCAATCGTTTGGGGGGAGGGGGGGCGGAGTCCTGGTAATCAAATACTTGTTTTCATATAACACAATTGCAATTTGTGGATTCAAATAATCTCTTAATATCAAATTCACAAAAAATGCAATGAAAATGCTTTTTTTGTTAAGGCCTTAATATCTTTTTTTCCGTTACATACGTCCAATTTTCTGTATCAAGGTTCAGAATTATTCAAAACCTTCTAAGAAAATCCATTTTTGCGAAGAAAAAAGAATCATCAGATCGAAGATAGTAGACGTGCGAGAGGTGTTCTTTCGACGCAATATGTTGGCGGACTCGCTGATTGAAATTCCCGGAACTCTGTGTTTTGAAGCCCTCTTGAACTTTTTTTTTATTATGTTGATATCTATCGTTAAACTCCCGACGATCCGTGTTGGGTGCAAGTCACCCGAATATTCCCTCCCCGTCGGTGATTGTCAAGTAAGTTATTTGTCTTTTAACTGATAGTTGCTATAACTGATATCAACAACAATCCCTTTACATTTGCACCTCCCCTTGTATTTCAAGACGAATTAGTTTTATGTTAATAATAAAATAAAGAATCTGTCTGTGTGTTTGTGGTACAAAAAACACTATCTTTCACTGCTCGGACATGTCTGAAAATTTATGTATAGGCACTATTCAACCTCTAATTGCGCACCTGAGGTTCCGTTTTTTCTGTATATTACCGTTTTAAAAGCTATTTTTTTAATGGCCATTTATGGATACCGTAAATGGTTCGCGAGAGAAAAAATGTTGAAAATCACTGATTTAAAATCTAGAAGCATCAAGTATAATGGTGATTTAAAACTTTCTGCAGATTGAAATTCCTCATAACCAGGGCCCGATTAAGACATTGAAGCAAGGGAAGCCCGCCTTTAAATGGGGGCCCTATTGCTCTCAAATAGGCCCTGGAATATCCAATCGAATTTTTACATGCGATAAAATCCTTGCCCCTGAATGGCATTAAAGCGAAACACATAATAAATATATTAAAAAATTTAATAAGTAAGTAATATTCCTAATATTTTGTATGTTTTTGATTTTTTCCAATATTTGAACAAATTTAACCCAAGTAGCAAATTTTTTTGTTGCTAAAGTTAGTAATACTACTTTTTTTAATGTAAAATTAGTAGCAAACTATGTTAAGAGTGTTAAATATTTGTATAAAATGTGCCATTTGGGGGCCCCTCAAAAATGTAAAGTGTAAGCCTGGGCTTCTCGGGCCTATTCGGTAATCAGGCCCTGCTCATAACCCATGTAAAATTTAAACATTCGAAAAATGTCATAAAACTCCTCAATATATGCTTGGTGTACTGAGATTAACATACAGATTCACGCATCATTTTTATGATTGTATAATTATCCACCCTAAACGTGAAAAAACACGTCAATGAATACCTGTTGAAAAAAAGAGAGACGAGATGTAACTGTTCTATAAAAGTAACGTAAATATTAAACATGTTCCTCGATTGTAAAGGGTTAAAACTAAAAAAGTGCGAATTATGCTAAAATAAAAATTCCTATTTACAACTGTCAAAATGGCGATTGTTTTAGACTGAAAAGAAAATTAACTCACCGGCTCAGGACAATGCTATTAAAGCTGGGTTAACCTGACGTTATCGGTTTAAGTCAGCACATGGTACGTTAACGGATAACGTCATTGAGAAACTAATGTGGTTTGTTTAGGTGTTAATTATTAACTAACAAGGTTTTTAAATATATAATAATATTCGTCACTAAAGGTTAAATATTATGTATAAAAATTCTTTAAAAAAATATATTTAGTTAAAACTATTAAAAAGTAAACAATTATTCTAAATTGGCCAAAAAATAAAAATTATATCGGCACCTCAGAGCAACAGTAGGATATCAGCAAAAACATATTTACCTATAAAATTGATTTTAAAATGTGCTGTTTTTTCAATGCTGATTATCTAAGGCTGTAGTTCAAGGATTTCAAAGAACACATAAAAATGTCTGAGTGTTCCACTAAATAAAGGCACATTTGGTAATATTAGCAAGACCGAAAACTCATTTTCGTTTTTTTTTAGATGTCTTACTGTTGCTCTGAGGCGACGATATGCTATCAATTAAACGTCTTTAAAGTATTTTAGTGTGAGATATCTACGCTTTTATGTTTAGTCAATTTAGAATAATAATTTTTTTCTAAATAGTTTATTTTATTTAAAAAAGTGTATTATTAAAAAAAGTTTTTTTTTTTTTTTTAAATTTCATGTTCTATTCCAAAAGGAAGGTTAATAATTTTTAAAACCTTAACGAGACTGTTAGAACTGATCTAAAAAACTTACAACGACCTCCTTCTGTTGAAATAATTACGTTTGTTCAACCGTGATCGTGGCGTAGCTTTGATGGATTGGAAACTAAATAAGATACTTATAGGAAATTTAGATGATTAATGCCATCAATGTCTTTTCACAAAATGTAACGGTAATTATACTTAAACCCAGTGTAAGAAGGAAGTAAAACGATTTTCCAATACTTTCTTCCAACAGTAATATATGTTCCTACGTTTGCAAGAATTTTCGTTTTAGTCAATGTCAAGTTAGCTAAAAAAAAAATAATTGTCACAGCGTTTTAATCTCTTTTTATTTAGGATTTTACCACTGCATTTCTAGTATTGAAATGAAAACGCCTGATAATTCCGAGCAATTTGTGCAGGTTTATAGCCAGGTATGAGCAAGTATGAGCCAGGAGCATTACCCCCCGGCAACTACCTGGCTACAGGAAAATTTCTGTGCTATTATGAATTATAAATAACTATTTATATATAAATCAAATACATGCAGTATATAAAATGATAATGCCAATTCTTATGTAGTATGTAGTTCAAAACATCTGATAAAAAATTTTGGGGAAAAAAATATAAATATTTAAAAATCACTTAGCGTTTTTAAAAAAAAAAGCGTAAAAAGTTAAATTTTTGGAGAAAAAAATACAAACAGTTGTGGAATTTTTGTGTAAAATTTTGTTCTTTTATATAAATTTAAATAATATACAAAAAAATGTGATTCAAAAAGGCGTAAAAAAGTTTAAGTGGTACTATGTCCCTTTAATTCCCGGTTTTGGCTGGTGAGAATGCACAATGGGGCTCTGCAAGTAAACGCTCCATTTCCTAAGTAATTTGCTCACTTCCAGTAAGGAACCTTTTCTTTGAATCAGGCCTATTCGGGTCAAGTCGTCTTCGCGGATGTGTTTATGATACAATTTGGCATCGCGTCCATAAACAACACTTTATCGATCCTCGCTGATTAATTGAGCGTCGGGATGATGGCTATCTTATATAGGGATCGCGCTTCTTGGTTTCTTTTGGGGAAATCGATTAAGCAACGGGATTATTATCAAACCTCTGACATGGCGTTGCGGTGACTGACCGTGGGAGAAACTTAAACAGCCTAGGCTTGGGCGAAGATTCGATATACATTGAATTTATAAATTATCGATATATCGGAAATATAGATGTACCAATAATATGTATATATCAAACATATCTAAATTAGAAATATGTGTAGCTGCGCAAGAGATGAAAAAAAATGGTCGAAGTATGCCCACTGAATACGCAATACATTGTTGACTAGGTATAGGATGTGGCATACTTAACTCTCCTCTTTTCTTGGTTTTGGTTTGGTTTGGTTAATTAACGTCGCACTAGAGCTGCACAGTGGGCTATTGGCGACGGTTCGGGGTCTATCTCGAAGGAAAGACCCGGGAACACATACACATTCACACACACATTCATACATGCACCTCGTTATTTTAAAACCATGGTCAGATGACGAGGAAACACCTGAACTGGCACCCAACGCCTTCAATAGACGTCGGGATTTTGGACCCTGATCAGATTTATCGTGCACCAATCCCGTATACACGCCGTTAATTTTTGAGGATGTTCTGGACGACTTTTCTAGTATTTTGTAGCGAAGCTGGCAACCCTCCGATCACAAGATCACTACTTTTTTACTTTTCTTTGTCAAGTTCATCGCCTAGGCCCGAACCATGAATCTTCGTATTCCCAGCTGACGCCTTTAACCGCTCGGCCACGGAGGCCTCCTCCTCTTTTCATCGTCACACGTTGGGGATGCCACTTTATAAGATCTTCAAGTGAAGAGCGCAACTATATAATATTTTAAAATTACCTATTGACCTACATGCTTTGCTTTACTTCAAGTTTTATTTAGTATTGGTGTCCAATTTCCTATTGAATTGCACCAAATTAATGTCAATCATGGTATTTGTCACAGAGTTATCGTGTTGGTATGGATCACCCTAGAATCTTAAATGCTTTTTCTATCTTGATAAAAGCTATTTAAAAAAACTTTTCATGTAAAAATGGGGAAAGAAATTCCATAATAATGGGATTGGTAAAAAGAATTAAAAAAAACTTGGTAAAGAATTTGCAAAAGAACATGGCTTAAACAGTGTTTCAAATTTTAAATTTTTGGAGTTTTAATCCTGTTATAGAAAAATAGAAATGCCTGAGATAAGATTATAGAAATATTATTAACAAACCCATGTTTTTTAAATTAACATAATTTTTTACAAATATTTATTTTGAAGTGGTTTAGTTTTTTGTCAACATCTTATGTTGAATATCATTTTTCTACTGAAATTTTATTTTATAAACGTAAAAAGTTCATTAAAAACTTAACTGAAATTTTAAATTTTCGCTTTCTTGGGAAAACGTTGATCTACTACGTCTATGATAAACTATCAACTATCTACAAAAATATATAACAAAATTATCAAGGAATACTTTCATCTCTTTAATATAAAACTATCGAAATTCCACAATTCATTTTTAACTAATATATGTTATCTTAAATTAATTAAATTTTTTTGTTTAAAGTTTTTTAATGGATATTGTACATGACTTCGCTGGGAGACAGCATAAAGTGTATAACACTTTATGGTTTCAACATATCACAAGTATTGCAAGCGCCATTATTCATTTGGTATCAATACTTGTCTTTCTTCTAAAAACTTTTAAATTTATCTCATTTTAAGAATTTTATTTGCAGGAAAACTTAAAAACCTTCATGTCAATTTTATAAAAATATGACAACTTTCTTATTTTTATACCACTTTCGTTAAAGTTTTCCACGCAATAGAATATAGAATTGAAAAATACGCAATGCATTTGGTGTTAAAGATTTGAACTACTTTGAACAGAGAGAGGGGAAGATAGCTCAAAGTAATTATAGAGACATCGAGTTTGTTAACAATTTGGTGAAAAAACTTAAAAATTTTTGAGGCATCAAAATGTTCTCTGTGTCAAACAATTTTCTGATTAATTAAGAACTCCATTGGTTCGCTGTGAAAGGCGCTGTTCATAAATGATGTCACACCTTTTCTTCATATTTTTTTACCCCCCTCCCTTGCTTATGTCACAAAGTGTCGCATTTCACCATCCTCCCACCTCTGTCACATGTCACGTTCTCCTACCAAGGAATCAAAACTACTACATAAGATTGAATTAAAGTTTGAAGAAGACTATATTTATCCATCGCGAATTCACGTGTTTTCCAACAGCAACTGTATCTCAGTTTTCAACATCACTTCATCCTCGATTTAACTCAGCTAACAAATGTATTTTTTTGAAAAATTGTTTTGTTTGGTTTGTTTTGTCGGTTTTCTGTTGATTTGCAATGTTTTTAAGACGATGTGTGTGATGTCACACTTCTTGTACCCCCCTCCCCCCCTTGTCACAAAGTACCATAGATTACTGAAGGCCTTTCACCTTCCCCAAAGCGTGACATTATTTGTGTACGGCCCCAAAGCAATAAAATAAGATTTCTAATTTAGATTTTATAAACGGGAAAAAACATTGGAGAGAAAAAAATTTGGTCGTATCATTCGAAAATTCTGCTAAATTAAAAACTAAAAAGGGAAAAATAAAATAACCTCTTTTTAAAAAAGGAAAACCGACTTTAAGAAAATGCACTAAGAAGTAAAAAATAATTTTAAATTTTACGAACAAGTTGAACAAATTTAATTGTTTAATATCAATGTTATACTAACATTTTGAAGTTGGTGTCAATTTACAAAAAAAAATACTTACATTTTGGCGTCCATTTAAAAAAAGTTGCAATAAGTATAAAATTGATATTTAATAATTACATTTTTTCAACTTCTCCGTAAAATAAAAATTATTTTTTATTGGTTAGCACATTTTTTTAAAGTCGGTTATACTTATTTTTTAAAGAGATTATTTTATAGATGAAAAATGTAATAGAAGCATATTTATGAAACTTTCGTCAAATACGAGTTACCATTTTAACAGTGTTCTTTAATTGTAACTATAGAAATAAATTATTGCTAAATAAATGTATCAAACTTTGGTTACTTTTATTAAAAATGCATACCTATTTCCGTTCCTGAATGAAAATAAATATTTTGATGTTAACAGCTTATAACTTTTCTATTTCCTTTTAAGGTTAGTTATTTGGTGCTACTAAAGATAATTAAATATAATTGAAACGATGTTATCTATTAAAAATTAATTTCCTCTTCCTGTTTTATGCCTGCCATCATGTTTGTAACCGATATGTTCAAAGTTGATCATATCTTAGTTCCTGCCATTTTCTAAGAAATTGTTATATTGCACCACAATTTGACCCTTAGCACAAACTCACCTTTGGCGGAAGACAACAAAAATACTTCCAAGAATATCAGAGTTCTTTGGGTTACAGGTGTAATTTTGATAAATAACTGCTTTCCTGCCAAACAACTGCGGTTAAAGAATTCATATTATGAATACTGAAGATGTTTTTAAGACTTATTTTCGTTCGGAAGCAACAAACAGTAGCATTTATACCACTAGTATCAATATGCATTTATAAATTATTCAAAAATTGTATGTATGTAGTTTACTTGGGAGTAGAAATGTTATTTGGGATTATTTTTAACCGTCTTATTAAAAAAAAAGTAGTCATCAATTTCCCATGAATGTTTATGTATGTTTGCAAGTATTAGTGTTGGGTTTTTACATTTTCCAATTTAGGTAATTATTTTTATGGAACATAAAATATTAACAGGATAAAAAAAATTACGTTTTTGACATTTAACTATTCGGAAACGTTAACTACTAGTAGCTTTGGGAAGAGTAGATCTTAACAAAAAGAAGGAAAAAAAAGAAGAAGAAATTAAAAAGAAAATTTAAAAAAAAACATATACGTCGATTTTAATGACTTTGAGCAATATTCATGCCAAAATTGAAGAAAAATCACCGAACAACGCGTTTGGTCGTAAATGCGTGATAAATAACAAACTTACAGATAAACAGAAGAAGTGCTGAAAGGTGAGGGGATCCCGCTAACGATCACTAAATGAGTATTTTTTTTAAAAAAAGTTTTAAAAATTTGATCGTTTTCTTTTTGCTATCGTATTAAAAATTAAATAAAATATAGTTGTAAAAATAATTTTGTACGTAATATTATTTAAGGAGTAGTTATTTACTTATTATTACTTAAAGATTAGTTACGCTTAGTTATATCTAATTATCACTTGGAATAATGTATTATTTTATAATCTCTGATGGTTTCATTGACAAATGCCTCTAATTTTACCAATGAGGCTACAAAACTATTTTTAAAAATATTTGAAATGTAACGTGAATTTGAAATTTAAAAATTTATATTCTATACAAACAAATGGTAAGTTGAATAGGGAGAATACGAAATAATAAAACCTCCATGATTTTGCACCGCAAATATGATCGTAATCGGGAACTAATAAAGATTATAAACAAAAATAAAAATTTATAAAAATGATTATTCTCATGGGTTGTAAACAATAAAATAAAAATTTAGTCAATAAGTAAAATAGCCTTTCCGATAAATATTTAATAGACACATCTGCATTCTTTACTACCATCTAAGGGATACGAACGTGTGATATCCATGTGTGTATTTATGTATCGCCAATTTTTCCAGAAATACCTAAAATTTAAAACTTTATAAAAACTTTACTTTGACATTTTTCAAATTTAAAGCTGGGGGAGCATTTGAAATCCTTTTCTACTAAAATAATTACAAGTTTTATTTAGAAAAAAGAAATATAAGGGACAGAAATTTAAATTAAATTATCTTACAGTGAAAACAAACTTACAGTTTCGATATTTTGTCAATTCCTCAGAGGAATAATTTTTAGATAAAGTTTTTTATTGATAGTACTTGCGACACAAGGATTTTCGTAATTTAATGGAATAAAATTTTAATAATCATTTACGTATCTTCACAAACAATTTTAAATAGCCAAAGACGAAAACAATAGTTGATGATCCTCATCTCTTTATTATATATAAAAAAAATAAAGAACATTTCTTACATTAATAATCTATAACATATATAATAATCTATAATAAAGAACATTAATAATCTATTTGTGTTTACACTAAAAAAATTACATTTTAAATGAGTTTTAAACTAAATATTTTAACTAAATATTTTTATTATGAAACATTGCATGAAGAGCGCCATTTAAAAACAAAAATGTCAGCCAGACTGCATATCGTAGAAAACACCAAACGCGTTTGGTTGATGTATGCATTTGTATGAACCACCGGTATTTAAGTTTTAATCTAAAAGGGATACCTGAGTCGCCCAATTCTAAAACATCTCATGTTCACTTTAAAAAAATTAACCTTTTGCATTAATAAATCACATATTTCTTGTATTAAATTTTATTTTTATTCCTGGAATTGAGGAAATATGTAGTTTAATGTGCACAACAACATACACTTGCTTAATTCTAGGTGTATATATAAAAATAAAAAACGTGAAGGGATAGTTTTTCATAGTAGACAAGAGACGTCTTGAAATTTGATTTTTTGCCGAAAAAGCTCTTTTTTTAAATTTAAAATTCAATGTTAACCTATTTTCAAATTTTTTTTCAAAAATACCCACAAAAAATATTTTGAAAGCTTTCATGCTTTGAGAGCTCTTCAGACAGTTTAAAACAAATTTAAATCTTAGGAACTTCGTTAAAATTAGTTTTTTGTTTTCCTTCCGAATTCGACATCTGACCCGAGCTAATGTGATCTTTGAGCATGAATGGACTGTAGTAGAGCGAACATGACGTCATAATCGTGAAACCAACATCTCAGACCGAATGGCCTCAGGCACGTGACTTCTGTTCAAAATTATGAATTAAAAATACTTGCGATTGGATGATGAATTGGGAAATGTGTAACAGTGAAAATTTATGAATGGAATGACGTAATTAACCACGTGTCTGAGGCCATACATGTTGGCCTCACTTTGATGTTAGCGAGATTACAAAGATGTTTTCTCTACTGTGAAGAATCCATGCTCGAAGAGTATGATTCATGTCCGTTTCATCACCCATTCTCGAATCGCTCCGGTCACGTGAATATGCACCTCTACCACTACAAGTGAACTCTTGTGGCATCAATAAACCGCACGGATTTTCGTTCGCAGTTGGTCAAGTGAGCGTCTCTTATCAACCAGCGCAAGTTATCTTGTCCGTCACTCACGACCCATCTTCCGCGCTTATCAATCGGAGTCTTTATTTTTAATTGGGTCTCTCTCGACGGTCGAACATAAACACGGCACGGAATATCGAGACAAGTTGCACTTTATCGGGTCCTACCGTGGCGCGTCTGTCATCGCGACTAATCTGTCACGGATTGACTTGCGCTCGGACGGGAGATGTTTTCATGCACGACTCGTCCTGTTGCGACTTGGAATGCATGGAAGGAGTGCAATTTCATAAGTTTCTCTGTTTGTTTTGGCGTAACAAAGAATATCAATCGTTGATGCCTGAACAGCTAACATAAATATTGCCTTTTAGCGTTTTTGGTAAAGGTAAACCCACTGACGCTCAAGCCCGTATATACACTGTTAAAAGTAGGTATTCAAAAATAAGTAAAATATACTCATTTTTTAATACATTCAATGCTTATCATGGCTCCGAATACATAAGTTTAATTTAAAAAAATACATGTACTTAAAATGAGTACAATGGGTAAAAATGAATAAAAAAAGCAGACGCGGGCCTACATAGGCTACCTTCATAAATCACCTTCAATAAATTTCGACAATTATAACCAAGATTTACAGGGAATCAAACCCTGGTCCACAGGCAAGGCGGCCCAGAGTCTTATCCATTAATTTATCTACCAGGGAGACATGAAGAGTTATAAAGAGAAGTAATGTTAAAAAGGTGTGTCAAAAGAAAGGAAAGCAAGATAATTGAATTGTAATAACTCAGTATCGAATATTAAATCACACTGCTCATTTTTGAGAAAGTACGATTACTTATATTTAAGTACGTCATCGCTCATTTACGATGCAATTGTACCAGTGGCGGCTCGTGAAACACAGCAAGTACATCCGGGCTGCACCTAAATTTATTAGTGTGTTTTAAAACTAAAATAAGATATTTTACTAATTTTATTTAATGAAGCTTAGAATTGAAAATGAAATTTCTACGGTAAGTAAGCAAAATCTCCGATTAATAGCAAGCCTGTAGCCGTAATGCAAAATTCAGGAGGGAAAAAAACTCCATTCAATCAAAACTGCAGCCAAAAAGCGAAGTTCGAAATCGGCTGCATCGTTGCCATGACAACCTCTACGTAGTATGGAGATTCCCCGCCCCCCCCCCTAATGTACTGCATTTGTGAGAAGGTACAGCGGGAACGAATTTTCTGGTTTGGACTGCACTTGGTATTCGATAAACTGATTGTCTCGTGCGTGAATCACTGGGATGGTTGGGAGAACCGAGAACTTACGAGAATCTCTCCAAATGGAAATAGTTTTCGTGATAAATTTACTGTGTGCTGTTGTTTTAGGACCATTATGGTTCTGCTGTTGTTTCGTTATTTATGTTAATATTAAAATTGACTGATTCGCATTTTTAAAAGAAAGAAGGATTGCTTTAATTTTCAAAAAATATGTAAGTGTTTTCTATTTTTTTCGCATGTTATCATTTCAGAAAAATTGAAAGGAAACTTTGATTTGAGTGGTAAATTATAAAGAATTTCCGTTCTTGTATGGCTGTGGAAAATAGGGGGGTTCACATGATTTCGGCTGCACTAACATGTTCGACCACGGGCCGCCACTGAATTGTACTCAAAGAAAAACGAGTACGTTCATGTACTCATTTTTAAGCGCCATTTTTTTACAGTGTATATGTCCAGGGATCTCCAATATTTCTGGTCACTCTTTCAATTTTTAAATTTATAAAAATAATTCATTTTACAATATTTTTTTTTTAATTTAAAGGGTGTAGATACAACTTGTTACAATTAATTTTTTTTTTAAATTAAATAATATAAAAGAAAAAATTATTTCAATTTCCAAGCTGCAAAAACAACTTTGCAGTTTCAAAAATCACTTAAGAATCAGTGGGTTCGTTCTTTTTCCGGAACAGTTGACCAATATTCCTGTTCCATATCTCAATATTTTTAATATTCCTGAATGTAAAAACTAATTGCGGCATTGAGATCTTTATTTCAACGAAACGTGGACACACTGGTCGTTTTTTCTCTGGACCCTTCAAATGCGTTCACTCGAGAACGTTGATTACATTTGTTTTATCATATGGGACGTTAATGTATTGTTAAAACTGAGCCTTTTTACCCAAATATTTATGAATACAAATTGTTCTTTTATTAAAAATTATCGACTTTAGCATTATAATGGCGTTAAACTTCCATTTATGCTGTAAAGATGAATGGAATTCTTCGTCCGTTCTATATACTCCTTTGAGCTAATTGTTATTTAGTTTCCACTAAACATTTCTTTAATATCTTATCTTGAATCGCCATTTTCTTTCTTAAAAAGGCGTGAGGAATCCCTGTCACCCTAATGTGTTTATCAATAACTTGGTTTTTGGTGCATCGCAAAAAATTAATCGTCATTCCAGCGAGGAGTCCAAGGACACAACTCTCGTAATTGGACAGCAGCTCACTTCTGCTTCCCCCCTTTCATAATTCGAACAATTTAAGTGTGTTTTTGGGATGCGAGAACTTTTGCAAGACCTCACTCTTCACTTGGACGTGTTATCGCTGAGGAATCTGTTGTGAATTTAGTTGTATATTCCGTCAAAAAATTTTCCCAAAGTATTTTTTTCCAACGTGTTTTTGCTTTCTTATGAATGAATATATGTGTACTGGAAGCATTATACTAAGAAATTGTCACTGGGTGACTAAAAGTCGATTTCACTTTCACATGCGATAAAAAATTAACTTCGTGAAATGACTTGTCAATTCTAGAAATGCCTAACGTTTCTGTAAAGTTACAGAAACTTTTCGGCAGCCATTTCATGAAATGCTTAAATAAATCTAATAATTTTATGAAATTCCTGATAGTTACGTGCCTTAGCGGTGAATATAAACTTCGAACCTTTAATAAGCAGCCCATATGGTATAAAATATTTTTTGATTAAATAAATATAAGAAAAACTTATATGTTAACTGTTATATTATTTCCAGTACATTTCAAAAATAAGGGTAAAAAGCTGAAGTTCCAAAAATGGGAATTTTTCTTACATTGTAATGTTTTAATTGAAACGTTAGATAACTAGTAATTACTATATCGGTGATGTTATTGTTAATGGATAGTAATGTATAATGACTAATAATATATTATTAATAATGGGTATTATGATTTTTTTTATATGTGACGATATGGTTTCACTGAGCTACAAGAATTTGAACTGGGTGACTAAGTGGCGTCTGGTTCCTATGTTAAAATGTGGTCTGTTGGAAGATTTCTATCTAATTTACTTTTTCTCCTTAAATTAAACTTTTCAAATTGACTAAGTTACTTTTGGGCTTATATACGTTCACAGTCAATGAGGTTTACTCAACTGTGATAAAAAAAATCTGCTGAAATGCCCTTAGATCGAACGTTTCTTAAAAGAAAGATGCTTTCGTTAATTTTTTTATCAGTTTTACAAAATTTTTAATAATAATAAAATATAGTTAGTCGACCGCAAAAAACACATCTCTCCTCTACACATATACTGTAAAGAAAAGGTACTTAAAAATCAGTACCTGAACATACTCGTTTTTCTTTGAGTATAATTGCATCGGAAATGAGCGATGGCGTACCCAAATTTAAATATTTGTACTTTCTCAAAATGAGCAGTGGGATTTAATATTGGTAATCTCAGCTTCTGTCTAAGCTATCTTAACAAAGTGACCTGACAATTTTAAAATAGGTGTTCAGAAAATGTGGAAAACCATCAGAAGATGGTTTTCCACATTATTTGATATCAATTGCTTAAATGAAAACTGAGTTATTACAACTCAACTATCTTACTTCCCATTCTTTTGACACACCTTTTTAACATGTGTTCTGTTTATAAGTTCTTCTCATCGCACTGGTAGTACAACGGATAATTACTGGACGGCAGTGCCTGGAAATCTGAGTTCGATTCCCGGAAAATCTTGGTTGTAATTGTTGATATTTATTGAAACTGATTCAATGTAAGTTGATTGTCAATTGTTGTTGATTACATGTCTTTTTCAAAATTTAAATGTTTTTTTCAAATGTATTCAGAGCCATGATAAGCATCGAATGTATTAAAAAATGAGTAAATTTTACTTATTTTTGAGTACCTACTTTTAACAGTGTAGAAGTTAGAAAATTGCTTAATACATAGCTATGCTATGTAGCATACATTGGAGGGCTTAAATTTCATTTTAAAATAATTATTAAGACCTTCCTCACAAGTGAAAGTCTAATCTGATGCTATCAATAGAAAACGTATTTTATTTTATATTTTTATGGATCATCGTTCCATTTAATCCTATGTGAAAAATTGGTATTTTTATGAGTATAAAATATTTCGCGAAAAAGTATTGTTAATTTTTGCGAATAAATATTGTTAAATATAATATTTTTTTTTCACTGTAACTTTCATCACAGTAAAACACCAGAACATTTAGTTGATTTCATTTTAAAATATTATATAGTTGCGCTCTTCACTAGAATATATTATAAAGTGACATCCCCTACGTGTGACGATGAAAGTAGGAGAGTTAAGTATGCCATCCTATACCTAGTCAACAATATATTGCGTATTCAGTGTGCATTCTTCAACCGTTTTTATTTTTTTTCACCTCTTGCGCAACTACACATCTTGCTTATGGATTTTGAACACATGTTGAAAGGTTGAAAGGTGTGTTATAAAAGTAAGAAATAAAAAAATAGCATGTGCATCTCCTAAATTTTTATTACCCTCATCAAACTCCTAGCGATAAATATCACACCATTCTATCTCAGATCCACAACCTTTATCTTCAATTGTATATTGATTTGTCTACAATATCCGCCTAAATTTGGTTAAAAAATATTATTTAATTGTTTTAGGGGTGGATGATGTGTAATGCAGTATAAATAGAAAGTTGGTGGTAAATTAAAAAATAAATAATTTACTGTGAAGAAAATGCGTTTAATGACTTTCGATTCCAATAAGATAATTTCTACGTAGATTTTAATGATTTCAATATTTGGAACATCAGACAATTCGTAACTTCGAAGAAGAACTTCCAGTAATAGATTTTACGACTTAAGACAGGTCTCTTTATAAAGGTATAAATGCACGATTACTTGCCAATTTTTTTTCTTCCATAGGTCATATAATAATAAGATTTAAAACTGTAATAGTATTGATTTTTAACTTCGTGACAGAATAATTTACTAATATATTTACGTAAAATATTTTTAACCTGGTTATTATTATTTATGTTACATAAAATCATTCAGTATATATTTTTTACACTGAAAACCATTTTATAACTGCACAAAAATTGCATTCGGAATTTTGGCATAACATTCTGAGAAATTTATTTTTTCAACGCCTTGATTGAAGATACGTTGATTCTAAAGTTCTTTTAAAAGGTACAACTAGTTGGGGATATTGGCTTATTTAAACTCATAGAAGCATCGCAAAATGTAGTTCATAAAGCAGTATCGGAGAGGACAATACTCAACTGGGGTCAATGTAAGTGACATGTTTTCCTCATCTCAAATTAACAATGAAAAATATTTGTTACGTTTATTTCTTCCAATAGTTTGTGTATTAATTTAAATGGGAGAGACATATTTCAAATATGTTGTTAATGAGATTGACTCTGTTTATATTAAAAGTAGATTTCCTATTTATATTAGTTATTTATTTAAATATTATTTTTAATGATATTGCCCGTTTATGTTATAAGTTAGAATTATCTTTTTGTAAGTTAAAAGTTAAAAAAAAATTAAATACTTTTTAATTCCTAAAAGTTTAGATAATGGTTGTCATATTATTCATGTTGTATTATAAAGGCGATTCCAGCCTGGGTCAGACAGGCAATGTTAGCTTATTTAAAAAATTTATTAGATATTATTACCAAATACATGTATTTTATATGGATGGTCATCTACATTTGACACTCGCATTTATGAGTTTTTTTTTTCTGTATGTCATTTTAACACTGCAGAGCTCGTGCTGTGCCCGAGAAGCACAATCCAAGGCGAATCGAATTGGAGGTGGGACGAAATTGAAAAATTAAGGACTGGGATAGCGTATTCTTGTTAAGGGAAGTCACTGATTCCGCTACACATCGCGATTTGATCCGCTTTTTTTCTCATTAAACCCTACCAAGGACCAGCACACATTCAACTAGAGTATAATAAGAAACAATGATTTTAACAAATAAATATATTTACATATTGCACAGCAATAAGCTATTTTCGAACTTTCATAACACTTTTCACTCGAGGTAAAACAATTATTTCTTACTTTCCCGAGAGGTGCAATAACGTTATAGAAAATAAACCAACAACCACTAGAACCTCTGGTCATCCTCGGTCGAATAAATCCTTTGTTAGTACTTCCGAGACTCCCAGGCGTAATAAGTGACGGTCCTTAATCGTAAGTGATGTCATTCCAGTAAGAATCTTTCCAATTCGTCTCGACTCCCATTCAATTCGCCTTGCATTGAAGAGCGCGGGCTCTGCAGGATTAATGAAATAAATGACACGTACTATTGTCTCAAATAGAAGGCTATTCTGAAAAAAAAATGAACTAAATATCAGACTTAAACCAGTTTGCAAAGCAGTATATTTTTACTAAATCATGTTTAATAACTTTTAGCATTCCCAAATTAAATTCTGCAGGTCCTGGTATTAACACTTTATTCCACTCCATCCCCCAAACACTCGGGTGTTGCAGCAACAACGTTACAAACCGTGGCAGCCCCATCGTCCTTGGATGTATTTACAAACAGTGTGCCCGTCCGATTCGCGACATGTCTTACATAACAATATTATTCCCCGTTTCCCGTGCTGTCAGCGTGCATTTTTACGGGAATATTTAACGAAAACCGGCTGTGTCTACCGCTGCTCGCTCTCTTGTCCATTAATCACGGTGGTTTTAAATAGAACTATGGGTGACAAATGGAAAACATGGAAATGATTCCTACTTGTTTCACTCATCCTAATATTGATATATTAGTAGAAATGCAAGAGCTATTAATGAATGGTCTTATGTACGTTATACACGGTTTATTAATATATTATACACAATCAAAAACTTCAGGTGTGTTTAAAGGAAGATACTACGTAAAAACCTATTTCAAAACGACTTTGATCTATGTCCCTGGATTTTTTAATATTTCATTAAATGTGAATTCATTTTTACGGTTCTCGATAAAAGATCTATCTGTTAGCTTGGATGACGAGCTCTTCTGCAAAAAGCTATATTTCATACACACTGTAAAAATAAGGTTCTTAAAAATGTGTACATGAACCTACTCGTTTTTCTTTGAGTACCATTGCACTGTAAATGAGTAATGACGTACTCGAATTTATGATGGCTATGACATGTCTTTTAACTGTGACATGTTGAAGTAAAATAAATTTCGATTTGCCAAGAGGTTTTATTTTATTTTATAATTTTGCGGAAAATACTTTTTAATCCACGTGTGTTTGGAGTTCCATTTTTCATACGCATCGATTAAGTCAGCTTTAATGCCTCATAAATAATTATTCTAAATTCGAAATCGCAGAAACGTAATCCCGCATTTTCTAAGCAAGATTTGTTTTTCTTTTATATAAAATATCTTTAAAATTTATTTAATTTAAAGTTTAATTTATAGTGCATTAAAGTGCATTTTATTAAATAAAGTGCATAAATATTTAAATTAATCATATTAAAAAAAATGTTTTAAAGAATTTCTTTCTTGATTTCATATCATGTATGCTCTTTATATGAAGTATATTTTAACCGTAAATAATTTTAAACTAAATTGTAATACTGTTAAAAGGTAATAATAATGGTAACAAATTATGCACCAGTTTATTTTTAACATCAAATATGCGTTACACTAACGAAATCTAAACAACTCATATAAATATAATAATTAAAAGTTAATTTAATTCGAAACGACAGCGAAAGAAAAATTTGTATTATAAACTTTACACATTTTTAATGATGCATATAAGTATAATTTATGTGATAATAGTAAATTATATACTGTAACGTAAAAATAACCTTATTAATCAAATATACAAATTCTAACATATTAATTTTCTACTCTTCGTAAATTTTAAAAGAAAGAAGGAATTTTTTTAATGTTTAAATAATTGTCATACTTTCTATCAAGAGTTAAACGCAATTTCAAGCGTTCGAATCTAGCATGGAAAAGAAAACTTCTAAAAATTGAGAATAACGTAACACAAATTGACAAAATAAAATTGAAATGTGTGTACAAAACATTCTTACGTTCTTTTTCTCGGTGTTAAAATCTGAAAAAAATTACGAAAAAACCTTTATTAACAGTTAAACTCTATGAGAGACAAATCTTCATTTAGTTTTTAATCCATCAATAAAAAAAACATGATAAATATTTTAATGATTTTGTAAAGTTTTTATAGATATAAACTTTTTCAAAAAAACGATTTTAACTCGAATTTAACTAACATACTAATGAATTAACCTCTCATTTCACACCATCCTCTCACACTAAACCCTTTAAAGTGCTAAAATATCCATTTTGAATTTAAATAGCTGTTTGGCATAGATTACCGTCACTTCGAATGAAACGTGAGTAGGAAAAGAAGCACACTTCTTCCTTCACCTGAGAAGTATAAGCACGGAATTTCCTTCACCGAAATCATAAAAAAGGCACACCAATGTGGTCCAGTTCATGTAAACATATTGCTTAATTTAAGTCGGAAAACGACATCGTTACCGACAAAACATCTTCACCTTCGAATTAATTGTTATCTTTGGTATAAATTGAGATATATAAGAATATATATAAAAGACATTTTACATTCTTCTCAAATACGTTGAGTATTTTTTGCATAGCTCTCAACTATACGATTAAGCGTGGAGTTTGAGGATACAAATACTTCAAAATTGTGAATAAGTCATTCATATGATATTTTTTAAATAAATATTTAAGTATAATCATTTATGTACTCGATGTATTATAAATTTATGTGCATCTCCAGTCGCAATATAACGTTTTACGATATAGTATTTAAAAAAATGTCAAAGAATTAGTCGATTGCCATAAAAATTAATTATTGTTCCATTTTTCAGTGTAGGTTTTATTTGCCCTTCTGCGAAATATTCATTGCTAATTTTAATTTGCTTGTTACTCTTCATGATATTATTATAGAAAAAACTGAGCAGTCTTCCACTAACTTTAAGGATTTAAAATATTTTGAAACCTTTGAAATCAAGTAAATATGCCGTCGTATAGAACATTGTGTTGAGAATATATTTAAATACAAATTCAACTTTAAAACTACGGAATTTATTTTAATAAATAAATATATCAAATATTTGGATCAAGTAATATATAATCGGAACGTATATTTTCAAATATAAAGCAGACATTGTATTAATGAGATTATACCTAAATGCTATGAAGTTTAGGAACATTTCATACGTTTAAAAATATACTTTAGTTTAAGAAACATCTATTTTGTTTCAGATTTGTTTGTTTTTAAATTCTGCATGGCATTTTTTATTTTAACTTAGAAACGTGGGATTAAAAGGAAATTCTTTTTTCAATTCAAATCGTCATTACACGATTCAAATGACAACAAATATACTTTTAATAAATGCGTAACTGCCAGTTTTCCTCTTTGATAGCTTGTTATCAACTCTTAAGTACTGTACAATTAAAATAGAACACATTTAAATATTAAATCTCTTCAACGTCTCCAATGAAAAGAAAAATCATATTTCATCGTGACTTACAGCATTCATTTATATGCTTAAAACTGATTTAATATTGCGATCGCATAATCTAGAGCGAATATACACTACATCACATACCAAGTCTGATAAATATACCCTTCCTTCAGTAACGAACTCCCCAATTTGTCATCAACAATTATCGATACCGATAAAAAAAATCGATTATAATAAAAAATCGATCCCGATAAAAAAAAACATCCCCTGTCGCCTTCTTTAAACAAGGATTCATTTATTGACCACGTCTCAAGTTCTCGGGTCTTGTTTATTTAGATTTAGTTCTTTTTTTTTTTGAGGAACACGAGCGGATCTTTTGGGGGAGAAGAAAAGTTTCAAGTGTTTTTAATCTTTGGTCAGCAGAGAGTCGATCCTGAAGTGAAATATTTACTGCGAGTTCCACAGGGCCCTTGCACAACCTGGAGAGTGTTTGGAGTGTCGAAGGCATGCCCCAGTTCTGAGTGAGGGATCTGTGGCGGGAGAATTGAAGGTGGTGGTCGAAGTGTGTTTGTGCGTGCTTTTAATTTCGTATGGGATAGAACTGTGCGTGAATTCGTGTGGATTACAAAATAATTTTCGAAAATGCCCGGAGAAGTTCTCACCGCAAACAAGAGCTCATTTGTTGGATCCTATGTGGGTATGTATGAAATTTAATATTATTTTGTGTTTTTTAAGTGGAAATATCTTATGTGGAAATTATGCGTTACATCTGCGGCATAGATCTGTGGCAATCATGTGTATTAAACATGTGGCAATAATGTGTTAGATGAAATTATCTTATGTGGCAATCATGTCTTAGATAAAATTATCTTATGTGACAATCATGTGTTAGATAAAATTATCTTATGTGACAATCATGTGAGGCCAGTTATTGAAGTGACGCAATATTTATTGACATTCTAGGAATCAGACCCTGAATTTCGACATGAAATGTCTTTAACCCTCTGACGCTCATGGACGTGATATCACGTCTAGGGCTCTCCAGCTTTTCCATCAATGCACTCAATTTTTACATTCATGAAAATATTGCATTTTTCAATATTTTTTTTAATCTAATTTTTTGAAGTATACTTTGAAAACTTTCTCATTACAACTAATTAAAATTTTGGTATAAAAAAATATAGTACACGCTCAGAAAAAATGTTTTAAATTTATTAACAGTGAAAACAACTTTACAATTGCCAAAATCATGTAAAAATCAGTGGTTTAAAATAAGCAAAATGGATATATCTGGATGGAAACACTATGTTGTGCTTTAGGGCGATCCCTTTATAAAAAATAACTTTGTTACAAATAGCACAATTAATATAAACTTGATCTCGTTTATAGGAAATGAGGCTTCAATATGTGTAAAATTTTTAAATAAAGCAAACCACGTATGAGACGTGGATGAAGGGTTCGTGTCGTCAGGCGAAGTGGATTGTTTGTCATTCTTCTGTTATCGAGGTTTATATTGGCAAAACATCCCTACTTCTGTAATATAATTAAATGATGTTTCACGCAATATCCTTCTGGTCGTGCTCCAACACAGTCACACGCGATTTTTAATAAGGGTTAATGCAAAATATTTCCTCAACAATGCATTGCTTACAATATCTTAATTAATAGAAATACTCTATTTCTCAATTTATTTCGTACAATCTCATAATGAAATAATTTAAAAGCTATCTGTATTAAAATAAATCTATAAAAATATTACGAATGCTAGCATTGAATTTATAATTTACACTCACAGTGATATCTCCAATATAAGTAACTTTACAATTTTGCTACAGAGCACAGAGCTTTCCATAAACTCATGCAAGAGAACAATAAGTTAATAACGAAGTTAGCTTAATTTGTAAAATTATTTACCAAACATTTATAATCCTACATCTCAATAATATTTTTCCCTTTCAATAGCATTTAAAATAAATTGTATCACAAAATAATATTTAAGCATATGCGTGTTAATGTTTTGCAGTGAGTTTGACTGTCCGGTGGTGCTCTAAATGTTTTTACTCTATTAATATTTGTTTTTATGAACTTAGAAATGAAATAGCTTAATTCTAATATGTAAATATTACACACGACCAGAATTTGATATTTTGTTGAATTATACATGCATAAAAGAATGACGTAGTGAAAAACGAAAATAGTATTTTTTTAAACCACAGAGTATAGAATATTTAAATTTTGAACTAATAATTTACATGAGATACAAAAATAGTTTTAAAATGATAACACAATAAATGTTAAAATTAGATATTTCAAGAATATTGTTATTAAACAAAAACATTATAAATTTTAATTATTTTTCGATATCGGACAATATATTTGACAGTAATAATTCTTCACAAAATTAAAAATAATCTAAACTACTCTGAAAGTTTTAAATTGTTTCATTAAATCCGATGTTTTACGGCAAAAACAAATGTTCAAATGTATAAAAATCAAATTCGTATTTGTGTGCAGTCTATGGAGGCTTGAGATGCGCGTGATTGAACTTGTCTCATTTGTCCGGGGCACGTGCAACCAGCGGACATTAAAAAAGAAAACAACTTTTAGAAATCAATCGTAGATAACATAAAAAAATCTAATTGCAAGTTCTTATATAATTATCCGCAAATATAATGTGTTGAGTTTTGTTTTATATTCGTTATAATTATCTCACACTAACATTTTGAAAATGAAAAAAAAAATGAACTCTGTTGCACTTACCCAACTCCACCCTAATAATAATAATAATAAATAATTTTGAATACTGACAGAAGGACTAACATACTAATCTGTTAAAACTTTTTTTATCATAGTGTAATATATAATTAATTCCATAATTTAAAAAAATTATAATACTAAAGCAAATAAAATGTTCAAATTCAGTAATGAGCGAAATTATTTCCTTAAATCATATTATTATGTATCAAACCTATTTGATTCGCATAATATTTATTTATAAGCTCAAATTTATGTAATATATAATTATGCAGTAAATGGATTATATCTTTACATATAATTATTTGGAAATTCTATAAAATGAACAATTTTTGGACCATTTAGAACAAGTTTTTAACTGTGATAATGAAGCAAAGAATTTGTGTGTGTACCGTAAAACACCTACCCTTGTTCTGCTCATAGGATCATAACACTTTATTTATAGGTACTATACGAAGTTGACTTTTGAACGTGGGAAACAATTTTTTTTTAAATAAATTTTTAATCTTTATAGAACGTTTTTTTTTTAATAATTTCCATTTAAAAAGCGATAATCACATTGTTATAAAATGTTTCCGAGAATTTAAAAAGCTTTAAATTAAAATGTTCAAAAATCGAGTTGATACTTTCTTATTTACAATAAATATTTTAGCAAATAAAACTTTAGTAACTTAAACTAAGCCGCAATTTTTAATTTTTCATTGCTTTTTTTGAAAATTCTTTAAAAGTAGTCGCTAAAAATTAATTATAGCAATGTTTTTTCCGAGAATGATGCAGCCTAATCATTAAGGGTTATTATAATTTTAAAATACCTGATGAAATCTCAAAATTGATAAAGTAAAAACTGAAAACTAAAATTGATAAACTAACTATAAAGTTTAAAGCTAGACTTATAGGTAAGTAGGTATTTTATTTATCTTTATGATGCAACACCGTGGATCAATTTTGTTGGAAGAACTTGTATTTTTGGTGGTTTAAAATAAAAATTATTTTATATATTAAAATTTTTTAATTAAATATTTTTTCAAAACTACAGTAAAAATGCATCGCAAAGGATCATATAACTAAAAATATACACATGTTTATGTTTGGTAGATGTTATTTCCAAAAATATTAAAATAAACTGTTATGTGAGCATTTTAGTTTTAAACCTAGATAGATCCACATTTTAACAAAATCGTTTTTTAAAAATATTTTTTACAAGTTTTCAATGCTCTACATACCTTGAAGGGTGGTATTCACCAAAATTGTTTGAATCCAGTTTACAAATGCACTCCAGGCCAGGCATTTAGTTCCAAAAGTACGTGGTTGTCATCAGCTGTTGTTAGCGTCTCCTGTAAAATTTATGAAAATTGATGTATCTGGTTTTGAAACTAAAGTGCTAATTTTTTGTAAGACATTTTATCTTTATCTAATATTTTATAAATAAATTTAACGAGAATTTAATTTTATTATGTGTATATTATAATATACAATTTTTCTTGCACTATTATATGCATTTAAATAAAAATATTTAATAAAATTTTATTTAAAATGCAAATAAAGGCAATAAAATGTCAGATGTTGACATTACCTTGCTGTTTATAAAGGAATGGGAATGATAAAATTTCAATTTAGTTTATTTTTAAAAAAAATAACCCCACAAACTGCCACACAAGCAATTTAATTTCGATTAAGAAACCCATTTGAAACATTTAAAGCCAAAATTTGAGATGTTACGGTTAAATTGCTATCAACGCCTAAGATAGTGAAATGACAAACAATTAAAACATTCAACAAACTAATTGTTAGGAATTTTTTTTAATATGTCAGTTAATAATTGTCATTTTACATATTTTTATGCAATAATAGAAGATTATTAGTTGCCCGTGTATTATAATGAATTTCAAAGAAAATGGGAAGAAAGAATGGCAAAGAAATTATTAATAACTTCACAACATCTAAGAATAAGTACACATCTAAGAATATGGGCGGGGGGGGGGGGGAGATCATGCGATAGCTATCGCACGGGAATGCTAGTACTGTATAAGAAGCTAAAGTGTATCAAATAGAGTTAAACATATTTTAAAAGCAACTGAATTTAAATATTGCAATTTGTTATTATTAAGTTAATCTATTCGAAATATGTTATAGAAAGTTTAATTAAAAAAAATTATAAAAGTTTAAGTGCATTCATAATATATTAATTTATCTTAAAAGGTTATTTATTACATACGCACTCTTCATAATACTTAAACTACATCTATCGTATGTTATTTTCGAAATAGGCTTAAATTATCTATTAGACTAGTAGTTATGAGAACAGTGGACATGGCAACAAAAAAACATATACGTCTTTTTTAATGACTTCAATGAACATTCATGCCAAATTTGAAGAAAATCGAACAACGCACTTGGTCGTAATTGCGTAACAAACAACTTTACAAAAGGGGAAATGTAGAAATGTCGTGTTAAAACAAATACTTCGCTAAACCTCTGTCATTTAACATAGAGATCACTTAAGAACATTTTGCGTCTTGATAGTTAAAAATTGAATGATTTAAACAGCAAATTATTATAAAGATCATGATTATTTTACATTGAAGGATCTATATAGTATAACTGCTAAGTATTTTTGATGAGTTTGTAAATTTTAGCAAAAAAATTCTAATTTATTGATATTATTACCGAACGTGTAAACATTCTTCATATTGCTGAGCGTTTTATGTTTATTTAAAACAGTACTATAAGGTAGGATAAAATGAGTATATTGGAATATAAAAATAAAATACACATTATTAAACTTATGCTTTGATATACTTCTTTTTTAAAAACGATACTATGTTTAATGGAGTACATTTTAGCAAAAAATTAAGTTTCTGGGTATTTAAAATTAAGTCCAAAAGTAGATTAGTTTGAATTTGCCAAAAATGGTTAGTAACTTAAACTAAGTCGCAATCTTGCAACGCTGTTTTGTGTGCAAATTCTTTAAAATTGCTCGTTGAACAATAATTATATCAATGTTTTGTCCGACAATGATGCGATATAACCATTAAGGGTTATTATAATTACATTATCGCGGGTGATGAGTGAAAACTATATATAAAATATAAAAGAATTATTTATCAATATTCCTGTGTTTTGTATTGAAAATAAACCTTTTGATACATTCCAATAAAAAATTCTATTTTGTTTACCTTTTTTTTTCAATGATTTGCAATGTGTGGTAAAATTAGTAATCGAATTATTAATGCTAAAGAATAGGAAATTCGAAAAAATGGAACACTCTTCGGAAAAAAAGCAATATTTTTTAAAAATATTATTTTGTTGCTTATAAATGACAAGAATTACCTACAATATATTTTACAGTGTTTACATGTTAATATAATTAATTTACATACCTGTTATATAGAACAAATTACGAGCAACACAACCACAATTCGATCACAAAAAACCGCCATTTTCTGGTTACGATAGAACACAGAAAAAAAAGTTTTACATATAATACAAAATCGTCTGCAGAACAAATTAAAAATATCGTAAATACAGAAAATATTTCAGCATAAAAAAATATATATATAAAAACTATATTTTTATTTCGAATATAAAAAATTATTTTAAAAAGAATATATTTAAAATGGCGAATTAATTTATTTTTAGAAAGACTGATACTGAGTGTTTAAGATTTGATGGCTGCTATTAATTCTATTTTATTTAAGTTACTAATTTTACTAAAAAATTGGTTTTAATGATGTCTTTTTATATGAAAATTTCATGATTTCCTACCGACTACCCATTTTATTCCATCTGCGATTTAGTAATTTAAAATAAAAAAAAATAATAAACATATTCAAAGATGATGTCAAGGAAGCCATTGCATAAATATACCAAAACAGTTTCACAATATAAACCTTTTGAAAGTGAAAAATAGCTTTGAAAGAATAGATTGAACTTTTCCTAACCATTTTACCTCACTTTACACTATAAATTGTTAAAAGGTTTTACGGTTATTTTTTTACAAATACCAAAGCAATGTTTTATCCTCATAGTTAATTAAATAAAAGGTTTTTATTACTGCCCATGATATTATTTAATTACGATAGCTTAAATTTTATTTTTTTTGTATATTTAAATTTTTATTATTATATGCATTTTATAATTGAGTTGATATTTATACCTTTTTAGTTTTCTAGATTTAATTTTAATTTTATGCTTTACACTTTTTTTTGTGTAATACATTTATTAGCCGAAATTTATATCAGTCCATTCCACATAACTAATCCTTTAATACTTGTTTTCAAAATTATTATGTTTAAACTTTTTTATCTAAAAACTATAACAAAACGGGAATTTTTTTATTAACATTCGCTTTTTCATTTTAAGATATAAGTTTGAGATAAATTTCATTATATATACAGATGAGAGTCTAATCCGTATATTAGTAATTACCTAATCCGTATTTTAAAATTTTGAAAAGGTAATTTTTTTATATGAGAATTTCGAGAGACTGAAAAAAAGTGATCAAAATTTTTGTGAGTATTTCAAAACTTATACCTTAAAAACTAATTAATATTTTTTTCGAAAGAGAAAGCGTAAGAACAAATTTTGATATACGACTTCTACACTACCTAAAATTATAACTTTGAGATATTAACTTCTATACGTTTTTCGACATTGCATGCGAATTGTTTTTCATGATTTTTCAACTTTAAAATACAATAGCTTCAATAATAAGTATTCAAAGTAAAAGAAAAATACTACAATCGAATTCCCCAAAATAATTTTGACAAACACATTGAATTTGATAATTATCAGATTTTTTGAAAACGCGATATAGAGAGTATGATAAATATAACAGACTGAATTTGGATTTGGTAACAGCGGCACCATTTTTATTTTTTTATTTTAAGTTAAAACAGTCCTTTTGATTTAAAAATCTTTTCTGATGTCCACACAATAACTTGTATTTCAGAGATCATAATATTATAAAAAATTCTGACTAATTCTGATCTTTCTTTCGTTTACAAAACTTATTTTTTTGCGCTTCATTCTCATATACTTAAAACTGAACACTATTAATAATCGATACTCAATATTCATACCGTTATGAACATTTCAAGAATTCCTAATCCAAAGTATAATAAAGGACTGATTCGTCAAAAATTGCAAGATATTTCATTGTCCAAATATATTTTGTATATAAAAAAGAACATTTATCTGACTATTTTGTCAAAAAAAAATTAATTAAATATATTGATGAAACCACCGTTAAATGAAATTGCTTAAAACTCAACTATTCTTTTTTAATTTTCAAACTAAATTTTAACGGAAACCTCAATTCTCTATCATTGCGGCATTACCCTCCACTTTTTGATCGTTATGGTCTACACTAGTGGTTACAACATATGACTTATCATAACCAAATATTCACAAATAAACCCCAAGACACATTACACAACACACGGGAACATACATTTTTGTGTTACCATATATTTGAATTTTCTATTCTTTAGCATTAATAATTCGATTACCCATTTTACCCCACCTTTCAAATCATTGAAAAAAAATATATAATTATTTCTAATTTTTTCATTAGAATATATTAAAAAGTTTATTTCTATACAAAACAAAGGAATAATAATATTAAATAAATCGACAATATGTGAATAAAATTCGAAAATATATAAAAAAATTCGAGAATATATAAATATAAAAAAAATTCGAGAATATATAAATATAAAAAAAATTCGAGAATATATAAATATAAAAAAATTCGAGAATATATAAAAAAATTCGCGAATATATAAAAAAAATTCGCGAATATATAAAAAAAATTCGAGAATATATAACAAAATTCGAGAATATATAAAAATTCTATATAAAAACTAAAAAAATCTAGTTTTTATATAGAAGTTTTCGCGCATAGTTTTCAATATAGCAAGTTTTTTTTTATAAACTGTAACAAATCGACTTTTGGACTTAATTGAAATTACCCAGAAATGTAATCCATTAATCGAAGTATATATTTTTTTAAAAAGAAAGAGATCACAGCATAAGTTTAATAAAGTGTAATTTATATTTACATTCGAATATATCCCACCTTACCCTACCAACCGACTCCAACACCCTTCCTCTCTCTTCCAGGGACGATGAAGGGGGTGCCCGAGGAAGAGGAGGAGGAAGAAGAGGAGGAGGTGTGGTCCTCCCTCACCACCCCTCCCCCGAAGCTCCCCTGCACCCTGGTTCAGCTGGCGGAGGAGGAGGAGGACTTCTGGGGGGGCATCCCAGAGCCCCCGGACGGCGGCTGGGGCTGGGTGATCGTGTTCGCCTCCTTCATGTGCAACGTGGTGGTGGACGGCATCGCGTACAGCTTCGGCATATTCCTCACGCACTTCGTCAACTACTACGGGACCAGCAAGGGGAAGACGGCGTGGGTGGGGTCGCTGCTCACGGGGTGCTATCTCATCGCAGGTAGGATTGGGGGATTTTTGATATTTCCACAATGCGATGGATCGCGAATCGTTAATTAACCCTATAGAGCTGGTGCTTCTCAATGCAAGGTGAATTGAATTGGAAAGAATCTTACTGGAAAACCGTCACTTATTACGCTTGAGATGCTCGCAAGAACTAACAAATGGTTTATTCGACCAGATGATAGGGAAAAAAGGATGAATAGAGGTTCGAGTGGTTGTTGGTTTATTTGTTATTGTTTATGTTATTGTACTGCTCGGGAAAGTAAGATTTTTTTTTTTACCTCGAGTGAAAGGATTTATGAAAATTAGTCAACAACTTAATGTTTAATAAAAAACAACAAAGGTGGATGAAATCGCGATGTGTGGCGTAATAAATGACTTCCCCTAACAAGAATAAGCTATCCTAGTCCTTATTTTAGGAATTTCGTTCTACCTCCAATTCGATTCCCCTTGAATTGTGCCTCTGAGGAACAGCAATAGGTCTGCAGTGTTAAATATAGACTTTCCGTAACTCCCTCCGGGTTTGACAAAACTAAGGTAAAAAAACTAGGACGACTACAGCAAAAAAAATTCATATTACTATAAATAATCACTTCAAAATTAATTTGGATCTATTTGGTTTTGCAACCGAACTGTGGAATGTAGCTCGACAACTGTGCTGAGATCGGTGCGCAGTAACCTATGCGCATCTTGATTTATCTGTGTGTCGACTTTTGAAACTGATTCTTTATTTATCTGGTTTTGCAAACAACCGCTACTTTCACACATCAAAATGAATAGCATCCAGCTGTCGTTACTGATAGATCCGTAGGAAAACTAAAAATAAATGACATAAACTGAAAATCGAAGAAATAGATCTATCTTGTTCTGAAACTAAACGACTCAATTGCTTTTTTGCGTTTTTGCTAATACATAAGTACTATAAATGCTGCCATCAAGCTTGTTCTATAAATAAAAACTTGAAGTTAATTTTTACATAGTGATATGAAACTGTTTGCTGTATTTATCATAATTATTTAACTATACCCCTCCCAAACCCCTGAAGGGAATTATGAAATATCCTGTATAACACTGTCCATAAACACGTCATTTCATCACAGGTCCTGTAGTGAGTGCCCTCACGAATAAGTTCGGCTGTCGTCCAGTGACCATAGCCGGCAGTGTCATCTCCTGCATTGCATTCTTGCTGAGTACAATTGCACCCACCGTGGACGTCCTCATGCTCACCTACGGAATTATGGCAGGTGCGTTTAAAATTTGATCGAAGTTTTAATTAAATTACTATATTTTATTTTTCCTTATACCCCTTTAAATCGTTATAATTAATTAGGTCGTAATAGTCTTCCCTCCCGTCTAACCCTTTTTACCATCTCACATAACTTTTCTATCAGATTCGTGTTTATCTGTCTTTAATGCAATATAGTTCCCATCAAGAATTCGCTGACGACTTATCTTTTCTCAGTTTCAATTGGTCATAACAACCTCATACGCGCATACTTTAGCAATGAGTTTCACACAAGAGCAACTAAGAGATATTTTTGTGTTCCTTCCACATGAAAAATCCCTATGTCATACGATTTCTGACCAATTAGTTGATACCCCTAACTCAATCTGCCCTAAAACTCACTACCGGAGGACGCACTAAAAATGTAAACTTTAAACTGCAACCAACTTATCCTGGATCTGGAGGAATAAATATTTTGAACCTAACTTATCGGTCCTTATTACTTTACTTTAACAACTGACCCCATCACCAAACCATAACGACTGACCCCATCACCAAACCATAACGACTGACCCCTAACTATTGAAATACTATATTTATATATTGTGGTAATATCTTTACTAGTTGCATATGTATATGTAATGTACTGCATTAAAGACTGACCCCATTTGCAAATCATAATGACTGATCCCTAACTATTGAAACACTATATTTATATATTGTGGTAATATCTCTACTTATTAGGGATGCGTAAGTTTATGTAAAGCACTGCGTTAAAAAGTTTAATGCCGAGAGTTTTACTTAAAAATCGGATAGGCACAGTTCGCACTGTACGTAATGTTTGGTTCGTGAATGATTTGTACGCGCGCCTGCTTCGCCTGCTCCTTCTTGCGTTTTCGGTAAGCTAAAAATTTGTACTACCAGGGCGATGTGAAAAAGTTATAAACAGAAGAAATCTTTTAAAAAAAGATGTGCCAAAAGAGTTGGTAGTAACATAATTGAGTTATAATAACTCATTTTCTATTTAAGCAATCGACATGAAATAATGTAGAAAGCCATCTTCTGAACTAACATTTGAAGTTAGTCAGGTTTCATTAAGATCTTTTAAACAAAAGCTGAGATTAAAATATTAAATCATATTGCTATTTTTGAGAAAGTACGGTTACTTACATTTGAGTATACCTGTTTACGATGCGATTATGCATAAAGAAAAACGAGAAGTTTTAGATACTTATTTCTAAGTAACTTTTTTTTACACTGTAGAATTAATTTTGTTAATGTTTTTATGATTTTAAAATATATAAAGTATAACAATAAAGCCCCATGTGATTTTAAGAAAATTAGAATAACTTTTTGTTTAAATTTGCAACACGTTTTTAAAACTTTTTAAAAAGTTATAAAAAACAAGTGAAAATACGTAAGAATTCCATCTTGAAGATTTGGTACTTTTATTTGGAGAAAATGATTTCATGAATGAAAGAATGAGGAAAAGAATAAGAACATTTTTGAGCTTATAAAACTTTCCTTATTTTGAAGAGAGTTGTGAGCAAAATTTAAATTCACCGAAATGGACTTATCCTCTTCTTTTAACAAGGCGTGGACCTACAAATCTGCAATAACATCCGAGGAATAAAAAATCTTGATAGAACACTAATAAATCTTAGTCACATGTAAGTTCTGCCTCCTTTGAGATTTGCGTTGCAAATGTTATATTGGAGTCGGAACCCATTTGGTGTTATTTTTACATCGAACGGTGGGAAAAGTGGTCTGTTCATTAGTAAGCAGGGTGAGTTGTCAAGGGCAAATGTTGAAAAATATGCTTTGCAATAGCTGTCGCATATTTTTATATTGACGTTCCATTAAGGGTTGATTTATGATTGAACAGGACACGGAAATTAGTTGCTTTGGAAAAATGTAAAACGTATTTGTAAGAAATGTTAAATACCTATATAAACTTCCTATAGTAACTTTTTTAGTATCTTAGTATCATATATATATATATATATATATATATATATATATATATATATATAGATATATATATTGATAATATTTTATTTATTGATTTTACTATAGAATTATAAGTATTATAGTCTTTTCTTTTTCAAGTTGTTTAATTTTTTTCAGTTTCAGTGTTTTTTCAGTGTTGGATCTTGAAACTTAATTTTAATATAATTTTTAAACACAGTTTTATTCAAAAACGGTATTTGAAAAACATGATTTTACAGAATTTAAATTTCGCTATTATTCTAAATTGAAAAATGTTTTCCACAGCAAAATAAGGGAAAATAAAACCTTCATCATATTGAAGATTTTTGAAGGTTTTTATAAAGGAATTTAACACAAAAAATGCAGGTTTTTGTAAAGTTTTTAATTTTTCTGCATAAACCAACCTAAAACAATCTGCATTTCCCCCTCAATAACACCGCTATTCAAAAGGTTTGTTTCCAAAATGTTCAAGCAATTTGCTATGCTTATTTAATAATTTTTATTTATTTTATTTTATTCACCTGCGGCCTATATCAATCCTTCTCCGCTTAGACACTGATTTTCCTTTAAGCATTAAAAAAAGATTATGTCGATCAAATTCATATTACATTCATCAATTTGTTCTTCATATCAACATTCATATCAGCATTTAACATTAATGTATCGGCATTTATAAAATTGTTAAAGTCACAATATACCTTAATTTGCAATATATCATAAATAACTAAACTATTTAAAAATTATAAATTCATAAGTACGATAAGCAGTCCACCTTTTTCTGGACACAAAAGTAATCTCTAAACCACATATCCATAACAGCGTATAATACAAATGATTCTCAAAATAAATTTGAAATTGAGATGCAAGGCGCAATTTTACCGATAATCATAATGTGTCGAAACATTTGAAATCCATGTCAAATGTAGCGTGTAAATACACATTATAATACACCTGCTCCATTCGAATTGTATTTTGTTCCAACATTTAGCACTCTTTTTCTGTTTTATACCCCAAGCTAACCTTAGATATTTTAACAACAAATATCCTATTAAAATCTAGTCAGAAACTACATTCTTCTTAATCTCCTCGAAGTATCCAACTCAATGTAATGTTTCCTCAGGTATCGGTTTCGGTCTGATCTACCTACCAGCGATCGTCAGCGTCGGCTACTACTTCTCCACCAAGAGGGCATTTGCTACAGGGATAGCTGTTTGCGGATCCGGAATGGGGGCCTTCGTGTTTGCCCCTCTCACACAGGTCCTGCTGGACACCTATGACTGGAAGGGGGCCCTACTCATTCTGGCGGGATTCGCCCTCAACTGCTCCGTGTTCGGGGCACTCATGAGGCCGCTGAAACCACCTCCACCAAGAACCAAGCAAGTAAGTCCTGTGTTATAAATATCAGTGAAATTGTTACTGATCTTGGTGTGTTGGATATTTGGGCTTTAAAATTGGAATAGTTAATGTTTTTAACATTAATTAATAACATTTTAAACAGTAAAAGACGAATAGAATTTTGGAATTTACTAAATCCGGAACGGGGGACTAAAAGAAAATGTATCATTTAAACCTGAGGTTGTAACTTAGCCATTTTATAGAGTTAGCCCTTATCTTGTACATCTCTGGTCACCGTATCTTAAAAATCTATTGATTTGTTGGAATGGTTTCGCAGCAAAACAAAAGTGGTTCTTGGAACGTGAACTATGGAAACATACTTTAAACTCGAGAAGAAAAGAACTGCAGGGGACCTTATTCAGCAATTCAGGTTCGGCGACCTTGATGAGAATTGTATAATAGAAAAGTTATTAGGACTTAGGAATACCGACTTATCATATTTTCAATGTCCTTTAATTTTTTTTTAATGAACTTACGTACTTTGGCACTAAGCTCTTTAATTAGAGTAGATTTTTAATGACTAGGTAACATTATCCCAGGTATAATGGACTAAAATATAAAAAATTTAACTTCCATGCACATTGCATGTTTGTAAATATTTTCACACACTTGAATTGTTTTCCACTAATATGAACTCTCAGTACCTTTGTTACTTTGCCCAAACATCAACCTAATATTCGTTCAATTTCTTTTTTCTGTTCTTTAGAATGGGAAATCTTCCATCTTGTCCAATCAGGACAAAGAGAAGGCCGACAGCGGACTGGTACTACTCGCAGAAGACGGTGCCCGCATTCCACTTCTGAACACAGAACCAGGAGTGCAGTCCACTCTTCATCTGGATCAGGTATAAATTCGAAAATCCTCCCTCTTCTGTAACTTAACCATTTTCTCTCCACTGTCACTTCTTGGAGGGCAATATAACGAGCTGTTATTTTGTTTTCCTGTTATCAAAAAATAGCAATTTCCTGATCTAAAGATGCAAAATGAACAAAAACATCACACCGAGCTTGTTCTTTTACTAACGCCAAAGAATATTATCATTTTTGTCATTTAGAAGCATCACAATTTTTATGAAAATAGAACAGAAACTGAAGAAACAGATCTGCAAATAATAATAATAATAATAAAACGTAAGTGTCATAGACGTTTTGGCGTACCAAATATTTTAATCGATGGCTAAAAGCAGAATCAGTGCATGTCCCCTTTGTAAAGTTATGGAAAACGCAAAAAGAAGATTTTAAATTTGGGACGAAATTTAAGCCTGCACTATCACCAAAATATTAATTGGGACATACACTGGTTGTGCAGGAGGAAAGAATATATAGACTGTACTTTTATATTGATACTAATATATAATTTTGGGTAAAAAAAATAGACATGCAATGATTGAGCTTTCATCCATCGAAACGCTAAATTTTCAGATCTTCTTATACAGATAAATACTATTTTCTTCAAGCAAATATGAAGTTTATACATACATTTTAAGGCAATGTAAATTTCTAATCTTCTAGAATATTTTATGGTGTATCTTATGTTTATTTTAAAATAGATTTTTTACAGATGACTACCATCTTAGCGAATAGTTTTCAGTTATTTGATAATTTTTCTTTACAAAATTTTTAATCCGGATTTTTTTACTTCAGATGTCGAGGCAGAACTCACTTTTGCCTATTTTAGCAAATGAAGACCATTTGCGCAATTCCATTGACGTTGTCCCTGGTCTGACTGTGACCGCCGAAACTCCCACGGCATCTTCACAGAAGATTGACGGGGCTTCTCTGGGGGCGCTTGTTGAAGAGAAAACTCAACCGAAAACTGTCATCAAAGTTAGTCATAGCCACATCAACGTAAAGGTAAGATATCTTATATATCTAAATCTTAGATTGCGATTCAACTCTCAAGTGTGATTTTAACAAAGAAAAACAGATGTTTGAATTAATAACTTTGTGGAGTACTTCCATACAGGTTACTCTACTCGTACTGATAAGTAATAACATCCTCAAAATGTCATTTCACTTGCGTTGAACTATATTAGTTAAATTTTGTCATTAAAAATGTACCAATTTAGTAGTTAAAATAGCAAAAATATCGGTATCAATTTAGTGTTGTGTGAATTTAAAAATTATTACACGCATTGAATGGAAAAAATATTGCCTAATGACAGAAAGTGCAATGTTCTCAGCGTACTGCTGGTAGGACTTGCTTTTACGGTCGTATAGAGGTTTTTTCTTTCTTATGACAGAACAGCAGGAACTACCATAAGAAAAGTCTAAATTGGCGCAAGAAAAAAAACAGTTTAAAAATTTTAACTGTAAATTTTTTTACGAGAATTTGAAAATTCGGAAATTTTTTACCTAACAAAAGTAAACTGAACTTGTAAAATCCACTTTGTGTGCGTCAGCACTGGTGTTTTAGACAACTTCATTTATTAATTCACGATCGTACGTTTATAATTAATACAAAACTGACATCCTGTCCAGAGAATGCAGTGATTGGTGGGAGATCATGTACAAATGTTTGACAGGATTATCCTGTACCTTCTACCATTAAGTATAAGCACTGCAGCAGCTTTTTTAACAGCCGAGTAAGTGTAGGTTAGTGCTAAATTCTACTTGCAAACGGAAAATCAAAAATTCAATTGAAGTCCTCTTAAGTATAGCTAAATAGTTACTTGCAGAAGATTTTTATGCGACATTTTTTATTGTTGGTCAAATGGAAGAAAGCATCATCTGTTTGCGATTTGTTTTCGCAATCTGATCTCGGTTCAAAATTGCAAGGCAAATCCGCGCGTCTTTGTTTGAGTTAGTAAATAATAATTTCAAAATCTTCTATTAAAATGGTTCCTTCATTATAACTCATTAAAACTCTCCATTAGGACTTGCAACGCAGGTTCACCATGCCTGCCACCATGCCGGCATCCACTAACATCCTGATGCCGTCCAGCAACAACAACTACGGTGGCGACTGCGGATCTCGGGGCGAATCCATGTCAGTGGCCCGCAGGCAGCAGCGTCGCCTGTCGAGCAGAAAGGACCTGGCGAGACCGCTGTACAGAAAGGACATATTCTACAGCGGGAGTATCGTCCACCTACCGCAATATCGTCAATCGAAAGCAGACATCAGATGTTACATATCAAGTGTCACTACCATACCCCAACCGTCAGATGATGAAGAGGTAATTGAATCATTTCAGCATAGAGAGTTTATAAGCGTATATTTTGTTTTAACATTAATTATAATTTTGTAGATACACGGTCAGTTTCATTTTAAGTCGATAAATATTCCTTTACTTTTGTCAAGAGTTGAAACTCTCAATTGAATGTCTACAGGCATATTTGTATAAAGAAACTGCTGCGGAGTTAGATAATAATACTCTTTTGTGTTTAGAAATGTATACATTTATTCATATATTTTAAATGTGATGTTTGTATCGGTTGGGATGTGTTGATTGTAATGAAACCAACGAACGATTCGGCACCTTCCAATAGGACGCATTCCGTATTTGGAGGGGGGGGGGAGGAAATACTATTCAGCACTTGAACAATCTAAACCGATTCACTTTTATCAAATTCATTGACTCCGAACACCTTCTGTAGTTACAATTGCCATCTCAATGCAAACAGACATGAAACAACGGACTATTTTGTAGTGGCAATACAAATAACCCCAAGCGACATTTCTTACCAATAGAATAAAACTTCATAATGTTCTCTTTACAATGATATGTCGCTCTAAGTTGTTCGGTTGCGCAGATATAGCCGTTCATATTTATGATATTCGTTTTTAATCCCCCTGTGCTTACTAAACATCCCTTCCACAGGACGACACCTGCATCTCCGTCAAGCAGAGCAAGAAGCAGCATCGCAGGAAATGCCCCCGCCTCCCCAAAAGCATGAACGACACCCTCAAGGAGATCTTCGACTTCTCGCTGCTGCGTGAGAGGGCCTTCCTCCTCGCGTGCTTCGCCAACATCCTCGGCATGATGGGCTTCTACATCCCCTTCGTCTACATCACGGATAGCTCGGTCGAGAAGGGCCTGTCCAGGGACTCGGCCGCCTTCCTGCTGTCCATCATCGGCATCACCAATCTCCTCGGCAGGCTCATCTTCGGCTGGATCGTCGACAAGACCAGTATCAAGGCGCTAGACATCAACAACATGTGTCTGGGGGTGAGCGGGATCTCCGTGCTGCTGACGCCGTTCTGCTATTCGTATGCTTCCATTGTGGCTGTCTGCTCAGTCTTCAGTACTTTTGTCTGTAAGTTATTTTAGGGTTATGAATGGGATTAAGTAGTTGTTGAAGAATATCGTTAAAAGCTACTTTGTATTCTACTGTTGCTTCTTAAGTGACAAAGTAAACGGTTTTCTTTTGATTCGTGTTCTTTAAAATGAACGAGAATAGGATATTTTTGTGAATTTAAAACTGATCGTTCCTTCATTAATTCGTTCTCTTACTAATTTCATAACATATTATTATTTTGACGTGAAACGTCTTTCAGTTTGTTTAATAGGGTTTAGCTTGCTGAAACCACATGTAGCGGAAGTATATGGTGTGCTTACGCAGATGGCACCGTTGTTGCGCCACGTATGACGCATGTAGAGCTAAATTTAGCCTAGCAAACGCATTTCACATAGGCGTAGATTTGCAGTACGCTTCTAGATTTGAGAAGGAGTAATGGCGTTTGACGAAAGTACGATCCATCTAACTCAAACCGCTGCTTGAAAGCTTATAAGTGTTCAATTTGTTAAAAAGTGTTATCCCATTGGCCATACTCTTTTCCGCACGCACAAAAGACGTTTCACGTACCCCCACTGCGGCCATATATCTCCGATACAGCCCTAAAAGTTTTGGGTAAAGAACAAATGCAAATGATAAAGCTTTTCTTTTCTTGGATAAAGAATCAATGTTTTAGGGATTTATGAAGTTAATTTTTTTAATAAATTTTATTTTAATGAACTTCCGAATGTGCAGTTTCTGAAGTGTTAATGCATTTTACCGAAGTACTGATTTTTTTCGTACGTTGAGATATTGTGTGGCCCCATCACATACTCAAGAATGTCTCATTTTTATAAGTAGTAGTGTCTCTTATAAAAGCACCTTTAACTGAGGTTTAAATAAGTATTTATAAAGAATCTAGGATGACAAACTCAATTATTCAACTAATATGACTTTGTTTATCTCTTTGTTTCCAGCCGCTTATATTTCCTTGACGTCCATCATCCTCGTGGAAATGGTGGGACTCGACAGACTCACCAATTCCTTTGGACTCCTGAGCCTCTTCAGGGGGACCTCATCCATACTTGGACCACCATTAGCTGGTACGGTACTCCCCTTTTAATACGCAATCATCATCTGCCTTCCAGTATTCAAATTATAATACCGCGTTACGTGCTAGTATGAGAATATCACTTACACTGATAAACAGTTGAATTAGAACCATATTACAACTGTGTAAAAGATTTATAAAATATTTTGTAAAACTTTTGTTCAGTTTGAGTTTACTAGTGTTGTTACCGATAATACTAATAAAAGCGAATCAATTAATAATTTGCACTTGCAGTTACTTTCAACTTTTCCGCAAGGTACTGGCTCCTCTACACGTTGAGTTTTCGTTTCTCATCATTTTCCTTCAAAACATTTTCCATTTATTTATAAGCATCCAATCCAACCTTCTGTTTTTGAATCAGCATGTTGTCGGGGCATCAAGGAAATTCCAGTTCTGATATTCATCATTAAGATCTTTATAGCTTCTACTTACTACCCATTACTCATTTTTTAATTACTTGTTCACATCGCAAAGTACGGATGTAGTTTTCAGCGATCTTGATTCAAATATCGAAAGCAAACTTTTAACACAATAGGCACAAACCAAAACGAGATCAATTCTGACATGAAGGAAATAACGAGAACTGTCGGATTCCAGCCACCAAGGCACGTCACATCAATACAAATCTTTTGTCAAATATTAGATGAGAAGGCTAACTTTTATAATAGAAACTTTAACAAAGTTGATCATTACGCTATCATAGTTCTTTGTCAAACATATTTTATAAAAGATATTTGTCAAAAAACTGTTATAGTGTAATGCAGGCCTTATAGTGATGTATCTTATGCACCTTAGTAGAACGGCGACCTCTATACCCCTTAGCGCGGATATAGGGTGCCAGCCTAATCTAGGCGAGATTGGTAACAAGAGATCACGTGACATTTTCTATAAGATTCCTTCGAAGAAGCGTCATTTAAGAAATTTTCAAATTAAAATTGATGGAATTCAAATTATTTGACGTTTTATGCTCCGATGGTATCCTATTAACTTTCATAAAAGTCAATATAAAATGTTCCATAACAAACATATTGTGTTTGTTTTTGCCATGATAGTATAAGAATTTAATTTCTCTCTTTTTTATTATAAAACATCCATCGTATTATTTTTCGAAACTACTGTTCTTTCCATTGGATTAGTACTCGTTAAAATTATTAATCCGTTTATTTAAATTACTACTAGTTTTACGGTTTTTATTAAATTACCCGCGGTTTCACGGCCGTTATTGTTTTTACCCCATTGATGTGTTCTTCCCGTTCAGTACTTCTCTTTTGTTTTCTCTGAGCCAAAATAAATGATATATTATTCAGAAATGTCCGGGAACATCTCCGAATGTTACATTTTTTGTTAGTTTTATCGTTGATATTAGAAAGAGTTAAATCGTTAAAGCAATTTTAGATTGCCAACTGTCAATTGTTTAAAATAATAAATATATAGTTAGTTTATTATAATAATAATTTATTATAAAGTATTTTTCAAGATGTTATGATTTTACAGTAATGTAGATACTAGTTTTTTAAATGGCCATTCAAAACAATAGCTTCTAAAACCGTTGTAAACTGTTATAAACGGTAAACTAAACGGAATTTTAAAATTTCAAGCCTCACGTTTACAATTAGAGAGGTTGAATAGTATCGATTTATAAATTTACAGATATGTCTGAGCAGTGGAAGATAGTGTTTTGAGTGCCACAGACATAATCTGTCTTGTATTATTACAGATGAGCAAATGATTTCTTATTGCTATAAAAATATAGACTAATTAGGATAAATTATAATAGTAACGATTATGCAAATCGGTTTGTATGTTTGCATAATGATTATTAAATTTTGTTTTTCTAATTTGTGCAATTGAATCGAAAATTATAAACGGATGTTCTAACTTGATAAAATTATTTAAATAGATTAATTCTATTCCCGCACATGTTTTCTCTGCACTACGTGTTAAGGACAGCACAGAGCACACGTTGGTTGCACGTGTTTTTGCCAATTCTTTCGTTTTGATTTAATTTTCTTTCTACTGAATCATATTTTTTTCAACATTGATGATTGGATCCGTCGTATTTCACTGTTCCCATTGTTCAATTGGGAATGAGGTAAGCATATTAAAATAAGTTGATGAACACTTTTGTGGTAATTACAGTACTGCCTTATATAATGTAATTACCATGATATAATATAGTAGTTAATTTAAAACTCGAAATCATATGTAAGAATTCTTCTATAAAATTTGACATAAAATATTATTTAAGTTTGAATAATTTCAACATCGACAATTTTATATTGACTTTGTTTTCTGAATTTTCGTTAGTAGTATACAGTTTTAAATAATTATATATTTTAAAGATGTATTAAATTCAACAGCTTCAATAACAACAATGCATAGAAACATAAAATTCATTATATGAACTGAAAATACTATCCCTTATAGAACTAAATAAAAATACAAAATATCATAACAGTCCCGTCAATATCTTTTATAGCAAGGCGTCAATAGTTGGAGTATACAAAATTTATCGGTTTTACAGTACTTATATGTTTAATAAATGTAATTATTACATATGTTCTTAACGTTAATAAGGAAATACAACCTTATACTTTCATTAAAAAAAGTAGGATTTCTAATATATCTAAAATGTCATTCAGAAATAAATTAGATTTATACAATTGAAATTAATTTAGATTCCAGAAAAGTATAAACAAACATAGTAAAAAAATTTACAAATGAAATACTTTATGTATTTTTCTAACTTCCCGTTCTTCAATCGTGATAAAAATGGGAAATTATTCTGTTCCTTATCTCAGTTGGCAATGACACTGTTCAAGTTTTCATAACACAAAAAAGAACTAACTAATTAATTTTCTTAAAGTGAAGACATTTTATACATAGGTTAAGGACATACGTGTTTGGTACTATTCTTTCGAAATTCTCTCCTATTTTGAATTATGTGTTGATTTTCATAATAACGAAGAAATATTTTAGTTTTTCTGTAAACAATTATGAAATTTTTAAATATATTTTATTCCTTGCGTCAGAAAATTGTTCATTGTCAAAACTAAAAATGTGAGTAATTTTCCATGTGTTAAATGTCTTAAAATGGTTTTGTGCAAATTGTTTTATAAGTATTGTTTTCAGGACCAAATCAAAATGTTAACTACATTAATTAGGTATTATGTATAACACCCATTGTGATTTAGCCAATGCATTAACAGGGTTATTTTAAGACTTAGACTGGTTATTGTATTTTTAATATTTTTGTAATTTAATTATTTTTTCAATTGTGCCAAAAAATAATGCTATAGAGCTAATTTATGTGTTAAATGAATTTGTAAAATGAAAAATATGCATGAACCTGGTTTCGAAATTAAAATGCAAACGAATATTGAAAACACGTGATCGCGGTAACAAATTCACGTGGCACGATTTGCCACTGTGTGTTAGTTAATAATGAACTACGTCGTCACCACCAACAATGTACACATATCCCTCAAAATGTGTCACGTGTAATCACTGATCACTCAAAATTACGTTACGTGTAACCTAACGAGTGTCCATTAACGTTTTTGAACAAATGGAACAAAGAAATCATTAACAAATATGAGTTTCAAAGTGTTAACTTAACCTCTTATGTTATTTTAATTACCACCCAACATGCTTAGGCATCATTTAGTCACACCAAGCAGCGTGTTAAATGCATCGTATATTATACTAACATCAATTTGAACATTGTACATGAAACCTGGATATTCTATATCATACCCGTTTTATTCTTTTCCAAAAACATAGATTTATTATTTTTTCTAGGTTCTGTATATGACTGGACAGGGAGCTACGACATCCCCTTTTACTTAGCCGGTGCCCTACTCATCTCTTCTGGTATATGCACCTTCTTCATACCCTGGGTCAATAAAGCGCCAGGGGTGGATGTCCATCTCTCGACAGTCATTGACGATGCTGACAGTGGCAGACCAGAAAGCGAACCCACTACCTCTTTATAGAACTCGCCAGAGGTAGAAAAATAGCCACCTCGTCCGATTGAAATACAGAATACTAAATAATTACGAATTCGAAAGTTTCGCCAAGGTCGCCATTCATTTCTCGTTTTTCATTCAGTTGGGGAACAATTTACATGGTTAGGGTTAGCGTATTGTAACCCTAATCATTTGCATTAAAGAAGATTTTCCAAGTATGTACTGTATGCTTAGAGATTTTTTTTATTGTCCATTTTCTTATATATATGAAACTCGCCAACTAGGGAAAGGGTAAAAAACCAATATAATGTTCAGACTATACAAAAATTACAGATAGGATTAAATTTATATGTGCTTTCAATTAAAGTCAATCGAATACAAGAATAATGGTATTTTCCCTCGAGAATGAGATGATGTAAAAGTTATTAATTCTACATTATCGAAAAGGAATCTGTGGAAAAATAATAGATTTTTTCGAGATTTGGAAAGAGAATTTTCAAAGAAAAGATTAGGAATAAAAATTCTAATATAATTTTATATTTACTCCTTCCTCTCTTTGATTTAGTTTTTCCACTCAAAAACTGCAAGGTTAAGGAAAACCGAAATAAGATAATTTTTCTAAATCATAGAATAACCTATTAAAAAACATTTTTAGAACATTTATTAAATTTTTCAATCATGAGCTGTATATTTTATGGAAGAGCGATTCATATAAAGAACAATTATTACTATTTGTTTGCAAAATCCAGACACCTTTAATTTTAATTGCTACTGTCAATTATATTTCAAAACGAAATATTATATTTTGCAGGAAAAACAATTAAAAAGGCATTCACAAATTATTTGCTTTATCAACCGTGTTATCCGAATCTTATATTTCGCAATGGACTGGTTAAAGTTATAACATAAAGTTTTCATATTGGTGTTACATTTGATCTGCTCTATATATCGGCCATCATTTTTAATGACGAGGTAGAAAAGATTTTATATCGTTACTACAAACAATGGTATAATTTGTTGTGTTTTTATACCAAAGAAAAATTATTTATCGCTGTTGATGTTCTTTTTTTTTTGTTAATAGTTTCGTTATAAGTTGTTGCGTATTCATATTACAAGAAGGAAATTTACCAATAAAAAATTTCCAATAATAAATTTTAAAATATCATAGAATTTTTAAATTCGTTTAATTTAACGATTATTAGAGAGTTGTTTTCATATTGCAAATGTGTATCATTTAAACTGTTATAGTTGAGGAATTGTGAAAATTGCTTTTAATCATGAAAACTTTGAATATTTTATGTTTTTATTATTTACTTGATCTTTTTATACATTCATATTAATTTTATATAAAATGTTTTTTTATAATTTTGTTATGTATATAAGAATGTAATAAATATTATTTATATAAAAATATTTTACTTTTTTTTTAATAATTAGTTTAATTATATAATATGTCTAGGATTGCCAAATGAATTTTAGATTTTGTACTAAACCGATAAAAAACACATAATAAATTTAGAAAAATAGGAAAAAGAGACACAGAGTTCGTATTAAAGTTGTGTATTGTTTAAAATACCACTAACGGTTTTCTCGAAGTTCTCAAAGTGTCAAATCTCGAAGTGTTCAAAGTTCTAGTTGACTGCTAGAGGGCGTTGGCAGTGACGGGTACATTAAAAAGCGTTACGGTTACTGAAAAAGGTGTTACGGGTACATTAAGAGATGTGATGGAAACAGTATTAGTTTAATAATCTCGTGACAGTACAACACTTTAAGTTTCAATTAATTTAATGCGTTTGATGGATATATTTTTATATTGAATCACTGATGCGCATATATAAAATTAATATAGAATTTTTTTGTAATTTTAATACAAGAATCGAAGACCGTCCAAGCGAACATTTTTGGTGGATGTATGCATTTCATCAAATCTCTGTATTTTCAAGTTTTAGGAAATTTTAAGATTTTTTTTTTTTACGAAAACGAATAGAGCCATTTGTTTTTATATATAAAATTTAATGCCTATCTCATTTTTTATATTTTTTGACACGTTTGAGTTTGATTGATTCAATTGAAGTAAAGAAAAAATCTAAAACGCATTAAAAAATATAAACTTAAAAAATGAATTTGTACCAATTATTTTACAAAAAAAAAAAAAAAATTGCAAAGGCAAGCTTTACATTCCAAAATAATGCCTCTTACACGGGATTTTTTTTTATGGCTGAATGCTTTTTTTTTTTTTTTTGGAATTATAATGCAACGTAACAATTGCATATTTCAACAATGTAACTTATCTTACATAATTAGCTATGAGAATGGATAAACTATGCATTCTGATTAGCTAATGAGGAAATCTCGCCAATATACCGCCAAAATGTCGCAAAATTAATAAAAAAATGTAGCCAAATGAATCAAATGTCACCAAATGAAGTAAAATATTGTCATATATGTAAATATATCACCGACATGGCGAAATAATTCTCAAGCCGATAAATTTAATACCATTTTGCACACTTTACCTTCAAAACAAAGGGAAGGTCACTAAAACTACATAATTGATTAATTTTAATTGCGTTGCACAGATAAGAACATATTTTTTTATTGTGAGAAAAAAATCCATTCACACACATGTGCATGTTTGAATCCAAAAATACCAAAAACTCAGTTCGTCAAAAAAAAGCGATATAAAAACCTATGGTATGCAGCTTTAACTGGAAAATATCCAAATTCATCAAAACAAATGATTAACCAGCATAACGGCTGTACTTAAAACTCCTGAAAGAGAACAAGTAACTGTAGAGACAGCATTACGCTTAACGTTAGTATTCCAATCAAAGCGATTTCCCTTTTCCTGACAAATAAGTCCATAAAACATATTAAAAATAGCACGGGTTCGTCTTCACAATGCCTACTTTCATGAGAAATACGCAAACCAATAAAAAGTGTTTATACATATTTTCAAGGAAATACACTCATTCGGAATGTGTGCTCTTGCACAAATGATATTACGAACGAATCTTTATATAGAATTCGCAAGATAATCAATTGCCTTTATACATCTGAAGAACGATGGGAATAAAATGAAACATTGTAATGTATTAGGTATATGATAAAATATAAAACTAACTTACAATAATAAATATTAAAACGCATAGAAATACTTATTTGTGAAAAGTAATTCAAATCGAGTAATAGTTCTACTATACAACTAAAGAGCTAATATTATGAAAATTCATAATTAAAAAGAAGTATTTTAGTTTTTTAAATTATTTTAAAATATCGTTTACACAAATGCTATTGTTTAAATCCAAATACAACGTAAAAATATCCTATTAAAATACATAAAATCCAAATGGCATTTTACGTAGTATTTGTATTTTAATATTCTTATCACGGTGTTTTAAACGACTAGTCTCTATCTAAATGCGATTGATTAAAAAAATTCGTGAATACAAATAAATAAATATTGGTCAACTATTAAAATCTAAAACTTACCCACAAAATAAGTATTTGATACGTATATTTTAATTATATCAAACTGCACGTAACCATTGCTTTAATCCTTCACAGCTCATTTTTTATTTCCTGAAAAGAATACGCATCATAAACTATTTCAATCAGGATTCTAAACCAAATGCACTTTTTCTTGACATATGCTGGAATTTGGTGGCTAAAAAGTATTCTAAAGATGGTCAGGAGTTTGGGGATCACATTAAATGCACTTCAGTTAAGTATGGTTTTGTTTTTAGATATTATTTTATGGTTGGGATGGATCTTCTGAAGCCACTATGGCAGTGAAGGAATAAATGAATAAGTAAATTCAATTATTAATGAAACTATTAAAATTTGGTTTGGTTAATTAACGTCGCACTAGAGCTTCACAGTGGGCTATTGGCGACGGTTCGGGGCCTATCTCGAAGGAAAGGTCCGGGAACGATGCTTCGTATTTTTGAACCATGGTCAGATGACGAGGACAATACCTGAGCTGGCACCCAACGCCTTCAATAGACGTCGGGACTTTGGGCCCCGATCAGATTTATCGTACACCAGTCCCGTATACACGCCGTTAATTTTTTTGTGGATGTTTTGGACGACATTCTAGTATTTTGGTAGCGAAGTTGGCAACCCTCCGATCGCAATATCACAACTTTTTACTATTCTTCAGTCTAGTCCATCGCAAGGTTTGAACCGGGGACCTTTAGATTCCCAGCTGACGTCTAAATCCACTCGGCCACGGAGGCCTCACTATTAAAATGCAAATGCAACATAAAAACAACGCAATAAAAATATATAAAATCCGGACATACATCTCATCAGCAGAAATAATAAAGTTTATGTGTATACAGCAAAATGAAATTAAACCCAGAATGGAAAGTGTTGCCAAAGAACAAAAATTAACTCAATTGGTTGGAGTTAACTATTGCGCGTTAACAAGCAGGAAAAATTGGAACAACGAAGTTTTCATTAACAATCAAATCAATATTGCTAAAAATGTGAAACGTCTCCAGGAAGTCAAGTTTTACTGATTTGGGTTTGCAAATTAAATATATGATTATGTTCTCAAGAGCGCCTGTCAATGGAGCACTTCTTTATTTCTTGTTTGACAGAATGTGCTTGATGCTCCTTGATGCGAAATTTTAATTCTCTTTTTGTTTGACCGAAGTTCGACATTCCACATTGACATGAGATACTATATATTTTTAAGAATTTTATATGTCTTAAGAAATTGCATTTTTCCATACAGTCACAAAAAGAATCAAAAATGCTGACGGATAAACAAAGTAGCAGATGCCTCTGTGATTGGTGAACATAAATCACGTGGTTTTTATTCGACAATCAGAGCAGCTGATACACCTCTTCTCTTTTATTAATTCGTCAAAATGTAGTGTCCAAGTCCATTCAATAAATAAAAGCACGTGTTAAGTATGCGATGTATGAAAAATATTGTCCGCTAAATTATATTTTTTTTATGTAAAAGCAATTATTTACCCTATTCCATTTAATCTCGTCATCAGTTCGTGCATAGCGTAAACTACGCCTTAATCGCACTAATCTTTTACTTTTAAAACCACTCATCAGAAATAAACGTGAAGAAACTGTGTCAAACCGAAAACAACCACGTCTGATGACAAAATCCCTTTCTCACATAAAATTCAACTAAGAGTCATATTTACTACTCCGAATACGAGCCTCATTAATTTCTTCCAGAATATCCTATTTGAAAAGCGGTTCTGCGTTATACCTGACCCCCCTCGCACCTGTCTCATATTCCTCTGTTTTGATCACGTGCTTTGTGTGTGAGCCAGCGAATGAAATAATTGAAGAAATTGTCTACATTCGGCTACGTTAACCAAATTGGGGATGCAAATTGGTACTGCACACACACATGAAACGTGACAGCCAAAAAATGGCGCTAAAATCGAATATTCGAAAAGAGGAGATTTGAAATGAAAGTCATCCACTGTTGTGTTTAGTAGTTTTATAAATTGCTCGAAAAAGCTTTTTTTTTTTTAAATTCGCTATAACTTCTAACTCAAGTGTAGTTTTTTTTTTATAATATCAATAATATTTTCCAATAAAATTTCACTAAGGGTCAAAACTATTAAAACGTATAGACATGAAGCAATATACTAAAATTCTAAGACAAAAAAAATTACTAAAAATTAAAAGTTTTTTTAATGCAATGTGTAGATAGTTTATTATTTGATAATTACGTTAATCAAATTATTAGTGAAATACACAGTAGCTATGAAATGGCTGTTACAACTCACTTTCTTAGTATTTCCTTTCTCACAACACATAGATTATCAGAATTATTTAAGAATTTTAAATTTTATTAATTAAATATTTATTGGGCATTACATTATTAAAAATTATCATTAACCAAGATTTGGTTATATCATTTTTTAAACCATTAAAATACTTAGTTAAATCATAATACGTTTCCTCACTGTAAACTAAATCGATTGGTCTAATAGACTTGGGGTCAAAATTAATTAATGAGTCACCTTAGATAATTAAAAAAAAATATTCTTTGAGAATAAAACTAAAAACCTCATTTTTAGAATTTCATACATGTTACATTCGAGAATTTCTTTCAAATTAACTGTATAATGCGCTAATATTTAAACTATTTATTCGTCTCAACAAAAATTGAACTAATACAAGAGACAATGAGTTTTTTTTCTTTGGTCAAATAAGGCAATAAACGTTCACTTACTGATTCGAAAAAATGGCATTAGAGTTTCGTAACAGTAATTTTTATCGTGAAATATCAAGAAGAGTGAGGAAATTGGCCAAATCAAAATTGATACTCTATACATTTTTTACAACTTTCATCGATAAAATAATTAAATGTTTTAAACTATAAATATCACTAGTAAAACAAATAATAAATTTAATGGAATCTTTATAATGTATAGGGTTTCCTATAAACATTCAAATCGTTTTTAAATGAAAAAATATTTAATTTATTATTTTAATTATAGTGCGAATGGACCTTTTTTTCTTTTTGTCATTAAACAAGTCCAGTTAAAAATATTCTTCTCTAACATTAAAATTACGATTTGCATTACAGCTCAATTGTGGTTTGTTATCGGCTATTGGGAAAATCGACTATTCATCTATTCGAGTTTTGCAATTGAATGCTTTACTGGTAAACGACATTTGAAAACTATCGGTTTTTTAAGTAATATATTTAGCATGTAAGCGAATCAATTTTAATCAATGTATGTTATTTTTAATTCCATTCAGCTAAACAACTTATTTTTTTGTTACTGAAACCGAGCATCTAAATAACACTTTAGTTTTGCATTGAGAGGCAGTTTTGAGTCTTTAGTGTGACAGATTAGTATCGAATGCCGTCAAAACAAAGTTTTTTTAAAGTTAGATAATATAAGTATCTCATTCATTTCTGAAGTTACTTCCAGTTAAAACTTAGTAACCTCTGTAATTAAATCTACATAAGTAATGATTAAAATCATTGAGGGATAATTTGATATCATATTAATGGTAAGCATTTTATCCGAAATATTTAAAAATAGGGAAATCACATGAAAACTTACTTATAGATAAGTGTTTAAAATCGTTTATTTAACAGAGCAATGCCGGGTACAATTGTTGAAGGGAGACCCGAGCCCCAAATCCTAATTTGTTTATTAATGAATTCAGACATACCATTTTTTCATATTATTAGAACATCTTTTTCTAAACAATAATCAAAAACAAAAATATATTTAAAAAAATTATTTTTGTTATTTTTTGTATTTTTTAAGCTTAAAAAGACTTTTTTTAAAAACACTACTCCTCTTTTAATTTTTAATGTTTTTAAATTTTTTTAATTGATTAAATAACGTCAAGGTACATACTATAAACGTATGTATAGACTTTTGCAGATTTGTGTTTTAATTGTCTTCAAAAATTTATTTTAAGTTCAAAACCCAAAAAATATTCAATTTTTTAAGTTTAATAATTTGTAAAAAAATAATTTATAACTTAATTTAAAAAAGCTATACATACGTTTATAAAAAAAATATTATAGCTTCAAAAACTATTAACAGTTTAGTTTTAAGTTAATTTTTAACAAAGCCTTAGCATTTTAAACGTGACCAAAATTAAATAAAAATATTTTGAGTAAATGACGATTGTTGCAGACGAAAAGTATGTAGAGAGATGATAAATGGTATATAAACATCTAAACAAACATATGTTATGTTTCTTTTACCGTTTTGAAATTTTGTACACACCTTCTTAAGTACGTTTAGCAACGTTTAACGAAGAAAAAAAAATTTAGCAATTTTTCCGGATTTTGGGGCTCGGGTCCCCCTTGTTAAATGTTAATGTTTTATGTTAAAATTTAAATTAAAGTATAATGTATGCCTAGTTATTTAGCATATTATAAACGTAAATTAGACGAAATTTTAAAATCAAAATTCCTGTCCAGAATGATTATTTTGTTTTTTTAGAAAAACTAAAAAAAAGTTCAAATAAACATTAAAATAAGCAGAAATAACTCGGGGTGGAAAGTAAAATATAGTATTAAATTTTAACATATTTTAAATGTATTATTTTGCTTAAATATGTATTTTTCAAAATTGATTTTATTAGATCACGGTCTTTGACTGTATTTCATATCACGATCTTCGCTTTTTGAATGCATTTAGTTGTTTAATATTTACTTAGAAAGTTGTGGCAAAAGTTATTCGGACTGTATATCAACTTGTCGCAACTTCCAGTGAATGTCTAAAATTGTCTTTATTGTTCTGCCGTTTTAACATCTGTTCATAAAAAGTTGTTATTTGTTAATTGAATGCCTATTTCTTAGATCCGAATACAGAGCAGATGTAAATGACTATAAAACTTTACAGATCCTATCCAATTAATAAAAGTCTTTTAAATTATATGTATTTTGATGAAACACTTGATTAAATAATTGTTAAAAACATGGACGAAATTTTTTAATTTTTTTGATAGATTTGAAAATTGCCTTCTTTTTTAATTAAAATAACCTATTCTATCCATCCAATTAACAGAAATAAATTAAATATATCGACAACTACTTTGCATTTGTTTTACTCTAACTGAACTCAATCACCATTAATTTTCTCCGGCAAACGTACATGACAGGAAATTGTAGTCACTTTTCACGTAAAACCAGACAAATTTCCTGAAAGATAGACAGGCCATCCTATTGCCGTTTGTTACAATTGTTCAATTATGTGAGGAGTAACATTAATTTTGTTAACACATTTAGTTGTTTTTTATGTGCATTTTTGAATTAATTTGAATTATGTCAAAAATTTAAATTTAGTGAAATATTCCGGATGCATACATTATTTAGGGTAATGTGAAGTAAAGTATGTATATTGGAATGTAAATATAAATTACGCATTGTTTAACTTAAGCTTTGATCTCGTTATTTTTTTTAAACAATACTCCGTTTAATTTAGAGTATTTCAGCAAAATATTAAATTTCTGGGTGATTTAAAACAAGTCCAAAAGTTGATTTGTTTGAGTTTACAAAATAAACTTGCGATAGTGTGTTGCGTGAAAACTTCTATATGTAAACTAGAAATCTCGAATTATTTACCAATGTTCCTGTGTTTTGTATAAAAAAGAAATCTGTTAATTTATTCTAATCAAAAATTAGAAACAAATCTATTTAATTTAGCTTTTTTTCAATGATTTGTAAGTTGGGATAAAATGGGTAATCGAATTATTAATGCTGACGAATAGGAAATTCGAAAAAAAAAAATTAACAATCTTCGAAGGACGAGCAATATTCTACAAAAAATATGATTTTCAAGCTCATAAATGATAAGAGTTACCTACAATATATTTACACATTTATATATTAATATCATTAAATTACATACCTATTTTCTAAAAGAAATTATGACAAACAAAAGCACATTTCGATCACAAAAAAACGCCATTTTATAGTTATGTTAGAACATATAATTCTTTTTAAGAGTTAAAAAAATCGTCTGCGAAACAAATTTAAAATAACGTAAATAGAAAAAATATTCCAGCATCAAAATAATCTAAAAATTATGAAAACAAATGTATTTCGAATATGATAAAAAATAATTTTAAAAGTAGATTTTTTTTAAATGGCGGATGAACTTATTTTTAGAAAGATTGTTACTATTACCTATTTTCTAAAAAAAATTGTGACAAACAAAAGCACATTTCGATCACAAAAAAACGCCATTTTATAGTTATGTTAGAACATATAATTCTTTTTAAGAGTTAAAAAAATCGTCTGCGAAACAAATTTAAAATAACGTAAATAGAAAAAATATTCCAGCATCAAAATAATCTAAAAATTATGAAAACAAATGTATTTCGAATATGATAAAAAATAATTTTAAAAGTAGATTTTTTTTAAATGGCGGATGAACTTATTTTTAGAAAGATTGTTACTATTACCTATTTTCTAAAAAAAATTGTGACAAACAAAAGCACATTTCGATCACAAAAAATCGCCATTTTTTGGTTATGTTAGAACATATAATTCTTTTTAAGAGTTAAAAAAATCGTCTGCGAAACAAATTTAAAATAACGTAAATAGAAAAAATATTCCACCATCAAAATAATCTAAAATTTATGAAAACAAACGTTTTATTTCGAATATGATAAAAAATAATTTAAAAAGTAGATTATTTTAAATGGCGGATGAACTTATTTTTAGAAAGACTGTTACTGAGTGTTTTTATGCTGAGGTAAATATACTGAGTTTTTAAGAGTTGATGACTGCTATTTATTCTATTTATTAAAATTACTATTGTGACTAAAAATTTTTTTAATAATGCCTTTTTATATTAAAAATTCAATGATTTCTCAATGACTACACATTTTATCCCATCTGTATTAAAAAAAAATTATAAAAAAAACTACACTTTTTAGCCAATTTTAAATTAAAAAAAATATGAAACATATTCAAAGATGATATCAAGGAATCCATTGCGTAAATACACCAAAAACAAGTTTCATATTAATAAACTTATAAAAGTGAAAAATAGCTTTGAATAAAAAATTATACTTCATCCGTTTTACCCCACTTTATCCTATATTTACAGAAATTATTTTTTTAAATTTATATTTAGTAAAAATATGTTAGATAAAAATATTAAATCTAATTAAGTGTATATTCCATTACTTCCATTAAAAAAATTAAAATAGTCTAACATTGGGATTACAAGATTGATACTTTTTTTAATTAAAAATATTAAGAAAAGTGTAATGAGTGATTTTATTATGTTGAACAAAGAAAATATGAGCAATCAGTTTTAATCATGAAAATGCTTCAGTAGTTACCAGCTAATATTAATAACGCAACAAGTAATATAAATACAACAATAATATAAATATTCTAGAAAATAACAAAATCATGCTTTTTATAGTAAGATTTAAATATCATTTGTCTTTGAATATCTATTTCTCAAGCAATTTAATGAAAGTTAAGTAATAACTTGATAATTGGAATGGATATATGATATAAATAATAAGTAACTTAATTAAAAAAAAATTGTTCATGCCCAACGTTGGTCGTTAGTAGAATGTATTATCTCACGCTATGTAATACTTAGGATACCTGACTCTCATCTAGAAATCCCAGTATCAATTCCCAATGTGAGAATATTTTTTGACCTTTTCTGGCTCGATCAATAGCGCGCGAACCTTCGGGCTAAGATATCCTTGGTCCGGGACATGGTGTCGATTTTAGTTAGATAAACAGGACAAACCTTTCTGGGCCTAGAATCTGTAGTTGGTCTACTTTATTTGTGTGTAGTATAAAATAATAAAACTATTATTTTGAATTCAAAACTTCGACGACATTTCTGTACTGTTTCTACACCTTTTAACGACCACTGAAACCAAATTAGAAGTTTATAAAAAAATTATGTTAACAAAATATTTAAAGAAGGAACAGATTTAAATTATATACACCAAAAGGCATAAAGTCACTTACTGGGGATATTAAGTCTGACGGTGATATCCGGCAGTCGAAAAAAGGAATTTTCGCGAGGAGTTTTTTTTAAATTATTTTTTCTAAAATAACTGTCCAAATATTTTATGACTACATATTTATGTGTATTTAAGCGTAAGTCTATTTAAATCTACCTTTAAAATTATTTGATAGTGCCACGTGTCTTATCCTCTACCCTCAAGTACATATTAAATAACTATTACAGATAAAAATTAAATTTCTCTCTGTGAATTCAAATAAAAACTAAATAAATATTAATAAATCCTATTGAATGTTTAACAACGAGTATTTTTGAAGTTGAAGACATGTATTACGAGACAGCTCCAGTTTTCAAAATTGTTCAGGAAAGACGAAAAACACTGTACGTTTCTTGCATCGCATAATACAAAAGAACAGCTCCTTTTCCTTTATGTATCTCTAGTCTTTGCTTAGAGCTGTCTGGTTCTTTCACCAATCGATAGCTTTCTTTATAGGAATAAGTGAAAAAGTATAATTCAGAAAAAAAGTGGAGCTGTCTGTTTCTTGCACCCACGTTTTCAATTAATGCATCAGAAAAAATACAAAGGTCCCTAATTTTCAAAATAAATTCATTGAATTAAAAATTCGACCAAAATAAACAAAGTATATTTTTTTTGTGATCATTACCCTTTCAATCAATTTAATTCGAAGCATGTTTTATATAAAAAAAAAGATCCTGCCATTCTAACGGTTCCAGCAAATTTCGAACAAATTCCTCGAAATCAAAATAAAGTCAATACGTGCAAGACGATCATCCGGAACAAACAACGAGGTCTACCCTGGATGCCTGCCAATTGGCAGAGGTGAGACAGTTTACGTGCAATCCCCCTTTTCCAAGAGTCCAGCGAAAACAACTGTCAATATTTTGACGCTTTCCTGCGACGGCCTTGCTGACTGTTGCTTCGGGAAGCATCGTTCTATTACTAACCCTAGCAACAACGGTATAGAATAAAAGAAGCGAATTAACGTAAACTTTCTCGCAACTTACGACCGTAAGATCTTGAATATGAAATGGACAGGCGAATCGGAGTTGCTTGTTGTAAATAGATATGTTCGTTGTTTATATTGTAATTACGTTAAACTGATTTATGGGGATTTGAAAGATATATGTTTGTGGTGTTTTGTAATGGAAATTCTTTTTACAGATATATTATTGAAATATAAGTATCGAAATATAAACTTTCTCGCACTTTACGACCGTAAGATCTTGAATATGAAATGGGCAGGCGAATCGAAGTTACTTGCTGTAAATAGATCTGTTCGTTGTTTATATTGTAACAACGTTAAACTGATTTATGGGGATTTGAGAGATATATGTTTTTGGTGTTCTGTGGCGGAAAATTCTTTACAGATATATTATTGAAATATAGATAAGTTTTGTGTAATGTGCTTGTGTTAAATTTTGGGAGAATTTAATCACAGATAAAATGTTTTATTTTTTGTTAATAAACTGTGTTTATGCAAGTTCAATAATCATTCTATGAGTAATAACGATTATAAATGACGTTTCCTTCAAATTTCTGAGCCTTAGTATGCTGGAATTATAAATGTCATTAAATTTTCTTTCAAAATTAACAAAAATTAATTTTAAAATCAGAACTTCATTACTACAGGAATCGCGTTAGAAATAAGATTTTGGAGGTCAATTTGATCTAGACCTATTCAATTTCAAGATAGTTTTTCTTGTCTACAAATCAGCGCTTTTAGTATAAGATTAAAATTTTCCTAACTCGTTCAAATAACATATAAAATATAATTATAATCAAAGCGTATTTTGGTTCCCTTATTTTGAAAAAAATCTCTTTGACTTGAAATGCCACCAAGTAGTGGGGTTTGAATATGGAGATTTATTTTTGATATCGGTTCCAGTGAATATAGCCATTTTGGGCCTTTATTCGTTTAGAAATATTGCGCAATTAAATATGTGGGATTTACTTTTTATTATATGAAACTCTAAAACATTTATATTCAAAATATACTTTATATTTATAAAAGTGTTTTGATTACCATTCAAAAAAAGTTTCTCTTTATCGTAAATAATTTCTTGACTGAAATTTCTTAGAATATATAACAACAGCCTAGATGCAACAGCAGTTGTATTCAAAAATTCGAAAATATATATAGTGAGGAATGATTGGCTATTTTATCGCTTCTTTTTTTAAAAAATATTTTTTAAAGAAAGTGTAAATTTTTAGAAAGTATAAATGTAGAAAATATTAACTGTGTAGTCTACAAATTTCCAGCACTAAAAACATTTAAATGTTCACTTTTCCTGAAAGTTTGGCCTCGTCGTTTGGGCATTAAGCCTCCTATGTAGCCGCTACTCATGTTGTACAGGGTGTATGAGAAGTATATTTACAACTTTGACACGTTATGAAAACTAAAAGAAATAAAATAAAATTTCTGTTGCTTGTACAATTAACAGCAACAGATAAAGTTTTATTTGTAAGCAGTTAAAAAAAAAAAAAAAAAAAAAAAAATGCTTACATGAAACTTCATGTATTGCTGTACATTCATGTACATGCTGTATTCATGTACATGCAACATATCTTAAGTATTTTATATCCTTTAGGTCAGTGGTTGGAAAACTCATTAGTCAAAATAGCCAAATATTAACAGGACAACGATTGAAATGTTTTTTGAGGGCCATAATTTTTAAACTTATACTATATACGTAGGTACATTGTTATTTACTTAATTAGGGTACTCCCAAGCTGGACTTTGTTAGAAACGTTCTCAATCTGAGAGGTCGACCCCCTCCAATTCTCCCATCCACACTATCGTCTTGTATAATTGTTTCGTTTATCTCCTTTCGTTCATCCTCTCTATATGTCCAAACCATCTCAATATACCTTTCTCAATCCTCGACTCTACATCTTTTTTTAACTCCACAACGCTCCCTACAATTAACATAATAAACTTTACTTTGAGTTTCAAGTCTTAGTTAAACTTTAGGTACGTTGAATAAAACTTGATATCATATACTTAACAACGATATTATTTATTGAGTAAATTAAATTGCAAAGGTATCCATAACATTGAATAATAACAATGACTGACAAACATCAATGTGAACAATGGAATTGCATCTTCTTGGAGAGTTTGGGTAAGTCAAGTTTGTATGTTGATGTTTTTAATTTTGGGCCGCGAAGTTTCATGGAGCATAGGCCACGAAGTTTCAATCACACTGTGCATGCGCGCCCGCACGTGGTATTTGTGGAAGAGCCACTCTCAAGAGACCAAAGAGCCGCATGTGGCTTGCAAGCCGCGATTTGTCTACCACTGCTTTAGGTTATATTGCATATAAAAAAATGTAACGATAATTCTCATACACCCATTCTTAGGAGAAAGCTCAGTGCGTTGAATAGTTTTTTTAATGGTTTTGGAAACAAGTTGCGTACAAATAACTTATATATATATTAATTCTTTTAGGTTTTACTGCGTGTCAAAGTTGTAAATATGCTTCCCATACACCCTGTACACAGGACACTTTTTTCAGTGTTTGGAAGTAATGAGAACCATTTTCTTTTATACAAATACAAAAATTCACAGAAGAAAGTCTACGATCTCATGCGTGTAATATGCAAAAAAATTCGCACTCTCACGATGTTATTTGCACTAACACAACAGCAAAGAAACGAACAGCAAGGTCGTATAAACAAAAACCCCAATCTAATTATCATGCGTGTAAACAACACAATCTACACGTGTTTTTCCATTCAATGTTCAGACCAAATTTAAAGAGAAGAAAGATGCCTGAAAACTCCTCCCAGAACTGAGTTATTCACTACGCATCCTGCTGTACTTTCGGTTGCCGGTCGCGGAGTATAGAGGGCGCTGAACGTCCACGATTTGAAGTCGCTGCCAGCCGCTAGTTTGTTATTCCCATCTCTAACTCCCGATCCTATCTCTGGGCTCGGAATCTAGATTGTGAGATCGGCAAGAGCATTCGATTCGGTTCTGACCAGTACTGGGGAGTTTTGAAAAGATGACCAGCAGATAATCGAATAAACCGATCCAAGGAAAGGTTATTTTATCGTTCTTAATTAGAATTTTGTTTTTAAGATTTTTTTTTATTTGTTTACAAACGGGACAAAGATATAAGAAAGTAACAAGTAGGAAGAGAAAGTAAGTTTTGGAATTTTATAGTGTTTGTATTGAGTTTTTGTGTTTGGTGTTTTTTCAGAGCTGTATTTGTTTTGTTACGGTAGCTTTTTAAATTGGCAATTGGTAAGTATTCGTATAAATATTCAATCTCGTTTAGAATTAAAGTATGAAATGGAAGTATTAATTTTGTTCTTCTTAAACTTTAAATTAGAAAATAACTTGATGATTTTTTTTGCGTTCTTCTTTTTTATTTGAAATTAATTTACAAACACTATTGAATTATCATGTAATTAGGCTTTCTTCAAACGAATATTCAAATAAAAGTTTTAATAACTTGTTGGGAGAACTTAGTTGCACTTAACATATATATATCTCAGAATACTTATAATAAGTGCGTTTTTACGGACAAAATTTAGATATAAATAAGCGAAATTAGTCAATTTAAGTTGATTAAATTAAATATTTATGACACATTCGAAAATTTTGTTGTTAATAAAAATTAACAATTAATAGAACTTTCTAAGTATCGTTAAATATTATTTAAAAACTTTTGTTATATACAAAAATATTATGTTAAATCTAAATATAATAAGCAAATATGTATAAATAAAATAAACCTCGCAAGCAGTAAAGAGTATTCTATGTAATTTTTTATCTATATTTCATAATTATTATAATAATTCATTATTATATTTATATAATTTTTATATATACCTGTACTAACATAAAAAATATTTAAATTAAAGATAGCTTTAATACCCTTGTTTTTTCTACCAAAATATAATTTACTTGCTCTTTATACAAATTCGAGTTTTGACGTAAATTAGTCTCTTTTTAGGAACCTAATTAAATAAAAGGCTGAAAATGGCCTTTTTTGATTATGTCAAACATAACTTACATTTTTTAGTTTAAATACCAACTAAAAAAATTAAATAACATCTTATAACGTGTCGTTATCTTAATTAAAACATTTATTCATTAAAAATATTATTTTACTGATAAATGTATATGTAGTAAAATATTTTAACCATCTGTTTGTTATTTTCTAATATTTTAATTAATTTGTATTATAGTTAGATAGCCACTAAAGCACATCGCTAAAAGATCTACCCAATATGAAAACGATAATCTTAAATTCAATTCTGTTTTTACTATTTATGTTTATAAGTTTAATAGTAAACGAATATTTCCAAACTCAATAAATTACCACACGTGTAAGTAGAGTAGAAACGTAGTTTGCCCCAAAAATATCGATATCTACTCGATACTATAAATAATACTGTATCTGTGTGTGTCTATTGCAAGCAAAACGCTATCTTCCACTGCTCGGACACGTTTGAAAATTTATACAGAGATACTATCCAACCTCGAATTTTGCACCTGAGGCTTCAAATTTTTAAATTCCGTTTAGTTTTCCGTTTATAAAGGTTTTAGAAGCCATTTTTTTAAATGATCATAAAAAAAATTGTATTTAATGTTATACAATTATATTGTTATAAAATCATAAGATCTTGAAAACAATGAAATACTTTAAAATAAATTAATATATATTTATCGTCTTAAAGAATTGAAAGTTGGTGATCAAAAATTGTTTGGGCGGAATAACTCTTTCGGATAATTATGTTTCAACGGGAAAACTAACGGAAAAGTTAACATTCGGAGGTGTACCCAAAGATGTCTGAACAATCGACCAGTTATTTTGTCTTCGGTAAAATAAAAGATAAATAATAAACAAATAAAAAGAACCAATGAGGTAAATTTATTAGAGCGTGTGAAACCGCGGGTAACGGCTAGTCATTAATATAGTATTATAGTTAATATTATAACAACGCTGTTAATTTGGAGTAGTAAATCATTAAATACTTTAATGGAGTTTTCATTTTTATTCAAAACTGAAACATTATTATCCTATGTGCAGAAAATACCCAAAACAATTGTACTTGATTCATCTTTTAATTTTTGGTTCTAATGGAAAAATATTTTATAATCAAAGCATTATTTATTAAAAAAAGCATGACTTCAAAAAAATAACAATTGCAGAAATGAAGTATTAAAATGTAAATACTAGAAACACTTTTTAATTTAATCCAATTATTTAATTAGTTAGTTAACGTAGCTTTTCGTTAATATAGCAAACTCGCACATCGCAGCTGACACTTTTGTATCTTCCAATCATAACAAACAAACAAAAAAAAAACACCTGGTCCTTCTTAAAAATCCGTTATAGTAACCGTAAAAATCCGTTATAGTCCGTTTTAGTTCCTTGTACCCGTTAATCGTAATGAATTGAGTTCATACCGTAATGAAATGAGTTTATATAATGAAACCCTAATGCTTGAATTTGTAATAATTATTTTACTTTTTGTAGTTTGCACAACAAAACTATAAAATTAACGTTTTTATCAATCCGCCTTTATAGCAATTAGTCAAAATAAACTCAATAAAATTAAATATGTAATGCCTATCATACAGGAATTATCCATCGGATATTGTAAAAAATATATATATCAAACATAAAAATTTATATTAATAATAGTTATTATATTTTTTAGAGAAAATTACCCGCTTTCTACTCTAAATTGGTTTGAAATTAGGACGCAATCTGTACAAACTGATACGATTAACATCTTATTTAATTGACATAGGCATGTTTAAAAAAATTATAGGTAATGGCAATTTAAAGAAGACGAAGATTATAGTTTGGATAACAAAGACGTAACTAATAATTTTCTTGCATAGATAATGATTAAAGGACGAGCTTCCATGGATACCGGTTTAGTAAAATACATCAAACTACTGCCATTAGCAAGGTGCAGTGGCGGATCGTGCACTACCGGAAGTACATCCGGACTGCACCTAATTTTATTAGTGTATTTTAAAACTAAAATTTTATATTGTACTAATTTTCTTAAATGAAGATTAGAATTGGAAATAAAGATGAAATTTCAACTCTTAAGTAAAAAAAATCTCCGATAAATAGCAAACCTGTTTCCGTAATGCACAATTTCAGAAGAGGAGAAAACTCCATTCAATCAAAACTGCAGCCAAAAAGCGAAGTTCGAAATCGGCTGCATCGTTGCCATGACAACCTTACGTAGTATGACTTCCCCAACACGCTAAGATGGAGGAAGTGACGACACACACGCAGCGCAAGAGGATTTTTTCAAATGTGATGTACTTGGAATTTTGATTAAATGATTGGTTACTGCTGAATCGGCGAAGCGGGGTGGAGGAAAACTAGAATGTCGAAGAATCTCTCCAAACGAAAATAGTTTTCGATAAGTTTACACGTGTGTTGTTGTCTCTTTACTTAAATTAATATTAAAATTGACCGATTCGCAAGTTTGAAAGGTGGATTGATTTAATTTTCAAAAAATAAGTAAGTGTTTTATATTTTTTTCACATGTTATCTTTCATAAAAGTTGAAAAGAAACTTTGATTTGAGTTTGAATAATAAATTTTAAAGAATGTCCGATCATGTATGGTTGGGGAAAGTGGAGGGGGAGGGGAAGGGGAGAGTTACATGATTTCGGCTGCACTAACATTTTCGACCCCGGACCGTCACTGGCAAGGTGTTATATTAAAATAGGATTATATCAGAGGTGTATGGATTTTCTACCAGATTCAAATGTCATAGATTTATTCTTGCCCAATGACATTGATATTTTAAATTACCTGTGAGATAATTAAAAAAATTTCAAAAATGGAATAGCGGTAGGTATTTAAAGTATTTTCTGATGAACAAGTTCCCAAATTAATAAATTTTTACTCCAGTTAATTTAAAAATATTCATTCGATATATTATCAATCTAAATCACCCATTTGTTACATCATTGCCTGGTTGCAGTTCCTGTTCACAGAAACAAACTGTCTACTTGTTTACTACTCTCAATTTTCGAAATTTCCTGACAATTATTCCGAGTCGTATTCTCTTGATGGTACCAAGTGCGATGTGCCGAACGCAACCTGTTATTAGGAACTCTCATCAAATAGATGTTTACGTTTGCGGTTATTATGCTTTAAAACAGATCACGTTTTGACAATCGTCATAAGTCAGTCGAATAAACAGTATGTTCCTTAATATCACTCTGAGGCAAGAATTTTATATTCATATTGTTAATGGTTAATATTTTTTCACGGCATTTGAGGGCTTCATAAAGCAACTTTTTCATTTAACCAATAGTAGGTTTTCGTCGTTACGCAGATACGCTTTGAAGTAAAATTACAGAAAGTTTCGTAAATATTTGATTAAGAGTGTTTACTCGTTTTATTTATTTGAAAGTATAAGATACTTAATTCAATTTTTAATTTCATAAAAATACTCTATTTTATAACAAATTTTTTATTTAAAGGTTTAAGGTATAGCTTACAAGCTGTCCCTTTACAGTTAATTAAAAAAATAATAATATAAAATAACATGTACAGGAAAAATATATAAAATCTTTAAGCAGGGAAAAGAACTTAGCAAAAATCGATTGAGTGTCATTGGGTTCAAATAAATTTTTCACAAAATTAGCATTCATACATATTATCAAAGGATTCAGGAAATAAGACTATAAGTGGCTATGTTAAAAAGAAATTTAAATGACATTTATGCATTTTTAAATCGATGTTTTTTGTTATTACTTGGTGTATATTTGTAATAATAGAAGCACCAGCTTTAACTTTTATGATTCAATTATTTAAAATTGAACATATATATATATATATATATATATATATATATATATATATATATATATATATATATATATATATATATATATATATATATATATATATATATATATATATATATATATATATATTAATATATATATATATATATATATATATATATATATATATATATATATATTAATATATATATATATATATATATATATATATATATATATATATATATATATATATATATATATATATATATATATATATATATATATATATATATATATATATATATATATATATTAATATATATATATATATATATATATATATATAATTGTTATTAAATATATATATATATATATATATATATATTTAATATATTTCGTTATATATAATATATATATATTATATATAACGAAATAATATATATATATATATATATATATATATATATATTATTTCGGTAGTAAATATCCCTTTTACGCCCTTGTACTCAATAGATCTTCTTAACACATGAAGTGTCAAAAGAATGAGAAGAATTTTCAAGAGCAGTGACAAATCGTACGTTCATTTCATAAAATATCAACGTTTTTTTTAATGCGTTTAAAATAATTCATTTAAACATGCTTTTTTTAAACAACCCTTTGATAATGCTTCCATCTATGGATTAGCAGAAGCGTTAAACTTTTGTGATTATTTCTCTATGAGAAATACCCTAATATATTTCGCCCGATAACGAATGGGTTATTCATGCGATAATTATCGCACGGGAATGCTAGTGTATGATCATTTACTATTTATAATTAAGTTATGTATGACTATCTGTTTGGTTCTGCGTTGCTGGGGAACCCCCCTCTACATACGATACTAGGCTCATGGCTTGGATCTTTTCATGTTACGAAATTCAAGTGACCCTTCATTAAACTCAGAAGCATGTCGCACTCTCTGTAATTGCAAAAGTCTTTATCAGGATTTCGTATCGATAAAATTTCTTTAACCTTTGGGGACTAAAGCGCCCAAATCCGGCAGTCGATGTGTTTTCAATGGCTTATCTTTCGCCTATTATCGAAAGGGTTAAAAGTGTTTCTAGTGCATTTTCAATCGAACGAGCGAAAACATACATTACTTTGTTGTACGTGTGATTCGTGGAAAGCAAGCAATTCGAAATTTTTTAGTATGATATTAAAATACGTTGCAGTTACCGTTGATTTTTTTTTAATGATCAAAGGAAGAATGTATGGAAGCTGAGAATCATTTGAACCGCAAATGAAAAAATGGGATGGACGGTTTATTTGTTATTACTCCGCTATTGTTATTTAAAATAGTATAAATCACTTTAAATAAGAACCATGCATTTTTCACTGACATATTTAAAATTTTAAAAACTGGCATGCTCGTGCAATAATTATCACATTAACAACCCCCCCCCCCCCACATACACACACAAGATATTACCGAATCCTTTATAGTAAAAAAATCTAAAAAGTTTAACTGTCTTTTTATAGATGGACGCATTATCAATGGCTTGTTTTAAAAAAAACCATTAAAATGAATTATTTTAAACGAATTTTTTTAAAAAAAGTTGATATTTATGAGATGAAAGTACGATTCGTCACTGGTTCATGAAATTCTCTTTCTTTTGATACCTTGTGTGTTAAGATCAGTTACCTCTAAGGGACGTAAAAGGGATCTTTATTAAAGAAATAATATATATGATTAATGAACTGCATAAAAGCATTTGTATGGGGACGAAAATATAGTTTTAAGATAGACAGAATCAAAGTTTTAAGACTCTATAATACTTGGTTACGTAGTATTTTAGTACGTACGTAGTAATACGAAGTATTTAGTACTTGGTTGCGTAATACACAGATAGTTTAAGGCCCAAGCTACACAAGTAGTCGCTTGGAGCGCCGGACTAAAGAGGGCGCCAAATTGTTGTAATAGGGAAAAAAATGAAATATCGAAAGCAGGTTAAAAACTTTTAAATGTTCATTTACTATTATGTGTCAAAAGCTATGGATATGCTGACATTGGAATTTAATGACCCAAATTTATTAACTATTATTCCTTAATTTAAGCTTATTACAGTGTCTGATAAAAATCCTTTTTAAAAATTTAAGTAGAATAGTTTAAGAGGAAAATGGTATTTAGGGGGATATTGTTAGGTGTTTGAAATTCATGAGCATATCGAGATTTAGATCAGTAGTCTTTGTCATTCAGTCTCTTTTGAATATTCTCTATTCCTTTACAATTTACCAATGTACGTCAACACAAATGCAAATAACTTATGAATATTTGAAATAGAAAAATGAGATGACAAATATACCATTCCCTATATTTTATATATAATATAATTTCCGAAATATTTGGGAAAGGGGCCCCAAAATCGGGCTTGCTTCTGTCTTAAAAGTTTCTTGAACCGCCCCTGCACTAATATATCTTAATCTAATATGGAACAATATAGCCTGTTATTTTATTTGAAATAAACCTTTCGTTACTGAATCAACCATCGAATAGTTAAAAAAAAAGTCCCTTAAAATGTTCTTTCAATTCAGGCCGGATTTAAGCATAGTCTAGCCCGCACCAAATATTTTTTTAACTACTATAAAAAATTATTTGAAAGGATGATAATCCAGATCCTATTGAAAAGAGCTACATTCTTTTTTTGATAGAGAAAAATTATCTTTTTATTAACAGATTTATACAATGTAAATACACCCTAATACTTTTATGTTCTTTAAAAAACATGTTAATTTGTAATAGTTATATTTGCATTGTTTTACTTTTTTTTTTTTGAACTCAATTATTTTTATTTTTATTACACTATTAAGAGCCATTTGAGGGTAATAATTAGGAAAATCAAGGACTTAAAGGTGTGGAGGGTTCCCCCCACCCCATTGATGGTATAGGCGGGACAGCCCTGGTGGATCTATTGGCCTCTCTTGTGATAGAGCCGATCAGTCGGCATTGTCTAGATTTGCTAGTGGCCACTTGCGAGGTTGTTTTTATGAAAACGGCGTTAAGCAGTTTCCGGTATGCTCCAAGTGTGGAGTGGAGAGTGTGACCCCGGAACACATTCTGTCTTGTCTTCGGCTCACCAGAGACTTTTTCGAGACGGATCCTTTGCAGGCCCTGAATTTTTTGAGGGTGTGGGGACTCATGGAAGCTGTCTAGCTGCCGCTAGCCAGCGAAGGACTAGTAACAACAAAGACGACTGCCATATTTTATTACCATTTTCATAGATTCCCGAATGCCATTTGCACCTTGAGATTCTTTGAAACCGTTGAAATTTTGTGACATGGTATTGGAAATTTACAAAAAACAAAGTATCCCAATTTCTTTTGTAAGATTAAAAATTATTTAATTTGCAGTTCTGATATATACATTTTTCAATTCCCCCTCCCCCCTTCTCGTTTTACCGGGGGGAGGGGATTGGGGGGTTACCCCTTCCCCCTGGAGGTGGTGAGCCCCCACCACATATTCAGCCTAGATGCCCAAATCCGGCTCTGTCCTAATCAGGTCTTCGATTATCTATGATAAAACGAACCGCTAGTCAGGGAAATTTGAACATCAGTCAATGCAGCTGACAATGTTGACATCCGCATTTAACCAACTCATTTATTGGTGTTTGGAATTTTCGATGAGTGAGCTTATTTTCTATCTATTTCGGGCAACCTCGTTTCGCGTTAGATTTAATCGATAAGTAAACAACGTACACGATACTCTCGTATACCGATTTAGTACCGCAATCCGATTCTCATGGACACGGGCATTTCTTAAAAATTCCTCGCAAAACTCTTATAAGTCAACGACACGACCTTTGGCCCATTCAGGAACTGATATCACCGAGTCTCGATCTGACAAAAATGCTTCCCTGCCATCCGATAGAATTGGGGACATAAGAACGGTTAGAATGAAATTTAGAATTTTGCCTAACCTGAATTTATGCTAAATAAATATGTGGTATGTACTCTGTACGCTATTTTCTATAAATGTGTAGTACAATTCTTGTATGTCTTCAAAATATAGCGAAAACCATTGGTGTATCTGATTTATTATCTGAAATGATTCGAAATACCCACTGTCACTTGTTATTTTGTCATAGTTATTTTGGAATTAAATTATAAGCAGAGACATGGGAAACTACTGATAATTTTCAAATGTTAAATAAAAGTAAAGTTAACAAACAGAACTCTCGCTATTCTTTTCTGGAATCCTATTGTAAATTAAAAAAGTTTTCTATGTGAGGAATTCAGCAAAATACTCTTACATCTCTTATGTGTATTTTGCAACGAAGTTTGAGGCTTCAAATATGCTTTTATGTGCGCCTCTTATAATATGTCATGTCTTTCCAATAATTTATAAAATCTTTGTTGCTTTGTTTATGATTGGTGACGTTTTGTTGGGGACCAATCCCTATTTGTTTAACCTGCTAAACCTTTTTCTCTCACGCACCCTTTGATAAAACTTATCATTTATGAGTGTACCCCCTCTTAACCCTTCTCATTCACATATTCAAAAAAGTTTGTTTTTGTCAGACCAGTAATGTTCTTAGGTTAGCTGGCACAACTTAATTAAACGACTCACTCACACGTTTGACACTTGCACGTTTTTATTCTTATTTTACTTATTTATATTCATTATTTTTACTTTAGGTCGAAATTACTAACCGCTGTGCTGAAGGGACGTTTCTCATAAAACCCTTCGGATCGTGTTTGTCTTGAGTAACAGTTGATTTTCTTCATATTGAATAAGACCCGAAGAACTGGCACAAAATAAAGATTCCTAAGCAAATGCGCCGAAAGCAGTTGCACTGTAGTCAAAAAGCTAAGCAGATACGCCGAGCAAAAGATTTTTGAATCTTTGAGCAGGGGAGTATATAGGCGATTTCTTGCTGAAATTTCTGTAATTAGCAATGGTTTGTCAGCGAATTGTTACGTCAGTTTTTGGCGTCGATTCTCGATTATTTACGATCGATTATTTTCGTTAAATTTCACCAATAATTTTTGCAGAAAAAATATAGTTTTTACACTAAACTTGTAATTTATTTTTCAAGCAATTTTTAATTTATAAATAGCATATCAATGATTAATTTGTATTCTCAGTCACCATATATAAATATTAAGGAAATTACCGCACCTTTTGTTTACAATGTAAACAAATAAATTATTCAAACAAATACTATCCATCAAACATTTCCATAGCTGTTGATTTACTATAATAATGCTGCTTTCGGCGCATCTGCTTATACACCCAAAATAAAAACCTGAGGACTCAGGAACTTTTGTGTCTTGAGACAAAAGGTCGCCGCTGATGTTTATACTTTTCGATAAGTATGCATTTCTGCCTACAGCCAACTGAACAAGCATCGGACTGTTTTCCTGCGATATTACAATTGCACCTACATGTGTGCCCTATGCTGATAAACAGACACAACACCAAACAACAATTCCCCCCCGATTCCTCGATAAGTAAATCTGTTTTCTCGAGCGAGATTCAGTTTCGTTTTGAATCTCAAAGCCTCAAGCGAGACACCGTTGGCGTCCATTTTGTGGTTTCGTTTCTTCTGGTTCAAAGTTTTCGTTTGGGAAATCGTGGCTGATTTGTTGGAACACCTTCGGTTCTTTTGAATTTTGAATGTTATAGTCTACTTAAAGTTGTGAATGTCTATTATTATCCGATCGAACGTTCTACTTGTTTTAAGCTTGGAATGTTCTGTCAGTTGCAGTAAAGCAGTTGTGTTTACGTGGTTGGTGGATCCAACGTAACACTACGCTTTTTTTGTATTTGAATTATTATTTCAGTGCAGGAAAGTAACTGTATACGTTTGATTGATGTATCGAATTTTAAGGTTTTTCGTTCTTTTAGATTTGTAGTAGTATTCTTTCCATGTTAAGTTAGTAATTTTAAATATTTAATACTTTTTTATTTGAAAAGTGCATCCTCGATGAAGAGAATAACTGTAAATGAACTAAACTGTACTGTAAATGAATAACTGTAACTGTAACGAATGTTTTTTTTAAAAATGCACGTCTTATCAAGCATTTTTTTTATTAGGCTTTCAACGCTGAACTCAAAACTTAATTGAATTCCTAATATATAATATATATTTAATAATTGACCGAATATTTTATTTTTAGAATAAATTTTTTTTGAATTTTTTCAGAATTTTTTTATCAGTTTTAAAAGTAACTTTCTCTTTTTTTATCTATATTTTTTTTATCACTTTTCTATTACTGTTATCGATTATAATAGCATAAAAATCCGCCACAATACTTATTTAACACCAGACCAATCGTTTCTCCACATACTACCAAATTTTATTTTTTGTCTTCTCTTCAAAGAGCAAGAAAATTATTAACTAGGTAGAGTATAATGCATATTATAACTTGTTGTGTATATTCGAATTTAATTTTGTTTTTTTATGAATGTATTAAAAATTTTATGTTTTTAATAGAGCAATCTTCAGATAACCTGTTATGACAGCCCTCTAGTTTCAAAAGCAGATAGATCACTATTCATAAATTTTACAGGTGACGCCAAAATCGATTGACAGCCACATACTGTTGGATGTTTTGGTCAATACCGCGTGAGCGTCAGTGGGTTTAAATTATTAAAATCAAACCTTTCAAATATACAACGACAATACGCAAGAACGTGTCTATAAACAAGAAATTTCTTCTTCTATAAAAAATACATTATTTGTATTCTATCCCATTGAACATTACTACAAATATTATCACGCTTTATACCATTACACTGAAAAAAAACACAATTTTTACATAAAGTTACGTACATTTTACGGTTTAAAGCCGTTTCCTTATACCAACTTACATTTTAAAACCTTATTAAACGGTTTTAATACGAGTTTCAGCATTTTAAACCGTTTTGATGCGAAGTTTAACCATACGTATTACGGTTATAATCTGAAGACCCAGCTGCCGGTTTTAAATCGTAAATTTTACGGAATGTTTTTGTGTAGTGCATTAACACTAGACTAACACATCATTCATTTTTAAATTTCAGGTTTTTGTTTGTTCTTCCATTGTCTTCCATCCATCCCAGCATGAGGAAGGAGTAGTCAATAAAGAAATATGTGGACTAGCAGCAAATAAATTACTATCAACCACTACCAGTTTCTTCTGAAAAACTATCTATTTATACAAACCAATCATGGAGAAGAAGAAGGAGATATCGAAATCGTCTGAGGACGGCGTGGTACCTGTGGCTGTACCCCGACCCCCTGACGGTGGTTGGGGGTGGATGGTAGTTCTGGGATCGTTCATGTGCAACGTCATTGTGGATGGCATCATTTTCTCATACGGACTCTTCCTTCCAGAGCTATCGAAGGATCTCAACGAATCCAAAGGAAGGCTGGCGTGGGTCGGATCGCTCCTAGCTGGATTTTACTTGATAGCAGGTAAGGTTGGTTTTGGTTTTGTTTTGTTAATTAACGTCGCACTAGAGCTGCACAGTGGGCTATTGGCGACGGTTCGGGGTCAATCTCGAAGGAAAGACCCGGGAACACATTCATACATGCACCTCGTTATTTTAGAACCATGATCAGATGACGAGGAAACACCTGAGCTGGCACCCAACGCCTTCAATGGACGTCGGGACTTTGGACCCCGATCAGATTTATCGTGCACCAGTCCCGTATACACACCAGTATAATTTGTTGGATATTCTGGACGACTTTCTAGTATTTTTGTAGCGAAGCTGGCAACCCTCCGATCGCAAGATCACTACTTTTTTACTTTTCTATGTCAAGTCCATCGCACGGATTCGAACCACCAATCCTCTGATTAGTAGCTGAACGCTTTATCAACTGAGCAACTGGGGCTCGATAGCAGGTAAGGAAAAGTATTGGAAATGAATCCAACGCTCCTGGAAAGGACTCAACCATCAATGTAAAAACATGATACATGAATCGAATACGCCATTCTGACGATGAAGTGTTTTTCAGTATATTGAAATTTTTCCCTAAATAGTTCCAAAATAAATGACAAGAGCTGTAGCAAGGTCCCTTTTTTTAACACGACCTTTCTGCAATTCGTCTGTTTGTATGTAATGTTTATTTGTTACGTATTTACGTCAGACGCGTTGTTCGACTTTCGTCAAATTTCAATAACGTATATTTTTTTCTTCTTTTAGTTGCGAGGTCTACTTTAAATTAACAAACATGGATGACAAATATAATAATCTATTTTGTAATTAGGGAACATAGAAAACTAGGAGAGATAGGGGGGGTGAAGATAACGTAACAACAGCGGTTTTTTGTTGTTGCTCTTTTAATTTTTATCAAGAACATTCATATCATTTTTAAGGACAGGGAACAGACGATCGTTTGTTTAAGAACGTAAATGAGAGTGTTAAAGATTAACTTTAGAAGGAGATTTCAGTATTATAATTTCTCATTACTTAAAAATGTTAACATGTAATTTTACATATAATTTTATTTAGAAACTCATTACTTCTATAGAAACATATTACACTTTCAAATTAAAAGTTTACTAAAAACAAACCTTTAATGTTAAAACCTTTAAAGTAAAATTCTTTAATATTAAAAAAACACATAAAATCTATTCATTAGAGAAAAGCAAATTTTTCGATTTGATTCAAAGTTTCCATTTGATGCAGACTTATTTATCTTTTTTAAATCTGCTAAAACTGTTTATGCGAAAAAATAAATACCTTTATCATTCTTTTTTTATAAAATGTCTCGCTTCTTCCTTAGAAGTGTGTCTGCACAAACGTTTACAAGACATAAATTTCCATCCTAGGCATTTTGCTGTCAGTTTTGGAATGGTACAGAGAATAATATAAATTTCAAGGATGTTAAAGATCCTTTCCATATTTGTTTAGGTAAAGTTACAATTTAATTTCAAATTCATTTGAATATGGGTTTAAGAATACAGTCTGACCTCCCTCGCCCTAAATTTATTAATTTCTATCTGTTTGAAATAAAAAAAATTATTTCTTTTAATTATATTCTTTTTATTATATTAATTTTAATTCTTATTATTCTTTTATTTAAACTTTAATTTAAGATTAGAGGTTTTAGTAAAACTTTTCGTTTTTTATTCGATAACAATAAAATATATCACTGAAAATCCAAAAAGACTGCTTATTTGGCATTTTTACTTTTCTACTATTGATATTCTAATAGTTACCCGATTGGCTTATATAACATAAACATGTTTCAATAATACTTTTTTGCTCTATTGTATTTGCAAATTATTCGCATGTAATAAAAAATACAATGGAATACAACTCTAATGGTGTCATTTGGCACCACTGGACTCCAAAGAAAAGAGAGTAGTAATGAGAAAACGTGCCAATAACCTTAATAAATGAGTGCTAACAAAGCAATTACTTAAAAAAATTAATCCTTATAAATAATAATATTTGAAATTAGAAACGTGCAAGCAAAAACAAGCATGTAATAAATTCTCAAATGGAGAAAAACCGCAAAAACATTTGGTAAATTTAAGAATAAAATTTCAAGAAAAACAGTAAACTTTATCAGTAAAAAACGTAATTAAGATTGACTAAAATTGTGGAAAATAAAAACTAAAAGTTTCATTGTTAAATTAATCTTGCTAAAAGACTAATTGCAATATACAAGGTTTTTGCAGACAAAAATTCTACTTTCTCATCCCCATGCTTTTTTTATGGAACGAATCGAGATTTTTATTAATGCCGTTACACGCACCATTTTTTTCAATAGACTATTCTTAACTTGCAATTCCAATCTGTTATCGGAATGGAAACTAATCAATTGGAGACAACTACTTAGTATAAACTATTTTTAGATTAATCATTCCATGTAATTTTTGTTCATATACGATGATGTTCTTAAAATATATCATCATGGAGTCATCTGCATCAAGCGTTAGTTTAAGTAAATTGTATTTTCCTTTATTTTTGAAAAAATAATATTAATAATCTACTGTATATTATAGGCAAGTATTTGGTTTTACGAAAAAAGAAATGGGTGTAAAAAGAAATACAAAAATTATAACACTAATGATGCTATTTGGAATTGAATTTTATAATAATGTCATGCTTGACAGAGTACTATGAGTTGTCGATTATTATACACTGAGTGGTTGAAATATGACCACCTGATGTTTTTAAGTAAATGAGCTATGACGTCATACTGTTTCCGCCAGAGGGCGAGAGACGTATTAAAATATGTGTTTGCTTACAACGTTAATAGAAACGGTTTGTTCAAACAGGTATGGGTAAAAACGCGATTTGACGAACTGCGACCGTGGGGTGATTGGGGGGGGGGGGGGGGTGCTCGGAGCATGGAGTGAGTATCAACAAAAACTCTTGAAGTGTTTAAATGTTCAAGAGCAGATATGGGGAAAGTGTTTAAACATGGGACTATTAGACCAAAAATACTGAGTATCAACGTATCTCCTGAGGTCTTCAACGATATGCATTCATATATTGCATGTAGATATACAAATGAATTTTTTTCTAGGTCCAATTGTCAGTGGATTGGCGAATACATATGGTTGTCGGCCTGTGACGATCGTCGGCACAGTGATTTCAGCGGCCAGTTTTGCAGCAGCTTCATTTGCTCCGAGCGTGGAATATCTTTGCTTAGCATTTGGCGTTTTTGGAGGTAAATATCTTCTATACCGTATCACAAAAAAAACTTTTATTTTGAAACGTGTATTGTAGTTTGCGATATCAAAATATTAACTTTATCAGATGCCTGAACGGCGACGCCATTTGATACAAATTGATCAAAAATAAAATATTTTTTTCTCCCATTTTTTATAGATTGATTCTATTTTTATATTTTAAATAAACCTCTGGAAATCTAAAATCCCAAAAGTTTAAAGCCTCTTACGTTTTTGGGGTCAAAATAATCAGGTGGGTATGGCACCGGAGTCGGAATTAGAGAATCTCAAGTTCGATTTAAATTCCCGATAAAGCTCATTCTAAAACTCAACGTATAGAGGGTACTAGTGCACGTTAAATTAGTCGTAGGTTAAATGCCCTCACGTTGGACTATTACAAATAAGTACTTTAAAATAAGTAGAATGTGACTTCGAATACATTAGTTTCAATTTTGAAAAAAAAACCATGTACTCAAATCAATCAATTGAGTATATGTTTGCCAACATTGGCTGCTTTCATAAATCCCTTTCAATAAATAACGACGATTACAACCAAGTCCTACTGGCAATCGAATCCAGATCCTCGGCGCCGCAATCCAGTGCCTTATTCGTACATTACCAGAGCGACATTAAGAAGTTATAAACAGAAGAAATGTTAAAAAAAGTGTGCCAAAAGTATAGTAAGTAAGATAATAATAATCCAATAAGAACTAAATTTCTATTTAAGCAATCGGCATCAAATAATGTGGAAAACTATTTTCAATAATACTATTTTGAATTTGTCAGATTTCATTAAAATCTCTTGAACAGAAACTGAGATTGGCAGTATTAATTTTCAATTCTCATTTTTAAGAAAGTACGGTTACTTGCATTTAAGTATGTCATACGTCATTTTACGATTCAATTGTACTTAAGAAAAACCAGTAGATTTAGATACTTATTTTAAGTACCTTTTTTACAGTGTGGAAGTTGTAATATATTTATATGTTTTACTTATATTTAAAAAAATTATTTTAATTTCTTTCCGTAAAGGTATAGGATTCGGGTTCATCTACCTACCAGCCGTGGTCACCGTTGGCTTCTACTTTGAGAGGCGGCGAGCTTTTGCTACAGGTTTAGCCGTCTGCGGGTCTGGTGTGGGCACTTTCATCATGGCCCCACTGGTCCAGTACCTGCTAATCCGCTTCGACTGGCGAGGTACCATGCTGATCCTCGCGGGGATCGTCCTCAACTGCGCCCTCTTTGGGGCCCTGTTCAGGCCCCTCGAGGCCCCCGAAAAGAAAATAGGGATAGAAGAGTCAAAGGATGTGAAACCACCTCTGCTACACAAGATCAAGGAATTACAGGAAACACACAGAGAACAATGGGACTCTCTGGATGTTTTGCCTTCGGTGCCTCAATCGTCTGTTAGTCTGCCTGAGGTGAGTTTTAAGGATTCTGTGAAATCGTTTACTTTAATAAATATTGTTTTTAAAATTAAAAACCGTAGTTTTTTGTTGTAATGGGGTTTCCCATGACATTACCATGAAATTATGTTAGCTACAAATGAAAAGCAACGTTTTGCAGATATTTTTAATCAGCCCTATTCCCTATCGTACCATTGTTGTATGGACGCTACTGAAAAGAAATCTTATTCTATTTAAAAAATTAATTTATTTCTGTAAACGTTATGGCAACCAAATCCTAACAGGTGCATTTGATTTTCAACGTTGGACATAAAAGTATAACTGAATTGGTGGGGGACCATTTTCTTCCAGTTAGGGGGGTCAAACCCCCCACCCTTCTCATAGAATTTCAACACAAAATGTTCTACCAATTAACTTAATTAGATTTGTTCATACAATTTATGAAAATTACATTAATCCTAATTTTAAATAATAACAAAATCATTAATTAAAACAAATTATACAATTAACTAGGTAATTAACAAATTATTGCTAATTAAGAACTATACAATGGCTTACTACTAATTAGCATTTACTTTTTTATATTGGTAAATATTCTGGTGCATAGAACTAGTTGAGTCCCCCTATCATTTTTGAATTGTTACGCCATTGTTAAGATTTTTCTCTTTTTATAGCCAAAACGTTAATTGGTAGTTGGAATTCAACACTTAAGTAACAATATATAACCTATATATTTTTTTAATTATCTTTTACAGAAAATAATGTAAAAAATTAAAAATCTATTAAATTTTGATTATGGTCTTGCATTTCTATAAGTATTTTATACAAAATGAGTGTTCTAATCTCTGTAAAAAAATAAACAAGCACGCGATAGCCAGAATTATATTTTGTTACCATTTCTTTTAAGAATAATTATACATTTCAGTACTTTCTCGATCCCACAACGATTAACATCTTCCCAAGACGAATTATGCTTATCACCCAATTGTACCTCATTTGCAACAATTCGAATCCTGTTTATAAAATTCGACAGCAAAACCCAAACAGAACACTTCTGGAAACCTGCCAACATACGACTCCTCGGTTCTCGAGGTAACAACAACTCGATGTCAAACATCCATTCGGTTGTAAACACCGTCTTGTTTTCGGTATGAATGATTTTCAGAAGCACAAAAACTTCCGCAGATCCATCTTTGTTCTTCCTGTTCCTTTCCCTTCACACCGATCATTAGTCCGCTCGAATTTATAGCAGAACCTTGATTCCATTCTGGCAGTAAACACACGAACGCTGGGCGGAAGACATTTCTTTTGCTCGGCTGTGTTTTTGTTATTGTGTCCGAATGACAGCTAAGTTCTCATTTTGCATTTGAGGGATCCGATCCTAGGGGGGGATTTAAATTAACCACTTAGAAGTCGTGTATTCTTGCTTCTATTTCGTAAACACATTTCAGGATGGTGTTTTTTCTGCGAACGCTTGGCCTTCAGCTTGTCTTCGGTGTTACATAACAGAGTCATCGTTCGCCAAATAGTCGATAATCAGAGTCGTCAAGGATTTTTTGGGGCATGGTCTAATTTGATAAACAGATTGAGAAGCAGAATGTTTGCACTTATGAATGAAAGTACGGGAACGAGAGGAATTCGTATTTTTTTAAAGACATTTATGGCTAACTTACAGAAAAACAAATGTTTAGTAATTCTTTAGGATAATTATTGATATTTCATTCATGACATGTAAGGTTGTTTTGGTGTAGCTATAATTGATCTTTAAAAAAACATCGGGACACATTCCATGGTTTATTTCATCAAAATATTTTCTATTGAATTAAATTGCTATTTTTCAAAGCCTTCAGATATGAGACAAAGAAAATCTAATCTATTTCAAATGTTTCCTACTTTTAAAATATCTTCAAAAAATAAATTGTTTATTAAAATTTTACAATATACCAACTGTTATTTCAAACAAATATTGTTTTTTTTTATTTCCTGCTATCAAATTAAAAATAAAATTGGCATTTGAATAGTTACCTATGCAGTTTTTGTTTTGTAAAGTATAAAACTACTATACAAAACAATTATGTACTTATTACTATCGATTGAATTATCAATTACAATTATTGAAATACAAAATAAATAAGTAATTTTAAAATTAACATGCTAACTAATTATTGCAATTAGATGTCTTATTCATAAGAAAGTTTATTCATCAGTAAAATAACTATATATTTCTCATATTTAGTTTACACATGAAGCTTTTAAAATAAAATTAAAAAAATAATAATGTTCAAATATTTACATAATTCATAACAATGTATTTAAATTGTGTGCAGGTGCGTCATCATACGCAATAGAAGTCTAAGCACATATATATTGAGAATACATAGAGGAAAAAAACATACTTTTAAACATCTGTGCACTGATGCATCGATTTACTCTTTAAATTTTAGATATTTTAGTAGAAGAACACCTTCAACAGTAAATATAATGATAGGCAAAATTATTGGTCTATTGTTCAAACATCTTTTGGGTACATCTCCGAATGTTAGCTTTTTCATTAGTTTCTCCCGTTGAAGCATAATTATCAGAAATAGTTATTTCGTCAAAGTAATTTTTGATTGCCAACATTCATTTGTTTAAAACAATAAATATATATTAATTTATTTTAAATTATTTTATTGATGTGAAGATCTTATGATTTTAGAAACAATGTAGATAATATTTTTTGTAATTGGCTATTAAAAAAGTATATTCTAAAACCATTATAAAAGGAAAATAAAAATTAATTTTAAAATTTCACGTCCCAGGTGCACAATTAGAGGTTGAATAGTAATATCTATAAATTTTCAAACATGTCCGAGTAGTGGAAGGTAGTGTTTTGCGTGCCACAGGCACACACAGACACAGACTCTTTCTTTTATTAATATAGATACCATTTCTATTTCCAGATAGCTTCCGTAATGAAAAAACTGTGCTCCAACGCCCCACAAGTATCGGACAACAACAGTCCTCCACCATCCTACAGCGACGTGGTGGATGCAGACGACGAAGAACGCTTCGCCTTCCTATGTCCTCCACCCCCGCTGACCCTCCAGAGCCCTGGACCAGTGTCCTCCAACGACGTGTCCTACCAGAAGAAGCCCCGCTACGGCCTCAGGGCGGACATGTCTAGACCCTTCTACCGCCAGGACATCCTGTACAGCGCCAGTCTCCTTCACCTACCAGAGTTCAAAAAGTCCAACAATGACCTCAGCCTGTACGCTGCCAGCGTCACCAAAGTCCCTCCAGAACCCCTTCCTGGCGAGGCTGGGTGCCTGTCACCGGCCATGCGGGACACCTTCAGACAGATGCTGGACATGTCCCTGCTGAGGAGCCCGACCTTCTTGCTTCTTGGTGCTGGGGGGTTCCTCACGCTTGCTGGTTTCTTCGTGCCGTTCATGTTCGTGGTGGACAGGGCAGTCAGTCAAGGGGTCACTCTGGAAGAAGCTACCTATATCTTACCAGTTATAGGGCTGACCAATACGGTGGGTCGAGTCTTTTGTGGGTGGATATCGGACCGGCCGTCGCTGAATGCACTGACCATCAATAATGGAGCCCTCATCATTGGAGGACTGGCCACTGCTTTGAGTACGTGTTGGAATTCGATTGGTTTCCTGCTGGCGTATGGAGCTCTATTCGGATTTTGTATTGGTGAGTTCAAATCCTTAGAAAATGTCTCGAACTTTACAATTTATAATTGGATAATGACATCTTCAAGCGCGAATTCTCAAAGAGGTCATTTAATTGAATTGCCCAAATTGAAAGCTTTTATTGCTAATTTAATTCAAACAATTTAAAACATAAATGTCAAGGTTTTATAGTTAGGGGGTAATATTCACGATTTTTGGGGGGTGCAGTCATAAAAATAAAGCAATAAGGGCCGATAAGTTTGGTTCAAAAGATTTATTCCTCCAGAGTTGATTTGGGTTACATTGAGAATGAGAGAGTACATCCCCTCGTAGGGACTTTTCATATGTTTATGGTCAGGGATTTTCAGGGATTATCTTGAGTCAAGGGAGTCAGCTAATTGGTCCGAAATGTTTTGTCCAGTGACTTTTTATGTGGTGGCACTCAAAAATACCCTAAAGTATTCCTGTATGAAAATTAAGTCAAAATGTTCGCGTAGGCAGTTTGTTATGACTAAACAGTGGCCGGAATTGTAGTCGTCAGTGAAACAGTCATGAGAACTCTATTTCACTAGAGACAGAAACACGAATCTGATAGATAAGTTATGTGGGATGGAAAAAGAGTTTTATAGACAGGAGAGACGCAATTAAATTATAGAAAAAAGGGGTGAGTTAAGGAAATTTTAAAATATGGTAATTTAAGGAACATAAATATGTGAACTGATATGGTGTTGAAAACCGCATTTCAGAAAAAGGCATTCGAAAAACTTTTATGTTAATCAAGTTTTTCCCTAAAAATAAAAAAAAAATAAGGTATGCTTCACAAATTATGATAATATTCAATGCTTATAAACCGAAATATCTAACCTAAAATGCATTGATACTATATCAGCTACAATATAACATCTTTAATATTAAACTGAAAAATCTTAAATCACCTCATCTAATTTCCTAATTATTATTTCTATAGTTCTTTCTATCATCCTTTCAAAACGTTCTTTAAAAATACATAAAACTTGTTTTTTGCATTTAAAAATCATGATTTATAAAATTTCAAAGCAATTAGCATCTTTTTATAACATGTGTGTTCAGTTGCCATAAAAAAATACTAAATAAAATAGTTATTCAAATTTCATGGGTTTGGAGGAAAAACTCAACAAGTCACAAAAGTCAGTTTTACCGGAACCATAGAAGACTGTTAAGCGCAATATATAACAGCGTTTTTACTTCTTAAACATACTCGTTATTGACTTTGGGATTTTTTCCTTATAACAGTTTACTTTAGAACTATGTTGGGCACAATAAAATAAATCGGAAAATCGAACTTTGTGAGTTTTTCCACAAGGCCGACAAGTTTTTTAGGGAAAAGTAGTTTTTAAAGCCTCGTGCGCGGATCAATAGTGGTTTGAAAAATTTGCAAATGTGTTTCTTTCAATATGGATAATATATATAACTATATATTGATCGTTATAAACACACCTCGATGTAAAATTGCTTTGATTGTAAAAGTATCTCTTAATTAAAATATTAATTTGAACTTATTTTCTATTTTTCTGAGGTAGAATTAAAGTCATTTAATTTCCTTCCATAAAATAAATATTTTATCATATTAAAATTTATATTTTTAACAGGTTGCTTTGCAACACTTCGATCTATAGTAATAGTGGAACTATTGGGATTGGAAAAGTTGACAAACGCTTTCGGCCTTCTACTACTCTTTCAAGGAATAGCATCCATAATAGGAGCGCCAGTGGCCGGTTAGTATTCTTTCAATTACTAATACAATCTACTAATTTATGTAGGACAATCAAATATATTAAAGACAATCTACATATGAACACTGTTAAAAATAGGTACTCAAAAATGAGTAAAATGTACTCATTTCTGAGTATATTCGATGCTTATCGTGGCTCCGAATACATGCTTCAATTTTGAAAGACATGTACTCAAAAATGAGTACAATGAGTAAAAAGAGCAGATGCTACCTTACATAGGTTGCCTTCTTAAATCACTTTTAATAAATATCGACAATTACAACCAAAACTTACAGGGAATCGAACCCAGATCCTCAGACATCACAGACCAGAGCCGTATCCGTTAAACTACTAAGGCTACTCGAAGAAGTTATAAACAGAAGAAATGTTAAAAAGATGTACCAAACGAACGGGAAGTAAGATAATTGAATTGTAATAAATTAGTTTCCATTTAGGCAATCGACATCAAATAATGTTGAAAACCATCTGCTAAACAACTATTTTAAGTTTGTATGGTGGCTTTGTTAAAATGGCTTGAGCAGCAGCTGAAATCAACAATATTAAATCACAATGCTCATTTTTTAGAAAGAACGATTCGATTAGAAAGTACGAAAGAACGATTAGAAAGTACGATTCCTTAATTTTTTTAATTTGAGTACGCCATCGCTTAATGCAATTGTACTGAAATAAAAACGAGGTTGTTCAGGTACTAATTTTTAAGTGCCTTTTTTTTTACAGTGTAATATGTATTTCAAAGGCAAAAAATTAAAATCTACACCAATATTTGACTCTATTTAGAGTTACGACTCCTTCCCCCCCCCCCCCTCTCTCTCTAAAACATCTTCCACAACTTTGACCACATGCTTCACCTCTAGCATTTTTAAAACGCGTTCCTACTACGTGTTGACCCAGAAAGAATGGTGAACCAATATCTTTCAAACACTTTTCCCTTGACTACTATTTTTCAACAATTTTTTTTCTCAATCAGATATTTGACTAAAATGAAATTGTTTGTGTAGACCTCGCCCACCGATAAGAAATGGAAGAAATTTAACAAAACGCAAAGATGTCGTTCGGTTATTGGACGTATTCTTTTAGAGGACAACATTAGTGTAATAAACTGAAGATATTTATAGATTCCTAGAGGATAAGGAAGTGGTGTCTTATAAATAAAACTTGAGGTGGTGTATTGGTGATTGATGAGTGATAAGATAGGGCTTCGTCCTCACAATTTTGGAACGGTAGTTTTTTTTGCATGTATTTGGCGGGAAATGGCATGGATGGTTGCCATTGATAAAACTTTCAATGGTTTTATCGAAAATACCGAGTCGAACTGGTTTTGAAATGGTGTTGATTTATTGGGAAGGCATGAGTGCTATCACGTTTTTCAACAGTGCACTATCGTTTGAAAATAGGCTTGCTGATTAATCGCAGCTGTCTATCGAAAGATTAACCTTGAAGAAATTGACGAATTATTCTTAAGTCTTCAGCAACAGCAGTGTGGCTATTGGTTGACGTTGGCAATTTTATTATTATAAAAAAAATTGTACACCAACGGTATTTTTGCTTATGAAGATACTAAATAAAATTATACACTCATATTCCTTTTGTGTTAATGGCAAAGAGAAGCTACCATTTTTTTTTAATTCTATGGGGCTCCAAATTAATTGGACAACATATAAATAAAATATTATTTATTATGTCCTCGTTAAGAATGTTCTCTACCAATTGATACAAGATGTATTTAATTTATTTTCAGTTGTGAGCAATTTGTCTTGTTCTTTGATCTATATAATAATCACAGTGAGATCTAATAGCTGACTCAGTAATCGTAGTAAACATTATGTGTGTTTGGAATGGCGTTATAAGAATAAAACAGTCGTCAACTGCTTTACCTCAGTTTTAATCTCGTCTATATTTCTGATTGCTATGAGAGTTTACTTAAACTGATACGTAACTATTTAGCAAATATTTTTCATGAGAAAAGTATAAACAATGCCAACATTGCACTTAACTTTTCATAGCGTTGATGTTTCAAATTATTGGTTTCGTATTTTAAGCACTAAACTATATAACGAGGAATTTTATTGGTGTATTACAAGTTCAAATAAAGATTTAAATTATATTTAAAATTTACAGGTTTTGAAGTGAGTGAAGGGTTAGTAATAAAAATAGAAGCTTAATCCTTCGAAAATAAAATTGAGATTTGGCAGTTTTGAACCTTGCTCCTGCATATATGCTAATAAAATAATATTTTCAAAATGATATAGAGGTTTTATTCGTTAATATAAAACTGGGGGGTAGCTTACTATGAATGTCAATGCAGATGTAAAGGTAAAAGCTAAATACTCCTATTATTTTAATCAATTATGTAAAAAGTTATTAAAATATAAGTTCCATTCCATAGGATTAAGATATTATTTTAGTTTTAAAAAAATATTCTAATTGCTGCATCCTGTAACTTTTTTACATGTTATAAAAATATTTATTGATTTAACCAGGAACTAATAGACTTGGACATTCACAAGGATATGGCACAGGAAGCATTTTAAAATCTAGCATCATCTTTAAGATCTCGAATAAACTGACCAATCCACACGATCTTTTTCTGATACCAGTTCTAGTGGACTTCAAACTATGAAATGACTGAAACACCAGTAGCAATGATTTACGTCACGCTTTCTTCATCAATCAGATAGTAAATTCGTTACGTTTATATTTAAAGATAAAGAGGGGGTTGTAAAGTCTCTCAGCCCTTCTGAAAATAATGCCCATTGGAGGATGAACGCCAAGGTTTGAAGCGTAGGTGTGAAGTGATTTTCCAATAACAGATAAAAGCCAAGAAGTGTTTCATATAAATAACACACATTAAACAAGTCTTAGGAGATAATGGATGAACTGCGTTGACATATTTACTTGTTGACTTAAACTAGTTGAATTGATTAAATATGGTAGAATGTTGTGATTCGTTTTTTTCTGAGTATGTGTGTACTATCAACTACAAACTTCATTCAAAATGGACGCCTTGTATAAGTCCAAAATATAACGTTAAGGAAAATAGGTATATTCCTTAAAATGAAATATTATAGAAGCTTCAAAGATGATGTTAATAATGGACAAAAAACTTTTGCGAAGAAGGAGTTAAGGGCTTTTTCTAAATATGCAAAAAGCTAATTTTTTTTTGTAATATTTTAGTGCTTTAAAATAAATATTAATTTTAATTCTTAATTGTTCGATTACACCAATTATAAGTTCTACATAAAACCGGACCATTATCAAAGGAAAAAATATAAAATCTTGTATTATATATAGTAGAATTTGTAAAAATTAAGTACAATTAAAACCATGTAATAAAATTTAACATCCAAAACCACTTCAATGTTGTTTGATAGTTGTAATGCCATTCTGTCAAATGTACTATTGTACATTAGATGCTTATCATAGTTCCGAATGCGTAAGCTTCAATTTTGAAAAAGACATACTCAAAAAGGAGTACAATGAATAAAAAGAACATATGCTAGCCTACATAGGTTGACTTCATAAATCCCTTTCGCTAAATATCGACAATTGCAACAAAGACTTACCAGGAATCGAACCCATATCCTCGAGCACCGAAGTCCAGAGCCTTATCCGTTAAACTACCAGGGCTACTTGAAGAAGTTATAAACAAAATAAATGTTAAAAAGGAGGGCTAAAATAATGCGAAGTAAGATAATTGAGTTGTTTCCATTTAAGCAATATACATCAAATAATGTGGAAAAACATTTTCTGAACAACTATTTTAAGTTTTTCAGCTCGCTTTGTTAAGATGTTTTTGAACAGAAGCTGAGATTAGCAATATTAAATCACACTGCTCACTTTTGAGAAAGTACGGTTTCTTAAATGTGAGTACGCCATCGCTCATTTACGATGCAATTGTGCTCAAAGAAAATCGAGTCGGTTCTGGTACTCATTTTTAAGTACATTCTTTTTTACAGTGCAGATTGAAACTAAAAAGTAAAAACTGTATTGCGGAATTCGTAAATAATGTAGGTTTACTGATGTATATTCTAAGTTTACAAAATTACCGGAAGCAGATACCGAATCGCTCCTCGAAGTGTCTTCTGCGCCGAGTATCGTACCTTGCAGGAAAGAACGTTCTACAGAGTTAACTATTCATACTTTTCGTAATGCCACTCGTCAAAATGGAACTTTTAAGGACCTATTTGGATTGTCGAATTAAGCTCCCAATGTGCTTCTTCCGTTGAAAGCTGTTTATTGTTCACTGTAAAGAGTCTGTCTGTAACTTTAAATATGTTTAGCCTTATATTATGAGGTATTGCAAAAATATTATTTTTCTAAGTAATCAAATAAGGGAATAGTTTTACTTCAAGCTTTCGACGTAAATCGTTTTTAAATTCAGCTATGTGGGGTATCAGAATAAAACCATATTACACTTTAAGGGTTATCTATTACGAAACCATAATTCTTCGACAAATAGCACGATCGACATAAATTTGGCAGTGGCGGCCCGTGGTCTAAAATGTTAGTGCAGCCGAAATCCCCCCCCCCCCTCCCTAAACAAGAAAAACTAAAACAAGAAAACTCATTTCGGCTGTACCTTCTCACAAATGCAGTGCATTAGCATGGGGGGAATCTCCATACTACGTAGCGGTTGCCATGGCAACGATGCAGCCGATATCGAATTTCGCTTTTTGGCTGCAGTTTGATTGAATGGAATTTTCCCCCCTCCTGAATTGTGCATTACGGTAACATGCTTGCTATTTATCGGAGATTTTGTTTACTACCGTAGAAATTTCATTTTCAATTATAATCTTCATTTAAGAAAATTAGTAAAATATCTCATTTTAGTTTTAAAATACACTAATGAATTTAGGTGCAGCCCGGCTGTACTTGCTGTAGTGGACGAGCCGCCACTGAAATTTGGTCTTGTTCGATAAGAGATAAAGCGTTGGTACTTTTAGAATTTTGAAATAATATCAAAGACGTACGGAGAGTGGATGGTGGCACGCTGAGTCAGACATATCAGCTTGTGTATGTTCTTTCTCTTGTCAAAGTTTTCGTTGGCCACTTTAGTTTTAAGCCTAATACATTCTAATATAAATGCAAATGTAATTTAAGAAATAGAATTTGATGAATGTTAAAATTTAAAATATGAAATGTGATTTCCTTATACAGTAGATTCTCGATAGCGATCCTTCACTGGACCAATGAGAAAAGCTCATTGTATGAGTTAAAATAATTAATACATTGTTAAAAATGGTTACTTTGGAAGTAAGTAAAATATACTTATTTTTTATTACAATCAATGCTTTATCATGGCTTCGAATACATGAGTTTTAATTTCGAAAAAGACATGTACTCACAAATGAGTACAATGAGTAGACGCTTGCCTACATAGACTGCCTTCATAAATCACTTTCAATAAATATCAACATTTACGAAAAAGTCCTACCAGGAATCGAAACCAGACCCTCACCACCGCAGTTCAGTGCCTTATCCGTTACCAGGGCGACATTAATAAGTTATAAACAAAAGAAGTGTTAAAAAATGTTTTCCAAAAGAATGGGAAGTAAGATAATTGAGTTGTAACAAAAATTAGTTTCTATTTAAGCAATCGATATCAAATAATGTAGAAAACCTTTTTCTGAATAACTATTTTAAGTTTGCCAGGTTTTATTAAAATCGCTTGTACAAAAACTGAGATTAACAATATTAAATCACATTGCTCATTTTTGAGTAAGTACGGTTACTAAAGTTTAAATACGTCATCGCACATTTACGATATAATTATACTTAAAGAAAAACGAGTAGTTTCAGGTACTCCTATTTAAGTACATTGTTTTTACAGTGTACTTTCTAACACTCATTATATTAGTTTAAAAATAATTCAATATTAAATACTAAATGTTGTGCACATAAAAACGAAATAAATTATTTTTGAAAATCTTATTTAAGACATATTTAACCTCAATATTTTCAGGCATGGTCTTTGATGCGACCGGCAGCTACGATGCTTCCTTCTACATTGCTGGAACCTTGATCCTTCTTTCTGGGGTACTTGGTATTCCCTTACCATACCTTTCTAGATGGGAAAAGAGGAAGAATGCGAACATAATCATCAACGTCGAAGCCCCTGAAGAGGAAGAGGACGATATCATGGCACATCCTGGACCGCTGTCCCAACTGCGTCGCTTCTCGTACGACGTCATACTGGAACAGCCGTGGTGTTCTTCCCATGACAAAACCTGCGTGTACAAGACGCGTCTTGTTCCGAAACTTCACAAGCCTATTTCGCTTTCCGGGTACTGCGATTTGTAAAATACTTGAAACCTTCCATTGACCCTTTTAACTCAAAAAAGGCAGCTAAAACTTCAGAACTACATGACAATGAAAAGGAGGTTTCACATGTCGACATTGGAGAGCTTCCGTTTATTTTTGTTATTTCAAAAAACAGGCAGGGTGTTATAGTGCGGCATTGGATAAATGTCCTATGTGACATCATACTGTTGGCGGGGTTTAGATAAGCCGATTGGTCAAATCTTCCAAACTTATTTGGTGATTCACTAAAACCAGTAATGAGGAGCGTTATCCAAGCAACATATAATTGGTGCCATACGCTATAGGGCAGTTGCATTCCCTTTCCGCACTTATCTTCCTTCACGCTGAAGAATGTTCGTGGAGGACAAGAACAGGTAACAACCCCGCATCGGCCGCAAGTTGTGATTGGTGGAAATCGATGTCATATATCCAATCAAATTGGAAACCTGCACGTGATGCTGCGTAAACCCCAATCACCGTCTGCAGGCTATTTCAGTCGTTAGCCGCTGGTGTTGCCTGTCTTCCACGAAACGTTGTAGGGTCACGTGATGGTTGTAACAGCTCTATACCTCTTCCCCTCCCTTTTTTCTGTAATTATGTAAAAAAATCTTTTATTTTTTCTTATCTTTTCAAAACTATGAAATATACAACCATTGAAATAAATAACTAAATTCTTCTTATATAACACATGCAGACTGTTCAAAGAATCCTTCCATGTCCTATTTTGATCTATTATTCAATTTACAAAAGGAAATTATAATGAAAAAGTTTATATATTACTCCATTTCTTAAGGCCGAAAAAAATACTTCATTAATTTACTGCCGCCAATTAATGATCATAGAATGTGTATTCTGTGAGTAAACACAAAAAAAATAATCCAAATAGAAATCCATATTTTTATAACTTATAATAAATTATAATTTATTTTTCAAGTGGTTGCGAAGCCCCTATAAAGAGCGAGGCCTGTACGGTCGGTCCCCCACTTCGCACACCCTTAAGGATGCCTTGTTTTTTTAGAAACCTTCAAGTTTTATTTCTGATAAAACGTTATTGCCGATGTAATCGTTTACAGACTCTTTCAGAGAAGGATCGTCCTCTGATATTTATAAAAATTATGTGCATGATATTAGATTCATAACGTATTCGAATTTATGTCAAACATATCACAACTGTGTTCTTTAACTCCATTAACTGTTTTCGTGCCATTTTATCTGTGAACTGGTTCATTTCAGCAAATCAAACGTTTTCACTATTAATCTTATTTGCATAAGATTTGAGATTCGACGGTGGAAAAAAGTAACTTGTGGAATTGAATTGCAGGGGAAAGTAATTTAAGCAATTGAATTGCAATCACTTTTCACTGATTTAGAAGCTCCAGACTAAGTGACTAATATGAACTGCTTATTGTACTTTGGAAAAGTTCAAAAAGAGTGATAGACTTGGTTACCAAGACAAGTAAAGAAAATGGACAAAAGAACTCATTAGAATTTCTGAAAAGTGTATATTTTGGATATTTTTTTTGCTGAAACACAATTATTTTTGAAACTTTATATGCAAACATTTACCAAAGAATGATTTATCATTTGATACTTAATCATGCAAAAACATGTCGAAAAGCGTTATTTAACTGCATGTCATTATTGAATCATAATGCTTTTTCATCGAAACGTTCTTTTTAATATTTTTATAGGGACTATTTTCATAGCAAACAAGTTGCTGTTCAAGAGAAAAAAAATCCTGGCCTCTTGTATTAAATACAGAACTATAGAACAAAGAATGCCAATTTTAGACTTACAAGTTCAAACGCACAATATATCAGAAAAGTGTACATACATTTTTGATTTTGCATAAAAAGATGTTTCACATTTCCATTGGGAACGGACGGACCATTATTGTGTTGATTAAAATAAATGTATTTTTGTAAATAAAATTATATTTCATTAATATTTGAGAATATTGTTGATTATTCCTCATGGGTCAGCATCCAAGTCAATGTAATGTATTTATTATATTAACGTAAAATTGTATTTATTATATTAACGTAAAATACATTAAATCGAATACTCTGATTCGAAAAATTGCTTAAACCTTAATTACAGTTTCAGCATAGAATCCACAACTTTCTACTATCTTCCATCATAGGAGTAAAAATTTAGACAATATTATAATCAGCTTTTGATCAAATTCTGTCAGGTTTAATTGTTTTTAAATTACCCTCATCTCTGTGTTATGTGATATGGTTGGTTGGTTGGTTGTTTGGGGTTTATTGGCACAAGGGCCAAGCTGCGCCAAACACTAGATTTTTAAACCAACATTAAAATTCTAAAATATACACATAAACAAACTAAAATTCAAAGCAAAGGTAAAAATCTTGTGTAGTTTAAAAAGATAAATAGTGATGAATGATGTGGAGGATTCAATAAATAGGACAATGAGGGAGATGAAGTGTTAAAAAAGCGATTATATACATGTCTAAGACGAGGACAAGAAGTTAAAATATGACTTATGGACAGAGGTTGTTGGCAATGATGGCACGGAGGGGCAGTTTCACCGAGCAATAAATATCTATGCGTTGCTCGCGTATGACCTATACGGAGACGTGTCAATAAGACATCACATCGTCGGGATGGCAAGGACGGTAGGAACGGGATGCTGGGAAATACAGAGGCTAATTTATTAGCCGTCTGTAAGTTATGTGATATGAGATGAGATCCATTGTGACTCCATTTGTAGTAAAAGGTTTCACACGGGCATTCTTTCATTATTGTCATTGCCCAATAGACTGATTTAAAAAAAAATTAAATTGACTCTAACCAAAACCATATATTAAGAAAATAATCAGCAATCACCAATATTTTTTTTAAAGTTATGTAGCTCTATAATAAAATTATAGATTAAAAGCATGACTTCTACAATTCTACCGCTATTCAAACTGTGTAAAAGGATTGTAAAATGGGGCCATATGTCAACCAGGATTCGAAATTAGTGGTCGTTAGTCATATTTCGCACCTGAAAATTTCAGTCTGACAACCATAATTTTACACTCATTTGTCATTTTTGACGCCTAACTTTTTATAAAAATTTCAGTTATTAAATTAACTTTTCATAAAAATTACTGTATGACGAACGTTTTTAACAGACATTCGTCATTTTTTACAGTATTCCGAAGAATGTAGAAAGTGGCCAGACTTTTTAAAAATATCTTTAGTTAATATATTTCTCCAGGAAATTATAAAACAGATTTGCTTATACTCATTACAAAATTATAGAATGCTTGTATATGTATATATATACACATACACTTAAGTAAAGCTGCCAACCTATCATGTTTTAATAATAAAAATTGTTTTTCAATAATTGTACTCATACTTTTCAGTAATTTTGTCTGCAAGATGGTGATATTTTTAGAGTACAAATGGAAACATACTTCTAATTTTATACAAAAAAGTGTTAACAATTACAAAAATATCATAACAGTTACTTTCTGACCGTTAAGAAAATTAACCAAATTGTAAAAAATAAACAAAATTAACTATACTTAAAGTAAAATAGTTATTTAAATAGTTCAAAGAAAACAAATTTATAATGAAATTTGGTTTAATACATGATCTCAATTATCTGCAAGTAGTTATCTCTTTCAATTTAGAATTTTTTTTTTAAAAATAACAAGGGGTCGTATCTCATACTTTGCTAAGTAATCTAAATTTTCAAGCCTAAAATATATGCTTTAAAATGAAAAATTGACACAACAAAGAAATTTTCCATCAAATTATAGCAGGCAAACTTTATTTACTGGTCCTTGCAAAAACTTTAACCAGAATATGTTCAATATATTTAAATATACATTCAGTTAAGTTTAAGCAATTTTAAAATCAATGAGAATGAATCAAATTTACGAATTGAACTTAAATAGATCAGGTGCATTCATGGGGGGAAACTAAAATGTAGACAGTTTAAAGATAAAAAAAAATTATAAAAAGGTCAAATAAAATCAATTTTATTCTTAAAACAGAAAAGTGTAAATATTTAAAAATAATAAAATACAATTAACATTCAATAAAAATAATAAAGGATATCAAAATAAAATTAATAGCTTGTGCAACAGAAGTAAAATAACACAAGTATAAAACCACATAAATAGCTTTTAAATATTTTATGCACAATTTTGACTAGAAAAGGTATAATAATACACCAAAGGAAAAAACATAAAAAGATTTATATGAAACAAAAAAAATAATAAGAGTATACTCAATAAACTAAAATTTATCACAAAATTTTAAATCATTAAATTGAAAATGTACAAATATTTTATGTTTTCTTGAATATACAATAAACTTTTGTAAGATAAAATATCTTAATTATATAAATATTTTATTGTAATTTTCATTATATTTTTTAATACTATATTATTTCATTATCACAATTTTAAATTTTATTTAGAGGCAAATTGATTATATTTACAAGGATATATGCGAAAGTTATATTTTGTTTAATACATAGAAGGTTCAATTTTGAAAGAAAATTTGCTCTGAACCGTTTGTACTTATATATTTTAAGTAAATTCATCTTAGAATGGAATGTATATTTTCGTATTATAATAAACAGTATTAGTTTAGTGTATAAAATACCTAACTTAGGTAATGTAATAAAATTACATTTTAATACAATAAGTAGTATATGGAATTTTCCATTGTGAAAATGATTTGAAAACATTTAATTATTACTTTTTTAAATGTATCATCAAAAAACTGCAAGACTATTGAGCAAAATAAAGGCTTTGCATATTACAAAGCCCATTGCACTTCCTAAATAGGCAGCAATTAGAAGTTGAATAGAAATCCAGCTATTTTAAAAATATCAAAAACCTTATAAATTTGAATGCATTTTTGGAATAAAACATGTTGAATACAAAAAAAATCATTTCCATAACAGTGTAGAAAAGAAGATATTTTGTTGTTTTAAATGTGGAATCATTGTAGTACACTTGGAATGTTTTATTTAGAAATGGTTACTGGTTCAAAAATTAACAAATATTTAATAAAAAAAAGTATAAGTTACAAAAATAAAATATAATTTTTCAAATTAGATAAAACGATAAAACAATTTCAGAAGAAGTAAAAATAAATTAGATAAATATGAGTATTTAATAAAGTTTTCATTAGAAAGAAGCCTATTTCAGTATTCCCATACAATAAAACAATAATTAACATTAAAATAAATAGTGTCTCATATAAAAGAAATCATATATAATGCAAGTTGTGTGCTAAATGAGCATAAGACAATCATTTAATACAAACATTTTTAAGCAATACTAGGAAAAAACATCACTAATTAAAAAAAAAGATAAATTGCTTTAAAATTGCTCTTTAATGTCTAACAAGTAGTTCAAGTTTCTAACTAGTTAAATTCTTGTAGATCAAAAATTTGGATACCAAAATAATTAACATACAAATAAAAGTGAATATCTGGCCATTAGTGTCATGGATTACTAAAAAATGTATAGTTTCATCTTGTATTGCACTACAATAAATTTACCTTAAAAAAAATGTTTTAAAAAACATTTCATGCAGAAAATTAAATACATGTATTATATATTTATAATATTTAATACTCATGTATATTAAAAACAAAACAATTGGAAAGTTTTATAAAGTTATATATAAAAATGTATACACAAAATATCTTGCATATTTCTAATACTGGAGCATTTCTTGGGGCTATTTTATACAAGCATTGCAAGTAACATTTATTTTTTACAATTTTCACTTAAAGTCGGAAAAACAAAGCAAGGACATGGTGCCCGAATGAGCAATTAAATCAAAAGCTGTTGAAGAGTCATGGTTTGTAAATTTCAATTACACTTTCAGTGTTGGTAAAATTAGGAGCAGTGCGGATTGCCAATTAATAAAAAAATTTAGAAAATAAAAATATGAAGTCATTAAATAATTTTAATACATTTACAATTAAAAACAATTTTTCAAATACATTTTTTTTGTGTGAAATATACTAAAATCATTAATATCAAGAATAATAAATTTAATAGTACAACAGACCTCCGGTCGCAGTGCTTGCTGCAACTGGAGCCCCCAAGTCATAATGTGCTTTTATTAAACTAATTTACTTTCTTCCTCTACATTTACCCCGTTTATTTTAAATGAAAACGGTTTTTAACAAACAAATTTAATTATAAATATAATTCAGAGATAAAACTAAGTTTAAAAAATGTGTAAATTAAAAAAATTGTATTTATTCAGGCATAATAATGTAAATTTTTGAAAAAGCAGAAAATAAAAAATTAAATTTAAAGAAAAAAACATTCTGATCTTTAAGCACATTGCAATATATAATAATATTGTATAATGAATTACTGTAGAAGAATGTCTGCTAAAGTCAATTAGTACTAACAACTTCGTGAACAAAATATTTTTCTCTTAATTGTAAAATTAAAAGTTAATTAGCTTTAAAAATAAAAACAAATCAAAATTTCCATACACGAATTTCCATTTTACTTTCCTAAAGACACTTTATAAGTTTGGTATTTGTTTCCTGTTTAATAAAAGTCAATAATATAATAATTAATGGCTATTAATAATTATTTCAATAAATCATGTTTAATAATTATTTTAATAAAATATATGTCTATCAACATTTTCGGACTGTCATATTGCAATTGAAGAAAATATAGAAATTGCTAAAACTGAAAACATTTACAAAAGAGAATTAAAAAAAAAAGGGAAAATATTTGTAAAAACATGAAAGATTCTCAGGCCTGTGCTTGTTTTGAGGAATAGTAACTTAAACATTAAAGAAACTAGATTTAAGAAAAATAGAGTTTTTAAATAGACTGTAATCATTTCCATTATAAGTAACACAGAGCAATCAAGATTCCTATACGAGCCCCGTGATTATACAACAAAAGTAGCATAATATTCACTTACTCAGAATGTGATTTAACATCTAGTGTAAATACTGTAACCACATTATAAGACGATATCATTTCTCAATTCAAGATGAGCAATAGTGACTTTTAACCCAATATTTTTTAAGCTTTTCATAAAGGAATGCAAGGCAGTAAGCTGTATAAAATAGCCCTCTAAGGTAGATTTCAGATAAGTGCAAAAATAACCTCTATGGACTAGATAGTGAATATATGCAGACAATGTAACACGTTTAAAATATCAGATCACATATATTTAACCTTTTCAGATGCCATTTAAATTAACACTGCACAGAAACCTAAAGTGTTTTTAAAGCGAGTAGTCAATGAAATTAAAAAATATTTTTAAAGCAGCATACAATTTTAAGAAAATTAGGAAAACACAAGAAAATTTTATTAAAAAAACTCATTTTTTTTTATTCTACAGTTTCTTACGTTCTTTTAATTGAATAATGCATTTCAATTTATATATTTTTTTGTTATTTAACTACTGGTAAACATATAATCATCTGAGAATATTTAAAATAAATAAACACAAAGATTACAGTGCACAAGTAGCAGCTGTTTTGAAGCAAATTTAGAGCACTGGAAATATATCATATTACAAATTTAATACCTTGATAATTTAATTAGTCATACAAAATTGGTCTTAACAAGGTTTGACTGTAATTCACAACATCTACAATTACTATAAATGTACAACCATTAAAGATTATAAAACTTTTAACAAAATGTTATATGTGTGTACACTTTTTATTAAATTTAAATGCAAATATTTTTTATAAAATTGTTTTAAATTAAACAGAAGTAAATGTTTTTTTATGAGTGTCACTTTATGTTTTTTCTTACTTAAATTAAATAAACTTAAATACCTGATACTGAAATCGAATTTAAATAACAAATGGCATCTAAAAGAGTTAAAAATAAAAGTAAAATATCACATACACTTTAAAAGGAAAAAATATAAGGTATTAGACAATTCCTTTCTTTAAAACAGAATATGTAAGATATATGAAAGACTCAACAAAAATATTCATATTAATGTTGCTAAATAGTTTAAGTATAAATGCAATAAAATATATATTTAATAACTTTCAAGATAATAATACTACTTCTATAAAAAAAATTATTTCATAAACTAAAATTTTTCTAGTCTTAAATTGACTTATATATATCAAGGTGAATCCCTCTTCTGAGGTCGAAAAAGTTGTACTTTGCTATTTGTTTATGAGCTTAAGATTAACAGTTTTAAATCCTGCCATATGAACATCACATACTTCAATTGCCAGAATAATTTAGTTTCTTCAAACTGTTCCTCAATAGCCAATATTGGCATAATAAAGCATTCTTTATACGACTATTCTAAGAAGAGAAATCTGAAAAAACTAATAAAAATTATAATTTTTTTTTAATTCATTTAAATGAAATTTAAAATGCAAATTTAGATGAACACAATTTTACAAATTATGCAGTTATAAGTCATAGTGGGGTAAGTCCATTTTAACACACACCACTAATACGGTCCCTTTTTAGGAGATTTTCAGTTTTAGGTGAAGGTAAAGTGGTGCTAGTCAAAACGGACTTGCTCCACTATTACGTTCACCACCTAAATGATAATTTTAAATATGTCATTAATATTAAATTAATATATATATTTTTTCAAAGTAGGGCCAAACAACAGCGTTACATATTATGCCACAAACCAGCCTATAGTGTATCATAAGCATTCAAATAGTTACACAATTAATTTATCCATTAATAACCTGATCGGCAATCTTCGGAGGTCGCGGTCCTCTTGGCTTTCTAGGTTTGTCAAATCTATGTTCAACAACAGGAACGAGAGGTTTTAAAGCAGGTAATGAATTAGTGCTTCGTTGACGATATTGAATTTCATACCTGCAAAAAGCAAAAATATATTTCAAGAAATATGATTTTAAATATTAACATAAATAAATTATATTATAAAAGTCCCTCTGAAAATTTTAAAAAATAAAGTTTTAAATGTATAATGACTGAATGTGTATGACTGAAATAATTACATAAAAAAATGGAGAGCATTTTTCTTATCAAGCAATTTAAAAAAGATTCAATTCCATGCCTCTAATGTTAGATACTCAAAACAGTGGTTTCTAAAGATAACAAGCAAATTAAAAAAAACTTTGAAATTTGAACTGGATTCTATTAATTTTTTGCACATTACTTAATAAACATCCCATTTTTCCACAGAAATTCATTCACAGAATAAAAATGTTCGGAAAATGTGCAACACTTTATAATAAAATATGATTTATACAATAAAAGATTATATAACTTGCACAAAAATTAAATAAAAGTATAAATCAATACATAATTTAAAATAATAATTTATTATCACAGATACAATTTACATGTATAAAAATTATTGTTAAACACGTGTATTCACTATAGACATATAAAACGGTCCTTATTTCTGCGTGCCTTACATAGTGTTGAGTCGAAATATTCTATTTTGGCCCAACACGATTTCTATACATTCTCATGGTCATAAAACCATTTCGCGCACCCCTCTCTGACTCGACAGCTGCAAACTCGGGGGAAGCTGTTTTCAATAACAAACTAAATTTTGGTTAAAAGATGAATTTCGACTTGTTATGTAACGCCAGGATCTCACGCACGGGGATCTCTCTCTCAATAGATTCGGGAATTTAACTGGCCTAATAAACTTAGTCGGAGCGAAGATTTCCGACATTTTTATATAAAAGGTTTTTATATTGGTTGACGTAAAAATTCGTAGGTTTTCTAATAAATTTTAAAACGCAGATGTTGGATGTTTACAAGATTTAAGGAAAACAGGTAAAAATTGTCAACATCGAGCAGCTGGGAATTTGAGTTCGGGGTGGCGGACCATCTGCTTCTTAATCCACTGAGATCGTTTAATTTTGGAAATGTAGGCGGAGTTAGTTCGTTATTGGAGATTTGAGTATTTTAATGGAGGTAGGCGGGTGGAAGAAAAAGTTTAAAAAGGAGAGACATCGAGTTTGAGGGGATTGAATTTTTAGTCCAGCTCCGGTTTTGAGTGGAGAATGAGAGTTCCCGATCTGTGGAGAACGGATCCCTAAGAAATGTTTGTGAAGTGCGACTTCTAGTTCGATGACCTGACATGGTGCTAGCTCCGTTGACGATCTCCAATCTTTCCCCACCAGCCAGGACAACGATGAATTGTGTTGGAATCACAGTTGTTTTGGGTGAGTCAAATTGTCTTAAATTGGTATTCTATTTCCAAGGAGTTCAAGTTTTAATTAACTTAATTTAACATGTATGGAATTTAATATGTCATAATTATTAGCTAATTGTGTAGTATGAGAATTAGAATTTTAAGTTTGTAGAAATTTAGTAATTTAGAGAGTGGTGTATTTTTAATATGTCGCCTATGACATTTCTGATTAACTATCTAATATAGTCTTGTGTTGTAGAAGAATAATGTTGTAGTTTACTTAATGTGTAAAATAAAATGTTGTTAATTATAACTCTAGCCTTGGTTCAATTGTTCTATTGGGTTATTGCGCATATTCGTTTGTTTATAATTAAATTGATCAAAGTAATAGTGACTATCCTAAATATTCATTTAAGGATGATGCTTTAGTAGAGGCATAACTTTAGTTGTACTACCACTTACGATAACTTAGGCCATAAGCAACTTAATAAGAAACTATTAGATTAAGATACAATCAATTAGCAGGAGGGTAGAGTAAACCCTGCAACAATGGTGCCGTACGCACCCTTCGCCGCTTTCTGGGTATGTGTTCGTTCTATAGAAAATATCTACCAGATTTTAGTCGTATAGCTAAGCCTATGACAGATTTACTGCGAAAAAAACAGAAATTCGTTTGGAATCCAGAAGCGCAAAAATCATTTGACGAAATAAAAAATTTTTTGTCAAGTCCACCAATATTGAGACACCCAGATTATTCAAAAGAGTTCATTCTTTCCACAGACAGTTCTGAATTCTCAATAGGCTCTTATCTCGGACAACGAGACGAATCAGGAATAATTTTACCAATTAGCTATTTTTCTAAGAAACTTCTTGACTCACAACGTCGTTGGCCAATTCATGTTAAAGAATTGTACGCGATTCAGGAAAGTGTCAAAGCTTTCAAACATCATTTGTTTTCTCGCCCTTTTATTGTACGATGTGACAATGTGGCCATTCAAACAATGAGTAAATTAGAGAACCCAGCAAATCACGTCGCTAGAATGATATTATTTCTAAGTGAATACGATTTTAAATTTGAAAAAATTCCGGGAAGTGAAAATTTAATTGCTGACCTATTAAGTAGAGATTTTCACCCTATAAATAATATACAAATTGATCTGCCCACCTTAAATCAAATTAAGGAAGAACAATTAATAGACCCAAAACTTTCGTATTTAGTAACAAAATTAAAAACCCCAACAAAAAAATTAACACCTTCTGAAAAAAATTATTTCGTGGAAAATGGAGTTTTATTTCATAGAGATACCTTTAAGAGGGCAGGTGAGAGTAATAAACAAGTTACACAGCTAGTTATTCCGGAAAAATACAAGAAACATATATTACATCTGGGACATATAAATCACACAGGTCACTTAAAACTGTATGAAACTATTCGCCAACATTATTATTGGAGTGGATTATACTCTGATACAAACTATTTTGTGGATACATGCAAAGATTGCATGTCATATAAATCTCCGGGAAGAGTTGTACAGGCACCCTTGCAGCGAAATTTCATACCGTCAAGACCTTTTGAAATTATATCATGTGATTTAATTGGTGTATTACCGGAAACGAAAAGGGGAAACAAGTTCGCACTAACTATCTGCGACAAATTTACAAAGCATCTATCGGTTTACCCAATGAAGTCGCAATCAGCGTTGGAAACGTCTGAAAAATTATTCGAATATATTAGTGTTTTTGGAATTCCAGAGAATCTATTATCTGATTTAGGAACAAATTTTAAATCTCAACTGTTTCAGGAAGTCGCAAAGAAACTTGGGATTAAACAACTACACACTACCGCTCTACATCCCCAGACAAATGGCGGAATCGAACGCATTCATTCACAATTAAAAAAATCGATTTCTATTGCATCAAAGAAAGACAAAGAATGGGATAATTATCTTAGCGCTTACGCTCTGTACTATAACAATACAATCCATTCTACGGTACTTCAGAAACCAAGTTTTCTACTTTTTGGCACTGAAGTAAATATGCCTCATGTAATTCCAGATTTAATTAAAAAGAAATCATATGAATCATACCCTGATTTTGTTGAATCAAAAATTATCCAATTACAGGGGGCATATGCAGATGTAAAAGAAAATATTGTTCAATCAAGCGAGAATCAGGAACAATATAGAGAGAGAAATTCAAAATTGCGAAATTTCCATATTGGGGAATTAGTATATATTTATTCTCCAGAATCAGACAGAAATGAGAGACTACCAAAAAAACGTCCATTCAAAGGACCATATCGCGTAAAAATTAAACATAGTGACGTTAATTATACAATTATCGACACTACAAATAAAATTAGTAAACCATATAAAATACACATAGACAGAATGATTAAGTATAATGAAAGAAAGCCAGAGTTTGAATTTCCCGAAACCGAGAAAAAAATACAAATTGATTATTCATGGCCGAAAAATCGACCACTACCAGAATTTAGTGATAATGACTCAAGTGAGGATGACTTACCTTTAGAATTTTTCGCAAGGCGAAGAGAAAAACAAACAAGTCCAAAGGTCTTAATTGAAAATTCCAATCAGGGAGATCAGTCTCCACAAAATTTAAATAAAGACGATTCTACCGAATTTAATTACGAATCAGAAAGTACTGAAGGGTATTCCCCACCCGCTAGCACCTCGAAAATACAAGTTGGGAAGAGCAAAATTCCTCATAAAATACCACACGATAAAACAAAATTAAAAGATGAAAGTCATTCTTATAATTTACGTTCTAAATCCACAAATTCAGATGCAAACACAGGAGCTCAACAACACATCGCGGTTAGATGGCTTGATAAATTCACGGAAGCATTAAAAGATTAAGAGAAAGGATAATTTATACCATAAAAGTTTTTTTTTATAAATTATTAACTAAGTAACAATATTAAAATAAATAACGTTTAGAAAATTATCAAAATTTAAGTAAAATAAGTTAAAACAAATAAAGATAATTGATTAACAAGTTTTTTTTTTTTTTTGAATAAATTCAAATAGGGATTTTTTTATTTTTGTATTAACTCTATTGTGTACCTGAAAAAAATAAATCCATTGTGAACATAATAAAATTCCTAAGTCAGAGCTGAAACAAAATAATTGTTTTGTTCTTTTATTAGTGAATTATAAATCGTAGAGATATTACTAATGTTGAATATTTTAAAAATTATTATTATAGAAATGCAAAACGCGAACGAGAAAAAGGGGATAGAATAAGAAAAGGTGAAATAAATAGTGTTTAGCTCAATGGTCTCGTGAAGGTCCAGTCACGGGAAAAAAAATTTTTCTCCCGGCATAAACCGCAGTACGTAAGAAATACAATTTTTTTTGCTGTCATAAACACTAAGGTTGAAAAAGGCACGCAAATGTGGTTGCAGATGTCCGGTCAAGAAATTTACACACAAAGAGCAGTTGTGGGAGAGGAAAGTTTCTCTTTGTTAAGGAAACCTTTCCAAGGAGAGGGGAGATTTTATGATCGGTGGTTACGTATAGTAGATCAACGATAGTGTCGGGGAGCGGTTATTGTTAGATATCGGTGAAAAGGGTGGATCGAATGTTAGAGTTTCTTTTCCATGTGGGGAATTTTACAGCATTTCTAAGAGAAAATGAATATTGAAGAAAAATACTGAGGTTTCGAAGAAGGCGAAATAAAATATGAAAAATAATTCAAATAAAGAAAGCGCGAATTTATAAAATTATATAAATATATAATGGAATACGAAACAAATTAGGAAAAACAGGAAAAGTAGATTACAATTGCGAGGAAATTGAAGTCCGCAGGAAAAACAGCGATAAAATTTACGTAAATATTAGAGTAACTTATATAACTCAAAGACTGTACAAATTAGTCAGTCACAATGACAGAGTTTTAAGGGAAAACTTAACTAAAACAATTAGGAATAGTTTCACGCACTATACAAATCCTAATTTAGTTATTGACAGGAAATTGGGAATTTCCCAATTAGTCAACTAATTTATTACGTGTAATATTTCGTTGAGAAAGAATAAATTTCTTTTGAAGGATTAATGAAAAATGAGATGCGAAAAAATTATTAAGGGATAATAAAAGAAAGTATTGATGGTTGAATTGAGGAAAATGATAAGAGTAGGTGTATAATAATGCAGGAAAATTTATAGATATGGTTGATCTTTTTGTATAGAGTAGATAATTAGGAAATAATGGATAATGAATTGAAAACGTGAATTGTAAAATAATGAATTGATAATATGATTTGTTAATATTGAAATATTGATAAGAAGCGATTTGGAAGAGTGATGATTTAACGGAAAAAATTCTAAATGATAAAACGAATTTTTTTTGAGGAAAAGAATTATTAAAAAGAAAGGAATGTTATTTGAATGAATTTAGAAATGAAAGAAAAATTGAAACGATTTTAAAATAAACAAAATGATATTTTTTTTTACGTAGTACGAATAAAATATGGCGAAAAAGGGCCAATGAGAAGGAAATTTTTTTTTAAATACTTGCGAAATTGAAAAAAAAAAAAAAAAAAAAAAAAAAAAAAATTATGATACGAAGGAAAAATGAAGGTTTTTTTTTATATATATACATATTCAACTTGACTCAGGGAATACGAAGCAATTTAAATGAATTGTTGTTGGTATCGAAAATCGGGAAAAGCAAACGTCCAGTAAAAAGTTCCAGCCATAATTCTGAACCAGGAGTGTATTTCTGTTAAGAAAGGGGATTCTAATTTACGACCCCAACAGGGAGGGAGAATGTACCTTCGCTGGCGAATACAGACCCCCCTCCATGTTTCATCCCCCCCTATTCATTGGCGTTGTAGAAGGTCCGGCCGGCCTCTATAACCCACACGACCCCCCATTGTTATCATGCAAGGGTGATGTTGTGGTATACAGAAAGATACAAGCGTTTAGGAATTGTTAAGGGGGCTTTTTAACTGAATGCTGGTTTGCGGTTTGGGCAACACGAGCGGAGTTTTTTATTTTCTTGAGCATACAACGACTTTCAGAATGCTTACTCTAAATAGAGTCAAGACGACAGAGAGTTAGTTGAATATTTTTTTTTTACGGTTTGGTGCGAAAAGAATATTATAAAGGAGAATTATTGAAAAATGGCAAGAAAAATGATAGACGGATGGAATAAAATATTATAAAATAACATTTGCGCGAATATTGAATCTAAAGGAAGGTTGAAAATTATGAATCATATAGAATGACGGATATAAAAAAAAAGGAGATAAAGAAAATTTATTTGCTAATAAATTATGAAGCAAATTGGTTTTAGAATGCTGTATAAAATTTGTTTGGGTTTTGTGATTGGTATTGTAGGAAAATTTCCTTGAATAATTATGTATAGGAGGAATTAATTTATTTCTAAGTAAGGAAAACAAATTGAATATTTTTTTTTCTTCCAAAAAACTAAAATTTAGTATGGAAGTGAAAAATTAAAGGTTGTATACCAAACTAATTGGGTATATTAAACAAATGTGAGTTGTAAATGTATTTTTTATAGGGTAATAGTACGTCATTATAGTTAATATAATTCTATATATGTACGTAAATGTATAGATAGATAATTTTCGCATTGATACTACATTGATGGAATTTGGTGATTGGTGAATACCGACTTATGAAAAATAAAAGGAATTAGTTTTTGCGATCATTAATGGAAAAAAAATTTTTTCGAATAGAAAATCGGAAGCTTATAATGAAAAAATTAAACTATATTATTTTTATTATATATATTACGTAGAAAAATTGTTGAGCATATTTTAAGGATTTGGCATAAAAATTGATGTCAAATTTATTATGATTAGTTGTGCTGAAACCAGTCTTATTGAATAGTCGGTGTAGTGAGGAATTTCTGTCTTAAGAAAAGAAAGATAGGAATTTCAAAAAGGGGAAATAATGAACATAAAAAAAAAAGGTTATGATTGGAAATTGATTAGAGTTTTGAATTGATTTCATTGTTTGAGATTGGTACATGAACATGTCATTACTAAAAAGATAGTTTCTAAGATAGTATTATAATGAAATTTAGTGAATAAAAGAAGTTAAAATATTGACTCCTGGAGGGTAGAGTATTGATTGTGATAATTTGACTTTGTCCCACAGAAATAACCATCTTATTTCAGACTGGAGAGGCGAAGCACGACACAATCTTCAAATTTGAAAGCCACACTTCCAAATTGCAAATCAGCATTAAAAAGATTTGCATAGGGATAAGCCTCCTACTGCATCTGCTGTATACGTCCACACAATGCCGTACAGCAAAGCATACATACGCATTGAGGGTGGAGACTGGAACGACTTCAACCAATCATCAGGTTACTTAGAGCAAAAATCAAGGAACAAAACATTCGTCTGTTACAATTGAAATCAAACAATAACGAACAATGTGATGAGCTACCACAACGAATGAGACGATACTCCTAAACTTCATGAACAAAACGACTGCTCGCCTGATTACAGACATGTTTCTGTGAAATTACAAACGAGACTTCGAGCATACAGACAGTGCTACAACGAACCACATCATTGATCAGAATCCCGTCTACACATCGCCTAGGAGAAAAGGTGGAGATACTGGGAGCCTACAACCAACCGGACATCCATCTGACTGAATCCTTTGTTCAGAGAGTCGGATATCCGAATGAAGCATACCTTACACACACGTGTTTGAAAAATTCACCAAGATTTGGTCTTCCTGGTGAAGTACAGGCAAATGTTAGTTATACGAAAAGTTTCAACTTCGACCCCAAACTAGCAGTGTGCAGTTTCTTCGAGGATGTATTGCGTTGCCAAGTGCAACCAGATGCAATACATACCATGGTTTCTTCCAAAGAAAGTGCCTTACCTCTAGGAAGAAATCTCCACATGTTTCGAACAAACAAGGGAAAATTGGTAAGCAGTCTTCTAGCCTCTTCGACTTTGAGGGTGCAGCTACATTTCAGTGGCTACAGGATCCAAATGCAAAGCAAAACGGTGTGCCCCCAAATTACTGAAACTTCAGTGCAGATTTCGGGATGTTACAATTGTAATTTCCTTGCCAGATTCACCTTACAAGCTCATAGTTCATGTGAGCCTGGGATCGCAGAAGTACAACTGGCACAAATTATGTTTCATACTAAAGCAGTAACTCTTTCAACTGAACAATCCGAAATCGTGATCCGTTTTCAATCAGAAATCAAGTGTCACAATGAGAAGCTGTGTCTCCGAGCACATGCTCTCATACGATGCATAAATCTCGAGTTTTGTCTGGACGAATCAACTGTGGAATTGAGAAATCTAAATTTAAATCATACTTCAGCTACCAGCCAAGTGGCGGGTGGTTCCCTGTTTGAGTGGACTCACTTCAAATCTTTGAATTCTTTTTTTTATTTATTCAAGTTCGGAGGCGCGGTGCTTTTATGCATAGGACTGGGGGTGACAATTTTCTCATCCATTATAAGCTGCTGCTGCAGGCGATGAAAAAAATATATTTTCTTTTACACTTTTACAAACAATGATGTTGTGTTGAAAGACTATTTTTCTTGTATTCAAAATACTAGTATTTTACACGTATAATTGCACGAAAAACAAAAAACTGACACTATGAACAAACATTACACTTGACCAATGACTTTGGAACAAATATGATGAACAATTACGATTATGATGTTCACGAATGTTTATTTACTAAGATGAAATTTACAAATTTTTTTTCTCATTGCTAATATACTTTTATTGATAGTATGAACTGATATATATTCATGAAATTCTTTTATTTACTTATTTTATTTCTTAATACTGATTGTACATTGAAACTCCTTGGAAACTTGAAATAAGTACGACCACCCTGAAATTTTTTTTTCTCCAGAGAAGTGATTCCCAGATTAGCTTTGTGAATTTAGTTTAATTTAAAAATTCATTTGTTAAACCCTAATTAAACGAAATTTTTTTTTTTTTCGAAGTTTTTTTTTGCGAAAGTTAGAAAAGAGTGTTGAGTCGAAATATTCTATTTTGGCCCAACACGATTTCTATACATTCTCATGGTCATAAAACCATTTCGCGCACCCCTCTCTGACTCGACAGCTGCAAACTCGGGGGAAGCTGTTTTCAATAACAAACTAAATTTTGGTTAAAAGATGAATTTCGACTTGTTATGTAACACCAGGATCTCACGCACGGGGATCTCTCTCTCAATAGATTCGGGAATTTAACTGGCCTAATAAACTTAGTCGGAGCGAAGATTTCCGACATTTTTATATAAAAGGTTTTTATATTGGTTGACGTAAAAATTCGTAGGTTTTCTAATAAATTTTAAAACGCAGATGTTGGATGTTTACAAGATTTAAGGAAAACAGGTAAAAATTGTCAACATCGAGCAGCTGGGAATTTGAGTTCGGGGTGGCGGACCATCTGCTTCTTAATCCACTGAGATCGTTTAATTTTGGAAATGTAGGCGGAGTTAGTTCGTTATTGGAGATTTGAGTATTTTAATGGAGGTAGGCGGGTGGAAGAAAAAGTTTAAAAAGGAGAGACATCGAGTTTGAGGGGATTGAATTTTTAGTCCAGCTCCGGTTTTGAGTGGAGAATGAGAGTTCCCGATCTGTGGAGAACGGATCCCTAAGAAATGTTTGTGAAGTGCGACTTCTAGTTCGATGACCTGACATGGTGCTAGCTCCGTTGACGATCTCCAATCTTTCCCCACCAGCCAGGACAACGATGAATTGTGTTGGAATCACAGTTGTTTTGGGTGAGTCAAATTGTCTTAAATTGGTATTCTATTTCCAAGGAGTTCAAGTTTTAATTAACTTAATTTAACATGTATGGAATTTAATATGTCATAATTATTAGCTAATTGTGTAGTATGAGAATTAGAATTTTAAGTTTGTAGAAATTTAGTAATTTAGAGAGTGGTGTATTTTTAATATGTCGCCTATGACATTTCTGATTAACTATCTAATATAGTCTTGTGTTGTAGAAGAATAATGTTGTAGTTTACTTAATGTGTAAAATAAAATGTTGTTAATTATAACTCTAGCCTTGGTTCAATTGTTCTATTGGGTTATTGCGCATATTCGTTTGTTTATAATTAAATTGATCAAAGTAATAGTGACTATCCTAAATATTCATTTAAGGATGATGCTTTAGTAGAGGCATAACTTTAGTTGTACTACCACTTACGATAACTTAGGCCATAAGCAACTTAATAAGAAACTATTAGATTAAGATACAATCAATTAGCAGGAGGGTAGAGTAAACCCTGCAACAATAGGTACAACCATCTAGGCATTAATTAAAACAAGAACAAATATTACCAAATTGGTTTTTATATATAAATACTTAATTCTGTCATAAAATAAGTTAAAGGTAAAATTTTTACTTGATATTATTAATGCATTCACATACCAAAAATGAGCTTTATTTTATATAGATTATTTTAGGTCAAAAAATGACTGAATATTTTTGGAGACTAGTGTACTTGTAACGTGCTGAATTCAAATGCAGACAAGCAAAAATACTGTATGTAATTTGAAACTATGCATCAATGTGCAATTAATGATTAATTTTTATTTTTCATGCGTTTAATCAGCTTTTAAGCATATGGTATAAGCACATTTACCATTTTTAAGATTTAAGCAAATTATAACATCATTTGCAGTTTACGAGAGTTTAAATGAAAAAAAATTTATAGCATAAATTTTATTCACAAATTAAAATCTTATTAACTCTAAACAGATACCTTAAAAGTATACTTAAAATTATATTTTTGAAAAATACCATAACAGCAAGTACTTTTATGAATTTAAAAATTCAGTGCCAAATGCTTGAAAAATTTGTAGAAAGTGAACATGTAATTAAGTCCAGGGTTAGGATTTTCAAAAGAAACTAAAAAAAAAATGAGACGCCTTTGGCTATAAGAATTCTACTATAAACAGTATTTAATGGAATAAAACATAAAATTATGAAATCTCTTACTGAGGGTGTGAATAATTCTGTTGATTCCTCAGTGGTAATCTTGGAAGCCTAGGTTGCTGCTGATGCTGCTGAGGAGATTTCTGAGGCTGATTCCGATGGTGATGATGGCGATGATGATGGTGTGAGTATCCATTACCATTCCTAGCATAATTATCTGACCACTCAACTTTTGAATCTTCATGGTGATGACGCCTCTCATCACGCTGAAAGAAACATGGAGTAATATAATTTTTTTTATTTAATTTGATGGTTAATTTTATACTAGATGGCATCTTCAACAAACTGTTAAAGAACAAGAATGCCAGAAATGCTAGGTTTTAAACCATGTTCTTGTGGCCCTACAGTGTAAGTAGTAATATACGGGGCTGCCACGCAATGTCTGGGTTCGAATCCCGGCTAAGACATGAATGTAAAATGTCATATAATGGGATGAAAGTCTGTTTGGTATTATGTAAATAAAGTTATTATTTTATTTTTTTCATTTTTGAGTCATTTGTTTATTTTTGACAATGTTGAAGATCCTTTGTGCAATCACAGATAGGTGAAATAAGGATCAAGAAAATAAAAAGCGATTCTTAATTTTGAAACATAGACTATTAGCAAAGCTTTAGGATCTCTCCCAAAAGGGAGAAGTATTAAATACCATGTATTTCGGTAAAATGGTCCTGTTAATGTTGTACTATTTTATTCAATATTATTGAAACAATTTTTTTTAAATGCTTTAACTGATTTGTTTTGTTATAGGAATACAATGAAGACAAATATACAGTTTAAAATATTTAAATTATTTTAATCTGATAACACATAGGCTTAGGAAGTAGGGAAACTGGGAGGGAGCAAGAGCAAATTATTTTGTAAAGGCTCGATAAAGGCTCGACCACCTAACTTTTCAGTATCTTTCATTATATTTATGTGAAGATTTCTGTCGTGCTTTTTAAAGATTCGAATAATCTAATCAAATAATTAGTGTACACTTTTTTCTCAATTATTTCAAAATAATGTGATGAGAGACATTTTAAAGTAATAATAAATATAATAAAATAAATAAAAAGTTTAAATAAAGTTATACGAAAACATTTTCTACCATGATAATCCTAATTTTACATATATCCTTATTGTACACGAAATTAGCATGATTTACAGTGGTTTTGCTGATAGCCAATAAAAATTACAATAGTTTAATTCTTGTTTAAAAAAATTCCGAGCTCCTTATAAAAATATGCATTTTATTTTAAAATGGTATAATTTTATAGTGTACGAAATACAAACTTTTATTTCCATCAATGAATCAAATTACCTTAATACACTAATAAAAAACATTACCAAAAACATATTGTGCGGCTTTAAGCAATTTAACTTACAAAATTAAACATTCCTCAAATCCAAAAAAATATTAAAAAACAATCAAATATATTTTCTTTTTTGTTCAATTAACTATCTAATATAGTTGACCTGATCATTTAATTAAATTCTAATGTTACCACCTTCCATTGCTAATAAGTAACAACTCAAAAAGTAAAAGACTCTTATCTTAATAAAACTTTGATGCTTGAGAACCAACCTTCCCACTCCTATGCAAGGCTGCCCTTTGTATCTGTCGCAACGTATCAGTGTACTCCTCCATTTGTGGGGATGGTCCACACGGCGAATGAGCGGAACGTTCGTCTTCCAGAACGGAGTCAGGCGGAGTCTTGGTGTAAACTTGGTTACGAGATGAATACTTGGAATATTGCTCTCTAAAATATTTAAAACTACTTTATATTTATTTAAAAGAGCATGTATTTTATAAACCTATCTGATACCATCCCGTTAACTCCCATACCTAATCAATTAAATCATTTAAGATACGATTGTTTGAGATTCATAGGGGATATGTAAATAATGAAATAGTATACTGAAGTATATTTTATGCTAAAAAGAGACCAATTCTTTCTTGCATATTTTATAGATCTCCTTACATAACAATAGAAGATAATGTTTTAACTGAACTCAACTATATTTGTGAATGAAAATATTAAATTCGAATGGAGGTTTTATTAATTAAAAAAAATATTGTAAACAGGATAATTAATTCTTATTAGCACAAAAGAGCATTCTGATGCCCAATTTTTAAGAACTTCAATTTTATAATACAGACTATCATTTCCTTTGATCATTAACCCACAATTAAAAAATTGTGATTTTCTAAAATGAATTTTTTAAAGTTTCAAACCATTTCAACTAAAAATATATTGTTTACAAAAAAATTAGATAAAATCAGACCATTACTATTTTAGTGTAGCAATTTGTAAGAAAAAATAAAACACTTTAAACAAAACTTTGTTTCAAATTTGTTTGCCGATCTAAAACATAAAATGTTGAATAATTCATTAAACATATTATAAATCATTTTTATTGAAAATCTAAAAAAAAATTAAATCATTTAAATAAACAGAGTAGCAATTTTAATTACATATACAATTTTATATTGAAACATAACTTGTGTATAAAAGCCCTAAAATAAAATGTTTTAGAAAAACTAGAATGAAAGCTCATTATCGGGAGATTTCTAAAATATAGTACACAAAATATTTTAGGAGAAATTTTTATCTCAGCAAAAAACTTAAATAAATTTGCATATATAAATTTGAAACACAAAACCTTTTTATCTCCTGCAACTGATTAGATAATGAAGAATTGGCTTTCATGGCATCTTTGAGTGCCCCTCGCAATTTCCTAATTTCTTTTTCCAGTTTTTCAATTTTATCTTGTTGGTCTTCGGGTGAATCTAGTGGGGAACCAGACATATTTCAAGTAAATAATATGTTACCTGAGATGAAATATTGAGAATATTATTAATAGAATGCATTTTATATAAAATTAGAAAAGCTCTTTAACCATAACTAAATATTTTACCTAAAAGATACAAGATATAAAATGAATAAAACATTAAGAACGTCTAATATTAAATTCAAAATATTGTTTTGGAAAAGTCATATAATATTGCTACTTTGTTTGAAAAAAAATAAAACTTTCTTATAGACTTTGTCATGGTTCAAATACATTGTGTGAATGTAAGAAATATTTACAAAAATAACACATTTATGAAAATTATTTAAATAAGTTTGTCCTATCAGTACTTTAGTGTTCACTCTAGAATTAAAAAGGACAAGGTGATATTTTTAGAAAAGGGAGACTTTTCTTTTCCTAAGAGCACTTTAATGAAGATGCAATTAATTTTTCATTTTTTCAGAGTCTGATCAGACGATTTTTCAAAAACTTTACATCATTGATTATCTATTAATAATCAATGATGTAAAGTTTTTGAATCATTGATGTAAAGTTTTTTTATCTATTGATAATCAAATTCCCATCGTATGTAATCAATGCTAAAAAATGTGCCATTAAATGCTAAAAAATTATCAGTAAATTCAAGAAGAAACAAGCTTTTTTTATTTTTTAAGTTGAAAATTAGAAACGAAAATTCTTGTTCTTAATAAGTGCATTTGCAAAGGAAGGAATAACTATTTTTTGCTATTTCATAAAATGGTCAAGTGAATTGTAGGATTTGGAGAGGGTAAGAAAGGTGGCGACTGGTGCATAAAAAGGCAAGACGGTAAAATTTTTAAGATACAAGGGCGGGCTTTAAAAAAAATGCCTAAAATGAACACTGATACTTTTAATAAATCGTAACTAATTACTGAATGCTGCTTAAGGTGAATTCCGGCAGTAACGGAAGGCCAGTTTGTACAACAACTTATGGTCATAATTTAAAAAATATATTTTATTTCAAATAACTGATAGGTAGACTTTTATACACTTTACTGCATTTTATTAAAAATGCAAAATCTAGAATTTAGCACTTTATAACTTTTTTTAAAATTTAAATTTTAGTAATGGTAACGGAAGGACGTTTTTTGGAAGTGGTATACCACACTTACACCTTTTTATTAAAAGTTCAGCTAAACCGTAAAAAGGAAAAATCTAGAAAAATTAGAACACTTAAAGGAGAGTTCAATTATTATAAATTGCAGTGCAGTTTTTAGAAATTATTATATTATGCCCAAAAATATGATGTTTTTTTAAGGTAACGGAAGGACAAGTTTTACAACAATTTACTCATTAATATTTTGAAAAAGAATAATAGGTGTTAAATTCTGCTTATTCAGCTGTTTTTAAATCTAATTCTGCAACAAATTCTTTTTCCAGAGCCATTTGTTAAAATTTTTGGCTTATCCAATTTTTGGTTATTTTATTTGAGTCAATTCCAGCAGTTACCTTCTTTCTCAGGAAATATAAATTTAGTCATTCATTATTTTATTTTCTTAAACATAATACTTCTACAACGACATCATTGAATGAAGCACTTGCCTAACATAATACTTTTTAGTACTTGCCATTCGACTAACTAAAAGTCACTAACTGCTAATGCATTGCTTGACCCATATGCCTTGTCTGCATCTTTTATATTTGATTGTATGTTTTCCTTGAATACCTTTCTTTCTGTAGAACTAGAGTACTCACAATACTCAATAACATATTTTGAAATTGGTTTTAAATAATAAGTACCTATTGTGTGTGTCAGGAAGAGGAGGATATTGTTCCATCTTTCTTGAGAGAATTACTTTATCTGATGGAGAAATCAATTATTTTATCTGATGGGGCAATAGTGGTAAATTTCCCATTAACCACTTTGGACATTTACAGTACCTTTGCTTTGATTAATCGCAAAAATGCTTCAATGTTCCCATGATGTAATACTGATCAAACATGAATGTTAAGTTGTTTTTTGAATGTTAAATCAACTTGTACAACTACAATTTTCACCTCTTCTTTGAATTCTTTTATTAAAAGACAAGATTCCCATGTCTTTTAATAAAAATATACTTTAAAAATGTGCAGATTTGTTTTCAAGAGCATAAAGTCACTTTTTAAATGAACTCTTGTATCTTTTTTTTTATGGCTTTCTGTCTTCATTCCATTACTCTCATTTTAAATGTGCTAAATTTTGTTCATTAGTATTTATATATTTGGTAACGAAACAATTTAGACATACTTTAAGTAGAAGGTATATTTGTAACAAAACAAACTGGAGTCTAAGCTTGCAAACTTTTTATAGTGATACATTACTATCAATATATTCTTGCTGAAATTCTGTATGCGTCACTTAACGTCATCGCAAGAAATCGCTTTTAAACTTTCTTCTTTTCCCATTTTATGGCTTTATTGTAGAAAGAACCCATATAGTGAATAAATAGAAAAGTAGTACCAGTTTTAATTGAAACTCAATGTATTTGTGACATACTTATTAAATTAGCGGGGGAGGGTATTAAGATAAAAAATACAGTTAATAAGTATATATAATATTCAGTGTTCACTCTAGAAATAAAAAAGGGCAGGGCGCTGTTGGCAGTAAAAGGGCACCCCGTTATTGAAAAGGCACTTCTTGTTTTTAAAAGGGCACTTTAAAAAAAAAAAGTTTGAGGTGGGCGCGGCCACCCGTTGATATATCAGACCCGTGACCAAACAAAAAAAGTTCTGATTTGTTGATTGATATTGCGTAGAGCTGCACATTGGGCTATTGGTGACGATTCGGGGATTATTCTGAAGGAAAGACCCGTACAAAATTGATGTCCTTTATGAAGATATCACTTTCACCAAAATTTGACACTTAAAAATAAATGTTTCGCTAAAACCAAATCTGTAAGTAGCCCTAATCAGAGCCCTTACAAGACTGATGAAAAGGCTACTTGTATTTAAAATTTGGTAATAAAAGGCCTAATATTGTAACCAAACCATCTTCACTTAAAGAAAAACATATCATTTCATATGTGGGTATAGGCAAACAATAGGATTTGTGGAATGCCCCGTGCTCGAAATAACCGCGAAATCATTGAGATTGCACAACACGCGTTGTTAAAAGAATTTTTTTTTCTACTGTCATAATTCACTTAATTCTAATTTACACACAATTTTTTTTAATCGATGCCTTTTTTAAAAACAGCTATGGAAGCAAGGTCGCTTGAGCTTAACTGAAAAGGGCAAGAGGGCGGAATGTTTGAGAAAAGGGGTATGAGGGCGCTATCGAGATGAAAAAAGGGCGGGCAGGGCGGACCGCCCTTCAAAAAACGCCTAGAATGAACACTGTAATATTTATATGTGTTTGAATTTCAATAATAACTGAAAAATAGTTTATTTAATTGTGGAAAGTTCAGTCAAAATCAGCTAATACAAAAATGTCCTTCCATTACCACATTGATGTCCTTCCGTTACCATTAAAAAACATCTAAATTAAAAACAAAATAAAATTGTTGCTGTTTCTAATTAATAAGTGTCATAAGTCTGCTTTGTACAAAAATTCATTAAGTTGTAGACCCAATAGTTTCTTAGTGAGGTGGTTGAAATATAGTATTTTGGTAACGGAAGGACATTTATGGTTTGACTTAATAAATTATTGATTTCAATGTTAAAAAATATTTTTTTGCAAAAAAAATTACTAGAAAGATTAACTACATGAATAAAGTATAAAAGTTAACCTATTTATTTTATTTTGGTAAGGGATTTTAGTCAAGTTATAGTATGAAACAAAATGTAGATATTCCGTACTGCAAAAACATATAGTAAAGAAGTGACTTTGACCTTGATTTTATAAAAGTCAATGTGTTAATTTTAAAAAAATATGTTACGGTTCAAAAAGTTCATATCTTTCTGAAAAAAATGGTATATGACAAATGACTCAACATAAAGTTTAAAATTTTAAGTGCCATGGCAACATTTTCCCGGAATTCACCTTAAACAAAATACTGCATGAGCAAATGAATACTTCACCAAATCTAAAATAGAAATGCTTCTAATTTAGCCTTTTGCAAAATAAAATAACTCTTTCCTTATGTTAATCCTCTTATCTGAACAACAAAGTAAGGTTTTGCATAGCTAACCATATTAAACATCATAGAGAATAATTAGAAAATTAAAACACAGTAAGAGTATGAAAATGCAATTTGTGAATCTAAATCAAACAAGGAAACAAAATAAGAAACCTTTTGTACTTTTCAATAATATTAAAAATAAAACTTTTACTATGAAGAATATATGAAAATATATGTTTCTTAAATAAATGTTTGAGAAGTTAATAAAAAGAACAAACCTCTATCACCGTGATCCTCTGAAAGATTTTTGGGTAGTGCTGGCAAACCAGTAACTAGTTCGAAAAGTAGTTCTAAAAAGAAATAATAAGCAAGGATTGTAACTAAATATATTATTGTGGACAGATATATTATTGTGGAAATATTAATTTGATTTAACTTTATGATTAAGATAATCCATTTCATTTCTTTATATGGGTTTGTACAACCAAATTATAAAACTTAGCTTCTCACCTAAGCTTTCAAAATATTTATGAGACTTGTGCAAAAGATTTTAATATTTAAACATTGTCATAGACTAAATATGGAAAAAGATTCAAGTATACTTTAAGTACTTTTTACAAATTAATTTATCTTATTTTCAACAAACAATAAAAGCCCTCTAAAATTTCCTGATGTGTCCCTTTAAAATTTTAAACTTAAAATCTTCTTCAGATTGATTTAATTAAATTGGAAAGAAACATAATGACTCATATTTATTTGTTCCTTATGTAAATGACAGGTCGCTTTAACGTATGTAAATTCAAATAGTGGCATGAAAAAAAAATTAATTTAAAATTGCATTTGCTAGCTATTTGGTCTTGGGTTCCTGGCGTCCAGGTAGTAATGTAAACAAATGTCTTCAATAACTTATTTTAAATTGACAAAAATACTCTATTATCCATGTATTTTAAAACTATATTTTTTAAAATTAAAATTACTATTAAAAAAAGATGCAATAGAAAAAAAATGGTAGGTAGTATTGTAAATAAATGTCTTAAATAACCTATTTTAAATTTATAAAAGTTTTAAAATTTTGTTGTAAAAGACATTAAATAATAGAGTACCTACTCTATTATTTAATGTCTTTTACAACAAAATTTTAAAACTATATTTTTAAAAATTAAAATTACTATTAAAAAAAGATGCGTTAGAAAAAAAATAGTTAATTTTTTTTTAAATGAAAACTAAACTTTACAGATAGCTAGAGCATCAATATATTAAAAGTTATTCATACAAAAAAAATTTTAATGATGTGTTTTTACATCTTTATTTACACATACACTTACAAACTTTATAAATTTTACACAACCCTGCTCAAGACAATACATTTTCACAACCGAAACCACTATACCTACCTCTGTTTTTCTGCTTCAATTCAGCAACCTCCTCATGTAATCCCTTCAGCATGAATGCATGATTCTCTCTCACAAACACCAAACTCTTCTCCAGCTGCTGTATCTTCTGGAAGGGATCGATATCCCCACTCCGCTTGTCCACCTGCTGCGTCAACGAAGGGAAGCTGCCAGCCCCCGACATCGAGGCCACTTTACTGGTGGCCATGATAGAGGGTGGGAGGGGCAGCCGGTTCAGACGATCCTGGCGAAAAGGCTGGAGGGGAAGCCGCTCTGGGACTGTGAACCTGCACCACTGGCTGATGTGGGGGTGGGGTGGAGTGGTGGGGGAGGAGAAGGGGAATGCCTGACCAGGACGGGAAACCTGGACTTCGGACTTGCCTTCAGAGCGACTCATTGTATGTCATGGCTGCTCATGGAATCTTGCTATGCTAGATTGAGAGAAAAATGTAACATTTAACAAAAAATAAAGGGATTTACAGTATACACATTTGATGATTTGGTAAATTCCTAGTGTATGGTGCCTCCTTGGCGCGATTCTGAAAATTGGCGACACAACCAACCTTTGCAAAACAACGTGAAAACGGTGCGAGAAAAAAAAGTAGGGTTGCCGTACATCATGATATTGCTAGAAATGTCATGAAATAGGGTTGTCAAACTATAAAATTTATCGCCCACCAATTGTCGCCAAATCACATTTGGCGGGGGGGCACCGTACACTAGGAATTAACCGATGATTTTTTTAACCAACAAACACTCAAGTGAGTTTCGTAATTGAGCGGGCGGCTGCCAAGTGGCAAGTCCCGAAAATCAAAAAATGGATAACTCTGTTTTCCATTACTGGATAGATCTATCATGTGGCCAATGTTTCTAGTTCAAAAGGTTACTTAATAATGAGTTGAATGTCTTTCCACTTCATATTATAGCCAAGGCAAGTTGCTAATTTTAAACTTTCTTATATCTGAACTCAGTTTTTGGACTTATGCCAGTGAACACTGTATAGAAAGCCATATGGCATTCTATACAGCCATATGGTTTATTACGTCACAAACTGAAGGCCAAAAGGGGCTGAGAAAAACGAAATCGTAACTAATGTTGGTAACAACACACTCATAAAATCTTATCACGTCTACAACAGGATTAGAATTTCTTGCCAATTTGGCTAAGCTGTGCCCAGGGTGGAACTCTTTGATTGGCAACAAACCAGGTGTATGTAGCCAAAATGAATTAGCATAGCTAATATAGCCTTTTAAAAATAATCCCCAAGGATGACCGATCAAGGCATTTTAACCAAAAAATCCTGAATCTAATCCATCCACAAAAAGACAAAATATGTAAATTTTTAAATTCTCATACAAGTTGCCAAATGTTTTATTAATATTGCCAAGTATTTTTAGTGCAGATATATTGAAAACTAAATTCACCATATTTGTAAAATCATATTGTTCAGTTAAGCATTCAAAATACTGAGTATCTTAATTATTAAATATTAAGTAAGCTATGTTGCAGTTCCTGCTTTCTAATTTATTACAATGTTAATAGCACTTTAGAATTCAATACTAAATAAAGGATACAATCAAGTTAGGTTTAAAGTTTACAAAAAATAATTTTAAAGAAAATTTAAAACGTTCTACAGTAGTCCATAACACTCATAAAATATTCATACAATTATAAGCATTAAACACAAATTACCTATATAGAATCTAGCACAACAAAATGTTCATTAAATCCACCAGTGCGTTAAAAATTGTAATAGTATGTATTGCTTTCTATTAGGTAGAACTACAAGTACAACAATTAATCATTTAATACAGATATCCCTTAATCAACTAAGAGAAAGTGTCTTTTTTATTGTAAATTCTTTGCAAAACAAATTTCTTTCGGTTTCATATTCGAGTAAACTAAACAGTAAAATTAGTATTTTAAGTAACCCACCTTATTCTTAACAGTCAGTAGAAATTGAAATAATATTCATGAAAATTTAAAATATTAGCATTACCAAGATCAAAGCATATATTAAATTTAAATATTATATTTATTGTAAAAATAAATTAATGCAAACACACACACTGGGAAACGGGAAAATTTGTAAAAGTGAGTTGAGTTGTATGCAACTGCTGCTCAATTTTTATTTAGAAAATTATTATATGAAAAATTATTAAGCATTAATATTTAAGTGATTTATTTTAAATACGATGTCTTTTCATATTCTTTAATTCTGTATTCTACTTAATATCAAATGTGTTGATTTTTTTTGCAGCTTCCTAGTCACGTGACAAAAGTCACCAATTACAGACTACAGCTGCATCTTGTCCGCGGGAGACTGTTGTCGTCTGTTCTGTTTATGTACACCGGTAAAAAATTTGTTTTCTTTTGCGATTGAAAAAAATGACCCCTAATTCATAAATATGAGTTATTAAAGAAACTACTTTTATGTAAGTATGTAAATTAAATATTTGCTTTTGATCTGTTTTTAAATTTTCAATACCAAAAGTGGTAAATAACGATTTCGAACTGCGCAAATCTTTACTGTTCCATCATTATAATTCCTTTAATTATTTCATATTTATAAATTATTTTGCAATAAAATTATCAAAAAGTTACGAGTCTTGTTCGATTAGAATTGTTCCAGCATTTGCTACCGAACAAAAAATCATTTAAAAGATGCTATTTTGAAACTGCGCAAATTGTCATAAATTGCTCTAACGGTAAATCTACAAGATTGTTTCTGTTTAGAAACATTGCTATAAGCTATCGTGACCATTTTTCTACAGTCCACGAGAAAATTGCACCAAGTACAAATGTTTTCGTATTGCAATCAAGTTATCTTAAAAATGAATTTTACGGGAAAGAAAGAAATGTTGTTTTATTTTTAAAACATCCCAGTAGGGATGTTTCAATTGTTAAGTGGCTAAATAAAATAAACTTATTTGAAAAAATGTAGTGGCATTTTGTAGTTAGTGAAGTCAGTTTCAAAATTCAAATTTCATTAAAAAAAAATTATTCTTGGCAGAATAGAAAAAAATTCCAAATTTTATTCTTAGTGGTCATTCTTAGTAGAAAAAAATCCCAAATTTCATTCTAAGAGCAAATAATACCCTGAATGATTTCTGAATTAAATAGGGAATATGGTTAACACTAGGGTAGTAACACCCCTAAAAATGACGGGTACTTGCATTGAAATAACAGGGTGGTAACATAACCTGGAAATATCAGGGTGGTAACATAACCTGGAAATATCAGGGAAAAGTCATGGAAATTTTCAAAATATCAGGGAAGAGTCATGGAATTTTTCAAAATATCAGGGAATTTTTCAAATTTGGATCATTAAAACAGCAATTATCTTCTGTTATGCCCTCCATTTTGGGTAATTTAATTGTCAATATTTGCTTTTAGTTCTGAATAAGAATTTTTTTTAAAAAGCATGGTTATGCGCATCTTTGTATTTTAGTTTTATTATTGTAAAAAACGTGAAACTCTGCTGGAGGGAGAAGCAAAAGCAAAGTGCATTGGACCTTGAATTGTAAGCAACATGTGACGAGCTAATAAATATGTGATTTATTGATTTATTAAATTGTTATTTTAACTACCAATAAGTATTGTATATAATTTTTCATTTATAATGCAATATATTTATAGTTTTATTGTAGTGTGGATACTTGTTTCTACACAAAGCATGTACTGCAACATTTTTTAATATAATTATAAAATCAGGGAAATTTTTGTGACACATCAGGGAACTTTTTTTCCAGAATGTTGTTGCCACCCTGATAAAACATTGGCGGCGAGAAGATGTTACTGTTAATGCAGTGCTAAACTTTAGAATACAGGGGCACTCCGCCAAGGGATCTAAATCAATATCGCCAATTATGATTTCACTGTATTTTAAATTTATGCAGTGGGTTGCATGTAATTTTCTTGTCTCTTGTTGGTTTAATCTTTTAAGTAACTTGATCAACTTATTTACGGCGCATCGATATTTCGGTATAGGAAATGGTAACCCTAAGCATTTCATATTAAAGTTAGAAACTAAATTTTGGGGTTGCATCTGTATAAGTTTTACCAAAAAGATGAGAGATGTGTACAAGCAGTTGGCATAAAACCTATTTATTAAGTAAATACTTCACTTTATATTAGGGATGAACCGGATAGTGGTTTTGCCGGATATCCGGCGCACATTACAAACCGGATATCAGATATCCGAACTGGATTATGAAAATATATTCTCATACACACTAGAAAAAACGGATATTGGTCAAAAATTACAAAATATTTTTTTATTCTATAATATTCCCCAATTCCTTACCTTTAAGGTGATACCAAGATTGAATAAACATTCACAAAACTTTTTTATTAACAAAGGGTTAGTTTAGGGTGCTGCTAGAAATGGGCGTATGTTTTGTACACTTTAAACTCAATTTCTGAATAATTGTATTTTTACCATATGCCCTTTCATTCCAAACATGAAAACTCAAGTTTGCTTAAACTTTTGAGAAATTTATTTTTATTTCAACTTTATATTAGTTGTGAGATGTTATGAACCTCCACCATAGCGATTCGTTAAAAAAAAAATGTAATAGAATTTAAAGTTAAAAACGAGAAAAATTCAAGGGAGAATCTGCACACTGTTAATACATTGGTAAAATTTTCAGGAAAATACTTAAAGCAAAGATAATTCACCGCCACAAAAAAAAACTTCGATGTTTTATTCATTCGGATATCCGGCTTGGTAAATCGGATATCCGGCATTTTACTTCCGGATATCGGATAGTTAAAAATCAGCCGGATACCGGATTTCCGTTTCATCCCTACTTTATATTGTTCTGTACTCTATCCATGGAATTTCTCATGATTGCCTCACAGTATTATAATGTTCCTTTTTCCTTTCCAGTATGAACTTCCAATTGATCCTCAAAGACCTCCAGCTGTGGATGCACGATACCATAGCATGGTTTTCTAGCTCTACCTCAGCAATGGATGTCCAAACCGCAGTCATCTGTGGTGGAGTCTTTGTGTTCTCTGCTCTAGTCGTGTATCTGATCTCTGTGTTCGGAATGCGAGAGCGCACTTACGAAGAGGCCATGGAAGAGCAGAGACGTCGTAATCTAGAAGCGGTGCACCATACCAAGTCCGATCGGAGCAAGAAGGAGAAGAAATTCAGAAAGTGGGGCAAGAAAAGCAAAGATAAGAACGACGAGGAAAAGTGTCAGAGTTTTGATGGAGAGGCCAAAGCGGTTTCTGAAGAGAATGATTTGAAAGGAGAAGCCGAGGTTAATTCGTCTTCGAGTCAGACCATGGAAGTTAAGGAGACGTCGGCCAAAAAGAAAATGCGGCAACGTAAAATGGTGGTGATTGAAAAGGAAGGTAATATTATGTTTCATGGATTTAAATAATTAGATTTAATTTTATTTATTGACCTCTGTTAAAGTAATTTACATAGCTTTGACTTCATCTACATACAATTCATTTGAAGTAATAAAATATAATTTTTCTTTTTTTTACATAGCAAATATTCATACAATTTATTAATTACAGATATTGAGAACATATTTTTTTTCCCTGCTGATTTTGATTTTAAAGTATGGTAATAAACAACAATGCAGAATAATGTAGTAGAAAGGCATTTAAATTTAAGAAAATGTTTAAAACTTTTTCATAAAATGTTTTAAAAATAAAATAAGTCTTTGGATTTTAGTTTAAATACTAAGAGATTTCTCAAACTTATCCTAAAACACTGCAAGACTTTAAGGGCAGTCTTTATTTTTAATTTCAATGTGTGAATCCAATTGTTATTTAGAAATGCTTTTGAAATTAGCAATGTGGCCCGCACTCCTGAGGACACTCTTCCATAGATATCCTTCTATTTATATGCAAAATCATGTAGTAAATATAAATAAGAGATATAAAATTGTATGCCTGACCCCCTACATCCATAGTTTAAAAAATCAAGTTTTATAATATTAAATTCTTATGACAACTACAAATTATAAAATTCTGGCTTTTTATCTTTTTATACATATATACATATTCAGAGTTCTAAGTTAAAAAAAAGAAACATCATCGTATGTCTGTCACAAATCAGTAACTTTTGAGGGAAAGAAAGGCTATATTTTTTCAAAATTGTTTTCAATAAGGTTGAAAAGAAAGAATTTTTCTGAGTAGTAAAGGATAGGTTTAAACCTCATTGGGACTTAAGATATTTGTGAACTCCGCAAAGCCCTCATCTTTAAAAAAAAAATGAATGATCAAAATTGGGCTAACAAAAAAGTTCAAATCTTTTGAAGATAATAAAAAGCTTATTTTTGTAAAAATATATATCTGTATCATTTTTACTCATTTTAAGTTTGCTTGATTTTCTATATCATATTAGTTTTATTCCTAGAAGACTGCTCCCAGCCAATATCTTCTTCCGAAGACTCGGATAACATACCTTCCCTAAGCAGCTCACCAGTCGTCAAACAGCCTACTCTTGAACCACCTAAATGCACCACATCAGATAAGAGCACTGAGGCAAAAGAGGACTTCAAGCAGGAAGCCTTTGAAATAACTCTAGAACCTCAGAGCAATTTCAGAGAAAAAGCAGAAGTGTCCGAATCTCTGAAGGCAATTCGGAAGTCCCCTTCTAAGAAAAGCAAAAGACCCAAATCTGATCATGTTGATTTTTGTAAGATTTCGAAATATTTTTATTTCTAACATTGTATTAATAAATTCAAATTGTGGAAAAATTTAGGCATCTTGAAATTTATGGACTGAAGGCATTCGCTTTGCTCTATTCTACTTCCTGTGATTGGAAATTATTATGAATATAAATATATAATTTAAAATTAGTAAAAATCAAATTACAATTGTTTTTATATTTCCATTGCATACTATCAAAAATGCACAGGTTATCAATAGGTTATATACATTTTTTGCTATTTAATATGGTGGTACAAATATCTTATAAAATGTTACATTTTTTCTTTTATTTGACAACCAGCCAAGCTATAGAAAACGCAAAAATATGTTTGTTTTTTTCCTAATTGTCTTGAGTTTTATTTTCTCGGAATAATCTCTGTATTTTTTAAGTCACTGAACATGGCTTTCAGAAGCTGGTACATCCATTTTATATCTTACAGTTAACTTATCAATTAAATTAATTATAATGTAATAAAATATATTTAAATCTGCAATATTTGGCTTTCAAATGACACAATGGAAAGAATCTTATTGAAAGGGAAAATCACATACTCGGAAGTGTTTTGGGAAAATAATTCAATTTAACAAAGAAACAAACTTTATGTTAGCACTATTTTAGCAGTTCTTGTGCAAAAAAAATGAACCTAACATGTTTCAAGTTTATTTAACTTTTAAAGTCTGTGTTTCCTTAGTTTTGTAGAAAATATCCACTTGGAAATGAAATTAATGTTTACATATTTATATAAAAAAACTATATTTTATTTATTTTGCGTTGAAGTTCTCTGATTTATGTTTTTGAATTTTAGGTTCTGAATTTCGGGAAGGAAATGAAGCTCGAGTGCTAAGTTTCATAAAATCCAATTCTCTCACTGATGAAGAAGTGCAGCATATACTGGAAGTTCTTGGTTCTAAACATAAGACCAATGAGAAAAAGGTAACATGTAGGATATATTAGTCTATTTTTTAAATCATATTTCATAAGATTTTGACAGTTGCAAATTCTATGAAATATGCTCATCTAAACATTTCTGCTAACTTATGGATAGTGCTTGCAATGCATGGATTATAACCATTTTGTACAATGATACCATTATATTAGGAATTTTAAGAGACTTTATTTCACAAAAAATTATTATTTAAATTACAAAAGAAAACATCTCAAAAACTAAGTAACAACAAAATTCTTAAAATAAATGTGTTACATTCTCTTATTACCTGGAACTTTTATTAAAATACTTTTTGTCTGTTAAAATTTTGCATATTTTTTAATTAATGCATTTATATGGCAAGCTGTGAGTAAAAACTTATAAATTTGTAAAAATATTAACACTTTTTTTAGTTTGTTCTTTTTAAAGTTATTTCACGGAAGTGACACACATTAAACTGCTAAATTTTGTAACATTATACACAATCATTTATGCAAATTTCTCATGAAAAACAGCTGCCCAAATTTTATTTTTAAATGTTGGCAAATAATATATATAATGTTTTAATTATCTAACTGAGAACCATTTAATTTCTAATCCTGATTCTTCCCCTACAGAAAAGCGAGATATCTGCCCTGAAAAAGATGATTCAAGAGAAAGAAGATGCCCTTCGCTCTGAGCAAAAGCAATCCCAATCCGCCAACGAGCGCATCGGAGACATCCTCCAAGAGCTAACTGAGGCACGGGCCCAAGCATCTGCCAACGAGAAATCCCTTCGCGATGCGCTTAACCATGAGCAGCAGGAGATCAAGTCGCTCCATGGCATGATGCAGCGCAAGCGTGACCAGTACAGCACGGAGATGGGTGCCCTGCAGTCCAAGATGCAGCTGATGAAGAGCAAGATGAAGGAGGACCACACACTGGCTGTGCAGCGGATGCAGGAAGAGAACAGTCAGCTGCAGGGACTAAGTAGGATTGAAGCGGAGAAGCAGCAGAGGAGCACGATGGAGATATCAAGACTGCAGCATGAGGTGGGTTCGACTTGATTAATTTCTTAATATAGTGATTTTGCTTGAGATAACTTCACATTAAAGTTAATTCACTTAATCTATAAATAAAAATTATATTTACCTTTCTGAAAAGCAAAGAAAATACTGAAATTGTAAAAACTTTTCACTTCAATTTTAATTTATATTTTCAATAAAAATTCAAAAATGTTTGATTTTGGTACAAATGGTTCTTGTAATTAAATTTTCTTTCAATTATTTAACAGGTATATTTAATATATACAGGCTCCATGATTAGCTTTTTTATACAACATATTTATATTACAAATTGGAATATTTCCCCAATATAAGTTTTTTAAAACACTCATTAATCCAAAAAATTGTAACCTAAAGTATTTTAATAATTTTAAAACAATCTCATTTTTGTAGATACTGGATATCTATGGATTGAAATATTTAACTCATAAAGTTAATATTTATATACTGTACATTTAATTCATTTTTTTTTTTAATCTGACACAAATAGTCTATACCTCAGAAATAAGAAACATATATTCTTAACCCGCATTGTGCTTGTAGATATATAAATCACATTTGGGATAGGAAGTTAAAAGTTTTCCTAAAAGAAGTAGAGGAGATAATCTTTAATTTTGGTTTTATTTCAATTTTACAAGGAGATTTATTTAGTTCAATTTTGAAAGTTAAACACGCATGCTTTGATACCCATTCAGGTCGAACAGCTGAGGGGCTCCAGGGATAAATTTGAGACCCACCAGGCAGCCATGCAGCAGGGGCAGGAGGACCTGCGCCGCCAGATCCAGCAGCTGGAGCAGCACATTGAACAGCTGCTCACCTCCCACCAGGAGGAGGAGTACAGCTACAAGCAGAGAATCAGCGAGATGAGCAACAAGATGCAGCAGGGGGACAATGCAAGGTCTGTTGAAAACAGGGCCACTTAACCTTTTCATTACCATGTCTTTGCTTTATGTTTAGTTAAATAATATTTTTCAATGTTTTCTCACCTGCTCATGACTTGTTATCCAATGTAATAGATGACGTTACATCTACAATTAAGGAAATTTTTGAGGAAGTAAATTCAAGCGATTCACTTCTTTTGTCCCAATTCCACATTTAGAAATGAATAGCTTAAATTTCTGTGTCAAGCAGCATTCACTAAAGTTGCTAAATTCCAACCAGGAAAACTTTCACTTTTGAAAATAAACTCTTCAATTGTATTATTTTAGACATACACTATGATTCATAGCAATAGTGGTTGCATAGACTTCAGTGCAGAGTATACAAGTGATTAAATAGTTTAAGGCACTAATAGCTCAAAGTTGGGGAGATAAAGGCTATTACAGGATGACTTTTTGTGTCAGCATAGAAAGAGTGCTTACCGAACGTAATTTTTCTTTTTTTCAAAGAGATTAAAGATTATATTTGTGTTTCATTTTTAGTTATGAATTGCCAGGCTTTTTGAGGAATTCATTTAAACTAAGACTATTTTTATACCACTACACTGCTATATTATGTATATTCTTTAAAAAAAGGTCAGGACTTGTGCAGGAACTACAGAGCGCTCAGAACGTGTGCAGCAGCCTGGAGGTGGACAATGCAACCTTACGGCAGAGGCTCGATGATGCTAAGCACCAGTTGAAGAACTCTGAGCAGGATCTGTTGCAACTGCAGAGCAGGCTGGAGGTAGGTTTTTTTGTGATAGTTTTTGAGGTGGGTGTGATGGAAGTACAATGCATCTTTAAATATTCTACTTAAATGGTAACTGCTACTTTAATGGATAGTCTAATCAACTTTGATGGTAAAGCCCTATAAAAAGTTCTAAATAAAATTACTGATCTTAGAGTGCTACGTCTTTTTGGTGTAGCATAATGGTCCTCTAACTTTAAATACTAATAATACCCTTTTTTTCCCCCTGCATGAGGATAGTTTTGGATTGTAGCAGAGGCTTGAAATAACAATGGTTCATGAAACCAATACAAGATTATCATTATAAAAAAAACACCAGTTAAGAGTAAGAAATCTTAAAATACATGAGCATAATTTTAGAATGCAAAATCTTATTTAAATTTCTGAATTTTCAACTGTGTAATATATCGCCCAATCTTTAAAAGTGATCTATAATTAAAAATGAATAAAAGGTACGATCACATTAAAAATGTATAGAAAATCTTATCTTACCTATTTATATTTTAATGAGTTCAATGAAGTGTAAATTCCCTTTTGAGTAACTAATTTCCTTAATAGTTTTTATACGTCATTACAGGAGTCAAATCGCCAACAAAGAGATCTTGCAAACTGCCTCGAAAAGATGAGGGAGGAAGTCATGGATCAGTCAACCATTAAACGTGAACAGTTGCAAGTGATTCAGACTTTGAAACAAGAAAATGAAGTGCTTGTCTCTCAAATGAACCAAAGAATATCAGAAAATGCTGATCAGAACCAACAAAATGGAGATCCATCAAATAAGGTTTGCATTAACTTTGATTCATTTGTTTATACAATTTCTTATATATATAGTTTCTTCTACTGTGTAAATAGTTTCTACTACTAATAATCGTTACATTTTAAGAAAAAAAAATTATAACATCGATACTATAATTATTAGCACTTTTACACAATTTACCCCCATAAAAAAATTATATTTGTTTTATATTTAAACCTTAAATTATTTTTTGCAGTGATTAAGCATAACAAATTAGATGATTTTTTTTTGTAAAATTGTCTAACTTAGTATACCTTTAAGCAATGTTGTTCAAAAAAATTATAGTTATTTGATTTTTTTCCATGAATAATCTATGAATTTCATTTTATTAAATGACGGATTTCAGCTAAGTTTTGTGCTTGTCTCGTACCATGAAGATAAAATGTTAGCTAAATTTTTTTTTTAACAATCATGTCGGTTAATATCATTGTAAAATTTGATAGTACTTTTTAATTATAAATATTAACGTGATTTCTTTTTTTTAAACATAGTCACAACAAATGGAAATTGAAGAACATGAAGCTATGTAAGTATTTGATTTTTACATATTTTTATTTTTACATGTTTTATGAATTTCTTGCATTTTTAAATTATTATTTCTTGCAATATTACATTTTAATTTATTTATAATACTGTCAACCAGTACTATATTCCACTTATGGGACATACTATCTTTGTGATGTGTATGTTTGTCAAAATAAATATAACAAACATGATTTTCCTGCAAACTGGCAGAAAATTCTGAATTTTATTTTATTGAATGACTGATTTAAGCTAATTAATGTTCTTATCTCAATCACCATAAAGTAACAGCTAATGAAATTCAGTTCATTTTGTTTATTTAACCAATTACATATCTAATTAAATGTCTGTGTATTTTATAATATATGTGTTAATTTATTCTATTTCATAGTTTTCTTGTCACAAATATATTAAATTGTAGTTAACTGCCTTCTAATCCCCAAAAAATTATTTGTTATTATTTAGTGCTAATTTCTGTTTAAAGAGGTTTCATTAGAATTTTTGTACATCTCTTAGTGTTCAAGAAAAAGAAAAGGTTCTTCAGTGTATGCTGCAGGAGTTAGAGCAATGTAAATGTGAAATGGCATCTTTATCAAATGAGTTGGAGAGTCAAAAGAAAAGGAGTAAAGTAAGACCCATTTAACTATATTATGTAAAAGTTATGTAGGGTTTTTCGTTTACACTTAAAAAAAATTATAAGTGTTTTTTATTTTATTTATAATTTAAACTATTCATATACAGTGGCGGCGATTGGGTGGTAAAAGTGGGGGGGCAAGATCAAGACGAAACAAGCGGGGGGGGGGGGTATAAAAATGTTGCCCGCCAAAACAATAAATATTGCATATTTATATATTTACTCTCTATTTTGAGTTATTTGAAGGAAAGGATACTAACTTAAAATAAGTGCGAGACGTCCAGGTCGATTATTAACCCATTACCGATTATATCTCAATTTTTTTTTGGAAGGATACGGACTGTTGCAAAGAATCTAATTAACATACTTATTGACAGACCTCCAAAGGGATAGGTGTCCTTTCCGTTTGTATCAGTATTGAAAAAGAAATGGAGGAAATTTTCCCTCCTCACCCTTTCAATCCCTAGGAAACTTCCTGCAGCATTTACAATTCTACATTTTTTGTGTGACTTTTGGGACCTGGAGAAAAATACTTACAGTTGCAAACTTTATAATAGTGCAGGCTCTAGGTATATATTTCATGGGAGTTCAGTGACTGAGCAACGAATTTCTTTAGGCATCTGGCATCTATCCCCCCTCACCTAGAGGGGGGAACCCCACAAAAATTAACAAACATCTATCCCAACCCACCACCACTTTTTTTTTCTTAAAAAATTATTAATTTTCGTTCAAATAAACAGAAATACGTTGGCAGATAAACAGCATCAACAGTTATCATTGTCATTAATTATATTTAACAATTGTCAATAACTATTTTTAAAATTAATAAATCACTCCCTAATTATGAAATAAATTTAAAAAACAAATTTAAAGTTTGAGATTCCTTGTAATATCTGTTTGGTAACGATTAAGAAATTTCCCAACTTAACGATTCAAAATTTCCAGCTTAATGCCGCCGGATGCCCAGCTCAGGTGTTGTTCTCGTTATCTGACCATTGTTCAAAAATATGAAGCATTGTTCCCAGGTTTTTCCTTCGAAATGGGCCCCGAACCCAAATCGTCGGCAAAGCCCAATATTTAGTATGCAGCTCTAGTGCCACGTTATTTAACCAAATCAAACTTAACGATCGAAATTCCCAACTCAACAGTGCTAAAAATTCCCAGTTCCAGCTTATCGACATTTTCAACTTTTTTATAAATTAGGTAATATTAAACAGTTTTCTCAAAAGTATTGGTTTATTGCACGCATGTTACAATGCAGTGTCCGTTCAGAGGTCTGATATAAATTTAATCTTACAAGTTGGACAATTTATAATCTTCCCTATCATTTGCTAATAATATAAATTTTCTTTGGGCATAAATTTTTCCAACTCGGGTTTGTAAAAATCTAAACCGAAACAAAAACCAAATATCACAAGATCTCATTGTCGAATTATTATTACTATTCTTTTTAAATGGATATTTTGGAAAAAGCAAAAACATCTCATCTGTGTATGAATAAATCAATCTTTAAACAAAAAATTTTTAAATATATATTCGCGGTTAAATTAAACTGTACACTCGTTACGCATTTGATGAAGTGCAATAATAATTAAATTGAAGTACAATCGCATAATATAAATGATGTAAAAGATTTCGAAATATGATATATAAATGTTACAAATCAAGATAATGGTATCTTTAAACGTATACTTGCGCGATTTTGAAAATTCCGTGGCGTAGATTGCAAACAGACAAGCTTTCTTGAATGGAAACGGTAGTGCTTGTGTTACTGCTGCTGTCATGTTCAACTTCACATTTGTTCTTTTTATTAAAGTAATTTAAAACTGAATTTTGAAAAATTCGTTTCATTTTGCTAAAAAGCAGAGCAGATGAAGATCAAAACAAAGACATTAATGGCAAACTCAGGACAACACCTATCTACAGGCCTATAAATTACGCAATTGCTTGGCGCCAATAGATTACACAATAAACATCTCATTTAAAGCATTTTATTAAGACCGAATACTATTTTAATGTATCAGATAGACATAAATAAAAGCAGGGGATTTGAATTATTTTTTTAATTGAAGGTCAAACAGTTGCATTTTCTACGTAAAGATATGCTATTTCTTTTTCCGAAAAAAAACCAGAATGAGTAATTGTGAGGCGCAAATCAATGACTTATGCTATAGTCAGGGACAACCTAAGTTGGGCTAATACGTTAATGCTGTAGGAGTTGATCCTTCCGCAGCGAAATATAGTTCCAAAATAATATAGTAATTACACTCGAATGACAGTACAATTAACAAAACTTTCAATGGAATTTGAAAATTCTTCATATAATTCTCTAATTAAAATGTTTTTAGTTTCACATTTATATGTACTTTTGTATTTAATTAACTGCCTACGTAATTCTAGCCTCAACGAATAAAAAGCTCTGTATCGTCCGAGTCCAGTAACCCTTTAATTTGGCGAGCTAAATACGAATTACGTGCCTGTGATTTCTTTTTTCTCTTTCGTCTGCGCTGTTTTTTTTTTCTTCTGGCGCCTTTTTTTCTCTCGCGAATATCTTAAAATTTTGTTTTATTATATGATCTTACATTTTTCAAATCTATTTCTGATTTGGTGTGAACTAAATAATATTTTTACTTGGTTAAATCGAATGGCGTCTAATATTAATGCTTCAGGAAACTATGTGTTTCATATACATAAAAAAGGAAAACCACTTAGTAGTAGCGCAAAACTTATTGTGATGAATGTATATCAGAAATTAAAAGAGGAAAATTCTCGGAAATCTTGTGTCCAACTTTTAAACATGACTTCAAATTTAACTGGCGTTTCAATCACCATCATCAAACGGATGCAGAATGAATTTAAAGTTAAGGGACCACAAGTGCTTCTAAGGATATGCTACGCCAAACAATAGATGCCGCAGTACACAAGGTTAATAAGTATAAAATGATTTCGTCATAAAATGATTACATAAAAAATTACTAAATCAGAGAATAGAAATCAATTTCGGTTTAAAAAGAAAATAATTGAAGATAGAAGGGAACTGGGACCGAGCGTGCAACCCTCCGATTACGAAAACCCTGCTCTTCCCAAGACTTTGAGAACGAACTCGCACCTTTCTAATTACGAGATCGACACTTTTTCAAAAATTAGGATTTATGGATTTGATTGGTTCGGTTTTAGTGACCACAAATGCTTCTAAGGATGTGCTACGCCAAATAATAGATACCGCAGTACACAAGGTTAATAAGTATAAAATGATTTCGTCATAAAATGATTACATAAAAAATGACTAAATCAGAGAATAGATATCAATTTCGGTTTAAAAAGAAAATAATTGAAGATAGAAGGGAACTGGGACCGAGCGAGCAACCCTCCGATTACGAAAACTCTTCTCTTCCCGAGACTTTGAGAACGAACTCGCACCTTTCTACAGTGGCGGCTCGCCCACTACAGCAAGTACAGCCGGGCTGCACCTAATTTTATTATATTTTAAAACTAAAATCTTATATATATTTCTCTTACGCGGTGATCGAAAAACGCATTATTTCTATATGTGGAATGGCAACACGAAACTTTTATTTACATCAACAATCGCGGTCGCCATTGAATGGCCGCGCTATTTAAAAATGAATTTTAGGATTGCCTAGCCATTTTGATGTCTCGATATTTTAATGTTTTTCGAAGAATGAGTTGAAGCTGTGCTGCTGCAGTGTATAAGAAAGCGTCTTCGATGATCCAGCGAAAGCTAAGTCAGACGAACTTTTGTTTACAAAACCAACAATCGTGGTCGCCATTGAATCGCCGCGCTATTTGAAAATGAATTTTAGGATTGCCTAGCCATTTTGATGTCTCGATATTTTAATGAGTTGAGCAAGAAAGTTTCTTCGAAGATCCAGCGAAAGCGTAGATGATCGCTATTTGTAGAAGTTGATAATTTCGGGTGCATGACGGAAGTTTGCGAATTTTGTGGGGCCTTCTTCGGGAAAGTTCGCCTGCCACATTTATTAAAGGATTTGTTATCTGACAATACAGGCGAAGGAAAAAACTATCGCAAACATATTAAGGAATATAATGCTGCCTTTGCTTTTGCGTCAATGGGTGCTGAAATTAAATCTCCACCTGGAATAGGACCATATTGTTTCCATATTCATGGACAGATTTATCACATGGTTTCTCCCTTATATGCAACTGAACAGAAAAGGACTGAAACAACTAATCGACGTATGAATAAAAATAGTGGATGTTTCCGCAGCATTTTGGATAAATTAGATGTTTTATTGAGAGAAGTAAATCCATTTGCTGAATCATATCTTCAAATGCACCAATTAGCCAAAAGTAATCCTACGGCAGACGTCAAGTTAGTTTTTTTGGAAATTCCAGCTTAGATTTACGACAGTACAATGCATCTATCCTATAGGTGAACATTGCCAAAGGATTTCGCCTATGAATCAGTGCCCAAATCCTATGGTATATCCCCTACTTTTTCTCGAGGAGAATTCGGTTGGCCGAGCAAGTGGAAGAAAGGCGCACTGCCAAACGCATTCAAGTTACACAATTGCAGTATTACCCTTACAGGCTGGCAGTGCGAGAAGAATTTAGTATTTTGCGGAAAACTCTTTTAGTAATACATTGTTGATGCCTACGTGAAAACAGAAGATTCCCGTTTAAATTATTGCACCTAAACCAAGAGAACTTGAGAATTGAGCTGTACCAAGGTCTTTTACTGAAGTATGTAATAGTTTTCAGCAAGCGTGTAGAGAGCTTGGGTTTCTGGACGGTGCTCAACATTGGCATGATACATTCAGCGAGGCATCACAAAGAAGAATGCCACGTCATTTACGAATGCCCTTTGTTGTTATTTGTGGGTTTGGAGAAGTAGAAGGTATACCTTCACTATGGACACAGCATTGCAATGTTCTTTGTGAAGATTTTGTGCACCAGTACTCGCAAGAAACTGGAGTACAATATGCTTCTTCTGAAATTAATGAACAAGAAGAAGCTGAAGGTCGACTCAACATTGAAAAGCTCAATGCTGAACAGAAAATTGTTCTTGCAATGGTTCCAAGTGCTGTGTATGAAAAAAGACGCCTAAACTTTTTTTTTAGATGGGCCAGCAGGAACAGGAAAGACTTTTGTGTATTCTACTTTATTGCATATAAAATGGGGCCAGGGGAAAGGAGACCAAGCAACACATGTTGCATCTACTGGAATTGCTGATACGTTGTTAAGTGGAGGACGAACTGCTCATATAACTTTTAAGATTACCCTTATCTTGAAGCAACATTAACCTGTAATTTAAAACCCAATACACCTGAAGCACGAATATTCAAATTAATTATTTGGCACGAGGCACCTATGTATATGCCCTTTTGGCTGTTGACAGACTTTTGAAAGATTTGACTCATTGCTCTGAGCCATTTGGTGGAAAAGTGTTGCTCTTAGGCGGAAATTTTCGTCAAGTGTTACCTGTAATTCCTAGAAGTTCCTGTGTTTTGACAATTGCTAGCTGCTTGAAAAAGCATGCTTTGTGGACTGAATTTCATGTTTTGTATCCGAAAATATGCGTGCTCTTCTAAAGAAAGTGAGTTTGCAAAATGGTTGTTCAGTTATCTAGCAATACAAGATCCAATTAAATAACTGTGTGATGATCTTGATTTTTTAACAGATGGATTTTCTATCGGACAACAATATGCCTTTTTCGTTCAGAAGAAAATAATTTCCAATCCGTTTAGATTTTTCTATGACTGTTAATAAGTCACAAGGCCAAACATTCAACGAAATCTGTTTAGTTTTATCCACACCTGTATTTAGTCGTGGGCAATTGTATGTTGGTCTTTCAACAGTGCGATTATTTAAGTATGTTACAATATTAGCTACACATTCAGAGACATACAATTGTGTGTTTAAAGGTTCTAACGTAAGTAATTTTCTGTTTAAACTATAAAATTGAAAATTTAGGGAAACTTTTACGAATTTCTACGTAGTATCTGCCAACCGCAATGTTTATATGTAGTTTTTAATTATATTTCATTTCAAACAAACAGTTATGTCATTAGAAATTGTAATTCATCAACCCTTTGTCAACAAAGCATACACAACAAGTCTGTTTAATCATGTTTTTTGTTTACATTCTTATTATACCTTTGAAAAAAAATTCAGCTTTCCGAGTTTCAATTTTGATTTATATTACTAAAAATGTTTTTTTGCTAGGACACATTATTATTGTGTCCTACCTTATAGCGAGCGAAGCGAGAATTGGTTTGCGAAGCAAACCAAAGAGGATTGCATAGCAATCCTCCGGGGGTTGGCGGAGCGTCAGCGGAGCAGGGGGCAGAGCCCCCTAGTATTTTACTAATTTTCTTAAATGAAGATTAGAATTAGAAATGGAGATTAAATTTAAACTCTTAAGTAAAAAAAATCTCCGATAAATAGCAAGCGTGTTTCCGTAATGCACAAATTCAGGAGGAGAAAAAACAAAAACTCCATTCAATCAAAATTGCAGCTAAAAAGCGAAGTTCGAAATCGACTGCATCGTTGCCATGGCAACCTTACGGAGTATGACTTCCCCAGCACGCTAAAATGGAGGATGTGACGACACAAACATAGCGCAAAAGGATTTTTTCAAATTAGCTGTACTAGGGATTTCGAATAAATGATTGGTTCATTGCTGAATCGTCGAGGCGGGGTGGAGGAAAACGATAATTTCGAAGAATCTCTCCAAACGGAAATAGTTTTCGATAAGTTTGCACGTGTGTTGTCGTTTCTTTACTTAAATTAATATTAAAATTGACCGATTCGCAAGTTTGATAGGAGGTTTGATTTTATTTTCAAAAAATAAGTAAGTGTTTTCTATTATTTTTACATGTTATCTTTCATAAAAGTTGAAAGGAAACTTTGGTTTGAGTAATAAATTTTAAAGAATGTCCCTTCGTGTACGGTTGTGAAAAAGGCGAGGGAAGGGGGGGATTACATGTTTTCGGCTGCACTAACATTTTTGACCACGGGCCGCCACTGCCTTTCTAATTACGATCTCGGCAATCTTTCAAAAACTAAGATCAAACTTGCAACCCTCCGATTAAGAAAACCCTATTCCGACTAGGCCATCACAGGATCTGATCAATATCAGAACATTTGGATCCCAATAGATTTAACCTGCACCATTTCCTTCTACACGGCGAATGTTTCGTTGGACCAATAGGAACAGAACTCTCAACCTTCCGATTACGATTCCTGCGCTCTTTTAAAAACTAGGATCGAACTTGCAAACCTCCGATTACGAAATTTCTGCTCTTCCTAAGAAATTCAAAAAACGAAACCGTACCTTCCTGATTACAAGTTCGGCACACTTCCAATAATTGGGATCGGACTTGCAACCCTCCGATTACGGAAACTCTGCTCTTCCCAAGACTGAGGATCGAACTTTTAACCATTTGATTTCAACCTCAACAAAATTTCAAGTAGGCCGCCATCGCAGATCTGTGAATGAATGTGAGAACATTTAGTATACGTTGCATGGATGGACGACGAGAAACGGAACTCGCAACTTTCCGATTATGATCCCTACGCCATTTAAAAGAAACCGCCTAATCCACAGATAACGAGTTTGAATGTGGAATCAAAGTAATACATTTTAATAAAATATTTCCTTTTAAGGACAATTGTCAAATTAAATCATTGCAAAAAATAAATTGCAATATGCAAATCAAGTTAAATCGATTAACTTTTTTAACTATATCATTTCTGTAGATTTTCGAAAGAAATAGTTTATAATAGTTTTACAAATGATTTAAATAGTGTGACATTTGAAATAATTTATTTTCATCAGAAAAAGTATCATCTCTAATTTAGTTTAGAAATTTATTTATTGTACTTCTGCTTATTAAATCTACATTATATTCAAAGCTCAGCGTAATGACTCATTCCCATCCCGTGTTATCAGTTTCACATAAAAGCAGTAGAAAAAATGGCGATAACGACGCCAAATATGACGACTCTGATACATTTCCATTTGTTTTTAAATCAGCGGATGTTTCTTTTTTAGCCAATCAGTGTCTCAGTTACGGTGGTGTTCGTCTCAATCGAGTTTGTTTACTCGTACCTTTCGCTTCATGCCCAACTTAGGGTGTCCCCGACTATAGTAGCTCTGGAAATCTGAAAACGACTCTGCTCAATTTAGATAAAGAATTTATTTTAGTTTTAAAATGTGGATTTTTTTTTAAATATTAACGATACTACATTCGTTCAAATTTTTTTTTCACTTGACTTTCAATAAAAGGGGTTTGAAACTCCTGAACACCCCCCCACCCCCCTCCCCTTTCCTTAATGCCTGTGGTGGTGGGAGGAATGGGTTCAAAAATGTTTTTTGGTTAGGCAATGCCGTAACACAATTGACTGTTATTTAGTTTTAAAATGTGCAATATTAAAAAAGTGCGGGGGCAACCGCCCCCCCTTGCCCCCCCCGAATCGCCGCCACTGTTCATATAAATAATTTAACTACAATAGACCCTCCTTATAATGATCCTTTGATTTAGGGACCTCTTCCTTATGACGACTGTTATATAAAGTCCCTGTCAGTTGATTAGTTTGCTAGTAATAATATTTTTTTAACTTGCTACAAGAACCTTTCATTATAGTAACCAGCTCATACTGCTCCCATTTTAATTTGTTTTATCCATGGTCTAGTACAATGATTCTCTAATGGTAGTCCACGGCCCTCGAGGGTCGATGTTAGGGAGTCTGTGAGGTCACAAAGAAAAGTTTTTTACATAAAACTCTACTAAAATGTTTTGCCTAATAAACCTAAATATTTTACATTAACATTTAAACTCATGAAATGTTAATGTAAAATATTTAGGGACTAAAAGTAATTAAACTTCTGATTGTAGTGTTATATTTTCTATGCATCTGTTGAGTAAATTTGTGTCCATAGTCTTAGTAAAAGCTGTGTAAAATTAAAAATCATAAAAAATGAAATCGTACAAATAATAATTTAATTTTTTTTGTTCTTCCCTTCAATTTCATGTTCAAACAAAATTGAAACGTATACATTCCCAGAAATAGGAAGGAGTGGGGGGAAGGGACTTCCATGAGCACATGTGAAGAAAGGTGTTCCTATTTTAATTTTAGCTAGGGGTCAGTGGCTTAATACTAATTGGAAACAGCTGGTATTGTATTAGTTATGTATTACTACTAATAAAACTGTTTTATAGATAGTTTTTAAATTTTAATATTTTTTATTTTGAATGGGCATATACTGAAAACCTCTACTTAATATTTAGTGTATATTTCTATTGCATAAAGCCTAGTAATTGCAATTTGTATTTTTAAATTCTATAATTTTTAATTTTCCCTGTAAAATTTGTTCAGCTTTGAAACATGTGTGATTGTAAATATTTAGTTTCCTTCATTATAATTTATAGAACTTCATATAATTATCCATTTAGTAATAAAATAACATAATGAATATAATAAAATAACATTGAATAAAAATTTACCAGTGATTAAAGTGATGTAACCTGACAAATTTTCAGTGAAGTTAATACTGCCATTAATCTATAAAATCCTTTATAGGAATTAACTGATAAGAACTGTGAACTAGTTAGTCTATTGCAATCATCAGAAAAGAAGCTACAAGATGTGATTAAAAGTGCCGAAATCAAAGTCCAGGAAGCTCAGAAAAAAGTTGACAACAGCTCCAAAGAATTACAGAACCTTCTTAATGAACAGATTAAAGAAGTTGAGCTTTCTCTGCGGGAAACCTACTCGAAAGAACTGAAAAACGTTCAACAAGATGCAGAAGCTGCCAAGAAGGAGGCTGAAGAGAAACTGTCCAAATCGGAATCTGAAGCAAACATCCGATTGGAAGAATTTCAAGAGAGTTTGTATGGAAGGTTGAATGAATTGAATTCTGAAGCAGAGATGAAAATTAGTGATGCTATGAAAGAAAAGGAGGTATGTTTTTCTTCACAAATTTACAATTAGGGAAAGTTGAATTTTATTATTGTTCCTCCAATAGGAAGAATTTTCTTAAATTGACATTTAATTAGTGTATTTTTTTTAATTTAAAATCAAATATATTCTCTGAACCTTGTAAACAAATAGACATTTGTGCTGCCAAGCAATTAAAAAAAATAGCTGAATAGACTAAAATGATTACTGATAATTATGTAGTAGAAAATAATTTACTTATATAAGTATAATAGCAAGAAACCTAATGATAGCATCTTGGTATAAATTGTGAGTATTTATATTTTAATAAAAGTTTGGTTTATAAAATTATATCCTTTTTTCAGCAAGTAAAAGAAAAACTGGAATGCATAAAGGGTTGCATTAAACATTTTCTGCAAAAAATATTCCCTAATCTTAATGCTCCTGAGTGTCTAGTAAGTATGCAGCTTTTTTAATTTAACTATAATTTATTTACAAAAAAATGTATGCCAATTTTTGTTTTAAAATAGTGTTAGCATGTTTAATGGTATTGTAACCTTTACCTTTCTTATTAATATTTAATAAGGAATTTGCAATTTTCCCTTTACACAAAGTTCCTTTCTTACAAATATTTATGGAAATGCCAATGCATAGTCAAACTACACATATTTGAGAAATAAACATTCATTAGTCCAAGTTACGTTTGTGAACATATTTTTAACCACGTAATAAACTCCAAAATTATACCTTCCAAATTGTATGGATTGTTCATAAAATGTAAGGATTAACCATTTTGCATTGGCAAGTTTACACATTTGTGTGAGTGGCGGAACGAATGTGTAATCGGTTCACTCGACATTCTCTTGTAGTGCTCGCTTCAGAAGTTAGTTCTTTTTTCAACTTTTTCACGAATAATTTCAATATAATTTTAAACATTTAGCATGTGCTGGGGGGTGCAGCAACAACTTCCACACAGGGTTGTCCTTAGCACGAGCCCTGTACGAAACTAACCGGGTCTTTAAATTTGGAGTGTTGAAATAACTATACCCCCCCCCCTTAAAAAACTATTTTAATTTGACTTGTAGAGGCCATTTTTTATGCAAAATCTTCAGAAAAAAGATCCACAGCACAAATGATTACTAAACATATATGTTCTAAGATATATGATTAATCACAATTAAAAAATTGGAATAATTTTCCTCTAAAATATTTTTATCTTCCCTCTAAAAGCACGGAATCCAGTGCAGTTGCACTCATTGCACATCCCTAAAAAGACGGTCCTGCTTCCACTTCATCCATCCGCCTCGACTTAGTGTACTAAATAATCGAAAATATGTAAACGGACATTCACTTTGCAAAAATAAACATACGAATACCGGCGAGGCGAAATACGAGCCTAAATATGTAAGCGGTCCTTATAGTATGATTAGTTATAAGAAATTGCTATTTCAACCACAAAAAGGGTTTTAAAATCGATAAAAAGCAAAATATGTCATTTATATGTTAAATTACCATATTCCATGAATTATTTCTTTGGTAAAAATACCTTTAATTTTTCTCCTCTTAATGTGTGTTTTCATAACAATGCGTTTACTAGGCAAATTAGGAATAAAACTGAAACAAATTTAGTAATTAAACAATTAAGGATTTTTTTCCCCTTAAACTTAAAAAAAAAATCATATTTGACACCAGTTAAATATTTTTTTTTAAGATTTTACAAAAAAAATGTACACATTTGTTGTGATAAGTAGCTGTAAAAGTTTTATTTTTGAAATGTTGGCAGATATGCAAAACCTAAATAACACAATCTGCACTTTTCAAGATTAACAGAAGACACAACTATTTACATAAGTCAGAAATGTAACTCTGGCCACCATTTAAGCTAAATGGCCCAAACCTCTTCTCTTTATCCTAAAAGGACTATTTAAAAAAAAAGAGGGGGGGGGGGGAAATAGAATAATAAATAAAATTGTTAATCGAATAAATATAAAATAAATTCCAAATTTTTAACTGACTAAAGCTAAAATCAGCTATATATTTCCTTATTCTTTTTAGGACAGTGAAGTTTCCTTGACAAATTATGAAACAGAAGTCAAATCCTATCTTGAAGGATTGAAAGGAGAAGATAAATTCCATGACTCAAAAGATCTGGAAAACATGATGAAGAAATTAGATGTTGCATCTGAAGAAAAAGTTAACTTAGAATCTCAGATTAAAGTTTATGAAAACGTGCTGACAGAAACAGTAAGAATACAATATTGCATTTTAAGATTCGTTTCTCTGTTGTCTTTATATTTGTTCCAGTCTTGCATTTTTAGCTTGCCATACAAAAATATACATTTTCCATATTGTTCTTTGCCCTTTAGATTTGTATTTCTTAAATATGGGCTGTAATTGAGAGTCAAAAGTATGAGTATGTATAGGATAAATATGATTTAATGTGCATTTCTAAAAGTAAAATTACATATAATTGTTAGACATTGTAAATGTAAAGGTTAAAAAGAAGAATTTTTTTTTTAAAAGTACAATTCTTAAAGAAATTTACATAAATTTAACAAGGAAACTGAAATTTTGTGCTCTTAACCATAAAAGAAAATAATCGCACCCTACACTCTTATTATAGTAATGGCATATTTTTTCAAATATATATAATTTGACTCAAACACATAAATGTTCTTTACGTAAATTCTTTATGTGTTCTTTTAAAGAGAGCTAGCAATTTGCTTGCCAGTAAAACAGCAAATAAAAGGAATGTTTCGTCTAAATCTGAGGATGTGTAGTTTTGCTATTGTATATGCACAGTACAATTCTGGTTTCCTTATCTTAAAAATATATTGATTTGTTAGGACGAGTTTGTTTGATAGAGGGCTATAGAAATGATTCAAGGTGCCTTGTAAATGAAGTATAGAGACGAACTTAAATATGTACATATTTGAGGAGAGTATGACTAAAAGAGACCTTATTCAGTTATTAATATTTATTAAATTAGGTTATGTTCAGGGATGGGAATTCTGCGCCAGAGAGCGCCAAAAGTGGTATCCTGCGCCAACCTGCTACAAAACCCCATTTATATGCGATTCTGCGCCAATTTAGTTTTAAATCCTTGTAAAACACGTGCGCCAAATGCGCCAAGTCTTGGTGCCCGTTTGTCTGGTCATAAACGAAACTCAAGTTTAAATAGTATTTGAAATGTAAGGTACGAATGGAGTATAAGCATGCTATACGTCAATCAGAGAAATGCTTAAATGGAATAATTTCGCTTCATTAAAAAGGACTTGATTCCTGATGTTAAACTTTTTAGACAAGGACATTTCATTGTCATAACACATTTCATCATTGGAATATCGGATCGTTTTTTTTTTGTGCACAATCGTTTCTCAATCTTGAAAAACTGAGAATTTTAAAAGAATAGAGCATCTTTTAACATGCAGAAATATTTGCGATCTTCGTTAAACGGAGATAATTCACTCGAAAGTTGATGGTTTCTGTTGATGTCTTTCGTTGCATAATGGCACTCACTGTTTAAAGATTTCTTTTTTGCTCTTGAAAACTAAGATATTCACTAAACGCGGTCGGCTGCTATCTTTGTTGAAATGCTTACGTTCCTTTTGCATCTGATAAATAAGTACTTATTTTTCATTATTTTCTATTTCATCGTGATTTGCTTTGCACTACCCAGGTGTGGTACTTTTTCCGTTTTTTTTATTTTTTTATTTTCGGAACACGAAATGAACGGGGTTTTAAAAATTTAGAAATGTAGAATTCAAGATTTTAATTTGATTAAAAATTTCGTCAACATTTCAATTTAAGCATATTTTCTAAATTTTAAATATTTTTAAAATTTAAGGTAATAACTTTTTGAGATTTGTCCAAATTTTTAGTCAAGGGTATTTGATTAAAAGATACTTGATCATTGGAAAAATTCAGTTCGTTTGTTGTTTAATGAAGAATCGATGCTCAATCTAAAAAAAAACCCAGATAATTTCACAAATATTTAGCATCTTGAATATGTAGAAATATTTGCGATGTTCGTCAAACGGGGATGATATCCCTCTGAAGTTGAGATGAATGATTATAACTATAATTACGTCGCATCTGTCGAATGCAACTTTCATTTGGCACTCTTTTGTTATATATTTTCATTCATGGAAACCTTGAACTTGTAGAAATTCGCTAAACGCGATCTGCTGCGATCTCCGTTGGAAGACTTTCAATCCTTTTGCATCCGATATACAAGTTCATTATATTTCACTGCTTTCTGTTTTATCGTGATTTGTTTTGCACTACTTATCAAAATTACATTACATTTTTCGAAAATATAATTTAATTCATGAAATTGAAATTTAGGACTTGTAATTTTCAGTAATAAAAATGGATTTTTTTAAAAAAAAATCTTGTTTCTTCTTGTTTGGATGGTATTAAAATTCCAATTTAATAAGTTTTTGTTTAAATGTTCATATATTTTATTAAATTAATTATTTTTATTGGAAACTTTTCTTTCTACCAACCCTCCAACTTAAAAAAAAAAAAAAAAAATGGCTTTTATTTAGATTTTGAAATTTTTTAAATTTCTTATTAAACTAATTTTTAAGATAATAACTTAAGTGTAATATTTAATGATTTAGATTAACATGCTTAAAATATAGCAAGGTATGTTTTTTATAAATTTATTACTATTTAATAAATCTAGTTTGTGTAGAAAAGTTAAGGAATTTTATATCCTTTAGACAGCAGTGACATTCTAAATTGTCTTTTTCATGCACAAGGTATGCGATATTGTAGTTTGTTAGTGTTTTGGTTTATTGTATAAACCACATTTTACTAAAAAATTCAAAATTGAAAGTTAAGTATATATTGTATAAATTGGTTAATTCTTAATTAAAAACTATTTTGGTAAAATATTTTTAATTGCCTTTAAATGGTCTCATAAAGCTTAACAGTATAAAAAAGATGTAAACAGCAAAATACAGTTTTAGGGTTTTTACTCCATAGTTGAAAATATTATTTATTTACGAAATTGAAGTTTGTTATATTTTATGTAATAACAATGGACAATTTGAAAAAAGCCTTTTTTGTGAGATTTGCAATTCATTTTGGCATTAATATTTGATTTAAATGTTTATATACTATTTAATAAATATTTTTGTGTTTATACCCTTCACCCCTATGCTTAACATGCTTAAAATAAGTAGTAACATAGGTTTTCCATCAAATTATTACTCTTCCATTCTAAAGTTTGTGCGAAAAAATTAAGTAAATTTATTTCCCTTAGACAGTAACAACCTTCTTAATAAATTTCATGCACAATATATGCAAGATTGCAACACTGTTTTGGTTTTTATAAACCACATTTCAGTGGGGGAAAAATCAACAAATGAAAATTAAGTATATATTATAAAAAAAAAATTTAATTGAATAATTCTTAATTAAAAACTAATTTTTGTTGAATATTTTCAACTATCAAAATGTCTCATTTATAGCCTCTACCGGTTTTGATTTATTGCATTAAAAAATGGCATAAATAAGCAATAGAAACCTTCAGCGTTTTTACACCTTGGGTAGTGTACCACATCTGATTTAAAATCGCATGTTACAAATTTTAATTGTTACAATTATTGTTTAATATGCTAAAATTCACTGCTACGTTTTATTGCATTTTTGCTACAAATCTACAGTTTTCTGCTACAATTTGTCGCGTTTCTGCTCCAAAACTTAAATTTGGTGCTCCAAAATACTACAATTTATTGCGTTCCTGCTACAAATATTCAGTTTTGCTGCTACAATTTGTCGTTTTTCTGCTACGAAACTTAAATTTTGCTGCTCCAAAAATTGCTCCAAACAGGCCTTTAGCACTTCCCATCCCTGTATGTTGAATATTAGGAAATTAATACAGTCAATGGGCTACAGGTCATGTGTTCAAATTATACAAATCACAGCTTAATTGTGAAAGTTAGAAAGCTTTACTTTTATAATAGTGTGATATACAAATGGAACAGCTTGGTTTATAATGTTGTTACTTCTTAAAACACACAATTGAGCAATTGTTAGGATCTTTTATATAAGTCCAACCTTGCATCTTGGGCATCAAGCCTGTAGTTGGTTGTCATTTTTATTTTATATTTTTGCATTAAAAATGATTGTAGTTACTTAGAATGATATTCAATAAATAACCTAATTTAAAGATCAAACTGAATTTTAAGAGTACTTTTATAATTAGTCATCACTTTAAAAAAAATCAATTTTGAAACCTTTAATGGGTAAAATCAATTTCTCATACAAATATTTAGTCACAATGTTTTAAATGTCTTAACTTTTGCTCAACGTTATATCCTTTCAATTTATATTATTAAAATTTTTCAAAACTATATTTTTGCATTGGTAGTAATTTTTCAACAAAACTGTCCTGATATTTTTAATTAATACATTTAAATAGTATAACTGTTTCGAACTTTTAACTCGTTTTTCTACTTATTGTTTTATTTATTGAGACTGATGTCTTTCTTCTAGGAAAATATATTAAAAAACCTTCAGAAAAACATTGAAAATGAAGAAAAGAGATGGAAAATAGAGCTGCAATGCAAAGATGAAACTCTTAAAGAAGTACATCATTTTATCTGTTTTTAGTGTAAACTTTTTTTATAATAATGATAAACACCGATTTTTAGGCTTGGAAAGGTTGCCACAAAATGAAGAAATCAGACTTTTGTGAACATGTAATTTATAATATTATTGTAATAAATGCAGAATTTAGAAGCATGTAAAAATGGTTACTTATATCTGTGATTTCTTCAAAATTGTAGATTGAAATTTAACGTTTCAATACAGACTCAGTAAATGTTCATTAATTTAAAGTGCTACTATTTATCAAATTTTGAGAATTATTTTCAATATTACGTATGTAAGAGAGAAAAAATTAGTAGTACAATACAATATTCCAGCTATTAAAATGAAAAAATTTAATTTCTCTATTTTTCTCTGTATTTTAGTTGAGACTACTTCTTATATTTTTTGTATTGGATTTGACAAGTAATATGTTATTAACTAACATATTAGAATAGGAACTTTGAAAATTAAGAAGATTATTTAAACAATCCAACAAACCATGTGCTTTATGCAGATTTCCAAATTTGTCATTTTTTAAAAAGTTTTTATTACATTTAAGTTTTATACCAGCTGGGTCAGTAACATTTCATAAGATTTGAATTATTTAACTCTGTGGATTCTAACATTTATATTTTTTAGGTTGTAAACGAAAATGAAGATCTCAAAACAGAAAATAAAAGTTTAAGAACGAACCTTGAGCAGTTACACGGCTTGAGAGATGTAAGTTGAATAAAATATATTTTCCAGTATTTATTTCTATATTTTGTAACGTATTAACTGTCCTTTTTATTTATACTAAATAATTCAAATGTATTATTAACAATATTATATTTCAAACGTGGATATTTTAACATATCATAAAACAGCCAAAATTTTATGTAGAGGATATACATGTTCTGTTACGAGTGTAACTTTTTTTTTTACATATTCTTCTGTAAAGGCTATTAAGCAATTCTTTTCATTCTAAAATCGAAATACTTATAAAAAGCAATACTTTTGGGATTAAATTAAATTTGAAGTAAAGAATTCAAGTAATTTAATTTAATCTCTTCCATTTGTAGGCTCTTTATGAGATAAAAGAACTCAGAGTGAAATTGCAAATAGAAGAATCTGAAAAGAAGGTTCTTTTAGAAAAAATTGGCAATATAGTAAGTGATTATTATCAATCATTGATGTTATCAAAATTCCTAGAACATTTTGAAAGTCGTACTGATAATTTCACAGAGTCTTCTGTCTCACACTTATGCCTACGTTATAATGACTAATTTATGTCTACTTAGGTTATCAAATTCAAACTTGTATATGTTATTGTTTAATTCAGCAGTTCCCAACCTGAGGTATGCATACCCATTGGGGTACCTGGTGGTCCGTTTGGGGGAACACGAAAATAATATTGGCAATGGCGGAAAACACCTAAAGTAAAAATAATAAATGTAATTAGTAAAATAAAAGCCAATAAATACGATTAATTTTCTATCTAACCTAAGAACATTACAAAACAAATTGTTTTCGCAGGGGGAGAGGGGAAAAAGGTTATGAGAAAAGCATTCTGACATATTCTCTGCAACCTTGGGGTACTTGTAAATGAAAAGTTTTATCAAGGGGTGCAAAAAAGCTTTTTTGATACTTAAAATCTGTAAATAGCATTAATGTTTGCATGTAAGAATTTTAGTCTTATATGTATGGGAAACAATTTATATCTGAGATATAGATTGAGAATTATAAAGTATTTGTAAAATAAAATTTTACACTTTAAATGTGGGAGAGAAAGTGTCATGGGAGGATATTTAAGTACTTTTCTCATTTACACAACAGGAAAGTGTACATATATGGCAAAAAAGAAATTCCCAAACATTTTCTATGAAATAGTATTAAAAAGTGTCCCCTCCTCTTCGCCACTATTCTCCTTCTTTTGACGTCAATCACACTACACGTTTCCTTTCGCGAGAAACGGGGAGAGGTAGAAAAGAATTTCGAACTTGTATTGTGGAATTCAGAATATTTTAGTTTGACTGTTTTGTTTTTTGTAAATGGAGTTTTGTGAAAAGTTTGAAAACTAACCCAAAATTCTTCTGGACAAACCCCTGCATAATGAACTTTTCCTTGCAATTTGCAAATATTTAGCCACAAATAATAACTTTTTTAGACCATTGATTCATTTATAAGAACAGACAATATAAGTTATCTTAATATATATTTTATTTTTAACCAGTTTCCTAAATTTCATCCATTAATAATAATAATGCTATGCAACTAATATTCATGAGAATTTCTTTATTTTATAGCAAGACAGTATTTCAAGCAATATGTCAATTCCTGTTCCAGAAAATGGTATTCTAGAAATTCCTGAAGCAAATGTGAGTTATTTAATATATTAGTATGTTTCAATAACATATTTTAACATTTTAATGTTTTTATTTCTTAAATGTCAATACCTATTTTAAAAAATTATGCGAACATTTCTCAAACCCTTTTTGCTTATTGTATGTTTTTCTTAAAACACCATTTTAAAAACAAGTATGAAAAAATAAGCACTTAATTTAATAGTCAAATTGCTTATTTTCAGTCAGTGCTTATTTTCAAATTTAATAGTCAAATGGACCATTCTACCTCGGGCACATAAGACAAGTGCATAAAACAATACAAATAGGCACATTCTTTCGTCTCCCAAACCCCTTTTTTAATATTTTAACAATTTTATTTTTAATACCTTAATGTAAGTTATGATAATATAATTAAAGATTTAATTCATGAAACTGCTAGTTAATTTATGAAAATGTTAATATATAGTTGGATATTTAATTTATTTACTATAGCCAGCAGGGAAATTTTGCCTTTCAATTTTTTTCAGTTATTTTAATTTTAATATTGGTGCATTAACTCTGTTGCGATCTACAGCAATGCACAATCATTCCCTGCCATTCCTTTGAAGAAATATGCAAATTTTCAACTAGTGTGTGTTTTCTTGCAAAGAGATAAGTTTTATATTAATTTATCTTTGCAATTATGATTAGTTTTAAAAGTAGAAACACAAATTAACAATAATATATTTCATTTAAAAAAATTACAATCAATCATTTTAATTATTTTTTCAATTGTTACTGACTTCTTTCAAACAAATAAATTGTCGAAACATCCTACTTAATTTTGAGGTATTTAAATTGTCTCCAAATAACAGTAATGTAGAATTTATCTTTCTAGAAATAATATTTACAATTCCTAAATTGTTTATATAAAAGTATAATTGATTGGAATACTTTTATTAGTCTGCTTAAATTTGCATGTTATTGTGGTTTTTTTTCTTCCAATCATTGCAACTTAGAGGAAACGTCCTTTAAAAACCATGATCTTTAAGATTTTTTTTTTTTTGCCATGTTCTGCATGTCTATAAAATAAATAGCTTAGGGTATTTTAATGATTTTTACTACTTGTCTTAACCTTTGCATTGTAGTTCTATGTAACCCCACTAACATTAAATTTTGCTTATTGTAATATTTTTACAGTCTAATAATTTGCCTAATAAAACTGAAAAGAAAAAAAAGCAGCGGAAAAGGGTAAGAAAATACTATAATTTTGAAATATTATTTAATATTTCTATTTCATGCTGATACTAACCTAAACTTATGTGTGAATTAACTTAATATAAATTTCTCTCTTGTGATGAGGTTTCTTTTGTGTACCAATTATACTTCAACAAATCTTAGAGCACATCTGTCTTAAGGGATGTCTATGGAGGGAACATAAACTTAATGTCTGTCAACCAAACGCTTCAACATATTACCCAGAAACTTTCATTAGTCAACTATAATATCAATTCAAAATTATTATTATTTTGATTTATATTGTTGTACTGTGTGCAATATTTAATTTATATTATTCTGTTACCAAGTATTTTCAATTACTTGGTTATTAAGCACAAGATAAGGTAGATTTTATATTTATGTAATTAAAGTTATATTATTTAATTATATAATATTTAATTGTGGTACTTTTAAGAACTGCTCTTTTTTGCTATTTAAATTCGATTGTTTTGTCTAGTTGAAAAATTATATGAATAATCGCAGTTTTAAATTTAACAATTTTAAATATTTCTTATCCTTTAAATATTGCAAGATATCAAATAATATCAGTTTTAAAGTACTTTGAATAGATACATTTTGGAAGTTGAAAATGTATTTAAACATTGATTATAAAAACATAACACTAATGATTTGAATTAAAATTTAAAATATAGTTTCTACATAAAAATATTTATGTGTGTGACAATTCCATCCAAATCATCAGCGAAAACTGAGAATATTTTATGTAGACTTATTTTATTTATGCTATTTTAAAAATTAAAAATGAATTTTGCAGGGGTCTTCAGGCAAGAAATAAGTCTTCTTGACATGTTATATCTCCCATCACAAGAAAAAAGAAATGCTAAATTGGGAGAAAATTGTAGATTAGCTTGTTTAGTATGCATTTTACAAAATTTGCATCTGTGAAAGAAATCTAGTACCCTAGAATTTAAACAAGTTGTAAGCATCTGCCTTTATAATGCCATTCATACGAAAGCCCGTTTTTGATAGTGAATGGATTTTTTGTCAGTGTGTGTATATATACCAGATATTTATTTAAATATGCATTACTTTATTTACTTAATTAGAGAAACAATTTACATCCTGTTCAACTAATATCTTAATTGGATCTCCAAATTTTTTTTACGCTTCATATTAAATGGTTAAGAAACCCATTATTCTTGTTATCTTTCTATGTTTAAACTACTATTCACTCTTTACAATATTTTTTTAAAAAAATTGTCAAAATTTGAAGTTTCACTTCTATTACCGTATTTGATGTGGGATTTTGCTAATATTTAACAAAAGTCTCCCTCTCTAACCTTATATTTTGTAAGTATTGCTTAAAAGAATGATTATTGTAACTTAATTAAAGATGAGGAGTTTTGAAATTTGTGTTCTTTTTTACATGAACAGCAAAAGCAAGTTACATGCAAGTATATTGTAATGCAAAAAAAAAACAATGTTTTTGCTGCATGAACTGAGTACGAATATAATGGCTATTTTATATTTTACAATATCTTAGTCAATATTTTTATTGTAAAAATTCATTCTTATTTTAATTTTCTTTTTTTATTAAAATACTTAACCACTTGCTTATCTTTCCTTAAACAAAGATATACTTAAAAAATACTTTTTGATGCAAAAACCTTATTTTTAATTTGCAAACGAATTAATCAGAAATTTATTTGTAAACCTAAATCTGGTGATTTTCTTGGTTGTTTTAAAATGCAATGTTTTCATACAATGATAAAATTGTCATTTGTTATTAATAAATAATTACATTGAAGTTTAAAGCTATTAAAAATCTGCTAAAATACTGTGCACTTTACAAAATGTTTCCCTACTTTGTACTTCTAAGTGTTATATGATCAATATAAAAATATATATGCTTGAATTTTTTAAGTTTCATTTTTTTTAGATATCTGCAAAACTTTAAAGTAACTGAAATGATAAATTAAAAATTGAACCAGACAGTTTGCGCTGTTTTCAAATTATAATTGTGATTTAGGTGATTCTCCAAAAAACAAACCAAAGACATTCTACCCTCTAAGTATTTCTCACTTTGTTAAACATAAAATAAAATATAACATAATTTTATAGTGACTTTATATTTAAAAAAAAATGTATTGAAGATTTTTTTCCCATAGGAAAAAAGAAAAAGATATCAAATGCCATTTTTTGTGGCCATAATATACTTTCACTAAAATATACTATAAAACTATTTATTTTTTTAATTTTACTACTCTAAATAAAATAAACACATGCATATGTGTTATCTAAAGTATTCAGATTTATATTTGGGTTTGCTTATCAAAGGACACAAAGTTTTTGTCCCTATTCAAACTGTTTTTAGTTAATAAATAGTACAGTAAGTAGAAAAGAAGAGAGTAACAAGTTCCATTCACACTTAATAAATATATTCTACACTTAAATGTATTTTTTAAGCGACTTATAGTAAATTATTTAATTGTGTTTAATTCGTTAATCATTAATAAGAAATTAAATTCTAATGTTATTCACATATAACCTTGTGTTCATAAAAAGATAGAGTTTAAATTTTTTACTAGAAAACCATCATGAAGGTACTGTAATTATACATAAACTATTATATTATAGCATAAAGTTATCATGCTTGTTTGCATAGACGCTAAATCTAACGAAAATTAGCTTATAGATTTATTATAAATAGAAAGATATCAATATTTTTTTTTATTTACTCTAAAGAAAATTGTCTGTTTTATGGAGAATGGCCCATTTCTTTAACTATTGATCACAAAACAAAATTCATTTGTATTTCATTATAGAAAAAGTTTTATTTTAGTTCTGATTCTAAGGCATTCTGTCTTTCATATTTGCTTTGCTTCTATATACATAGAATTTAGACATTAAATATATTTTGACACATTCGGATACACATTATAATTTTTTATATAAATTTCAACTTCTATGTCTTTAAAAAGCGACTTGGTATGTATATAAATTCAAGTTTTCAATTACTTTTCAGTGTGCACATTTAAGCAAAATCTTCAGGTTAAAAATAGTCTTAAAAATTCACATATTTCTAGTCAGCCATATTAAAAAAAAAAGTCTAGTTTGAACATTTAGCATATGCAAATGAAATAGCTTTATTTACATAAGCCAATATTTAATCTATGATGTAAAACGCAAGTGATACTAATATTCTAGTTCTCATTTATGAGGAAAGTGTTGTGATTTTATGCTGTATTAGTGTATTGTACTGTCTAATTTCTAAAAGATTTGTCAAAGTCTTTGTTGTCTTTGAGATTATTATGGTGCTATTTGTAATAGAATTTGAATGCCTACCTTTAATGTGAAATTCTGATTCTTTGGATCTAAAATTTGCATGTAAGTGATTAACCTGTCAAATTATGTTTAGAAATATAAGTATTTTACTGTCATTTTTATTGTATTACTGTTCGTTTTGGGCTTTTACACTTGCATTTTACACACTAGTGTATTTTCTGTTTTCTGTGATATTTTATTGTGTTAGAAACAATACTTTAACTACCTGGTTTTATTATTTGTTTTTATTTTATTGTAATGTACCTGTCAACTTGTTTGCAAAATTGTACTAATCCCTTATATAATTAACGGGTTTTGTGATTTTCTCTCTCTTTATAATCTGAAATTTCGAAATGCATACACGCTATTAAACCAACTAATAACACCCTTTAGTGAATTTGCACTAAATTGGGTGATGTTTATCGAAACACAAAGCAAAGCACGTTATATGTGCATCATAATTAGCATTGTAAACAGTAAGAAGAATATTGGCTGTTATTTTTTTTAGTATTAATTGACATTTACTAGTATGTTATGATATATGGCTACTTAAGTGGCAGAATTTATTGAGTACGAACTAATTTTAAGAAATAAAATAAAACCTTCAAATAAAAATAAATGTTTATTGACAGATAAGTAGCTACGTATCAATCCACTGGCACCATACTATGAGAGATAGTCTTAAGTATTATGCAGCTTAACTTCCAATCCGCAGGATATTTTTTAAGTATATATCTAAAACTTTCACAATTAAGTGCACAAAAGAGTACATCTTTAGATTGTATTTAATTTTTTTTTAGATTGCAAATATTTATTTTATTTTGCAAGTACAAATTTTCTTACACATTTTTGTTTGAACAATTTTTTTTAACTTTTGTGCATATTAAATATTAACACTAATATTTCATGTGATTCATGCCCAGAGCTTCATACTCCGTAAATTTAAATAAACTTTTATTTTTACGATTTTAAAATTTTTGCTGCACACAAGTTTTATATTTCTTTTGATATTAGTTGTGCTGTATTCATAAATTTTTTGTAAAAGCCTGTTTTATTTTCGACAAAGCTTTATTTTACTTTTAGTTAAAACAGATTAGAAAAAATATACTATGCAATATCTATTTCTATGCAATGAAGAAACATAGTTTTGAATTTATTTATACACTGTCTAATCAAATATATTTGTTTCCTTTTTTTTACATGGAAGTAATTGTTTTAATGCTACTTTTTTGTTATTCGATATTTCTATGCCTAAGAAAATGTTGTAATTTATTCTAAATGTTAAGAAAGTGTCAAAAAATAGAGGAAAATAAATTCAAGTTTTTTTGTGGATGTCTGTAATTTTTTTAAACTCTGTATTGAAAAATTTTAGTAATTAATGTTATGTATATGCAAAATCGAAAACTGGATTTATTAATATTGTGATCCTGATAACTTTTGCTGTAAAGGTTTTCAAATGATTAGCTGCTTTGTGAAAGAATATTGAATTGCAGGTAATACGACTCACAATTTAAAAAGGAACAATGCTAGAATAAATTAAATAACCCAACTAGTTAACATTTACATAATTTGAATTTTGTGGACATCTAATTACGAGTGCAAACAAAACATCACAATAGTTCAAAATCTTTCTATTGTATTATTTTGAAATCGTGGATTACCATGCATATGAAATACTTGAAGAGCTAAAAATTATTTCAAAATATTGCTGTTATTGCACTTTATTGAGTACTGTGTTTTAAGTACTCACTGTCATTAGAATTAATTTCTTCACAAGGGTAAATATTTCATTTTTAAAAAGTTTCGATTTGTGACCATTGGGTATATAGATAGTGCCTGTTAAGATAAAACCCATTAAGATATTACCTATATTTGATTTAAACTAACGTTTAATTATATTATGTGAAAATTATTTTCAGTTTTCTCTTAAATCAACCAGTCTATTTTTTATTCCACATAATATCCATAAAAATCGAGACAATTTTAAGCAACAAACCTAAAAACCATAAAAAAAATAATGATGCTTAAAGTAACGCCCTTCAAAATGGCAGGTTACTTGCATTGGAATAACATTAGAAATATGAAAATATTTCTAAAGTGTTAACCATACAGATTTCAGGATATGTCCCGAAGGCAGAATTCGAAATTTATCTAATTGGGGGGGGAGACGAAATTGGAAAGGACTTCTAGTTGATTATTGTTAAGAGCTGTCACTTTACCTCTGCAGGGTTAACATAGTTTCAAAAGGAACAAAAATCATATGGCCTAACAACTTTATCAAATAGCTCCATTTAATTTAAATATGGTAAATTTAAAATTTCCGTTTAATGAAATTTTCCCTTATATTGGGGCTATTGCCTCCTGTCTGAGTTTGTGCAGCAAATCAAAACCATCAGGTATAGATTTATATATTGAATCTGCAAAAGAAGAAAAATATTTCACCATTGTCCAAAATTACAATTGGTTGGTCTGCGCTAAAATAGAAACTGGGAGTGAGAACACCCATTACGGGAAAATGTATTTTATCGTAGCTCGCGGTTGAATACTGTTCGTAAGATAAAATAGAAAACATTTTACATTGGCTTTTTGTACCGTTAGCCATTGCGTCGATCTTGATATTTTATTAATATTTTTTTGCTTGTTTGGAAGCAGGTATAACAAAACATTCAATACGTATTTTCTCAAACCAGAAATGTGGTTTTAAAACTAAGATATTTGCACTTCACCCTGTACCATGTGAGACCATCCACTGAGCTCAAATATAATAACTGGAGTGAATACTCCCATTGAAGGGAAATGGACTGTAACGATCTGGTAATCGGAGCGTTGTCATATTCCTACATCGAAGAAGCTTGTGCACATTGAATCAAACGCACGGTACAATATTCTGACGCCTATTGAAGTTGCATCGTGTGACACATCAATTATTATCCTCATCATCTGATTACAGTTTAAAAATGCAAAGCTGTGTTTCTGGGTCTTTCCTTCGTTTGAGACAAATCCTAAATCTTCGCCAATAGCCCACTGTTCAGCTGAAGTGCGCCTTCAATTCAATTAAGATGGGGCATCAAGTTGCCCAGTGGCTGGTAAGACCGTGGGGTTGACACTTGGAGTGAGACTTGACAAATAAAAATAAAAAAAGTAGTGCTCTAGCGAATCGATTTTGAAGCTTCGTTAAAAAAATATTAGAAATTCGTCCAGACCATCCAACAACTTATATTGGCGTGTATACGGGACTGGTACACGATAAATCTGATCAGAGTCCAATGTCCTAACGTTTATTGAGATTCCGCCGGGTGCCAGCTTTGGTGTTGTCTTCGTTATCTGACCATAGTATAAAAATAAAAGGCATTTGTTCCCGGGTCTTTCCTTCGAGATGATAGGACTGAACCGTCACCAATTGCCCACTGTTCATATCTAATGCAATGTTCATTAACCAAACCAACCAATTAAGATGACGTCCCATGCATAATTTTCAACCAACCCATTGAACAAATAATCGCTGCAACTGTCCCGTAACTAAAATTAAAGTTTGTTTTTCTTCCTCCTATTTCTTGACAGATTACTTAGGCGTAAAATTAACACTTATTAAAAATGAGCGATTTTTTATGGAGTTTAAAAAATGGTGACATGGACCAAGTTAAAGATTTTGTAGAAAATCAGGTAATCTTGACTTTTTTTCTATATGTCATACCATTTTTTAAAGATTCGAAAGCGGCATAAGAATGCCTTCATTTTATATTATATTATAAAACCCTTTTTTAAACGAACTTAATTTATTTTCGGGTATTTCTTTTATCATCGGCTAACTTTTCCTTCTAATTTGAGTATTTTTGATCTAATCGAGTACTCATTTCAGTAGTTTTAAATACCCTTCACAGCACGGTAAGTATAACAAATTGTACTTTAGTTTCAGTTTGTCAGAACCATCCTAAATTTTTGTCTACCGTTTCATTTAATGTTTGAATAAAACATTCTGCTAAATTTTGCTGTACTCTTAAATTACCCCAAAAATTGTATTACTGTTTTTCTTTTTTAAAATCAGAATAATTGTTTTCTGTTAAGGGTATTGACATCAATGAAAGTATAGATGGAAGACGACCGATTCATTATGCTGCTGATTATGGACAAAGGGAGGTGTTAAGTTATCTTATTGAAAAGGGAGCTAACATTGAAGTAAGCTATACATTTATAATTTTTTAAATTAGAGACGTAATATAAACAAGGTTCCCACACATCTGGAATTGTCAGGGAAATTTTCTAAAAATGTTAGTTACAAGTGCAGGTTATATTTTTGGTACAGATGTAGTATAGGACATTTGGCGCACAAGGTTTTTTTTTGCGTGTTTTATAGGGGCGATAAATTTATAGTATGGGAACCCCACCTGACATTGTTAGTATGTTCCGATTCTTGTGGCTACTTTCAATCTGGCAACCCTATGATGTCATAGCGCTGTTTAACGGCAATTTTTCATCGCCAAAAACAAAAACGCGCCAAATGTCCTATACTACATCTGTTCTATATTTTTTATTGTCATTGATGTAAAATCGAAAAAAAAATAAAAATGCTAAATTTTTGATTTTGCATAATTTGCTAAGTTATTATTTATAAGTACTTTATTTTTCCCAGCTACAAGATTAGTATGCGAAATGCTAATTTAATTCTTAGTCTGGGATTTTTTTTAAATCTTCTGGAAAAGTTAAGGAATTTTGATCTAAATATTTAATGGCAACCCTGATCTGTTTTCCATGGTCATCTTTGATTTATTGTCAATTCTGGAAACCTGGTTCAAAACATAGCCCCTGTGATGTGGTTAAATGCTTGTCATATTTTGCTAGGCCCACAGCAGCCTGGTTAAAAATATGCCGAGCTGGTAATCCGAGGGTTACAAGTTCAGTTCTTATCTGCCAAGACATTTGTGTGTCGAGAAGAATGACACACAAACATCAAATCTGTCCTGGTTCAAATTTCGACCATTGCAATTTACCTCTTCCTCTAGTTTGATATTATTTCAGCCAACCATCATTTTCTGCTGACTTCAAGTTTTTTCTATTTTTATGTGCTTTTTTCTAAATGGTAACGCACAATTCCATAATTTTTTAACAATTCAATGATTTTTCTAAGGTCCTTTATTTTGGCAATTGATTTATTTTTGACCATATGATGCATTGATTCAGGATTTTTGTTAATTTTCAGAAGCGTAGTGTTTGGTGTAATTAGACTTGCTAACTTTTTTTGAAGAAATCATCAAAGATAATTTTAAATTAGATTGCCCTGATTTTTTTGTACAGATTGATTTAATATAATCATAAAAGCTAAACTATTTCTGTAACCTTGTTACTTGATGACTTTATATGTCGTCAGCCTGTTCTAAATATAAATACACAAAATATGTTTTCTTGTGTCAACATTCTTGTGTAAAAAAAATTCCAGTACCCTATATTTTTTTAATTTAAGGCGAATTTGCCAACTGTACCATTACAAATATCAACTTAAAATAAAAACACAAAATTTGGGTCAATCATTATATATTGATTTGACTCAAATTTTGTGATTATTTCATCAGCAGATTATTTAAAAAAAAAAACTTCTATATAGAAGGTTTTTTTAATAACCTGCTAATATTGTTTTAAAAATGTCTTTAAATTATATTATGCAATATAATTTTAAGAAATTGTTTGGGTATTTGTACAGACATAGCCTTATATGGTAGAAAAAAATAATATCGTCAAAAGGAAAGTGTATTACTAACTTTTGAAATTAATTTCTCAATATAAAATATATGTAGTTTGTTGCCTGATTTAGAAAATCTAACGCATAATTTTGTACATAATGTATGTTACTTATGAATACCTGCTAACAATGAAATTGGTTTTTATCATAACTTTACAGGCAAAAGACAAGCATGGAATCAGTGCTTTGTTGGCTGCTATATGGGAAGGACACACTAGTTGTGTCAAGCTAATGTTGGATAAAGTAAGTCTTATGTTTGTTCAATACTACAGCATTGTTCTACCAAATGAACAATCTGGATTGTATAACCAATGCAGTAGTATTTCTGACAACCTGAAGCATTTTTCCTTGAGTTTCAGTAGAATTCTAGGAATTAAACGTTGTTTGAGAGGAAGGTATAAATGTATTATAGGACATTTTGTGCATGTTTATTGAGGGAGGGACATTTTTTGAGCGATAAATGCATATTATAGCAACCCCACCATGACTTTTTTTAAAAGCATTCAATTTTCTGTTCGTTGCATTACAGATATTTTTTTTATACTGTTATATATGTCAGTTAACTGTAAGGAATATAAAATTTCTGTTTAATTTTCTTATATACTACAGTTGTAGGAAAAGTTACTGTTTTAGAGTTGTTTTATGGGTCAGTTTTCTTCGTATTTATGCACTATAATCAACTGCTCAAAGGATTTCCTGTGAGCACCATAATCAACTGTTTGATGGGTGTATCAGCTTTGATTCTGAGTAGTCGGAGGCCAAATGCCACAATTGCTCGGAGCCATGGTTGAGGTACGAGTCTGATATTAGCACACAGTATGTGCATGCGCTTAAGAGTGTTGTTCAATAATTATATACATTAGGAAAGTCTAATAACTGCTTCAGTTCCATAAAATGTAATACTGAAAACTAAAATTCATCAGTGCAATGCGAAAAAAAAATTATGTAAAAATGTTGTATGCGATTTCAAGTTTTATTTCTATTACAGGGAGCTTCCAAATCTGGTCAGACACCTGATGGGGTGGATTACATTACAGCTGCTGAAAAACCAGAGATAAAAGAACTGCTCAAATGTTGACATTGAAAGGCTCCATGCGAGGCCTTGACCTGTATTATACAGTGGGATATTTTTGAAAAAAGATTTCTTGTGGTTCAGCTCAATATTAATACTTCATTAACTATCTTTATCGTTTGTGAATTATTAGTTTGTTTGGTCGCTTATCTGTGTGCCAAATGAGTGATTGTTTTACCAAGGCTCTAAATTGCACTCTTATACAAGTCCGGTGTTTCAAACTTCTCTTTCAATTGAAGTTCTGCCCAACGTTTTTTTTATTAGTAAAGTAAGATGGAATGTGGCATTGTTTTTGAAGCTTTACTATAAAACTTTAGTAATAAAAAAAATTAACCTTATTATCTTAATTGAATTTCAAATATATGTTTTTTAGCACTAACTATTAAATTAACTGTAGTGAAGGTATAAATATGTAAGAATTTTTTTATGGGGAAGTTTAAAGTAGGATTAGTTTGATTTGATTGTAATACCAATTTTTTTTTTATACATACCATTTTCAAGAACCATTGGCGATGTCAAGAATAAAATGTTTTTTAAAAATAAAACAAGATTAATCAGAGTTAAATGGATATATTTTGTAGAACAATTTTAAACGTTGTTAAATTTATTTTCTTATTAGGTTTTTTTTTTCCAAGAAATGTATTTGTGTCTTTTAATTAGAGGTTACTTTCTTATATCTAGTATATTCTATAACAAGTGGAAAATTTGTAAAATCTTAATTCAATTTAAATTGAATTAAATACTAAATGTGTGTGCATGTTTATAATTTATATAAAAGCTTATTTCTTTATTAAAATTTAGTGGAAATTAATTTTTTTCTTGTATTTGACTTGTGATTCCTGTTTTGTTAAATGGTATTTTTTGTAATTGTCCATTTCTAACATAAATAAATATGAATACTGTATCAAACAGCATATTTATGAACACTAAGTAAACTATATATATGCACCTTTAATTCTGTAAAATTACTATATATTCTCAAAAATAAACTTAATTAAATGTAATTGAGCTTATTCTTTAAGTGTTGTATTTCTCTATAATATGATCAATGCCGATGTGGCATGGTCTATTTAATGCAATTAAATGTACTTAAACGTGTTCTAGGACTACTATTAAAAAAAATCTTAAAATTAATTGAAAACTTTGGTAATTGTAATAAATAAAAATTTGTGGCTTTTACCATTATAAATAATGTTTTGGTGCGTAATATGGAGGGTGTACAAAAGGACAAAAATAAATAATTATATAAAATATGCTTTTTTTAAACACATTTTTAATTTTTTTTTTCTTCTCTATGGTGATTTGAAAGTTTTATTTTCCTTAGAGAGGACTCATTCACAGGCCTCGCAACAGGTCCCTTTTTTCCCTAAAAGTCCATTTTGTTACTTGAAGTACTTAAAAGTCCTTTTTTTCAGAATATGGTCCCTTTTTCCCTTATTTTAGCAAAAAAATATTTGTTTTTCCATTTCTGCCTATGATAACACATTTCTGGCCCTTTCCTATTTAACCAAATATATATTTTTTTGCATTTTGTAATGGCCATTACAAAAATCAACATTCATGTTTGTATTTATTTTGAGTCTGTTAATAAGGTGTTGCAATTCTCGAAATATCATTAAACTAGGAGCAGGCTTGTTGTTTTTTTCTTTACAAATGTAATTAATCGGACTGGTGTAGAACGTAGATCTATGTGTAAACAATTTCTGTCCTTCCAGGACCACCGAATCTCGTTTATGCATTATATCAAAAACAAAATTAAATGAAGACCTTGTTCAGGGGAAGAATGATAAATAGCAGGTGCAAGTGTAAATTGTAATTATACTTATTCCCAGCAGGGTATAGATTTTTCATGGGGGCGGTTCAGTGACTGATCAACAAATTTCTTTAAGCCACTATTTTTTTTTAATTACAGGGCGCAAAGAAGATATTAAAAAAAGGCAGGGCACATTTTAAATTCTAAAAAATAAAAATTCTGTAAGGGCGCATCGGCACTTACAAAAAAAAGGGCAGGACGCGGCGCCCTTTGAAAAACGCATAACAGGAACACTAACTAAATGAGCAGATACAATTTGAACTTTTCAGTTGCATGCTACTAAATAGTTCAGTTCGATATCCGATAGTTGTCAGTGCGTGGCTAGCCTATATTGTTACATAAAAAATATAATTTTTATTTAAAACTCTTTTTACTCTATTGCGTTTTTTCTATAATTTTGTCACTCTCAGCTAGTTAAAATTTAATAAGGATTTAAATTTTTGTAGGTCACTTTTTTTTAAGATGTTTGGTTCCTTTTCCCCTAGGGACATATGTCAAAAGTGTTGCGAGCCCTGCATTCACCAGTAAGAACTTTTTAAATGTGGATTTTGCCAATTCCTTTTCCAAAGTGATCCAATTCGTATAAATGAGGACCGCTTTGTTTGATCCGGATAACTGGAGTTTGTATAATTGCGAGTTCTACTATAATTCAAGCAATTTATAGATTTCAATTTAAATAAAAAACAAGGTTTCATTCTGGATAGCGTTTAATAATAATACATAACTGTTTTGTTCTAGTGAGCTATCTTTTTTTGATTAAAATAAATTATACATATTAACTCCCCAACACACAGCAGATGTGATATGTTCAGGATTCACCAGCCAAAGAAAACAACTCTATAATAATTGAAAATTGTGTGGTCTTCCGTGGATTAAAACAGCATATCTGCAATTTTACTAAAATCTTAAAGTTAAAAATCTTGTGTATTTTCTAAATCTTGTTATTTTTTTAATGCGCAATACATGTTTTATTTTAATTAATAATAAATGCTTTAAGATATTTATTCAATCCATTTACAAAAAAGTCCACTAATATTTATACAAAATATATTTAATATGTTATTGAAAAATAATATATGAGAGAGCAACAGTAGTAGAGTTAGCAATAGTATCTATTTCATACAAGTTTTTACAGCTTTCTCATTGCCAGCATGGTGTTTATATCCCAAATAAAAGTTCTCAATTGGTCAATAATTTCTTTTAGCTGTCTGTTTCTGATGAAAGCACGCTGCAAAAAGCAAGATATTATTTTAAAAATAAGGTTATGTAAATTTCTTAGCAAAAACACATTTTTATAGTAAATGACTAAACAGAATACCTCCACTAAAGCATTGTATTCTGCACTATAAGTCCGAACTGCATCAGTTGGCTTTCTGTCATCTTGTCTTGTATCAGTTTCATCCTTCATTGGAATCAAACTCTAAAACAGAATATTTTTTTAAAAAGGTTTATCCCAGAGGTCATACAAGTTTAAAAGAATTTAAAAAAAAGTTTTTTAGGCTTAATCATTTTAAAGGTTTTTACTTGAGTTTGTGTTAAATTATAATTTTTTTTTTCAAAACTTGTAATAAAGTGTTCATTAATATTTTTTATCTTAACTTGTCTCATCTCAACAGTATGCTCTGATTTTAAACATACACTGGATATTAATAAAAAAAAACTTAAAAATAATTTTTTCACCATAAATTTCATAAAATAAGACACATTTTGAAGTTGATGTTTTAGTAAAAATAGTAACTTTTCGTAAAATAAAAAAAAATCTCCTTAAACTTTGACATTTTATAAGTTAATATACTATAAATGTTCAAAATTTGTACATTGTTATGCAGTGACAGTAATTGTGAGTGAGAAATGAAGGAGCTAATGTTCCATTTCTATGCAAATTTACTTAAATTTTCAAACAGTGGGGCAGCACTTGCTTCTACTCACTACCACTGACTGTAAAAACTACCTATACAAATTGGAATGTTTAATTATATTTCAACAATTTTATAATAGAACGACAAATAGCGAACATACACAATACTCTCTTTACAATGAATGTACAATATAATGTATATCACTGAAAGTATATATACAAAGTAGTTTATATACAATACTTTAATTTGTTGTTATAATGACTTATCTCATAGAGTTTCAGTGAGGTGTTGTTATATTGAGGGTGTACGATATGTCTTTAACTATAATAATAAAAGAAAGTCTGTGTCACACAAAATACTATATTCCACTGTATGGAAATGTCTGAAAATTTATACTACTGAAACTCTAATTGTGCAACTGTGAGCCATAAATTTAAAATTCTGTTTAGTTTTTAAATGGATTTATAACGGTTTTAGAAGCCATGTTTTTAATTTTCTCTATAAAAAGAAATGGTATCTACATTGTTGTAACATAAGATGTTGACAACCATAAAATACTTTAAAATGAATTAATATATATTTATTTCTTTTAACAATTGAAAGTTAGCTATCAAAAATTACTTTGGTGAAATTACTCTTACTGAAATTATGCTTCAACAGGAAAAGCTAACATTCGGAGATGTCTGAACAATAGACCTTCAAGAAAATGAAAGAGAAGGAATAAACATAGAATGAACCAATGGTGTAAACATTATTAAAATCGCAGGTAAAATTTAGTTGTAAATAAAAACTATTGCTAATGTTGGCGAACTTGCAAAACTTGGGAAAGCCCTGTTTTGTAAGTAAAAATCAAATAATTTTAATTTCCTTCCAGCTATAAAACTGGTCAAAGTAACAGCAACAAGAACTCGTTTAGATCAAGCTAATTCTTTGAACAATAGACTCAAATTGTACAAAATACATGTACTTACATCCACTTCAATATGTGTATATTCCATGGTAGCAGAACTGTAGTTACATTTTTCACAAATGCGCCGTAATTTAGAGAAGCAGAAAGTAATTGTTCTTAAATATTCTTGTAACTTTACTTTTCTTTCTTCTTGTGTTTTGATGTGGGCAACAGTACCGTTCGGAGGCTATAATAAAATAAGAAGAGAAAAAAAAATTTAGATTCCTTTAATATTAAAATGAAATGTTAATTTTGTTATACTACTGATAAAAAATTAAGCAACAAGAGTCATAGATACATTGAGATCGTGTGAAGAATGATTGCTTCAGTATTTCCATCAGTCTCTATATCTTTGCTGATATTTTAATGGCTGCATTGCTTTTTTGTAATGAAACTCCTTGTATTATACAGGGTATCCCATCAAGACCGCACAAAGTGAGTATGTACATAAAAAATTACCAAAGAACCCTATCTCAGAGATCATAAGTTTGAGAAAAATTATAACGAAAAAGTGTGATGTCACATCTTGTGCATGGGGAAAAAATTATTATTGCAAACACGAAAAAGTGCACAATAAATGAGAATAAAAATTATCGTTATACAACTTTACAGAATTAATTATACGTACTTCGGTTTGCAGAAAAGACAGGTCCAAATTTTAAGTCAGTAAAAGCAAAAATTGTTCTATAGAGATAACATAGGAACGAAAAAATCTGTATTTGACTTCAGTGTTTTGTAAATTTACGGTCCAAGGGCTATAAAAATTTTTTAACTATAAAAATAATTTTGCTGTCTCTCCACCTCCCAATTTCTGGAAAATAGTACAGTAGACTCTCGATAAATCGAACTTCGATATCTCGAAAAAAATCCATTTCCCTGCACCTTAATTACTTATTTAATGTAATTTGATCTCTTTAATTCGAAGTTTTTCGTCGTTATTTTCGATAACTCGAAGTTTCCTCACAACTCAAAATTTTGTTTTCCTCTCAAAACTACGGATTTTGAAGAACCTTTAGCATATATGCAATTGCCACGTTCTTCTTTATCAGTTCTCTTTCTTATTGTGCGTTATTGAAAGGGTATACATACAATGGATGACTACCTGTGCCTCACCCTTTTGTTTGAATGTCGCCAGACTGGATTCAGTGAGGTGTATCCCCTCCTCTTTAACACAGTCAGTCCAACAAGGAAGATAATGATTTATCGTCCCTCAAGCCAGCTGGTGTTTTCAGTAAAGTGCGAGTCACTTTCTTGGAACATTACCGACCGTCCAGAAAGCAACTCACTTAAATTATGTAGACGACACTCGACCCCTTCTCATTTTTGTTTAGGCAATGCACTCTCTATAGCAGCATTTGATGAGAGATCGCTCTCAGAAGAAGAATGATAATGAAGAATGCTAACCTCCTCCAAAGATAACTTTGTAAGAGGCTCCATCTTCTATAAAAACTATGCGTGCATCCATTGAATCGAGGCCGGAAATGAAAACATCGGAGACATTTCAAGCAATCGTGCACTTGGAAAATATAATTGATTTCGAAAAAAATAGAAATACTCACCAAACTATTTTGGATAGATATGTTAAATAAAGTCGTGGAAGTATACTAGTATTTATTTTTACCAAAACAGCTTTTTTATAGGATTTTCGATAACTTGAATTTTTGATATCTCGAATTTTTATACACTTTCCTTCGAGATAACGAGAGTTGTCTGTATAATGGTCAAAATGTGACCAATTTTTTCGGTAAATGTTTCAAAGTTGCGTTGAAATAAAACACATATTTTTATTAAAATTTATATATCAAATTGTTCCTTTTTATTTAGTATTATTGTTATCAAAGTAATACTCATAAAAAAATACTCTCACTCTATAAATAATTATTTTTTAATTAAAAAAGATAAAATATTTTCGAATTTGATTGATACCCTTTTAAAAATGAATATCTAATCAAAATATTCTACCTGTAAATATGCCCCTGGTAACCCTTACCCCTTCTATTAAGTATCCAGAAAAAGCGATTTAATGTGGAATTTTTATAGATAACGTTAATACTCCAACGCAAAATGAGAACATTAAGAGATAGAAATACAAAACTCGATCGTAACCTGCGAATCTCCAATGCAAATTTTACATTGTCTAAAACTCAAAATCGCCATTTTATTAGTTACGTCTTACGACACAAACAACATGAAAGACGTTAAACAAGCAATTTTTTATTTGCATACTTGAAGATTCTTCAGCATCTGGAACATTTCGGTTGTTTTTGTGAGAATATCCTGCACCGTCTCCTGCCCCATCCGTAATATGATGGATATACTGACATCCTTCTGGGGAGCAGCAGTAGTAGCAGGGAATCCAGGCTGGCTCATCCCTTGAGAGGTGTCCATCTCAGTTTGGCCCTCTTGCGCAGGGGGCATCATTGTTGCATTAGGGGCCATGATCAGTCCCTGGGAACCGGGATAAGCACCCTGTAGTGGCTGACCACCAGCTCCTTGGAAAGGAGATTCCATTCTAAAAGAGAAATGCATTCTGGATCAAGAGAAAAAATTTCTGGGGTCAGATTTACTGTACCTTAGCGTGATTTTTTCCACATTTGGTGATAATTTTTTTTAAATGGCAGTCCCCCTCCGACCTGACAAGGAATTGCAGCAACCCTATTGGACATATAGTCCCTATGGGGACTTTTGGCGAGATTTTGAAAAAGTCGCCAAGGGTGACCGTACAGTAAATTTAACCAATTTCTGTAGAAATAAGAGACATTATTTTAAGTTTAAAAATATACCATGATTTAAAAATGGAAGAAACTTTTTCAGTTTATACAAGAAATAGCTGTGCCGAATGAATTATTTTGTTGGCTAACTTATAAACATGGATTGGCTGCTGATAACTAAATTATCCCAAAATCTAATGAAAACTGAGAGGAAACAAATTTTAGATTTTGAATTGGTATAAAATTCACACAAAAACTCGGTCCCAATCGGAGCATACAAACAAAATCCCAGTTCTGAAATTGGGATTTTTTTATAAATACAGCCCTGATTAGCCATATAAAAGTTATTTGATTTACTGAAACTAATTAAGCAAAATAGCATATCATTTTCTATTAACACAGAGAAATAAAAAGAATAATCAGACACACGAAAATTCTTATACCCTAATGGTGATCTGGTGGCATTTCAAATCAAAGAACTTGTACTAAATCTGATCATGTACCCCTGAAAAAATTTCATTACCTATCTCTATCTAGGACATCTAAAATCACTAGGGATGAACCGGATAGTGGATAACGGATATCCGGCGCACATTACAAACCGGATATCCGAACTAGATTTCGCCGGATATCCGGCAGTTTATTTTTTATGAAAATAACTTCTCATACACACTAGAAAAAACGGAAATCGGTCAAAAATTTAAAAATATTTTTTTATTCTGTAATATTTCCCAATTCTTTATCTTTAAAGTGATACCAAAATTGAATAAACATTCAAAAAACTTTTTTATTTACAAAGGGTTATTCTAGGGTGCTGCTAGCAATGGTCGTATGTTTTGTACATTTTACACTTAATTTCTGAATAATTGTAATTTTACCATATGCCTTTTCATTCCAAACATGAAAACTCAAGTTTGCTTAAACTTTTGAGAAATTTATTTTTTTATTCAACTTTATATTAGTTGTGAGATGTGATGACCCTCCACCATAACAATTCGTTAAAAATATAATTTTAAAGTAAAAAATTTGAAAAAAAGTGTTTTTTTTTTTAAGTCTCTATTGGTTAAAGGGAGAATCTGCACACTGTGAATACAATGGTAGAATTTTCAGGAAAATACTTAAAGCAAGAACAAAGAAAATTGATCGCCACAAAAAAAAATCTTCAATGTTTTATTCATCCGGATATCCGGCATGGAAAATCGGATATCCGGCACTTTACTTCCGGATATCGGATAGTTAAAAAGCAGCCGGATAGGCCGGATACCGGATATCCGTTTCATCCCTAAAAATCACTTACAAAGGTGTTAAGGTACAGAAGAAGTTATAACACTTTAATGTCAATGGAACAAAATTAATACAAGACCACCAAACAAATATAGTATTATTTATTGTACAAAAAAAAAATTGGTTCAATAAATAAAAAAAAGGCAGGTTGATGTGATTTTTTTTCTCAAGAAATTAAAAACTAAACTTCAATTTTTAGCACTTCGGATGTCAAAGCCAATAGCCAAAGAGATTTCATTTTTACTTATTTTAATAGTTCACATCATGGTATCAAAAGTTAATATGTATGTATTTCTGAAATCTTCCGTCATTAAATCTTAAATATGGATGGCAAAAAGTTTGATAAATATCGTGCTAACGTCCAGTGCCTTCTGGGGAAAAAAATATATAATTTGTTATTGTGACATACTGTTCTACAGAACACGTTTAGAAAGAATATTAAATAATAAAAAAGGTCTTCAATTTCCCATTGCTTTAGATTATTTAAAATATAATAAGGATTGAAAAATATCATATGAAGTATTTCCGTATAAAGAAAACATTCCCTGTTGTTGTAATTGGAAAGAAGTAAAAATATAAACAAAGCTTTGTACCAAACCATCTCTAGAAATAAAAAAAAAATAACTTTTTAAATTATGCACATTTTATTTTTATTATATTAAAATATTTTTCAAACTTACTTTCTTCTTTTCTTCAAACATAAATTTCTTGCTACCTATTTCTAACCTAAATTAAGAGTTTAAACAGCGCCAAATAACGCCACGTACTTTTTTTAACCATGGTTAAGCACAAAATCTGAATTTGCACCCGATGCAACCTCAAAGGCATTTGTATAGGATTATGATCAGATTTAACGTGAAGTACATGAATCGAATACTTTACCATTAGGCAACCGGTCCCCTAGCAGAATAATAATAAAAAAATTGGTATTTGATGGTTAATAACGTTTAACACTGCCTATTTATTGTATTATGAAATTCTAAAGGAAGCCAAATGGGGGAGTTTCAGGCCAAGAAGACAACTGTTCCAACGGATGGCAAATTAGGTATTTTTCAAATTATAAACATATTTTCACCTGTTCAAATGAAAACAAAAATTGTTTTAAAAAAAATGGAGTAGAAAGTGATTCAACCTAATTGTATTACCCTATATATTTACACATATTACCTATTTATGTTAAATTATCATTCACCTCTCTATATTAGTTTATTTAAAAAACAAACTTTCTTATAGTGGATAACATTTATAAAGAATTAATGTTGCTTCTTGAACAACATAAAATTATTAGACTTTATAACTTTATTTTTGATGTTCAATATCAAAGATAATAAAGCAAATAAGAAACAAAAATTATATGAAGTAAATCTTTTATTTCTCAATTAAATTTAGTATAAGAAGCAATAACATTTTCATATAAATATTCACAACAAATGCACTTTAAAGAATATTCAAGCTGCAAAAAATCACCTAACTAGGAGTAAGGTTTTGTTAAATAACATCGCACTAGAGCTGCACAGTGGGCTATTGGCGACGGTACTAACTAGGAGTAAGCTATGTCTGTTTTACATATTGGTAAATGAAAAAAATTGGGTAAATAAATGCTTTTCATAAAAATGGCAAGGATAAATTGGTAGGCTTGTTCTAAGGTAACGAACTAGTAGACTAAATACATACACATAAAACACTAAACGATGTAGATTAGGCAGGTTGCATAAAAAATATTTATTTTGTAATAATACTTAATAATCATAAGTTAACACTTAACTTTTATAAAAAGTATTCTTTATCGAAATATAAGTAAAAAACCCCTAAAACTTGTGTTTCAAAGGTTTTTGGTAAAATTTCAAGCTCATGGGTGGTCTGAAATGTCAAGTTTCAGTTATAAAGTTGAACACAAAATAAGTTCTAAGTGTTAAAAATAACAAGTACAACTACAAGAGAAAAAATTTGCTGCAAAAGGCACAGCTTTTCCTTGAATGTCTATATTACAATAAACTCGAACATATACACAATACAGATCAATACTAGTTAATCACTCTTCTAAAGACAATTCACTTAAAATTCATCGTGCTTTGTTAAAGCTGCTCCAAAATCTGTAGCTTGACTTCCCACAAAAACATCATAGTTGTTTAAAATTTCTTCTTTTGAGAGTTTATTATCCTGTAAAGAATAAAGAAGCAAAAGATAATACATATTATAAATTTGTAGTACAAGATTCTGAGGGGTCAAGACTAAGGTGGATATAGAGATGAAACAAATTTAATACTCAATACATTTTTATACAAATTAAAAGTTAAAATGGTGCATTGGAAAAACACCCCCACTTTAACAATTTAATTTTTTAATTTAAGTAAAAATTTATTTTTGCTGGAAACTGATTTAATAACTTTTCTAATTCTAATAATTTTGTTGAATCCGAGTCGAGTCGTATCACATTATCGTATTTAATTCCGTTGATTACACTTCCATTGCTTACAAGTTAAACTTTGGATAGAAACATCATTTTCCTTAGCTAAGAAATATTACGAACCAATATTTATATTCTTGCAAAGAAGCCCTTATAAATAGAAAAATTACAAATTTGTTTGGGGGTAACGAATTGATATAAAATCCTAAATGTTCAAAAGGAAATTGTGTGTTCTAAGTTATGAGTAATTGGCACTGTAAGCATAGTCTTATTTATAAAACTGTTATGCTTTTTAAATATGAAGATTATTAAGCCCCTCTAATAATTGCCCTGAATCTTAATCATTGGAAAATTTACATGAACTTACAGTTGTTTATATTGGTTTAAATGGTATATAACTAATACCTTTTATTAAAACTTGATAAAACCGCCATATTTGTGACCAAATACAAGTTATAATGCAAAATAACGACTAGTGTTAAAATAAACATTAATCATACATATATGCTCGTGTTGCATTTATTATATACAAGTTATATTCAATTTATTTAATTTTTTAAACCCTTGTGGGCAATCAATGTAATTGTGAAGACTGAATAGAAGGTTATTTAATATCATTACTCAAATGAGGTAAAAAAAAACTAATAACAATAAGTTACTTCTTTCGTAAATTTAAAGGTAAATAACTCATTTGATTCCCTGAATTGTAATTTACATAGTTCCTAATTCTAGTAGGTGAAAACAATTAATGTAATTGAATGAGAAACTTCTGATGATTGTTGTTTTCTATTCCATATATAATAATGCTACACATTTTCTGTACTGAAAAGTTAATGAATTGTCACTTACCACTTATCAGTACTAAGACAGTTTGATAGACAAGTGGTAAACTTCAATATTGAATGTTATATAAACAAGGTGCAACATTTTAAAGTTAAATATTAGCACACACAAAATCCAAATATTTTATCAATAATAGTGTACATAATAAAACTAACTTTAAATATTGTTTTTAAAATGTTTATATTAATATATATAGGGATCAGAAGGCCGATTAAAAACTCACCTTGTTGCTATCAGCTTCGTGAATAAGATGTAATGCTTCAGATTCACTGTGATTGAAATCTTCTGGAATAATCCAGTCTTTGACTTCTTCCTTGTCCATGAAACCGTCATTGTTCTTGTCACGGTAGGCCGCAAAAGACTCTCGTTCAGTCTTCACCCATTCCGGTTCGTCTTCCTCACTTCCACTGTACATATCACCTAATAACAAAATTGGCTTTTCTTTAGTCATCTGAAGCAGTGAATGTTCTCAAAATATATCAGTGTTCACTCTAGGCGTTTTTGAAGGGCGGTCCGCCCTGCCCGCTCTTTTTTGATCTCGATAGCGCCCTCATGCCCCTTTTTTTCAAAATTCCGCCCTTCTTGCCCTTTTCAGTCAAGCACAAGCATCATTGCTTCCCTAGTTGTCTTTAAAAATGGCATCGATTAAAAAAGATTTGTGTGTAAATTGGAATTAAATGAATTATGACAGTAGAAAAACAAACTCCTTTATAACTACGTGTGTTGTGAAATCGCAATGATTCCGCGGTCATTTCGAGCACGGGGCATTCTACAAATCCTATTGGTTGCCTGTGCCTGCATATGAAATTCTAAGTTTTTTTTAAAGAGAATTGATTTGGGACTAAATTGGGATTGGTTTGCAATATTAAGCATTTTATTACCAAACTTTGGATTTAAGTAGCCTTTTTATTAGTTTTGCAAGGGCTCTGATTCCTACTTAGAAATTTAGTTTTTAGGGAAAACCATTTTAGAATGTCAAATTTTAAATTATATTTTTATAAAGAGACACCAATTTTGTACGGGTCTTTCCTTCGAGATAGGCCAAGAACCGTTAACAATAGCCCAATATTTAGCTCTAGCGCAATGTCAACAAACAAATCGGAACTTTTTTTTTGTTTGGTCACTGTGTCAATGCTTGGTTTGTGTCAATGTGTTGCCACGCCCACACCGCATTTTTTTTTAAAGTGCCCTTTTAAAAACAAGACGTACCTTTTCAAAAATGGGGTGCCCTTTTACTGCCAACAGCGCCCTGCCCCTTTTTATTTCTAGAGTGAACACTGATATATCATTTGTTTCTTAAAAAATATAACATTACCAGGTGTACAAGTATGAAATGTGGATTTCGGACAACAGATGGTGCACCAATGTAGTTTGTGCTATAAAGATTTGACACAGTGCCATTTTTTTGTGTCATCAACAAGTGTCAGATGTGCGCGAGTGATAACTTGGAAAAGTGTGTGCCTAGGGTTGTGTTGTTGTGTTCAATATATCAAAATTTATACTGAACAAAGGCATTCGCAGACAGCATTAATTTTTATGTTTTCATTTGAAGAAAACTGCTGCTGAATCACACCGATTACTTCGAAAAGCTTATGGTGAACATGATCCTTCGCAAGATACGTGTGAATTATTGTTTCAGTGTTTCAAAAATGGTGACTTCGATGTTGCAGACAAGGAACATGGGAAACCGACCAGAGGGGGCGTAATCTATTATGAGCTGCTAAAACATCGGGAAATGGTTAATACTAAACGTTACCAACAACAAATGACCGATTTGAACCGATTGCTGCTTGAAAAAAGGCCAGAATACCGAAAGATATTTTTCTTCATGCCATTGCTCCATGACATAAGGCAAAACCGATTCGCAGCACGTTGGAAGCACTCAGCTTGGAAGTTTTATCCCGTGCGGCTTACTCACCAGACTTGGCTCCTTCCAATTACCACTTGTTTGCATCGATGGGTCACGCACTTGCTCAGCAGCGCTTTGATTCGTACGAAGATGTGAAAAAATGGCTCCATGAATGGTTTGCAGCAAAAGGGGAAGATTTTTTCTGGGGTGGTATTCACAAATTGCCCGAAAGATGGGAGAAATGTATAACAAAAAATGTAGCATACTTTGAATAAAGCACTTTTTATCATTCTTTCGAATTTAACGTGTTTGTTTTTGAAAAAAAATCTGCATTTCATACTTGTACACCTGGTATATTAACATGCCTAACAACAATAAAAAAGACAATTCTTTGTCTCAACTGATTGACAAGAATATCTTTTGTTATGGGGCACAGTTTTTAATTGAATTCAACAGTTGTTTTAATGGCTTTTCAGGTAAAATGATGTGGACCTACTGTTAATTCTAATCAGAAAATATTTGAACAGCAGTGTTAAAAGAAGTGTATTGAATATGATATTTCTCTTTATTACACAGTATTACATCAAACTGTAATAAAAGAGCAGTTACGGTCTTCAAACTATCCTTCTTTACCTAAGGTAATTATATGTTTAATATAATTGCTAATGTTATATAGAACATATTTTACTATTAATTAAAATGATATTTACTTTCTTTGTTGGATTTAATAATTTTTTTCTTGGGAATTGAAGCAAAATTTACAGTGAGGAAAACGATCCCCAGACTCTCAAAATGCCTAATAGTTTTTAATCACAAAGATTTTGACTGTATTTAATAATGTTGTTAATTGTATTCAAAATATGTTTTTGAGAACTTTCAGTGAGCAACAAGTTTGTAAAATAATACGAGAACTGAGGGTTCAATTGACAAGTTTAATGCTCGGAACTGTAAAAATATAATTCTGCCCAAATTGAGTTACATTACATTAAAATAAATAAGCAAATGTATTTAAATATTTTGAAGAATAAAAAAGTGCAAACCTATTTTTAGAAAGCTTAATATTTAAAAAAAATCATAATAACTTTAAAGCCTGTACGTACACAGAACAAAGCATTTTTTTAAAAAATTCACATGACAAAATAGTAGAAATTTATATTGAGAGTTGTTAAAACTAAAGAGTATAAATTTATAACTTCTTAAGTAGGAGTAAATTATAGGATGTTTAAAAGATGGGAAGATCTCTAACTTCATCATGTAAGCAAGCATCCCTAAATGAACCACAAGATGAAAATTTAAAAGAAATAAGATAGCTAAATTATGTTGTTTGTACATGTAAAAACAATACATTAAGTTTTATTTGTAAGCAGTAAAACACTGTTCACAAATAAAGCTTTATATTTTGTTATTACATGTACAAGCAACAGAACATAGCTTTCTCATTCCTTTTAGGTTTAATTGTATGCCAAAGTTGTAAAGCTAAGTCTTAACACCCAGTAATATTAACTAAAAGCAATATAATATACAATGTTCACTCTAGAAACAAAAAGGGGCAGGGCGCTGTTGACAGTAAAAGGGCACCCTGATTTTGAAAAGGCATTTAAAAAATGTTTGGGATGGGCGTGGCCACACATCGGACACTTGACCAAACAAAAAAAGTTCCGATTTATTAGTTGACATTGCGCTAGAGCTGCATATTGGGCTATTGTTGACAGTTTGGGGCCTATCTCGAAGGAAAGACCCGTACAAAAATTAATGTATTTTTATTAAGATACTACTTAAATTCCAAATTTGACATTTAAAAATTAATGTTTCCGCTATAAACCAAATCGGTAAGTAGCCCTAATCAGACCCCTTACAAAACTGATGAAAAGGCTACTTAAATCCAAAATTTGGTAATAAAATGCCTAGTCTTACAACTTCGGCACAAACCATCTTCTCTTTTAAAAAACTTAGCATTTCATATGCGGGCACAGGCAACCAATAGGATTCGTGAAATGCCCCATGCTCGAAATTACCACGGAATCATCGCAATTTCATAACACGCGTAGTTAATATGGAGTTTGTTTTTCTACTGTCATAATTCACTTAATTCCAATTTACAAAAAAAAAAAAATCGATGCCTTTTTTTAAAGATGGCTAAGGAACCAAGGACGCTTGTATTTGACTGAAATAGCCAAGAGGGGTGGAAAATTTTCAAAAGAGGGCGGCATTTTTGAAAAAGGGGCATGAGGGCGCTATTGAGAAGAAAAAAGGGCGGGCAGGGCGGACCGCCCTTCAAAAAACGCCTAGAGTGAACACTGTAATATATATTAAATTCAATATTGTAAATGCGTAATATAATTGATAAGGTTAAAAACTATATTTTCTTTAATGTTACAAGTAATTAAGGTTAAATGATTAGGTTTCCTCCCCTGCAAGAAAGTTTAAATTAAATTTGTAATTTTTGAAAACCAATTTGTTTTTATAGAGATAGCTTTAAAATTACTTCCCAAAGAAATAGATTAAATAAATATTGTAAAACAAGATATTTTTTATGAGTTTAAAAAATTTATATATGCTTTGAAAAACTGGTGATCTAACAGTGAAGAGTTCAGCCTCTTCAATGTGCAGGAAACTAACAAGTGATGATTTAATTTAAGAATGTGATTTCATTTAAATTTTGAAACCTTTCTTGTAACGAAAAAAATAATTTCTATAGAAATGTGTTTAAATTTTCAAAAAGAGGGGTTGTAGTTGCACCCGGCTTGCCACCCGTAATCACGACAACTGGCTTTTTAAACCTTGCAGTTTGCATCAAAATTTAAAATAATTCTACATTAAAAGTAAGTACAGATTCTTACAGTAAAAAAACGAAACTTGTACAACTTCAATATTAAATTTACTGTCTTTTCAAAATCTCCATACCTATGTACTCCATTAAGGAAATTTTTCCATCACCATCTTTGTCAATGTCTTCAATAGTTTCAGTAACAACTATGTCCTTCATGTGGTCCGCATGCTCTGGATGCAGGAAGTTTTGAAACTCTTCTTTAGAAAGTACACCATCGTTGTTTTTATCTGCAGTTGCCCATCGACGTTTGTCTCGTTGCATCATTTCCTTGTACATTTTTATGTCTCCATCATCCTCTTCGTATTGCAGTTCTGCAGTAAAACATAGCAGTGAATACATATGAAGAAATAACTTTCAAAACATGCATAATTGAAATACCCAATCACAATTTTTTTTTTATTTAAAACATTAAAATACCTAAAATTTCCAGGGTAAAATTTTGAAAAACTAGAATCAGTAATTATAAACAGAGTGATTTTATTTGATATTATGTTCAATTTTCAAAGTCCTCCACAAAATATTTGCTTCGAAAACTAATAATAATTTGTTTTAATGTTTTTAAATAATTATATTATTACAACTTGTAACATTCTTTGTGAAGTTGCTTCTTAGAAGACGAATTTCCATACCAAATATGGTCAGAACATATTGGATCTGAATTTGCTGTTCTCTAAAGTTTCAATATAAAATTAAACTTATTAACTAGTATAAACTATTTACTCACAATAATTACTAAAATTATTGTGAGTAAATATTTCCTGTAATCAATATTAAGTATGCCAATTTTAAAATCGATTTGACTTTTGGAAACTCATTATATAGAGCCATATTCTCTTCAATTATATAACATTTTATCAATTTATCAAGTTTATCATTGTGCATCAAAAATGAATTGAAAGATTGAAAATGTAAAATCTACTAAGAGAATTAAAGAACTGAATTCTCACATGAAAATAAATTTGATATTTTGTGGCCAGACAGATTTGATGAAACAATGGCAACAGTTACATAAAAGTGTGCAATAGTACAAATTAAGCTATTGTATTGGGTTGGAGGGAAAGTTTTGTCGTATTTAAAGAAAATATTTGAATTCATTTATAAAAATATGTGTTTAATATTAATCAATTATATATGCTCCGTTATTTGTTACAACCTGTTGCCATCTTTCAGGTAACCTGTGAATTCCTGTTTTGTAGAAGTTCTCATCCTTAGAGTTAAAATAGTCAGCAACTGCCTTAGAAACACTTTCAAAAGACGTGAATTTTTTTCCCCGTTATATAATTTTGCAGTAAGATTTTTTTCTCTTAATATTCTCGTAAAGAATCCACTTTTCATCTCCAGTAACCAGCCTGTCCAAAAACGGCTCCACATTGTTTCTAATCAGATGTGATGAACACATTCTTACACAATCAGACAAATTCTTTTCCGTTAATTCATGTGGAACCCAAACACTTTGCTTTAACACAAACCCAAGAGATTTAATGTGATCTCCAACAGTTGTATGATGAATGCCAAACTCTTCTGCAATTTCTCGACTTGTTAAATGTGGATTATTTTCCAACATGGATCGCAAAACATCATTATCGATATTGGATGGTCGTCCAGATCGATCACTTTCTTTGAGGCTCAGATCCCCGGAAAGAAATTTGCTAAACCATCTTTGACAAGTACGAACATTTACAATATATTTTCCAAATTTACATGCAACCGATGCATTGCTTCCTTTTTGGAATTCATATAAAATGCAGTGTCGTAAATGCACTTTATCTACTGACATGTGTTTCACTTTAAATATCACAAGTAAATGATGAATGGTAAAAAAGGGCACCTTTTATATTATACAGCAGCTAAAAAACAAAAACAAAAATCCGATTGACTCACTAACCAGATGTTCTTTTTATTTACAAGAAAAATCACCTGCCTATTTAAAATACGACAAAACTTTCCCTCCAACCCAATATATAAAATAACAGACATTCTATGAAATTATACTGATATTCCGGGTATGCCAGGGTTCGGATATTTCATCTGAGCTTAAAAAATGAGAAAAAAAATGCATTAAACTTATTCGGTGATTCATATGAGAAACTTTTGTTGAAATTTTCAAAAGTAATTGCTAATAAACTAGAGTAGAAATTTTCTTGTTATAAATTTGTTTTTACTTGTAGAAAATAAAAAAAAAATCAGGGATGTTAAAATAAGGCTTACCTTCCATAAAGTTATATGTGAATTTCTTATAAGACTCCCAATCGAGAGCCTCTTTCTTTTCTTCATTATGACTTGCCCACTGTCTGTCTACATCATCTCGGATGTATTTCATCTGAGCATAGCTAATCCAATCTTTCAGTTCATCTTTAGTTGCAAAACCATCCTATATTTTATTATAAAAAATACTTGACATAAATAAGTCGTAGGGATTATGGCATTAAATAATAAATCTTGCCTTTTCCAACTGTTATTTACAATAATTTATTACATTAAATTTCCAATTTTAAATATTTTTTCAGATATACTAAAACCGATTTCCAGTCAAATAAATGTTTGATATTTATGTATCTTTTACAAAACATTTATTTCAATTTTTTTTTTGCAAAAATTTAATGATCATGGATGATTTTTTTTTAAAAAAATGTATAAAAGATAAGGTAAACAAAAGATCTGTGTTTTTCAAACTCGAGAATGTTATTTTCATTCATTTTGACGAACTGGGAACAAAAGAAACTATCGTTATTTTGTCTCCTAAGAAGCAACACTTTTAAATACTAATATATTTTTTCATTAAGTTAAGTAATTTTAATAAGTAAGATTACAGAATAATGACACAATTAACTTATGTAAATCATGTTTAATTATTTATATCTATATAATTCAAATGCTAAATAGTCTATTTTAAAATAATATGAGGGAAACTAAATGTCGATACAACAATGAGATTGAGTACAAAGAGGAAGTTTCTACTCTGCTTGTTTCTGCTTCACATAAAATGCAAACATGTTAATGTGAAATGATGGGATAATAAAGTAATTTTAGAAAGTATTTTATGTAAAAACAAAATATTTAATAAATTATTGTAATACACAAAATAAATAAGTTTTAATGAACTTTATTAAGCTTGCATTATAGCAATAAAGATTACAGAATAAAGATTAAGTCTGTTGAGCAGGCTTGTCAATAGCAGAAGGTTATCCTGAGGGATGGCTGTGTAGTGTGTAGTATGCAACTATTAATGTTAGAAATGTCTACTACTTTTAGTAAAGGAACAATTTTGTGTTTAAAACTGGAACAAATACTTTGAATTGTCACTGTAGAAATGATTGAAATAAAATTTAGATGAAACAACAATGCTTTTACTAATAGTTTACTGATCTAAAATATATGTTGATTAAAAATAGCAATTCTTCTTCATCTTTGAAAAGGTCCATATGCTATACTGTCATCTTCGGCATTATTAAAAAAAATCACTATGAAGAATTATGCATGAAAATAACTGGCATTCTCCAACGGCCCGCATTTTCCAGAAAATGATAATGTTATTATTTTCTTGTAACTATTTACTGTTTTCAATATTTTCCATGTGAAGTCTACAGATTTATTCTAGAGCCAAATCAAAATTTTGTTCTGGAAGCAACACATTATATCACTAAAACTTTTACACAGGACGTCATTGGTAAAAATAAGTTTTTAAATGGTGAGAAATGAAAATCCCTGACGGTTTCTGTTGCATGATTTTTGTTTGACAAATAAAAAAACAGTCAAGCTTTCATCAAAAGATTTTTACTCTCCTAACATTTTTATGCAATGTCCTTAAATTAGTAATTACTATAATTAAAGGTATTGTTCAAATGTTTGTATTAGAATTATTGGTTATGTAATACAGAACCGCACTTAGCAGCAACCGGGCCTCTTTAGTGAGTACCCCCAATTGTTTTAGCACCCTGTCCACCAAGCTTAATTTTGCACTACTACAACTTCCGAAGGCACACCTTCCCCCTTTACCTCATAAAACAATGCAAACTTTTTACAACTATTTGCATTTTGTTGGGTAATAAATTTGCAGAAGGAAATCCTAATGAATAAGTCTGTTTATTACTTCCTTTCTTTTATGGTGAAAATCATTCGTTAATTCTCTGAACACCAGATAATAGAGTATATCCTATATATGAATAAACGCAAATAAAAAATGTAATTGCATTTTTAAACATAGCAGTTAATGTTTATTCGTAATATTTAATTTTCTCATTTTTTTTAGTGTGTGGCCGCAGGTTCTTGTGCTGCTAATAAAGTTATATGGGGTGCACACCCCTGAGGATGTCCTTGATGTAATATAAGATTCTAAGGTTTATAAAAATTACTTTTCTTAAATATGTCATTTACATAATCTCACAAAAATTAATATATTAAATATAAGAAAAACTCAAGTTTATTAAGCAAAAGCTAAACTCCATTCTTAGTTAAAGAAAAAAAACCTCTTTAATACCTTATTTTTGTCCATTTTATCAACGATTATAGCCAGTCGTTTCTTGCTTTCTTCGGGTGACAGCTGTTCAAATTCTTTGGCCTCTTCTTCTCCAAGGAAGGCTTCATGATCATATTCAGAGTTGTGAGCTTCATTTTCATAATGCTGCTCATCACTCAAAGGCTATCAAAGTGAAATAAAACATTCATAATCTGACAAGTTCAACCTAATCAACGCATACAAAAATATAAATCAATTTATTTTCATTGAATTTAATGATGTAATTAAAAATTAATGACAAAATTAAAAATTATTTGATTAAAAAATGACATAATTAATGAATCATTTATATATTTAGTTACAAATTCCTTAACAAAAGGCTCTATTAGTAAATATTAACTTTTTTTATTAAATTTCATTTGAGTATCCAAGGGAGATATCAATCAAATTTTATTGGTTGACATAATCTTTGGATATGTTCTTGTTTGAAATGCTTATGTTATGTTTAATCAATAAATTCAACTTTTAGAATATGTACTTATAAATTTGGGAATTTTCTGATATTTACAATTTGTATTAACTTTTTTTTAATGTATTAACATTAAAAAAAATTTGAATTTTCGAAAGGTACAAATATTTTGTTTGAGTTTTGATTATTATATGTGTTTGAAGTATTGATACATATTAAAAACAGAATACAATAAAATCTATCTAAGAAAGATAAATTTATTTTTACTCCTGTGTATTGCTTACTTAAATCTAGAAGCAGAGACAATATGAAAATCAAGAACCTCATAATCCCTTTAAAAAAATTATAATTTAAAATATAACATCAATAGAATTCAATATAGGACAAAAGTTTACTGTACAAACTCAATTCACCTAGTTTCTTAACATTATAAATCTATTGAGTGGGTGTATTTAGTCTTTTTTTAATTTTATTTAGTTCAAATTATTGCTAAACACTCACTAGGTTCTATAGCTTGCAATTTACATGTTTACTAAAATTAGATTTCAAAATTATACAATATGTCTTAAATTTCTATAAATAGGTTATCTGAAAATGAAAGATTAATTTAACAAAAGATATATAATCTAAAAATTTACTAATAAAGTCTACCTTATCAAGTATTCTTTTACTGCTCTCTGGATTTGGAACAGCTTTGCATAAAACAAACAATAAAAAGCCCAACAAAAGGATTGCATGTCTTGAATCCGCCATATCTGTAAAATTAAGAACAGAATAAAATTATAAAACTACTAATTACAAAACATATATTTAAAGAACTCTTAACTATAAAATCTATCCAAAGACCAGAAACTTTCAAGATGGTTTTAAAATCTCAGAAAAAAATATACCATATCAAAAGCTATAAATTTATGAAACTTAGATAATAGAAGACATACTTCATCAAAACATTTTCTGATGAAGACTTTAAATGACAAAAAGCTCAAAGTAATGATTTCAAATTCCAATTAGTACTAAAACAAGCAAGTGTCACTCAGAACTATAAAATGATGTTATTGTAGTTCGCATTTAAAATTCTAGCTTGGCACTGTTAGAATCAATTTTTCATTATTTTAAGTTCCGAAACAAAAACAATAACGTTAAATATTTTAAAAGGCAAACGTGAAACACAGTGGTGGTCATCATTTTTACATATACTGACCTTACTATGGGTATATTGCGGTCCTGTACCCTGATTGTTTTGACTTATTGTGGGGACACAGGTTTAAAAAAAGTAAAGGAGGCTGAGTTTAAGAAGCTGATTACAATGGGATTTTTATGGTAATTTCTAATGACCTTATGTCCTACAATACCCACTGTAAGTATTGATATTTTGGATAAATATAAAAGACAAAGTTTAATGACGAACAATCCCCTTCAATCTAAGGAACAGATACGTAGTATAGGACATTTGGCGCGTTTTTGTTTTTGGCGACGAAAAATTGCTGTTAAACAGTGCTATGACGTCATAGGGTTGCCAGATGGAAAGTCCCCACAAGAATCGAAAATGCCAACAATGTCAGGTTGGGTTGCCATACTATAAATTTATCGCCCCTATAAAGCACACCAAAAAAAAACTTGCGCGCCAAATGTCCTATACTACATCTGTACCTAATCTAATTTCAAAGAATACACAAGCTCACTAACAAGAAACATTAGCATACATATAAACGTGAATGCAAAGTAGTGTAACATACAAAGAAACTGAAGTATACTAGAAATGAAAGTTCATAATATCATCAGTTGGAATTTAATTTGTTATTGCTAACGTGCAATAGATGTTTTTGGTACAATGCATTAGGCAAGCATATTACAGCTTTCGTTTGATTTCATACAAGAAATATTAATTATTCAATCATCCTCCAAACAATCATAAATCAGACAAATTCTAAACAGATTTATACAAGCAAAACCAAAGCGTTTGACATTATAGATTCAGCTTAAATGTTAATCACGAATTCAGATATATTTTTCAGCGGTCTTTAAAAAATAGAAAGACATTTTCAATTCTGAATTGGAAACAGCGAAATGTTAATCTAATAAAACGCACATTCATATAAATATACATTAAAACATGCATATTTGCATGCAAGCAATTCGAATATTACTTCACAATCAAATGTACGCAAATAGAATATGATCATGTTACATACATAACGATTAGTTATAAAATCAATATATAAACCAAGCTTAAAAAGGATTTTCTTGTAGGGTCCGTTTTAAGATATGTAAAACTAACTAACTAAAAGCTTTAAAATGTAAGGATGCTATAAGTGCCCGATCACATCAGTTATTTATTATACCATTAAACGAATCCTTTTAAAAACAAAACAAAAGGGAAAGAAGTATTACTTAAACTCTAGAAAACACGAGGCCACGCCAATATACAAAACAGAACTGTCACCAAATTATCGTCTGTCATACATCAACAGTTAAAAGCCACGTAATAATAAATTTTCCGCGCTAAAAAAAGTTTGAACTCATTAACTTTTTTCTAAAAGGGGTAAAATAAATTATAAGCAATGCAAAAATAGAACTGTATTAAACATTTGAAGATTTAAAGTTAATTTAGTAAAATGATGATTGGTTATTAAAAAGCTTTCCATTTACGGAAAATAATAAATTTAACTGAATGAATTTAAGTGAGCTTTTAAAATTAAAATATTTGAAGATAATATTCTAAAAATTTGGCAACACCGGTTTCTATGGTTCGGGTTTTTGTTGATGTTTGATATTTGATTGATGCGGCTCGACTTTATGAGAAATTTAGTTAAGGCTAGATCGCTATTTATTTATAATAGTTAAATAAATGAAAATAATTTGTAAAAGTTGAAAATAGCGTTTTTGATCAAACCTAGATAAAAGGATCAGGTATTTTTATGAATAATATAGTCCCAATATTTTTTACTCAAGGGGCGTTTCTTATTTATATATATTTACTACATCATGTTTGACAAGAAAGACAATTGTTAATTTTGTTAAATGTGGCATTATTTTATCTTTTAAATAATAGACGTTCCTTTCTTTAATTTTTTTTTTCTAATAACGATGCCTTAGTTATTTTTATCAAATGCCTTTTTGGTCATTTAATATGATTTAATTTAAATATAATGTTTGTATCTATTTTAGTTATGCCACTTTGCCATCTTCATTGTCTGCAACATTATGGCTAACGCTCGTCATAACTGTTTAATTGTGTTGAGTGGTTATAAAGAGGGTAAGTTTATTTTAGGTAAAACTTAAGAATGTGCACCATAAAATCAATTTTTATTTCCAACTTTGGTGTGAAAAACCTAGGGTTACCATTTCAAACATTGAAATATCAATGTCATGTAAATACGTGAATGGAGCTACTTGCTGTAGATTAAACTAGTAAAAGGTGCAAAATGAAAAATTTGCTTGATGTCATTTTGTAGACAGCTCGAATTTGTGTTTGTCTGTAAAACACTGAAAATATAGCACAGGGTTACCAAGTTGAACTAAAATCTTATTTGACGATATTGATGTGGATGCGTTGGCAGAGTGCCACCATATGCTTAAGTTAAACTTTTTATTTTCTTAAAAGTCAAATTTACAATCCATGTTTCAAAGTTACAAATGTTTCTTGATCTTTTCTTTTGGGTATATTTATATAAAAATTCTTTTTTCACTTTTAATGCGATTCTTAATTTTAAATTAGTGCATTAAAAATTTAAAATTAACTTAATTCCATTCTGGTGATATGTCTAATTTCAATACTAGATGTTTTTTTTTAAAAGAAATAAAAAGGCTTGCATGGCTAGATACAAAAACAATAAGCTCATAATCAAATAATTATTAGTTTAAAACTTGTCTTTCAACAATGCATCATTGTGCCTGGTGCACATTAAATATGTTGGTGTTGTGTGGAAGTTTGGAGATTGGGGTGCCAGCTCAAGTAATTTCCTCTTCATCTGGCCATGGTTTAAAATTATAATAGCAGTGTCCTCGGATCGATCTTTGACCATTGCCAATAGTTGTCTCTTCAATTCAACTTGCCATCTAAAAAAAACAGAACTTATACAAAATTACAGTTTTGATGCTCATATCAAATGCAAAAACTGAGCTTTTTTCTTTCTAATAATTTGAAATTAAATAAAAAAAAATTTGCTCCTTGTGATAAATAGATTAATTTGGAAAAAATCACAATAAATTCCAATATCTGATTGTCAGTTGAATGCCTCAAGTAAAATTTCAAGTGGCATAATGTCTACTAAATTAAATATGTTTTCAATATTAATTTCTTATAATTTGATTAGAAACAGCTTTCTCATTCGGGTCCCATTAACTAATAAGTTAGTTTGTTTTGTTTAAACTAGATGACATAGACAACACCTTAACTGATGACAAAGAACTCACTTTATTTCAGCAAAATGGCTTTATGATCAAAGATGTTAATCGCGTATTTCCCGACACAAATTTGTTGCAATTTCAAGTAGATGGTTTTGGTTCGCACGGTCCTTAAAAGTCCTTAAGAACTACTTAATTTAGGTGGGCCCTTAATTAAGGGCCCTTAAAGTCCTTAATTTTCAACTGAGGTCCTTATTTTTTGTCCCTCATGATTTTCTTTAATAATTCACAAGGGTGGTACTTTTGTGTGTCTAACTCAAAATTCCAGGGATTTAAAATTTTCGGTACCCCGTTGCATTAAAAATATCGGAATGTAGAATTCCGGATTTTACTTTGAAAGTTATGCGAAAGTGTAAATCGGCAAAAAGAGAAAGGCATGAATAGATGGATTCAGCATCAGAAAAAGTGAACTTTTGATCCCTTTTGTCCGATTTTTTAGTCAATGATATTTCATCATATGGACACTTCATTGTTAGAAATCTCAGCTCGTTTTTGTTGTTTTGTGAAGAATCGATATTCATTTAAAAAAACGGAGAATTTCACAAGAATGTGGCATCTTCAACATTTAGAAATATTTGCGATCTTCGTCAAACGGGGAATATCACTCGAAAGTTGAGATGGTTATAACTCTAATTTCTGTTGTTGAATGCAACTTCCAAATGGCGCTTTTTTGAGAATTTTTTTCATTCATGAAAATCTTAAAATTGTAGAAATTCACGAAACGCGATCTGCTGGGATCTCTATTGAAAGACTTACAATCCTTTTGCATCTGATAAATAAATGCTTATGTTTCACTACTACCTATTTTATCATGATTTAATTTGCGCTACTTAACAAAATTGCATTAAATTTTTCGGAAATATAATTTATTTTACGAAATTGAAGTTTAGAATATTTGAGTATTGAGTTATTTTGAGTATTAAAAATGTTTTTTTTTTTTAAAGCTTTTTTCTTTGACTGGCATTAAAATATTCTAATGTGTTTATATTTTGTTTAAAGTTTTATAAATTTTATTACATTCAGTTTATTTTTATTTGACCCCCCCCCCCCCCCCCCTAAAATATACATTTTTTTTTTCAGTTTTTTAAATTTCTTATTAAACTAGTTTTTAAGGGAATAACTTGGTGGGGGTATATTGGATGTTGAGTGGTGCATAGAGATTTTGATCGTTTAGAAAATTTTCAACTCAATGCACATTGCACTTTTATTTCTCATTACTCTTGACTTGGAGATTTCTTTGGAATCATTGGATTTTTTTTCAGGGTACATTGCAATTTTGTTAAGTAATTAATTTTGTTATTTGGGGTTAATTGTGATCTATGGCACATTAAACTTTCACTTTTAGTAATTCTCACTGGATTTGCAATGAGGGCTATTACTCTTTGGGTACATTGGTATTCTACTATTCTGTGCACTTGAAAAACATTTGCCTTTATATATTGAAAATACATTTTTAGAATGCATTGTTTTCGGATTTTAGGGCACATTAGCCTTTTTAATTTTATTTTTTCAATGGATATTTGAATTAAAATAGATAATAGATGTAAATTAAAATATATTTTTGGGGTTAAATTTTTCCTATGGTGATGCATTAAATTTTTATGCTGAGAATACATTGAATTTTTTTGGGGTGTATTTAAATATTATACTAGAAGTAGATTAGAATTTTGAAATTAAAGGTACTTTTGAATCATTGATCTTAAGATTCATTATTAGGGTACATTGAACTTGGGTTTTAATGTGAGGACAATGTAAAAAAAAAAATTTTTGGCTGCACTGAAATCTCAGGATACTTAAAATCGATTGCATACATTTGAAGGACATTATACTTTTAGAAATTCATTGTAATTTTGATCTTAAATGTAGGTCGAAGTAATTCAATCGTATTGTACTTAGTAGTACTATTATTTTTAGAGCATAACATTGGAAATTCAATGTTGGTTTATATTGGGTTGTTTTCGCAGGTGGTTCATATGCGGTTTTTGCTTTATTTTTTTTAAAACCTACAATCTTGTTCAAGCATAAACTTTTTATTATTCATATTAACCCCTCTGATTTTATAATTTATTTTATTGTTTAACGTTGCTTTGATGGTAATTCTATATCCACTATTGTTAAAAAATATAATTGTACTTAGTAGTACTATTATTTTTAGAGCATAACATTGGAAATTCAATGTTGGTTTATATTGGGTTGTTTTCGCAGGTGGTTCATATGCGGTTTTTGCTTTATTTTTTTTAAAACCTACAATCTTGTTCAAGCATAAACTTTTTATTATTCATATTAACCCCTCTGATTTTATAATTTATTTTATTGTTTAACGTTGCTTTGATGGTAATTCTATATCCACTATTGTTAAAAAATATAAGAGGTCCTTAAAAAGTATCAAAAGGTCCTTAAAAAGTCCTTAAGAACTACTTAATTTTTACTTTGGAAAATTTGTATGAACCATGGTTTAATACTACACAACGAGTATTCTGTCCAAAAGAATTTTGTGTCCGCTTTCGGACTTTTCACAGAATTTCATTTACAAAAAACAGACTTTTCACAAAATAGTAGGCAAATCTGAAATCAAAATATTCTGAATTCCACATTACAAGTTGGAAATTCCTTTCTATTGTTTCTTGTGTAAGGAAACATGTAATGTGAATGACATCACAAAAGCATGAGAATAGTGGCGGAGCAGAAGGGAAAAAGTGCGTGGGTGAGGGGGAATAGAGAAAATTGCATCGCATTTGGGATCAGGCATTTTTGGAAACTGGTTTGAAGTGGCAGAGACTTTCTATTCGGCGCTGTATCATGATACTTTCTCGTTGAATTACACAGAACAAATCGTTTTCTAACACTTGGTTTGCTGAATTTTTGATTATTGTTTGCCATTCGTTTTGATTTAGAACCATCTGGAATTCACAACAATATTTTGAAATAGAGTTTTTCCAAAATTTATATTCACAAAAATATTCAAATATTAGAAATTTTTAATTATTCATTTTTCATTTCAGGTAATTCAGCACAGTCGTTTATTCAATCGTTTACACTATTGCATACGAATTTTACAGTGCAAATATCAACTCCTGGAGTAAGTTCATGATTTATATAATTATTTTTTATCAACTACATTTGAAATATGTACCTTATTTTATATAAAATGTTTTGTACTATGCTACTGATAATTTTTCTAATAATATTGCAGGGTAAACCACTAGAGTTTGCGAAACAAGATGATCAGAGCAGACGATGGTTGAATGAATTTCGCATGAAATCAATTGCTATACCTATCAGTTTACAAACTATTGATCGTAAGTATTACACCTAATGCATTTTATCTAAAGTACATAGCATATGTTATCTATGGTTACAAAAATGCATTTTTAAATTTCACTTTGATTTATATTTTGTGGGAAAAAATATGTATTGTGTTTTTAAGTTGAATAGATAAGAATCTAAGTTTCTCGTTTCTGCTTCTACATCTGCCCTATTAACTGACAATGCAAGCCAATAATTTAAAATTCCAATTTAATGTAGTGTGCATAAAATTGTTAAAATTTTGATAACTATATCAAGACCAGTTAATATAGTTCCTTGCCTTAAGAATAAAATAAATTTCAATTAATTGATATTAAATTATAATTTATATTTATTCATCATTTCATGCATTGTTTGTAAAATAAATGGAAGAAGTGTGGGGACCGGAAAGGGAAAATAATTTAATTTATCCATAACATCAATCCATATCCAATAAACATGCTGTAATACAATGTTAATCAACTATTCCATTAAAAAAAATCTAAATTTTCAATACTTTTATATATATTTTTTGCATTAATTGCAATGTTGGTACAGCTAAATCAAACTTTAGCATATTAATATCATTTAGGGTTTTTCATTACTCTAAGAAGCTAAGTTTATTCTGAAAATAAACTGTCGCATATGTTTTTTTTTCCTATTCTTTCACTATTTCTAATCTAATGTGGAAGAAAAAAAATATATGTTCACAATGATTTATTATTAAAGTAGTAATGTTTATGCATTTTAAATATTTTCTTCTTTGACAGCATTTATAAACTGCAAAAAACAATCTTATCACTAAAAAGACAGTATAAATGTTGTTTAATTTTGTTTACTGAACTGTTAAAATAAAATATTGTATTTTTGTTTATATCAATTTATATCTAATTTTATTACTTAATAACAATTCTCTCGCAGCACATAGATATTCCTGTCTACTAATACCACACTCTCTAGGCGCAGCATTTGATTTGCATAGCGATAAGGATCTTGGTCAAATATTGAAACACTTTATTCAAGAGAAAAGTAATTACTTTAATATACTAGTAGTTTTTAAGAAACATTACATTCTGAGCTAAGAGGATATATTTTCTTTATTCCTGCAGCTGTATTAAACTTTGCATACTATTTTAATTAATGTATGTAGCCAATGTATCCTTTGGGTCTTCAGTTTTCGTAAGAATGTTCCCATAATTTTTAAATATTTTAAGTTACAATAATTTCCAAGTTTAATATATTAAAATATAATTTTTATATGTGACTAAAGAGCTCCGCCAATTACAATTTTAAATTACTTATGGCAGTTTAGAAAAACATAAAATAACTTCAAATGAGCGAGGTGTGTTTAAAAAATTTATTAATTCAAAATTAACTCAAATTTAAAAAAATGCTTACTTGGTTTTCTAGTTTAGACCTATTTCTACATCCCTTAAAAAAACATTGTAGTCCTCCTCTGAAAATTGTGGGGGATACACGATAGGCAAAATCACTTGTTAGCAAAATTTTATACAACGACAATTTTAATATTAAACAACTTCTAAACCAGTGGCGGCTCGCTCACTACAGCAAGTACAGCCGGGCTGCACCTAAATTCATTAGTGTATTTTAAAACTAAAATCAGATATTTTTCTAATTTTCTTAAATGAAGATTAGAATTGAAAATGAAATTTCTACGGTAGTAAACAAAATCTCCGATAAATAGCAAGCATGTTACCGTAATGCACAATTCAGGAGGGAAAAAACTCCATTCAATCAAACTGCAGCTAAAAAGTGAAATTCGAAATCGGCTGCATCGTTGCCATGGCAACCTCTACGTAGTATGGAGATTCCCCCCATGCTAATGCACTGATACATTTGTGGAAGGTACAGCCGAAATGGATTTTCTTGTTTTAGCGGCGCTTGAGGTACGATATGCTGATTGGTTCATGGATAAAACGAGAACTTACGAGAATATCTCACAACGGAAATGGTTTTCGTGATTAATTTACTGTGTGCTGTTGTTTCAGGACATGGTCCTGCTGTTGTTTCGTTATGTAAGTTAATATTAAAATTGACCGATTTGCAGGTTTAAAAGAAAGCAGGATTGCTTTAATTTTCAAAAAATAAGTAAATGCTTTCTATTTTTTTCGCATGTTATCATTTTGTAAAAATTTAAAGGAAACTTTGATTTGAGTAGTGAATAATAAAGAATTTCCGTTCATGTATAGTTTTGGGAAAATAGGGGAGGGGGTGGGGGGGATTCACATGAATTCGGCTGCACTAACATTTTCGACCACGGGCCGCCACTGTTCTAAACTAATAATTGTATTAAAACAAAAATTTATACGACTTATTTCCCATACATTTCTTAAGAAACTGACTTAATTTCATAATTTTTTGATTTTTACTTATTAGATATGATCTAAATAACAACAAAATAATTATAAACTTCTCCAGGGCTAACATTTTTTTTTTAAAAATAGAAAGATAATTTGTAATAATAATTGGTTTTTTAACCTCTTTTTCAAAAGAGGTACGACTTTAAAATAATAAACTCTTTTTATTAATGAAATATAATTTTCTATATTTCTTTTAATGCTTACACCGTTAACAGTTAATTATTAATTTTCAGAACCAATTTGTGCCATTGGTATGGGAGTTGCTGCTTTATTTTCTGCAATCGAAGAGGATTGTTGGTATTTCTCTAAATATAGCCTTACTTCCGTAAGTATCAAGGTTTGAAATTAATTTGTTATGATAAAATCTATTTTAAAGTTATTTAATCTAGCCTTTTATTGTGGAACAGAAATACAAATTACTTAAATCACGTCCAATTGCAATGATTGTCACAAATCCTGATATATATAAATTTTGATCTTGATCCTTATATTTTGATGAAACACTTTTCCTGATGTACCCCAACATTCTATTAGCTTTCTTGCTAGTCACTGTACATTGATGACTCATTTTAAAATCCTCATTTACTAATACCCCCAGATCACTTACTATATCGTTATTTTTTATTTTTGCCCTCTGTAAAACATATGCAGCCTTTCCATTTTTGATACCCATGTGCAAAACTTGATATTTATTGATAAGATTGTCGTAGTTAAAAATTTTGACATAAACTTGGGTAACTAATATAGACTGTATTTTGTCAAAATCAGTAATATGATTAATTGTATTGTGATTGTGTCTGTATTTCGTCAAATTGGGCTTCCAAATGAGAGTTCAAAGGTAATTAAAATGTATTGCAATTTATTGTTTGACTGTTTGAAAATTCAAATTATAAAATATTAAAAAATATTTAAAATATGAAGAAAAAAAAACAGATTAGATTAGGCATTGTAAAACTAGAACACTTTAAAAATACTAAACTTTTTTTAATTTGTTTCTCATGCAAATAAATTGTCTTCGACATTGCTTTAATATATAGTCCTTTGACGAGGTTTAAAAAATAAAAAAGTTTTGTATTTGTCCACAAGCCAACAAGATGTATTTATCATGTTCAACTAAACACATTTTAATATGGTGACAATACCATATTTATTAGTGAAACAATTTTTGTCACATTTAAGGATAAAGTAAAGTATTCTGCATTATTGATTGTTTTAATATATTTATATATATTTTTTTTAATTATATGCATCAACACGTGTTTTAAGTGCTTTTTAAAAAAAAGCTTTGATATTAAAAATCTCCAAACATATCAATTGTTAATGAATTTATCAGAATTCTACCAATCATAGAGTAAGAATCTGAAAATGAATGGGGAAAATGTTAATTGCGTTGGTTTTGGGTCCTATACCGAAAGATGTGTTCAAATTTTCATTATGTTTTATTAGCTTCAATTCCTAGTTTTTCAAGTAATTTCTTTAAAATTGCACACAAAAAAATATAAATTCAAGTTTTTTTTAATCAAAATGTTATAAAATTACTAAATGGGTAAGTTTTATTTATTTATAACGATTATAATAAATTTTGGTCACAAATATGTGTTTAATTTTAGCCTTCAGTATTTGAGATAGCAAAAAATGGAGACTTTGAAAGCCTTCCAATCATTCCAGAAGATGTGATAAAAGATAGGCTAGCTACTTATAGTTGTAAGTTTAATTTTTTTCTAAAATATCTTTTAAATCACAAAAAAATTCAATTCAATTTTAATTGCTTATTATTTGATTATATCCAGTCTTGAACTGTTTAAACCATGTGACTTTCCCTTATCAACTGCACCCAGCAATGTAGCAACTGTTTTTGGTAGGCATACAACACCATTTCTTCCATTGCCCATTTGTCGATTTTTTTTCTTTGTGTTGAATAATTTTTTTTCAGTTATCTAAACTTTTTAAAAGGACTGTGTTTTTCTTTGAAAGCCTTAATAATCGATAGGTATATGAAAATACTTCTTATTTATTTCAGCGAACTATGCAAATCTTTGCTTATTGATGTTTGGTAATCAAAACAAAAGGTGAAAAAAGGAAGATAGATAGATATAAGGATATAGTTGCCCTATTAGTGCTCTCTAAGTTAAAGTTTTATTTAAAAATGTCTTTTGTGAGCCTTATCTTAATAGCAGGCACGTAGGTAAGGGAGGGGTTTAGGGGGTTCAAACCCCTCCCATTGTAAGTCAAATAAAAAAAAAATGAAATACCGAATTACTGTAAAATCTTAAAAATAGAGATTTTTCGGCGGAGAGGGGCGGGGAAGCGTTAAAAAATCTACTGTGTGGGTGAGGAACTACAGGCACGTAGGTAAAGGAGGGGTTTAGGGGGTTCAAACCCCTCCCATTGTAAGTCAAATAAAAAAAAATGAAATACCGAATTACTGTAAAATCTTAAAAATAGAGATTTTTTTGCGGAGGGAGGAGGGGCGGGGTAGGGTTAAAAGAATACCACAATGGGCATGGGGTATAGAGACCGCAACACGATGACGTCATGTTAGGTTTAATTTGAAATAAATATAACAAAGGAAATAGATCGTAAAACGGGGTCGTAAAATAAGACTTAAAAATGGCAAGACTAAGATGCTCCAAGACCGCATAATTTCGTTAATCTTAAAATACTTCAATATAAGTTGCCAGTTTATTCTAAAACAAAACCATCTCCCATGTTTTCTATAACGGTTTTTAATTTATTGTTTTTGTTGGCGCGTGAAAATACCTGCTCTTTGAGTATTATCTAAATTTCGCGAAAAACAAGCGAGCGTTTTTTTTCTTCAGACCAGTCGGCTCGTATCGCCTTTTTTATTTTTATTTAATTCGAAAAATAGATCAGACACTCTTTCTTTCATCAAATATGTATATGTAACTTTTTTCATTAAAATGTAGTATTGCGTAATCTATAGGTGCCGAACGTCTGAGCATTTTCCTTCGGTCCTGGCATTTTCAGCGTTATTTCGTAAATAAATCTTGTTTTATTACTCTTTGCGGTTCTGTTCCGGTCGGAAACCCCCCCCCCCCTCCTCTCTGATTTGGGAACATTTAAGCCCAAAGAAATAGCAAATGAAAACGAGGGAATATTAAATTGCCCAACTTGTAAGTTTGGTTTGGTTTTGTTAATTAACGTCGCACTAGAGCTGCACAGTGGGCTATTGGCGCCGGTTCGGGGTCAATCTCGAAGGAAAGACCCGGGAACACATTCATACATGCACCTCGTTATTTTAGAACCATGGTCAGATGACGAGGAAACACCTGAACTGGCACCCAACGCCTTCAATAGACGCCGGGACTTTGGACCCCGATCAGATTTATCGTGCACCAGTCCCGTATACACGCCAGTATAATTTGTTGGATATTCTGGACGACTTTCTAGTATTTTTGTAGCGAAGCTGGCAACCCTCCGACCGCAAGAATACTACTTTTTTACTTTTCTATGTCAAGTCCATTTCACGGATTCGAACCACCAATCCTCTGATTAGTAGCTGAACGCATTACCAACTGAGCAACTGGGGCTCGCCCAACTTGTAAGATTAAACTTAAATTTGACCTCCAAACGGACACTGCATTGTACGTCGTTGCATATTGGACTATTGGCGACGGTTCGAGGTCCATCTCGAAGGAAATACCCGGGAACAATGCCTCGTATGTTTGAATCATGATCATTTAACGAGGACAACACCTGGCGCCGATAAGTTGGTAAATTTTTTGTTTCTTTTAGATCTTTGAATTAAAATGACCTTTACAATTTAAATTTAATTAATGGAAGTTAATATTAATTGGTAATAAGTAAATAATTTTCTCTGTATTAAATTATGTATATTTAATGTTTAATTTAAAATTAGCAGTGGCGATTGGATTGCACAATTCCATGCAATTTCGAGTGTTTTTACTTCCACTATACTTTAGATCATGTAGCCTTTATAATTTACATTATTCTTTACTGGTTTTGGTCAACTAAAACGCTTATTAGATCTTTAAACTATCATAACTATAAATTATCTAACTAATCGTTACCACACATATAAGGATTCTCAAACTTTAAATTTGTTCTCTAAATTTATTTCATAATTAAGGAGTGATTTACTAATTTTAAAAGTACAGTTATTGACAACTGTTAATAGTTGTTAATGACAGTGATAACTGTTGCTGCCTCAATATTAAATGCCAACGTATTCCTTTTTACTAATAAAAATTTATAAATTTTTTTGAGAAAAAAAATTTGGAGGGGGGAGGAGTTTGTTGATGTTTTTTTTTAGGGGGAGGGGGTTTAAGGATTCCCCCTCTAAGGGGGACCCCCCCCCCCCCCAAAAAAAAAAAACGGATTTCCTTAGGTATCTTATCCCCCCCCCCTTGGGAAGGGGGGGGGGGAGGATAAGTAAAGAAATCCGTTGCTCAGTCACTGAACCCCCCCCCATGAAAAATCTATACCTACGTGCCTGCTTAATAGTAATAGTTCAGAAGAATATGCGATAGTAACTACCAAAACTGAGAATTTGAGTTTTCTCTTCACAACTTTTCCCTTTGATGAATAGCATGGTATTACAACGTTACATATTCGTATCTCTAAACATAGTTGAGTTTTGCTGTGCACTGTTAAAATAAATTAAAATCTCGAAAGTTTTTTTTTGAAAAATTGAGAACATATAGTATGCCAGTAAGCTTTAAAAATGACAAAATAAATGGACATTTAAATTGTTTTTGACTATCAAATTTTAAAATAAAAAATAGTTATTTTAAAAAGTAAATACAACAAAGGTCTTAAATAAAACTATTGCTACTATTGTTCTTGAATAGAAAATTGGTAAAATCTGACATTACTCTTTTAAGTAGTAAATGAAAATGCCACTTTTAATTTTTTGGATTCAAACTGTTGATAGTATGCGAACAAGTAACTCAGTATACAGGACTCAACTCTTACAACTTTATAATAGGTTTTTTTTTTATTTTAAAATCTTAAATGAGGTAATTATTCTTTAGGTTCGGAACCAGATGAGGTCCATGTTGTTGTGGACCGACATTTAGTGACTGGACAAAATGAGCAATCAACGCTGACTGCTGTACAAAACCTGACTCTTCTCCACAATCAGAAGTTCACACGGAAAGATAAATCATCTCATTGATATTTTACAAATTAAATTTAATAAAATATTTTTGGAATATTATGTGAAAAAGTTACATTGTTGTATAGATAAAATTTTCCAGCTGTACTAATATATGCTAAACAATTTTCTAGTCTTTTAATAAATTGAATGTCAATTATAAATTAATTTTCAGACTCTTTTTCATTGTTCAAATTTTTTTAAAAAGCTATGAATATGTAAATCTTTAACACTTTAAAAAAGCAAAAAAAAAACTTTTTAAAATGTCTATTGCAAAAGTGTAACTTGCTTTTTATTTATAAAAAATTATATTTTTCCTTTTAATATTTATTCTAAATACAATTTAAAAGGCTTCTTAACACATTTTAGATTTTTGTTTAAGTATGCCAAATAATAATACCTTAACTTTTACTATGGCTTATTATTTTGAGCGTCAAGAAATCGTATATTTAAAACTGTCATGAAATAATTTTTGGTAATGTATATTTTAGCTTTTGATATGCAATCTAATACTATATTGATATATAAGCTTTCTAAATAATGTCATAATATTAGTGGTCTGGTGCTTTCTTAAAAATATTTTGTGGCACTAAAAATATTGTTATAAAACTCACTGCGAGAGACAGAAATGGAATTTCTACAATGACAAAAACATCACTATAATACAAATAGCTCTTAAGTAAAAAGGAAATATATTAAAGTGTAATAAATATTCTAATACTTTGTGAAGAGTTAAATAACTCCTGGCGTGTGCATGATAATTATAATTTCCTCATAGAACATGCAGTATACGAGACATTGAAGAGCTAAAAAAACTCTTTAAGAATGATCATTGAGGCTGCTTTTAGAAACGTTGCTTTTTTCCATTTTTAACAAGTTTTGAAATGTTAAATATTTGTTATTAGAAATAAATAATAAGAAAACCGAAAATATTGAAATCTTTAGCAATACATAGAAGATTTAGGAATTCTAGTTTGAGTTCAAGTCAAGAGCAAGTTATATATACTTCCTATTAAAAACGTTTTCTTTGAATACACACTATAATTTGTGATGTTACTGTTGGTAGGGGGTAGAGAGGTGAGAGTGGACTAGATCTTCCCTTCTGACTTCTGCAAAAATGTATGGTGAAGTGTAACAAAAGAGGGAGGAGGACAGAAAGGCTAATGTGACATGGGTGCAGGTTCGATGACAGTAACTTTTTTCATCTGTGATAGCAGTATATGCATAGCGATCTGGGTTAGTTGGTTGAATTAAACCTGCAGAGGTCGCGATGCTCGAAGGTAAATCGAATTGAAAAAATACTTATCGGAATTACATCACATATACTATTAGGGACCATCATTTATTATGCCTGATCTGCTTACAAGAACTAACATGATCGATTCGTCCAGATGATTTCTCTCATAGGGAGAAAAATATGACCAGACGTTCGAGTGGTTGTTGGTTTAATTTTCTTTAAGGAATACATAACTATCGCATCAGAGAGGATGGGGCAACGAATATATGATTTAAGGTTCTTTTACTTTATTAGTTCTGCTTTATGGTTAAATTATTTATACACAACTGTACCAGGCTCAGTGCGGCCATTGGCAGGGCTTAATGAAAAAAAAAGCGGATCTAAAAAGCTATTGGAAACGGTTGGGAGCTACCTTAAAAGACAGTCCCGGAAACACTGCCTCGCATTTTCGAAAAAGATTATGAGGACAAAACGCAGCCTTAATATTTTTCAGGACATTGGACCACGGTCAGATTTAACGCGAACCAGTCCTTTATACACAGCGGATGAATATAAAATTGCGGGAAGATTGTTAGAATCGTTCTTTTTGCGCATCAGAAATATCCAACGTGTAAAAGGGGAGTTGGTGCACACAATCGTGGTCCGATATCTTCACGCCTATGTAAGTGTGCGTAGGATGCTAGCGCAGGTGTTATAATCGTCATCTGACCATAGTTTAAACTTATAAATCAGTGTTCAGGGGTCTTTCCTTCACCGTTGGGATTTTAACAACATAGGGGTTATTTTCGACGGTTTGAGAATCTATTTCGGGAGAAAGACCCGGGAACTTTGTTTCGTAATTTTTAACCATGGTCAAATGACTGCTGCGACAAGCGGGCCTTTCCTTCGAGATAGGCCCCGAACCGTCGCCAATAGCCCACTGTGCAACTCTAGTGCGACGTTAATTAACCAAACCAAATCTGCGACAACAACTCAATTGGTACCCCACACACCCAAGAGAATTTTTTGTCAAGTCAAGTTTTATTGAAACCACCATATTTTCTTCACATTGCAAGTTTTACATCACTGATACCAAAATAAACTGGATGTGTTTCCAAATTTTATGCTTTTCCCTTATTTTTTCTAATCTGTTCAGAAGTCCTTCCTGAAGCCATCTTTTCATTAAACAAAGACATCATTTAGGTTGATCAGTCTATCGCACAAAGACACAAATAAATCAGAGGTAATTTGGTGTTTAAACTTTAACTAAACAACTCTAAAATTTATAAATCAATCGTTAACATGTTCGTTTAATCGTTGGCGGGTCACATGGAAAATCAACAAAAGTAAATAAACAAAAGCAGAGTGCGCTTGCGCATTTTTAATAAAAAGGATTTGGGATTAAGATTGACTTGACCAGCTGATTGGTGGCTGCATGACCATGAACGGCTGATGAATTTACGTTGTTTGTCAATAAACCTGAGTATTAGTGATATATCGAACATGGTAAATCTGTTTTACTTTATTTTCTTCATTAAGGTTTTATACGTGTGTTTATACAACTTTAAATTATTATTTTTTTACATTCCTTCAGATCATAAGTTGTCAATGTGTTGTTGTTTAGATGGGTGGAAAAGTGTTAAGCTTCCCGCTTCAGTTGCGTCAGTCAAGTTTATTACATCTGTATTATACGTGATTTGAAAACTCCCCATGGAAATGTGATGAAAGGGTTTAGCTTAAAAATTTAGATATACTTTTGCATCCTTATTTCTAATTATATATATAAAAAAAAAGGGTTGAAGCACGTTTTTGAAATTTTGTGTTATACATTTCTGTGCTCTGGTTCAAAACGAGATTAACAGCGGATTGCAAGAATGAATGAATTTCTCTTATTATATTTGAAAGGAAAGTTGTTTTATCGCTTAAAGTCCGAAAATATTTTCAGAAAAGCCTTTTAATATTGCAGGAATTTAACTTTAATTGAATCAATCCAGTCTTATTGACATTTGATGGGGTGTTGCATATCTGCTATTGTAATTACTGAATGGCATGAATTGTGTTGCTTTTTCAATTAAAAATCCATTAACATGCTTTTTTTTATAAGGTAAGGTACGATTATTTATTTTTATTTATATATACAATATATTTTTTTTGTATTTAATTTACTCAGACTATTATGTGTAATACTAAAAATTAATCTTACCTGAAATATCCAACCTAAGTTGTTAATTGTTTTTGCAGTTCTTTATTTTGGAAGTATAAAACGCTATGTAAATTTTTACTACTTCATAGAGAGCTTATCAAAGCTGCATATAGGTTTCTATGGACATAAAGTTCTTTAATAAATAGGGATGAACCGGATAGTGGTTTTGCCGTATATCGGATGTCCAGCATGTTTTTTTTTTTAAATGACAAGAATTTCTCTTAACAATTCTTTAATAAACTGTTCATATTCATACTAATTTTGAAACGGACGGAGCTGTACTCCACGATGCGTTTGAAAATGTAATTTTGAAATATTTCCAAATTGCTGATCTAAATTGCTCTATATTTAAATGCTGAAACCAGCTCTTACTAGACAGCAGAATAGAAAAATTTATAATATATAACGATCAGAGATGTAGCTACGCAATCTACATACCACCAATGATGTGGGTTGTTCATTGTTCAAACTCGAAGATGTCTGCAGCATATCTTTTTACATCTATTCTGTGTGACCCACCGTGTCTGAAATGCACCCTGTCAGGTTGTAAAAAAAAGCTGTCACTTCACTCCTTACCCACCTGAATAGCCCCAGATAAATTCAAGAGAGAATGCAGAATATATAGGGGTTTATTCTTAGTGTCCGGTGCCCTTGCCAAATGGGGTTTGGCGACAAATGATTAGGCGATAAAGTTTATATTTTGTCAACCCTACTTAAGGACGTGCGAAAGTATCATGTTGTATGACAACCCTAAATTTTTTCCCTCTTGTATGCTTTCACGTTGTTCTGCCATTTTTGAATCGACGTACGGCTCGCGTTGTTGTGATTTTGATTTTCCTGAGCTATGGATGTATACTTTTATACGACTTTTATTTGAATAGTAGGTATTAGCGAATGTGCATGGAGCGGGCCCCGCTGCAATTCACTGTGAAATGGGTTTATGGGTCGAAACATGGATACATTATGCAGCAAATGATCGACTTCCCAGAGGGTGTCATGGATGTGATCCTGAGTAGTCGGAGGCCGGAGACCACAAAATCAACTTCAGGAGTCTGTGATTTTAGCGTGCGGTACGCGTGTGCGCTTCAGAGTGCTGTCGAAGTGCTCCAAACGAATGCCCGAAGGATTGCCTGTAAGCACCATGATCGACTGCCCAGGGGGACATTGTTACCTTCGAGATAGGCGCCGAACTGCCGCCAACAGCCCAGTGCGATGTTAATTAACCAAAACAAAGTTTCGAAATCAATTCTAAACCGTCGTCATTAGCCCATTGTGGAGCTCAAGTGCGACCAACGCAATGTCCGGCATTTTGATTTGGCGACAAAAAAATCATCATTTTTTTGCCTTGGCGCCAATTTTTGGACTTGGCAACAACGGGGCACCGTACACTAGAAATTTACCTACATAGGTTAGTACTTTCAGGAACATACTTAAAACGAGAACAAAAGATAATTGATCGGAAAAAAAATCCGCAACATTTTATTCATCCGAATATCCGCCACTTTGTTCCCATATATCGGATAATTACTGAATAGTTAAAAATCAACCGGATACTGAATATTCGTTTTATTCCTATTAATAAATAATATCTTCATTGGTAATTCATATAGAAGATAGTGTTTTATACATTTCTAAAGAGTGTGAAAAACACATATCGCAGTTTACATTTGAAAGTCGAAAAAATTGACAGTTCGATACCTCTGAGGTACAGACTTAATCATTATTCTCTATTAAACTAATGTGAATTCCAAAGAAAGATAAATGCATTTTATTAAAATGATTGTTTTAACTTTAGCCTAAAAGAAGAAATCTGATTTTTTAACTAGGTAGGAATCATTTCACAAAATATCACTTGTCATAAAATGTAAATTTTTTTCAATTAGTAATTTCCCCTTCAGGGGGCTCACATCTTGTGAGTACGGGCTTGGCAACCCCGAGGTACCCTAGCTGGGCCTTAGCTTTTTTCGTTCTTTCCTTTTTAGTTAGGGCCCTACCAAGTGCACGATTTTTAGTTTTTATATTTTGTTCTATCGTTGAGTTTTTCCCTCTGTTTATCATTGTTGGGTTTTCCTTATTTATATTTAAGTATTGTTTCTTGGATTCAATTTAGTTTGTTCTCTTATTGTATTAATTCCCATTAAATTTGGTTTTTGTCAGATTATCTGACCTGCACGTTTGCCGTGTGCGGTAACTCGTATCGTGGGAAAGTGGAGTCCTGGGGATCCTGCGACGTCTCGTTTTAGGACGGGGTTTAGTTTCCTAGAGACGTCGTTGCGTTCCCTTTGGTCCATGCTTCGACGTAAACGAGAGGCCAGGAGTGAGCCCGCTTTTGGTCAACCGGCTCGCCTAATATCACTGTGGTTCAGTACGCCAGGCGAATTTCTCCCCTGACGTGCTAGACACCATTGGTTTTTGGCATTTAAGGGCTAGTACTGCAGCTAGGAGTGCCCTCGTGGATCCACACTCTGAAACTGTAGCACTATACCCCGGTTTTACCCCCGTGGCAGTGTGGCACTGTCTCCCCTTGTAGGGCTCGGTGGTGGGCGGGGCTGAACCGGGATGAACACCTAAACTCATATGGATCCTAAAACCCATGCCCTGCCGGAGGCTTTGTATCCGGCGACCCCATCAAGTGTAACGAATTCAACTATTATTGATCAATCCTTATATCCTAAGTTTCTCGTAATTAGTTCTTTAAATGGACAGTTAGCTAAAACTTCACCTTTCATTATTCAAAAGGGCCTTCTTGGAATTGGATGCAATCCGAAATCTGTAAAAAAACTTCGTTCTGGCGATCTTTTGATTGAGACTTGTACTCCACTCCAATCCAAATCTTTCCTAGCAGGCAAAACAATAAATAATATCCAAATAACTGTAACACCTCACAATAGTCTGAACTCTAGCCGAGGAGTAATCTCCGAATTCGATCTCATTAGCTTACCTGAAGCAGAAATCCTGGAAGAGCTAAAAGACCAAAATGTAACCCAGGTCCGGAGAATTACTTTAAAGCGAGGAGAAGATATTATAAACACAAAACATCTTATACTCACTTTCAATAGCCCTAACTTACCAAAATACATTACTGCAGGCTATCTTAACTGTCCTATTAGACCCTATGTCCCGAATCCTCTGCGGTGTTTCAACTGCCAGAGGTTCGGGCATTCAACTACCACTTGCCGCTCACCTGAGTCCTGTTCAAGATGCTCCGCAGTTGGCCACTCCTTTTCCTCTTGCGAGCTTCCATTTAAATGCGTAAATTGCAATGGCGACCATTCTGCCAACTTTAGAGGTTGCCCTAAATGGAAGGAGGAGAAGGAGATTCAAACAATCCGAGCCACCCAACAGCTATCCTACGCGGACGCCAGAAAACTTGTATCGAACAAATTACCAACACCCAATCTTTCTTATGCAGCTGCCACCAAAAAAACAACATCTTCCATCGCTATACAATGCGATTTATCAATAGATCTGCCTTCCACAAGTAAACCACCTCATAATAAAAGTAATGTTTCAACCACAGTGTCTTCAACTGTTATAAAACCCACTATTACGAAAACTAATGCAGTTCAGGTTATTTCTCCTCTGACAGCCATTTCTAAATCCCTGAAAACCAAAAAAGAACTAGCTGAGAAAAATGCCAACAGAAAACCTAAACTCAAACAAAGAACCTCCATATCTCACAACATCCCATCCGACTCTTCGGATGCTGCTGATATGGAAGTTGAGCCTGGAATGGAGGCTCCAAATAATCTCCTTCCAAAACCAAAATCTCCGAAACAGCCTTCAACACCCATAACTTTCCCATAATGGCCTGCGTTTTTTCGTGGAATTGCCGCGGATTTCACCACAACTCGGTCGACATTAAACATCTTGTCGATGAACACCATCCAATCTGCTTTTGTTTACAAGAGACTCTACTCAAACCTTCCCAGAGCTCTCTTGTTAAAGGCTATACTCCCTTGAGAAAGGATTACATTAGCGGAGATAGAGCCAGTGGTGGAGTTGCTGTATTTATATCCAATAGCGCTCCTTTCACCCCACTGAATCTCTCAACAAATCTGCAAGCCATCGCAGTGAGAGTCACTGTAAAATCTCTCATTACAGTGTGCTCTATATATCTACCGCCTAATGATATTATTCAACAAGCAGATCTAGACAGGTTATGCGACCAGCTTCCAGTTCCTTATATCTTATGTGGCGATTTTAATGGGCACAATCCTCTTTGGGGAAGCCCAGATACAAATCGTCGTGGAAGTCAAATTGAGAAATTGATACACGATCAAAATCTATGTGTACTCAATAATGGGCAACCAACATACTTCCACGCCCCATCGAGGACCTTCCATTCCATTGATCTTGTCTTGTGTTCACCCTCTCTGTTTTCTTCCCTGACGTTTCAAGTGGGAAATGATCCATTTCATAGTGATCATTTCCCCTTGTTTATTACATTTCCGGGGAATGCAACAGCCCCTGTATCTCGCCTGCCTCGGTTTAAATACGAGGCCGCGAATTGGGATCTGTTTGCATCTATTGCTGATTTGTCAGACGAGATGGTGAATCAAGAAGACATTGATCAATGTGTAGAATCTGTCACTACAGTTATAATGGATGCTGCTCGCATATCTGTACCGGTATCATCAAAATTACCAAAGTTACCGAAACCGTGGAGGAATCAAGCCTGCAAAATAGCCCACAAGAAAAGAAAAAAGGCCTGGGATCTGTTTCGTAGATATCCCACATCCGAAAATTTGACCAAGTTCAAATTTGCAAAAGCCAATGCGCGACGAATACGTCGTCAAAGCCAAAGAGAATCGTGGCAACAGTATGTCTCTGGCATAACATCTGCCATTTCCTCAAAGCAATTATGGAACAGAGTTCGGAAAGCCATGGGATTATACTCCACACATTCCATCTCGCTCGTGGAAGAAAATGGCCAGTTGATTTCTGACACGGTAGAGATCGCAAATTCTATTGCGAGATCATTTTCTGCCGTGTCAAGTTCTAACACATATCCTGGCAATTTTCAGCGCATAAAACAACGCGCAGAATCCCATGCTATTAATTTTTCTCCTGATAGAGATACCGAACTTGCTTATAATTGTCGTTTTACGGAAAGAGAGTTGACGCGATGCCTTCAGAAGACCAGGATGACAGCACCGGGTCCTGATGGCATTACTTACACTTTGCTAAAACATCTATCTAGTCACTCTCTGAGTAATTTATTGCGACTTTATAATCGCATATGGGAAGAACATGCTTTTCCTTTGGCTTGGCGACGTGCCATAGTTATTCCTTTTCCCAAACCTGGAAAAGATCCTAAAGATCCGAATAACTATAGGCCTATTGCACTGACCAGCTGTCTTTGTAAACTTTTAGAAAAGATGGTCAATTCTCGCCTTGTTCACGTCTTAGAGACGACCGATGCTCTAACACCATTTCAAAGCGGTTTTAGGGTCGGCCGCTCTACGGTAGATAACATCCTGTACCTCGAAACCCAAATACGCCATGCCTTTCTGCGCCGAAACCATCTCGTGGCTATTTTCTTCGATATGGAGAAAGCGTACGATCGGACATGGCGATATGGTATACTTAAAGATCTGTACTCTCTTGGATTTCGAGGACATCTACCGATGTTTATTAAGAACTTTTTGACATTGCGAGAATTCAGCGTCCGCATTGGTACTGCGTTTTCGGATTCTTTTATACAAGAAGAGGGTGTTCCTCAGGGTAGCGTGCTTAGCGTGACTCTATTCGCTATTAAGATCAACGATATCCTGAATCAGTTGCCTCCTTCTGTCCAGGGCAATTTATATGTGGATGACCTGAGCATTTTTTGCCAGGGAAAAGACATGCGATTTGTCGAGCGACAACTGCAAACGACAGTTTCACGTTTGACCAAGTGGAGCTCAGATAATGGTTTCAACTTCTCTGTTCAAAAGACCTCTTGTGTACACTTTTGCCGTCTGCGAAATCTGCATCCTGACCCAGACATTTTTCTGGGTGGTAATAGGATTGCAGTCGTAGACGAGGTAAGGTTTCTAGGAGTTATTTTCGACAAGAAGCTGACATTTTTGCCTCACATTAAGGACTTGCGGGTGTCGTGCATGAAAAAGCTCAATCTATTAAAAGTACTATCTAATACATTTTGGGGAGCAGAGCGATTCAGTATGCTGAATATCTATCGAGCTGTAATTCGCTCCAGATTGGACTATGGCTGTGCTGTTTATGGTTCAGCTCGTCCATCTGTGCTGCGTAAGCTCGATACGATACATCATTCAGCACTAAGAATCTGCTCTGGAGCTTTTCGCACATCACCCGTCGAAAGCCTCTATGTTGTGTGTAATGAATTGCCATTAGCCTCCACTCGTAGTCTGTTGTCTCTGCGACTTTATTATCGCATTTTGTCGCATCCAGATCATCCGTTACAAAATTTACTCTTGGACAGATCTAAGGATGTACTTTTCAGGAATCGCCCGTCCTGCATACCATCCTTTGGACTGCGAATAAGAGATACCCTGAGTGGCACTCCTCTCTGTTCTATGGAAGTTGCCGAACGCCCTCTTTTTGACAATATACCCTGGCTGACTAATAATATTTCAATCCTTCATTTGTTCGCTGAACATAATAAATCAAATACTAGCCATATTGTTTATAATCAAATTTTTAATGAACATCGTCATAATTTTAATAGTTACACAGCCGTATATACAGATGGATCTAAATCCAGCGATCACGTCGGCTGCGCATTTGTATGCGAATCAAATACATTTAATTACTCATTACCATCTTTCATTTCCGTTTTTACTTCTGAATTTTTAGCAGTTTATAAAGCCCTCAAATTTATTTCTCATCAGAGTTTTGGCAATTTTATTGTTTATACCGATTCCAAGAGTATATTGGAATCTGTCTCATCGGATACTTTTAACCACCCTCTTGCTTCTGATGTTTTACATATTTATGACAAGCTTATCCGACGGGGCTATGGCGTCATACTTTGCTGGATTCCTGGGCATGTTGGCATAACTGGCAATGAACTGGCAGATCAAGCTGCCAAAAATGCCACATCCCAGCTCAATATCCGAATCCCTTATGACGACCTTCGCAATGTTCTGCGGGACCTTGTGCGGAACGAGTGGAGTGATGACTGGAAGTTACAAGCTAGTAATAAACTAGCCTCTGTATTTCCTACAGTCACGCTCCTACCGTCTTTGTCATCTCGACGGCTTGATGTCTTGCTAACTCGTCTCCGCATAGGACATTCAAGAGCTACCCACAGGCATTTATTATTAAATGAAACCACCCCACCTTGTCATCATTGCCAACATCCTCTGACCATTTATCATATTTTAACTTCTTGTCCTCGTCTTCGAATTTTATATAATCGCTTTTTTAATACTTCATCGCCCCATTTGTCGTATTTATTGAATCATCCACATCATTCATCACTATTTATCTTTTTAAACTACACGGGATTTTTACCTCTTCTTTGAATTTAATTTCTGTTTATATGTATTTCTTTTAGAATTTTAATTGGTTGAAATTACCTTGTGTTTGGCGCAGCTTGGCCATCTTTGGCTATTGTGCCAATAAACTCCAAATAACCAACCAACCAACCAATTAGTAATTTCATGAATTTCCTGTGTACGCCGCTATATTTTGACAGCCTATATAAATAAATAATTCCTAATTTAAGTACCCTTATTGGAATCAAACCTGTAGCAAACTAATCTTATAAACTCCTACACAAGTTTTTAAAAATTTAGATTAAGAAACCAATTTTAAATATTTTTAAACAAATTAATATGTTTAAATTGCAATTGCCTTAGACAGAAGAAACAAAAACACTCAATCATTCCATTAAATTTTCCAATTCTTTCAAAGTTATGCTAGGTTTCTTGAAATCAATTTATTTTCCTATGGATATACTACTACCTGGCTTTGCTGGTAGGATAGTTTCTTAACTATTTTAGTCATGTCAAATATAATTTTAACTAGTTCTAAAATAGTGTTAAAGACACAAAACAGAATGGCATTTTGCCAAAACAAAATTTTTTTTTTTAAAAAATCGATATTTTCCGAAATTGAATTTTTTTGTTGGGCATAAAACAGTATGGTGTGCGTACAAATTTAACAATGTTTTATTTTCTTCTATTTTTTTTTTTCTTTATTGAGGAGCATCTATTCAAAATATGATTTTGAGCAAAATTTCAAAAAAGGAGTTTATTACATTATTGAATTCACCTTCAATTTTCCATTGAACTAAATTATTTTATTTGCCCAAAACGTGTAAAACTTTTAAATTAACCTGGCGAAAATTGGAATCCGTATAGGAGTCAATTACTTTAGGAAAAGTTATTTGTGTTTCCTACGATTCACTTCAATATGATAAAACACATTTTTAATGTTTAATCTTCAATTGATTTACTTATTGCAAAAACCTCATAAGTGTAATGTTAACTTAATGACAGTTATGGGGTTTCTGAAATAAACAATTCAATTGTGCAAGGACAAAAAAAAAAAATAGTTAAGAACAATGGATGCCTTAAGCTCTGTTAAGTCCTCTTTTCTCTAAGAATGCGTTTTTTTCTCGTTAAATCAACTCTGAGCTGCACGCTAAATATGGTTAAACTTTTTATTTCAAAACCCATTAGATCTAGGTGAAAAATAGCCTAAAAATTAGTCTATTATGTTAAACTTTGTTAAATCTTCTTTCAAATTCGTCAAAGTGGGCTTGCAGGGTTTAGCACAACAGGCCTCAGTTGACCCATATAATATCTCTATATATATAAAACACTAAGCTTTTTCTTTGTGTCAAAAGTTATGAACTTCTATTGGACCGATTTTGATTCTTTTTTTAAATGAGAGCCCTCGGTACATAGATATTTGCGCAAAAACTAAAAAGCTCTGTGTAATATTTATTTGTCAAAAAGGAAACCTTCTCTTCCTTTAGGACAGAATTTCAAACAATTTCGTTTGTTATTTGACAGAATTTTCAAAAACATCAGTTCCTTTGTGTCTTTAGTTTACAGACTTTTACCGGACAAGAAATTGCTGATTTTTTTTTAATGATGGCTCTGTGTATTTGTACAAAAATCTAAAACCTCACAATTTTATACACCATATATTCTTTAAAAGTCATAACAGATCTTTTGCTTCCAATTTGACCGAATTTAATAATAAATATAAAAACAAATTCTTTAAATAAATTTTGTATGTGCGTTATGTAAAGGAAAGTTTTGGACTTGATATTTTTCATGCTATTTAAGCATGCAATTAATATTTTTTATTAATTATATTAAGCATCAACTAATATTTTTTATTAATGTACTTTAAACTTATGAATATTAAAATGTGTTTGGTTGATTAATATATGTTCCCAGGAGAATTTTTTAATAGACTTTGAACGTTTCATATTCCTAAAACAGTTGGCTTATGAATTTTGATAAAATGTTAATATGTACAATAATTTCAAAGTTATTTAAAATTACTCTTGATATATGGTGTTTATTTAGTTCCATTTCTTTCTGCCTTATGGATACGATAATACATAAGAGCTCCAACAAATTATTTTGCATATTAAAATAATTCAAGAATATTTAAAATTCCTTTTTAGGTGGAAAAGTAAAGATTAGTATTGTGGTCAAACGTGCAATTCTGATTTGTTTATACATAGAAGGAAATGTATGTAATTAACGGATCTCTAGCAACACAGCTATATTTAAAAAAAAAAAAATCTCACCTTATAAACTTCCTTCTTAACCAACTGAACAGACCAACCAAAACTCCAAATAAAACCACCAAGTCAAGAGGTTATCAATTCGAGTGTTATGTATTTTTTTTCATGTATGTTCGAGCAGAATTTCTTTTCTAATTCAGATATTTACCCAATTTTTTTTTTTTTGTTGGATAGGGGATGTTTCACTTGGGAGTAATTTGAAAAAAATATATATTATTTAACTATTCGGAATTCTTAATTAACCGGACTGTTTGAAAAAAAAATATTGTACAATTGTGAAATATCTTTTTTTTTTGTTTAATAGAGAAAAATCTACTTAGGCAAAATCTGCAAAAAAATAATCGTATATCCACCTGTTATATATATATATAACAGGCGAATAACCAATAATTCCGGAAATGTCGACTAACCAGAGTTTTTTTAATCAATATAAGTATAAAATTGATATTAAAAAATTCAATTTTTTCAACTTGGTCGTAAAATTAAAAATTATTTATTACTTTGTAGCGCATTTTTTTTAAGTCGGTTTTCCTTTTTTTTAAAAAAGATTATTTTATATTAAATGTGATGCATATCTCCTTTTGATTGCAATTTAATTCCTATTTCAAAGCTGTATATCTCCAGTGAATTTACCCAACTCATTTTCAGGATATATCAATTCAATATTTTGGACAAATCCTTTATCTCCATGATTTATGCCTTCTATTTTCCACCAGAAGGATGAGCTCCCCACAAAAGGCCTGGTCATCCGCGATGCCCCCATTCACAGGATGATTCCAGCCAATTGGTGCGAGTGAGTGACATGCTTCACCTCCCATGAACATGGCCGCTCCTCCCATCCCTCCCAAAGGCACTTCTGATGCGTGGGTCAGAGACAGTGTGGTGGGTGACCCACATTTGTGGAGATCACAGAGTCTCTTTACTGGGTCCTCACAACCACAGTCTGGATTCAATGACAATTTCTCTCCGCCACCCTTATATCAGAACGTTGTGCAGAATGGTAATTAGTTTGGTATTTTATTGAGTGATATTTTAATTTTAGACATTTGGGCGATTCTAAATTTATATGCAGATTTCATGTCATGAAAATATTTTTTTATATTTGAAAATAACTTATTTACTCATAAGAATATGTATTGGTAATATGTTTAAAACCTTTAAAAAAATATATATATTATTCCATATCTGCTTATTTTGACTGTCTCAAGTGAATATTCTTTAGAAATGTATAATTTGTTTAGTAATATAACAATTTTCTCACTTGTAAATATTTATCCCAATAGTAGATACTATGGTGAACAAGTCATTTCACAAATTTATTCTTGAAATCCATTTACTGTGTGCTCTTTTAGCTGGAAAATTGTTGTCCCTGATTGTGTAATCTCTGTTATGTAACATTCGTTCAAATTTGCATATTTTAATATTGTCCCAAGAGGGCAATAATGGCCATGGACAGAAGTGAAATTTAATAGTAACAGTAGTCAATTTGGAATATCTATTGTGTACAACAAAAACAATTGGACTAAGACACTATTTTACAGGAGAGTGTTTTTAGTCTCTGTAACCTATATTACATATTTTTTATTACTTTTATGATCAGATTTTGGAAATATGGCAAACCTCCTTTGTGTAGATTTGGTATCACTACCAGGCAATATGCCAAAACAGTTAAACCAAAGATTAGTTTCTTTTAAATAAAAATTACATACTGAATATAACCTTTGATATTTGTAACCTTTGTTACCATCTACAAGTACAAAGGTGACAGAAGTTACAAAACAGTGACAGAAGTTACTTCATCATAATAGATTATGTCATGTTACTTATGTTTTTGCATAACTGTAAGGGAAATTAAAAAAAAATCACTTATCAAACAAAAACATAAAGTACATATTTGCATTATTATTAATTTAAAAAAAATATCTGTGTAATTGCTCTGCTTTTGAATCTTTTTTTTTTAAATCTCTGTTTCATAGCACAATTTGAAAGAAATTTTATAAAAAAAATTATCTGTAGATTATAGAGCAAAAATTGTTTACTGAAAACAGGAAAGTAAATTCTATATACTACTTAGATTTTTTACAATAAAGATTTTTAGTAAGGAAATATAATCGAGTGTTTGACAATAAATTAGCCACACAAACAGACCTTAATAATAACACAAAAACTTGTGACAGCACAAGGAAGGATTTTGTCGCTAACTTTATAGAGATCCAATTTTAATAATTTTAGCAACAATATATCTGACTACGCTGCAATTAAACATTAAAGATAATTAAAGTACTAGTGTTTGGTGATCCATTTATGTGACATTAAAAAAAAAGTTTCAATATCATATAAATAAGCTATAAAATCACATATAGAAATTCGAAAGTATAGTAAGATGAATATAACTTTTTTTATTTATTTAAATAAAACAAATTTGTTATTAATGATTAATGAATCTAATTCCTGTTGATGATTTTGCAATTGAAAGGGCAAGTGAAAGAAGGGTTAACTAGAAATTGTGAAAAAATTCTAATTTTAACGTAGATGAAGGTTTTAAGTATCCGTCCTCCCTCAAAATTGTATGACTCTTCTTTATTTATTTAAGCACATACAGAGTAGTAAAACATATATGTTTCACTTATAATGGTTCTATTTCATTAAGCGAACTTAAATGCCAAATGTGCGAAAACGTACCAATTTTGTTAACCTATCGCCTGTCTCGGTGGCTTGGCTATCACAAAGTTTAACCATTGTTAACGATTCTTTTGGAGAAGTATTTTAGCTGTAACTTAAGAAAGGAGATTGTGAATGAGTCATTTAATTAAATTAGTTTGAATACATTTATGCTATTGTTTTGTTTCATATAATTAATTTAATATTGTTGTATTTCTAGCTCAAGCTCCGCCCTTGCCACCACGTCCTTCCCTCGAAGCCTTTAAGAGAACCTCAAATACAACTCTTGAATCAAATGAACTTAACTCTGTTCCCCCTCCTCCGGGCAGTGGCCAATTATACAAAAATCCATCCTTGCTCAGCTCTACTTCAATCAGTGGCAGTGCTAATAGCATAGGCCAGACTGCTTTTTTGAGAAGAAATACCACTAACTATAGCACAATGATGGTTGGACATTTCGGTTCAAGCATACAGCAAAGCAGATCTTCATTTTCTTATGCTTCAGGCCACCAAGCCTTAGCATTTACTAATAACATGTATCAAAGTCAGTATAGAGAACTTCCACATGGATTTGATGTACAGCACAGTAAGTCTGCACCAAACATCTCAAATGCTGTCGTGCCCACTCGTAGTTTCGGCAACTGCTTTTTGTCTGTGCAGAATTATTCTCAGGATATGGTTAACTGTGCTGTACCTCCCCTGAGACGGTCTGTGCCAAATGAAAACTTTGCTCCTAATAAGACTTCATATGCAGTCATTAACCATGCTGCTAAGTTTTCAAATAATAATGGTCATGCTAACTTGGAGGATATTTACAAATTTATGAAGAAGAGGAGTGATAGTAACTTAATTGATTTATACTGCAGTGATAGCGAGCTGAAATTAACACAAACTAAGTGTAATGATGATATTTTAAGGCTTTTTGATCCTTTAGCAACACACGTTACACATGAACCTGAAAACCAAACGGTCTCCAAAGATCGTGAAAGTGTGTTAGTCGACAGTAAATCTAAAAACAATCTACTGAACAATGTGTCTTCAATTAACGAAGCAACTACTAAAGAGAACACTAAAGATTCTAACAATTTTGTTAAACTTAATTCTGTTGAAGTAAGTAAGGCACAGTCCATTCCTAAAGAAACATTTTTAGAAACAGTTCCCAAGGAAATCTGTATCAATCAGGAAAGTTCAACCAATCATTCTAATGGTAAATTAGATTCTATTTTGAAAATCATTCACAAAAAAGAAAGTTGTAGCAAAGAGTTTGATTCTTTCTGCACAAAGCTGAAGAAATTGAGATTGGAATTTTCTTTTGATGACCATATAACTAACACAGGTTTAGTTATCAGTCCTACATTAGATAGTTATCAAGAAAACTCCTTGAGTATAAAATTAATAATTAACTCGGTTAATTCTGAAAGACCTGTTTCTTTTACATGTGATGTCAATACAAGTGTGGAACACATTATTAGCCATACAGTTTGCTCTATATTTGATAATTCTACTACTTTGTGTATGGATAGTTTTGTACTGAAAGTTCGCGGTTTGTCCGAGTATTTCACTTCGCATTCAACGTTGGCTGATTATGAGTATGTTCACCAGTGCCACAAGTTTGATAAACCAGTTTGTTTAACTTTGACTGACATCAAGGATTTAAAGCGGCCACTCGCTCGAACAAAAAACGACGACACAAATGATTCCAATTTCAAGTATACCGACATTGCACCTTCTTTAAGGAAAGGAATTATTTCCTATGAATCATTGAACATCCTTTTGGAAACTTTAGAGAAAGAAATAGAAAAGTTGAAATCAAGTGCCTTAAAATTTGAATCCCTGGATTCTTTGAAGCCCCAAGGAGTAGTTCAAGCCGTTAAGGCTATTTGCACCCTTCTTTCCCATGTGGAGACTTCTGAAGTTACTGATACCGTTGCCGCTTTCATTCGAGTGTGTCTGCTCTATGACAAAGAGACCGGGTTTGATACTCTACCAGAGCTGGGAAATCTCGGCAGTGCTTCGGACAAAAAGTTTGAGAGTGATCTCCACAATCTTTTCCAGCTGCTGGAACTGAGTTTGTCCCACTTGCAACACGCAGTACACGAGTTGCTCGTTATGTATGCCAAAGCTTTTAGAGTCAATTTCGAAATTGAATCTTTTGATATACCCCAAGAGGACAAAAGAGTGACAGATTTCTTAGACACCCCACTTTTTGAAGTCGGCATTGTGCACAGATTGAATCCTAGTGTCACATCCACATTTGAAACCTATTTCTTGGTTTGCGAAATCCATCACGGTGGATCGCTGCTGACTTCAGTGACTTCAAAGATGTCTACAGTCGCCAAGAGTTTCTTTCCCAGAATTGTGTTTGAAGAGTGGTTGCAATTCCAGAATATCTCTATGTGCAATCTTCCCAAAGAATCAGTTCTGTATTTTACCATGTGGGGAAACAACACCAGCCAGAACGATGCAAGACAATCCAACAATAATGCTAGCAGCAAAGCTTGTATTGGATGGTGTGGAATCAGGCTGTTTTCTTACGAAGGAGATTTGGCACAAGGGAGTTTTTTGCTCGGGTTTTGGCCACCAGATATTCTGAAGAATAGTGGATCACTATTGTCTAATCCAGATTCCACTTGTTCATTGATTCATGTTCGATTACCTGATTTTGGATGCAACGTTAAATTCCCCCCTGTTATTGATAATCAATTTGCCTCATCCCAAATGAGACTTTTTGAGTCTCTAGAATCTCACCTACAATTACTATTAAAGGAAATAATTCAAAAGGACACCTTGAAAACTTTACTATCCGATGAGAAAGAATGGCTGTGGGAAAAAAAGTATTACTTGCACCAGTTTCCAAATGCATTGCCTAAAGTTTTACTTTCTGCTCATGGCTGGGACTGGGCATGCCTGTCAGATATTTATTCATTGTTGAAGGCTTGGACACCTTTATCACCTGTTGAATCATTGTATCTACTAATGCCTTGTTTCCCAAATTTAGAGGTTAGGAAAACCGCTATAAGTTGGATGAAGGATATTGTTAGTGATGAGCTTTGTGATTATTTACCACAAATGGTTCAGATATTGAGGTATGAGGCCTGGGATGATTCACCAACTGCCTGGTTTCTGCTTGAGAGATCATTGACCAGTGTGAGGGTTGCTCACCACCTTTACTGGCTTCTCAAAGAGAATATAAATGATCCTATTGCTGGTGGAAGAATGAGATTGATGTTGAACAGTTTGCTAACTATTGCGGGACAGGCTATGAGGGACAGGATAAAGACGCAAGAATCTCTTTTGGAGGACCTCTCTAATATAGCAGACACAATCAAGACTACCAAAGAATCACTGAGGCTGAGTATATTATTCCATAAACTTGAGCAGACTCATCACAGTTTACTAGAAAGTTCTACATGTCTTCCACTCAGCCCCAGTCTTGAAGTCTGTGGAGTAGATGTGAAGTCTTGCTCGTACTTCACTTCCAATACCTTGCCATTAAGACTGGTGTTTCACACTCCAGAGTTTTTGGGCAAAAACAAAGAGGCCATTTTCAAAGTAGGTGATGACCTCAGGCAGGATATGATCACAATCCAGATGATTCGTATTATGGATAAATTGTGGCTCAAGGGAGGATTGGATCTAAAGATTGTCACTTTCACGTGTGTGGCTACAGAAGTTCGGAAGGGAATGGTGGAACTTGTTCCTGGTGCAGAAACTCTTCGCAAAATACAAACGGAACTGGGTCTCACTGGATCCTTTAAAGATCGCCCAATAGCTGAGTGGTTACAGAAATACAACACATCGGAGCTAGAGTACCAACAGGCAGTAGAAAACTTTACGCTTTCATGTGCCGGGTACTGTGTTGCCACTTACATTTTGGGTATTTGCGATCGACATAATGACAATATAATGCTAAAGCCCTCAGGGCATATCTTCCACATTGATTTTGGCAAATTTTTAGGCGATTCACAGATGTTTGGAAGCATCAAACGAGACCGCACACCTTTTGTATTAACTTCGGATATGGCCTATGTTATAAATGGTGGTGATAAACCATCAAAGAAATTCCAGTATTTTATTGATCTCTGCTGCCAAGCTTTTAATATAGTTAGAAGCCATAAAAATGTGTTTTTCAATCTTTTCTCACTCATGATATCGTCTGGAATTCCAGGTATGTCAAGTAGTGCAGTTTCTTATATTGAAAAGGCTTTACTGCCAAATATGTCAGAAGCTGAAGCAACTGTTCACTTTACTCATATGATACAGGAAAGTTTAAAGTCCTGGTTTACCCAATTCAACTTTTTCATCCACAATTTAGCACAACTACGGTTTACAGGTGATCACAATGAAGGATTCATGCTATCTTTCACTTCTAAGACGTATACCAAAGAATCCGATGGAAAGATCATCACAGCCGATGCGATTGGATATCAGAAAATGTACGATCCTGAGAAATATTACATTTACGTCATTGAGATCGAGCGAGAGAATTTTCCGGATCCTATGTGCGTCTTCAGAACTTATCGCGAGTTTATTGAATTCCACCAAAAACTTTGCATGCTTTTCCCTCTTGCTAAATTCCATGTTCTTCCTGGTAATCCCCTGATGGGCAGAACAAATGTTCGAGAGGTGGCCGATAAACGAAAAACGGAGTTAAGTTTGTTCCTCCTATCCTTATTTGGAATGGCCGAAGAGATAGCTCACTGCGACTTAGTCTACTCTTTCTTTCATCCTTTGTTACGAGACCAGGAAGGGATGGCACAAGAGAAAGAAGCCAAGTGTCTTGCCACCAACTCACGAAGAAGCAGTTCTCTTACCGAGATTCATGGACAGGTCAAGTTGTCCACTGTTTACAAAAACGACTCGTTATTTATTATGGTTATGCACGCCAAGAATTTGAGTTCGCCAAAGGGAACGGCCCCGGATCCGTACATCAAAACATATCTACTCCCCGATTCAAACAAGACGACCAAAAGGAAAACTAAGATCGTATCCAAAAATTGCCATCCTACATTTATGGAGATGCTTGTTTATAACTTGCCACTTGATGTTGTACGCCACAAAGCTCTTCATGTGTCTGTGTGGGACTATGATAGAGTGCAAGAGAATGAGTTTTTAGGAGCAGTTCTTATACCGTTGACTCATGATTTGAGTAGGGAAACTACCCAGTGGTACCCACTGGGGCAGTTTAATAACTAAGGAATGTCAATGTGTTTCAATGTTCTAATACTTTCTAATTCTTAATTTGGTATTTGTGAAATTTTGAGCAAGTTTACTGTGTTTTTTAAAATCTTTTTTCCTACAATTAACCTCTTCACTTAGTGTATAGGAATCATGTTTTACAAATATTTATTATATGCTACAAGCAAACACAAAGAAGAAATTCACATAAAAATTGTAACGGGATTTTTTGTCTGATTTTAAAAATGTGCGTTTTATTGCGAAAAAGGCAACATAGCAAAAGTAATCAATAGCTGCAAGCATTAGTTTTAAAAAAAAATTTATAAATAAAGATTTTCTATTTAATATTGCTAAATTGCTGGTTGAAATTTTAAATTATTCCCAGAATAGTTTTATGAACAGTTGTGGTTTAGAATAAACTATTCATCTTACTAAGTATTAGTTATTGAATTCACATTTGCAAAATACTGTCAGTGAATAAAAATATTGACTGTATATTTATTACCTTTTAAAGCTTAATAGCTAACGTATTATTTGTTTTTCTTTGTTGTTTCATTGTTCTTAATGTATGTTATACCATTGTTTTTTTCTATATTTTAAATATTTAACACTAGTTTATTTGAACTTGTTTTGCATGCCTGGAATATAACTATTTTTATTCTGGTATACTTATAGCTGATGTATGTGTAATAACATGTATTTAAATTATATAGGTTTATTTAATTAACATATGAATTAACTAATTTGATTGTTAGATAGTTGAATTATCTTTAAATTACATAATTTGTAGTTTATTTTAAATCAGAATAGAAATATGAATTAAAATATATATTAATATATTTAAATTGAGGAGAATTCAAATTGTGCACTGTGTGCTTAAAAATTTATTTTATCACAGTATTTATTAATATCTTTTTAACAAAGAAGTTTTCTTTTATAAATTATTCTTTGAAATTACAACTTGTATTTTGATCGTGGAAAAACTATTAAGGATATTGTTTTGATAATTATTTTTTTATTATAATTTTTCAGCTATTATTAATTTGATGACTACTTTCAAAGGGACCAACATTACTTGTTTTTGATTGCCTATAATTTTAAATTAGTGGCATGCTGATGTTTAAGAAAAAACTTAAGATGAGGCTGTTTTTATAAGCACTCTCAAATTAACAAGTATGTTTTATTTGGAAAAATACTTTTACTATACTATTTTTCTTTTATATATATATTTAGAATGGTATTGCAAGATAATTTAAATTTAAAAGTACTTGTAAACTGTTAAAATCTTATATTTGCTGGTTTAATGTTTTGATTTTTAGCGGTTTTATTATTAATGTTTTAAGGCCCACAATTTATAATTAAGTGCCAAAAACTATAAGTATTTTAAATGTTAAATTTTTTACTTTATTATAAGCCTGCTGTTATTAAGCGTTTGTATTTATATATACTGTATGAATGATGAAAGATTAAATTTGCAAATTTTATTCCTTTAACATTCTCAATTACTGTCGTACATAGATTCTTAACCTGATGTATGCCTACCCTTAGTTTAAAATCCAATGCAATGTGGCATATTTATTCAGTGATTTCGGATGTTATATAAAAAGCTTTAACTTAAATTAAAAAATCCATAAATTAAAATTGATAAAAAAAATGAAAGTGTTCCTTTTTGTAACAATAATGTGATAGGATTTTTTTTTCTCCATATAATTGTGGTGAAATGCCAATACATTTTTACTATAAAATGCATTACAGCTTCCAAAAATTATATATATAATTCAAAATTTAATTAAATAAATCAGGGCTCCCGCACACCTGGAATTGTCAGGGAAAATGAACATTTTTTTTATAATTTTTTGGAAAAATCAGGGAAATTTTCTAAAAAATTTTAGCCATAATTGCCGGTCATATTCTTTTTATCGTCATTGATGTAAAATCATAAAAATTAAAATTTTTGATTTTGCAATGTTTTTATTTAAAATCACTTTATTTTTCCCAATTTGAAGATTAATATGTGAAAAAATAATTTAATTCTTTGTCTGGAATTTTTTAAAAATCTTCTGGAAAAGTCAGGGAATTTTGATCTAAATATCGAGTGGAAACTCTGATAAATGTTATGTTTAATATATTTATAAAACATATATAATTGGAGATATTTATCCAAATTTCACAATAATAAATGGCTATTTAGATGAATGATTTTGTATAAAATGTCCAGTATGAAATATTAGGTAGGACTTTTTATGAAACATGTTGCCTTATTGAATTTTTTTACATACATTTGAAAATATCATTTTCTAGGTTACAGCACTTTTCAGCTATATTTTTTACAGCATACCTTTCTATCGGTATCTTTTTTTTTTTTTAAATTTAAAAATAGGCAAGTGGTATGCTAGTTACACAAGGGCGATCATTAAAGGTTGAGAGTCTCTGTTACAGTAACTTAAAATGAGTTTTATTTGCTATGACTATTCTGTTATAATGTAATATATACAACATATTGTGAATCGAAAGTTGGCTTCAAAAATTGAACTTGGATAGACACAGGAATTAAAAAAAGTATCGAATTGTAATTAAAACTATTTAAATTAAGATATGATAAACTAAAAAGTGTATTAGTCGAAACCAACCTGCAGTGAATTAGCTATATTTAGAAACAAAAAGTTATTTTTATACGATGGATTTATTAATCAAATATGAATTGTACTATATGTATATATATTTAGAATGACATTCAATGAGTTTTTAAAAAAAGAAAATCAAGTTTGCTGTTTATATTTAACTCACTGATGCTCACAATTTTTTTGGAATTGCAAAGTTGTTTTCACTGTTTGAGGGTTTAAATAATTTTTCTTAGGCATGCTATTTTCTATTATTTAATCTGTTTTAATTAATTGTAAAGAGATGTCTTGTAAGTTGTATCTCAAACCATGAAAAAAAATTGTAAAATAGAGTATTTTTATGAATTTATAAATGGGTGCATTCCTGGACATTAGCATCATGTATAGATTGTGCATGCAATTAAAGTGGAAGTTGTACAAATTCAATATTGCTTTAAAAATATTTTAATAAGGCATTTTAATTTCAAAGAATTAATGAATTTATATATAAAAATATATAATTATTTACAATGCGGTTTTATTTTAACCTAAATCGATATCTATTTTGATTCTACTCGATTATTACACATATTTAGGCAAAAATTCATTAAAAGCGTCTGTTTGCCAATTCTTTATATACAATTTTTATATTTTATTTGAATTACAACAATTGTTAAGTTTTTTTTTTAATTCGAGTGAAAACCTTACAAACATATGAGTTGAAGATTTTTCTTTTGAGAATAAATTGATATTTAATGCTCAAAAAAATTAATAGAAAGCAAACAAAAAGATTTTTAAATGTACAGATGGATTTTAAAAAAATTAACTACAAAGGAGGTTTCTAGTATAATTATTGAAAGTATTCAATTATATTATGAATAATTTTACTCATTATATACAATTTCTAAATATTTTAAATGTATGCTAGCGTATAAATGTAATCATGCATGCTAATCTTTATTACGTAACTTAATGCATAATTGCACTGTATAAAGCAATTGCTCATTAGTGTAATTTTTCTTTTAAGCTTTTTATTACCAATTGTATTTTTTTTGTTATGTTTTATTTTTATAACCCATTGCCATCATTTCAGTAATTCATTTAATATCTTGTAATTTCTTTTTTACTTGATCACTGTATATTCTCTATCTTTTTGAAATAATGTATAAGCATTGCTTTGACATGTGGTGCGCTTTCATCAACCTGTGATTCATTGAGCTTTCATGCAATTTTTTTTTATTTAAAACCTACATTTATTGTATATGCATTCTTTCTGTGAAGGTGACAATCACTTTATTACCAAATAATAAATATTAAGCAAGCTGAAAAAAAATGTCTTGATTTGTTTTGTTCAATGTTTTACATCTCCAAACAATCATTAAGGTTAGGGTTAACTTAACTTATTTACTTTCAGCGAGGGATTTTTAACAGTAAATACTAACACACCCATTTCAAGGTCAAGGAATGTAGTTAACACAGTCGGATTCACTTGTAACAGCTGTGAGAGTTAAAAACTTGCAAGTGTATTTTATCCTCCAGATGTTAATTTTAGATAAGCCATTGAAAAGGCTTTGGCTGCCAGGGGTTTTAGGTGTCAACCGATTTTAACCCTCATGCCTGCCATTGCTTTTAATCACCATTTAAACCAGTGGTTTCCAACCTTTAGGTGGCCATACAGACCTCTGATTCGAAAATTCAACAACCACCACCTTCTAATAACATTACAAAAATACTTGGATCTAAATATAACCAAGTTGCTTATTAATATATCTTGTTTTTTACAAACTTTCTAATTTTGAAAATAAATTAATTAATTAAAAGAGTACAGTTTTTAATGTAATCAATGGACCAATATTAAACTCATTTCTGGTTAATTACTATAATAATCAAAGGCAAGTACATGAAAAAGTTACAATGAGATACAATTGTTTAATTTATGGCATATAAATTTTAATTTAGATGTCTTTAGCTATAAAAAAGAATACTTCTCTTCAGGCAACTGTTTTTGAAAAAGTAGAGACAAAATCTATGGAGTTGGAACAAAGGTCTACGGATCATGGGCTGGGAACCACTGTGTTGAAGGGAGGGAGAAGCCAAGGGGTACAAGTGACTTATAAAAAAAAATCAAGTGAGGTTATGAATAGTTAATATATATGAAATGGTGGCAAAGGGATACAAGTAAAGATCTGTTGTCCTGAGATCTACTGACATAAGAATCAATTACTTTAAGAATCGGCTGTTTTGTTTTAACTTAAAATTGCGTTTTCACAAAATTATAAAATTGTCAGTTATACCCTTTGGCTTCACACCCCTTCATTATATATGTGTGTTGATACGAATAGAGCTACATTGAGTTCAAGACGAACCCTTTGAAGAATATCAGATTAACTGAATTTGAGCATTAAGGGAAGCGAGAAAGAGGCACTTTCTAGGTCTCGAGTGTTACTGTGAAAGTTAAACATAATTTTTCAAATAGTAATTTGAAAAATTCTGTTCAACTTTCACAGTAACACTCTAGACCTATTTTAAATTTAAAGCAGTTAAAGACATTTTAGTTAACTCATTTAGTTTTCAGAAATTACTTAAATGAATTATTAAATTCTTCATACATATGTATCGTTAACTTGGGATATAAATTAAGGATAAATAACTGCATTTATATTGTATAAAAGAGTTCATACTTTTAAATTGGCTTAATATTAAATAAGTATTACCGTTAAAATTCCAAACTAAATTAACAATCAGTGTAAGGTATACCATAATTGCTTCAATTTCAAAAATTCAAATTGCAAAAATTCTACAATTTCATTAAATTTTTAAAGTTTGGTTAATCATAAAACATCTATATACTTTTAAAAGGTATTATTAATTAAAAATATAATTTTTTTTTAAAAATTAACTCAACTAGTTGAAGTTTCAAATAGTTTGATAATATATTTTAAATAACTTTTTGGAATTTCTTTTAAGTAAATGGAAACTCTTTTAGCATCAACTTTTGAATAGTAAGTTTTCATTTATCATTACAGCTTTTTTCTGCAGATTTATATAAAAATATTATAGCTATGATTTTAATTGAGATGGAAAAGAAATTACATTAAAGCTGTTTAAAAAAGAAAAAACTTGTCATATCAAGGTTACTAAAATATATATTTTTAACATTCATTAATAGAGAATTTATTAGTTCACAGGTTATATGCATATCTAAAAATATACTTACCTTGGCTTTAAATAATTTTTTTATGCCTTTTTCTTGGTTTTAATAAATTTTAACTTTCATTTATTGTGTTGTAATTTTATATATATTATTCATGAAACAATTATTCAATGAATTAATACTCATCTGATGAATAATTTTACTTTTTAGAACTCGTATTGAAACAAACTTATAATTATGAAAAGGGCAAAATATAAAACAAAAGTAGTTTGTAAGAACTTTCTATATTAAAATGTACCTAGTCACATTTTTGCTAGTAAAATTATTTAACTTTTTCATTATTAGTCTGTGCGGGGTCACTTCATATACCCGACACCCCTACTTGGGCTGGAGTGATCACTTTAGCCTGACTGATAGAGTATTGGGGTAGCATACAGAAGGTACTTGGTTTGATTCCGAGTGACAGCCAAAGAGCTGCATAAAGTTAGTTGCAGCAGTTGCACTTTTTTGTAATATATAATTATATTTTGTATCCAATTCATAAAACTAAAATTAACTTATTAAGAATCAAAACATAATTTAGCTTATTAGGAAGGCCTGGAAGGAAGCTAGACATAAATAAATTAACACTAAGTATTTTAAAAACATTTCCAATATGGCTTTTGAATAATCTAGAATGAATTTATCGAATCTACATGACATAGATGAATTAAAAATATAATTTAGCAGTGCTTTTGACATAATTAAAAAAATCAATATTAATATAGTTTTTACAACATTAAATTATTTAATTTATATTGAAGTCTTTATAAACATCAAAAAGTGTACAACAAATACTTATATAAAACGAAATTGATGAAGGCATATGATATACATGTTTATAATTAATGGACGTTTTCAATAACATCCGATTATCCCTCCTGGCTTTTCGACTTTTTCTTTTTTGAGTGTTTTTTACTTTTATGATGCTTTGAAAGAGGAGAACAATGTTCATCTTTTTCAACTAATTTGTCCTTTTCAACATACTTCAAAGAACTTTCTTTATCTTCATTGGAAAAATAATTATTACTTTTCCACCTGGAATGACGCTTTTCTGTATCATAAGATGATTTTTCACTTTTGTTGGGCCTAAACCCACCTTCATCTTCTGATGAATTTTCTCTTCTTCCTTTGCTTCTAGAATGCAAGGAATAATTCTTAGTCAAATTTTCACTTTTAGTCTGTACATAGGATGAAGTACCTCGCTTCCTTTCTCTCCTTTGCTGTTCCCTGCGGTTATTAAACCTGGAATCGTTGACTATCAAGTGATTCAAGAATCGTTTGCTAGGGACGTATTTCTGCGGTTTAGCCCAGCTGTGGGCACCAAATTGTTCGGCTCGAATGGAAGCACATTTTATATCTCGTAGAAGCTCTTTTTTAGCTAGCTCTAGTATTTCTTCTTCTCTATTTTGTTTAGAAGATGGGTGTTCACCTGAGGTAGAATCCATCACTGTAATAAATATAAAAATCAGAAACAAACGTATATAAAAAAGTTTATAAAAACTCTTTTAATTTAAAAACAAAGACACTTAGGTATTAACCTACTGAGATGTGGATCTGCAGTTTTCAGTAGGTGCCATACCTACTTTCATTCAAATAGTGGTTTGTGAAAAAGTTTTAAAAAAAGTCTCAAATGCCAAGTATTAAATCTAAGTTTTTTACAGTAATTATACATAATTTTTTTTATTATAAAAACACTCTGTTAATATTAAAAAAAAAAAAAATTAATATAATTTTAACGGTACAGATGTAGAATAGGACATTTGGCATGCAAGGTTTTTTTTTGGCGTGTTTTATAGCGACGATAAATTTATAGTAGGGCAACCCCACCTGACATTGTTGGTATTTTCCTATTCTTGTGGCGACTTTCTATCTGGCAACCCCATGCTATGTTTAACGGCAATTTTTCTTTGCAAAAAAAAAAACATGCGCTAAATGTCTTATACTACATCAGTTCCATTTTAACTTTTCTCTTTTAAAATAATAAAGGTATGATTTTTTTTAATGACATACATTCTATAGAAACGAAAATATAAATTAAGTCTTTTTAGTGATACAAAACTACTTCAAAATTTCCTTTATCCATCTAGGGTTAAAGGAAACTTTTACTGCTGAGTGCATAGTTATTCGCAGAACAAATGAGAAGCAGTGATGTGCTAGGCTCTGTGTGTCAAAGAAAAAGGATCAATCCTTCCACTTTATATCTTCACATGGGCGACAAGGGTCAAACTTGAAACCCAATAATAAATTTGCTGAACTACTAATTAGATTTATTACATAATTTGTGATTATTTGGCTCTACTAGTATACATGTAAGTAAAACTTAAATATAAGGTTGGTGGTGGAACTTTCAACAAATTATGAAAACCACTATTGCCAAGGTCTATTCTAATTCTACTTGGGAACCCTGCAATACTTGTAATGTGGATATTTTTCGTTTAAGTTCACATGCATAACTTTGTTGTATTTTTATGCACATTACTACACTATTTTTCAGCCAGACAGTTTGTCAACAAAGTTGGCAATTATCAAACATTGTATTTGGCTCCACCCACTTAAGTTTTACTGAGTAGGTAAACTTCACAAAGAATGTTTTCATTTTTCTATAAATAACGATGAAAATGTTTCCTATCTTTTTGGTCAGGGATTAAAACCTCTTATATGGCCATACAATATCATAATTTAGCTCTATGTACACATATAAATAATCTCCAAGTTCTTAAAATGGTTCAAATGCATTAACGGGCCCCCCAATTTTTTTCGCAAAGTCATGTTATTCTTTTCAGCAACCCTTAAGGGAGAGAAAATAGAAGAGGGCTGGGATTTAGAATGGTAGACGGGTTGTTCTTGGCGACTTTTTCGGGCGATTCACTTCTCAATATGGGAATACAAGAACAATTGTTTACAAATATGAAAGGTTAAGAATTTGCTTGATTGGTTCGGAGGTTCACGTGACTTCCGGGTATAGGAATTTCGGTGATTGGTTTAAAGTAGAGTGACATAATTTTTTAGCGGGAAGAATTGAGAATAAGAATATTCCATTCGAATAGAATTCGGACGGAGTTAGTATTGGAATTTCGGTGATTGGTTTAAAGTAGAGTGACGTAATTTTTTAGCGGGAAGAATTGAGAATAAGAATATTTCATTCGAATAGAATTCGGACGGAGTTAGTGTTGGAATTTTTAAGTTGATTTTTACACTGTTTATATCGTTGTTTAATGTAAGTACCCTTTACTGCTTGTTGGTATGGCTAGCAAATGTGGTTTAGTTGAAAGAATAAATTCTTTTTTTTTTTATCAGATGTATGTTGATAGTTTGAAAGATGATGTTAGCAATATGAATGCGATTAACTAGTGGTCTTTGATGAAATTTCGCCATTGCCTGGTGCTTAAAACGATGAGTAGCCCCAAACGACTGCCCGAAGGATTGCCTGTAAGCACCATGATCGACGGCTCAGAGGGGGTCATGGATGTGATCCTGAGTAGTCGGAGGCCGCAGGCCGGCGACCACAAAATCGACGGCAGGAGCCTGTGACTTTAAGCGCGCGGAACGTGTGTGCACTGAAGAGTGCCATCGAAATGCCCCAAACGACGGCCCGGAGGATTGCCTGTAAGCACCATGATCGACGGCCCGAAAGGACATTGTTATATTCGAGATGGGCGCCGAACTGCCGCCAACAGCCCAATATAAAGCTCTAGTGTGATGTTAACTATCCGAAGCAAAGTTTCGAAATCAATTCTAAACCGCCACCATTAGCCCATTGTGGAGCTAAAGTGCGACGATATTTCATTCAATCGTGCAGACGTAATAGAAATCCTTCGAATTGAATTTTGAACCGTCATTGATAGCCCATTACACAGTAGAAGTCATCCAATCAATCAATCATCCGACTGTGGTTAGAAAAGACGCAACGCTAAAGTTGTTAACTGTAATCGTGAAGCAAACCGGAAGTAACCCTTAACATCAGAAAAGAAAGAGGCGTGCGCTCCGCATCGGTTCGTTTGGCGTCTACTTAAAAACAAAGCCAAACCCGTCTACAATTCTAGGTCTTTACCTATAGTCGGGGACACCCTAAGTTGAACCTGAAGCCAAAGGTACGATGAGTAAACAAGCTCAATTGAGACCCTGATTGGCTAAAAAAGAAACATCCGCTGATTTAAAAACAAATGGAAATGTATCAGAGTCGTCATATTTGGCGTCGTTATCGCCTTTTTTCTACTGCTTTTATGTGAAACTGATAACACGGGATGGGAATGAGTCATTACGCTTAGCTGAGGCTGAGGGTCCCGATTTGAAAAACTACAGAAATGATATAGTTAAAAAAGTTAATCGATTTAACTTGATTTGCATATTGCAATGTATCTTTTTGCATTGATTTAATTTGACAATTTTTCTTAAAAGGAAATATTTTATTAAAATGTATTACTTTGATTCCACATTCGAACTCGTTATCTGTGGGTTAGACGTTTTTTTTTTTTTTTTTTTTAAATGGCGTAGGGATCATAATCGGAAGGTTGCGAGTTCCGTTTATCGTCGTCCATCCATTCGACGTGTATCCGTCGTGGATTAAATGTTCTCGCATTCATTCACAGATCTGCGATGGCGGCCTAGTTGAGGTTGAAATCAAATGGTTAAAAGTTCGATCCTCAGTCTTGTGAAGAGCAGAGTTTTCGTAATCGGAGGGTTGCAAGTCCGATCCCAATTTTTGAAAGTGTGCCGAACTTGTAAGCAGGAAAATACGGGTCCGTTTTTTGAATTTCTAAGGAAGAGCAGAAATTTCGTAATCGGAGGTTTGCAAGTTCGATCCTAGTTTTTAAAAGAGCGGAGGAATCGTAATCGGAAGGGTGCGAGTTCCGTTCCTCATGGTTCACCAAACATTCGCCGTGTAGAAGGAAATGGTGCAGGTTAAATCTATTAGGATTCAAATGTTCTGATATTGATCAGATCCCGTGATGGCCTAGTCGGAATAGGGTTTTCGTAATCGGAGGGTTGCAAGTTTGATTTTAGTTTTTGAAAGATTGCAGAGATCGTAATTAAAAAGGTGCGATTTCGTTCTCAAAGTCTCGGGAAGAGAAGAGTTTTCGTAATCGAAGGGTTTCACGCTCGGTCCCAGTTCCCTTCTATCTTCAATTATTTTCTTTTTAAACCGAAATTGATTTCTATTCTCTGATTTAGTCATTTTTTATGTAATCATTTTATGATGAAATCATTTTATATTTATTAACCTTGTGTACTGCGGTATTTATTGTTTGGCGTAGCATATCCTTAGAAGCACTTGTGGTCACTAAACCGAACCAATCAAATCAATAAATCCTAATTTTTGAAAGAGTGTCAATATCGTAATTAGAAAGGTGCAAAGTTCGTTCCCAAAGTCTTGGGAAGAGCAGGGTTTTCGTAATCGGAGAGTTGCACGCTCGGTCCCAGTTCCCTTCTTATCTTCAATTATTTTCTTTTTAAATCGAAATTGATTTCTATTTTCTGATTTAGTCATTTTTTTATGTAATCATTTTATTATAACACATAGTTTCCTGAAGCATTAATATTAGACGCCATTCGATTTAACCAAGTAAAAATATTATTTAGTTCACACCAAATCAGAAATAGATTTGAAAAATGTAAGATCATATAATAAAACAAAATTTTAAGATATTCGTGAGAGTAAAAAAGGCGCCAGAAGAAAAAAGAAAGAAAAAACAGCGCAGACGAAAGAGAAAAAGAAATCACAGGCGCGTAATTCGTATTTAGCTCGCCAAATTAAAGGGTTACTGCACTCAGACGATACGGAGCTTTTCATTCGTTGAAAGTGGAATTACGTAGCAGTTACTTAAATACAAAAGTACATATAAATGTGAAACTAAAAACATTTTAATTAGAGAATTATATGAAGAACTTTCGAATTCCATTGAAAGTTTTGTTTTTTGTACTGTCGTTTGATGGTAATTACTATATTATTTTGGAACTATATTTCGTTGCGGAAGGATCAACTCCTACAGCATAAATGTATTAGGTCAACTTAGGTTGTCCCCGACTATAGAAGAGTTCTTTGATTGGCAACAAAACCTATTTTTGTTGCCAATCAAGGCCGTTAGGAATATCGCCTTTTGAGAAAAGTCTCAAAGGAGGACCGTTCAATGCATTTTAACCAGAAAATGTATACACAAAACGAAGGATTTCTATTATTCAAACACATAGTTTAATTTAAATTGAAAATAGTACGGTACTCACACTAAATTAGGTAAAGACTTGCCGTCGATAGCGGGTTTGGCGGTGTTTTGAAATGGTCGCCAAACGACCCGATGCGTTGCGCACGCGTATTTTTTTCTGAACTTTATGGTTGCTTCCGGTGGTAAACACAGAATTACAGTTAACAAAATGGCGACGGTTTAAAATTGATTTCGAAGCTTTATTTTCGGATGATTGATTGATCGGATAACTTCTGCGTAATGGGCTATCGGTAACGGTTCAAAACTCATTTCAAAGGATTTCTATTGCGTCTGCACGATTGAATGAAATAACGTCGCACTTGAGCTCCGTAATGGGCTAATGGCGACGGTTTAAAATTGATTTCGACACTTTGCTTTGGTTAATTAACCCCTCCGGGTTGTCGATCATGGTGCTTACAGGCAATCCTCCGGGCCGTTGTTTGGGGCATTTCGAAGACTCTTAAGCGCACACGCGTTCCGCGCGCTTAAAGTCACAGGCTCCTGCCGTCGATTTTGTGGTCTCCGGCCTTCGGCCTCCGACTACTCAGGATCACATCCATGACCCCCTCCGGGCAGTTGATCATGGTGCTTACAGGCAATCCTCTGGGCCGTCGTTTGGGACCACTCATCGTTTTGAGGACCGGGCAATGGCGAAATTTTATCAAAAAACACTTGAACCAAAAAATATTTAGAAAATATTTCAACAGGGGTATAAAATTTAGAAGAAAAAGCACTTACCAGACAATGATCAATCGTGTGTTTGGGAACCACGTACCCTTCCTAATAATTCTACACACACAATGCGCATTTTCACCTTCCTTTCGACACGTCCACTGCCCACACTGAAACCGAAATTCAGTTTAAAAATCCCAATATTTAAGCCGAAGAAGTCACGTGACCTTCCGAACCAATCCCACAAATTCTTATACTTTCGAATAGAATAATTCTTAATCCCGCACAAAAACCACGTCACTCTTTAAACCAATCACGGAAATTCCTATGCCGGGAAGGCACGTGATTCTGCGAACGAATCCCCCAAATTCTTATCCTTTCATATTTGTAAACAATTATCCCATTCCCAGATTGAGAAGTGAATCGCCCGAAAAAGTCGCCAAAAGCTACCCGCTTATGATTGGAAATCCCAACCCTAAATTATACTATGGATACTAGAAATCTGTTTTTAAAAAACGAGCATTAAAATCTCAAAACAAATAATAACAGAACTAGAAAAAGAAAAGGTTTACTATAAACATACAACACAAAATTGAAGTAGAGTTGAGTTAACAACATAACAATAATAAAAATGTAAGACTTTATAATTCTCTGCACTTGACGTCATCAAGGGAATGTGATAGAAGCACTTCTTTAAAATTTCACATTGTTTTGGCGAGAACATTTGGACTATAAGGGATTTGAAGCGTGCATGGATGGATATATAACGTCGCGCTAGAGCTGTACAGTGGGTTTTTAGCGATGGCTCAGAGTCTACCTCGAAGGAAAGATCCAGGAACAATGTCTCGTATATTTAAACCATGGTCAAATAACGTGGACAACACATGAGCTAGTACCCAACGCAACCTCAATAGGCATTAGATGCTTATACAAAGGATTGATAGCAGGGGCCGTTGAGAATTTTGAATAGGATCAATGAAACTGCAGTATCTCCAAAGTATTAGTCGATGTGGAATAGAAAACCCTGTACTAACCACTATGGAGGTCGCACTACTTTTGTTAGGGACCGTATATTAAATGCATCGCTTATAATTATGAAATAAGGTTGCTTGATGGAGAACCGAAATTTGTAGCTGATCCTTTTCTTACTTTCAACTATTTAGCAAGAAAGTATAAATCCCATGGTTACAACTTTATCCTCAATGAATACAGTTGGTTTTCGTTTCATTTTAATCATTTAAACTCTTATATTTAATATTGGATAGTAGAAAAAAAAAACCTTAATTTGATTGTAAAAGAAATATGGTAATTTTTTTAATGATGCAATTTTATTTTAAAACTCCAAAATTTCAAATAGTGTTAAGTTTTACTGACAATTCCAGTTTTTTTAGCATTGTTCATCTGCAAGGAAACATATAGAATGATCACTTCAGTACCTGCACTATTATAGTTATTGAACTATTGCATAACTAAGATGACAACATTACAAAAATTTACTCTTCCCGTCTAATTGGACTTTTAATTCTCCTATATAGGGTCTATATCTAGTAATTTAGTAATAGGTAGGTTTTATGGTGGATGACGAAGATGTAACAAAACGAACCAAATTATAAAAAAAAAGTATCATCTTATTTCCCTCTTCACAAGACAAAATAATGTCTGGAAAAGTGTTTGCGTTAACCATTCATCCACTTCCCTTCTTTCTATAAACAAATAGGAAAATATAGAACTTGCGTCTTTTTCGACCCGATTTATCCAGTGCCTGTAATGGATTGCATATCAAATATGGGAATTTCTATAAAATGTTTTACACATATCTAGTTTACAAATATTTTCTATACTTTTTATTGCTAGTTTAATAAAAAATATATGAATATCGATGTATTTCACACTGTCGTAGGATGAAACCTCAACCCTATCCGTAATTAGCTTAACACAGCGATTCTCAACCTGTGGGGCGCGCCCCCCTAGGGGGGCGCGAGCACACTATAGGGGGGGGGGGGCGCGAGAATATCCAAGAGAAAATATTATTTAAAAAAATCCCCATCGGTATGAAGTCTTAAAAAAAAATAATACAAAAATAATGCTTTTTCCCCCAATTAATAAAAATTTCCAAAACAAAAAAAAAGTATAGAAAAAATACAAACGTTTTTTTTTCATTTAAAAGTGTGTGTATGTGTGTGGGGGGGGGGGGGTCTCGTATTATCTTTTCCCAATAGGCAGGCAGCCAGGCACGTCTCGCCGGGGGGGTTTGGGGGGATTGACTAAGAGATATTTAGAGTTTTGCTCCTGTACATCCGCTGAGAGGCCTTTTATTTGTTTAGTATTTCTGAAAGTTATGGTGCTTTGTTTTGCCTTTTAAAGCCAAAATGAAACATGTATCAGATGATTGTGTTAAATTATTTTCTAGAAGAAAGCTAAAGCAAAAACAATCCAGTTTAGTTGCTTTTTTTCTTTTAAAAAAAAGCGAAGGAAAAGACAACCCAACGAATCAATCAGGAAAGGTGAGATTATTCCATATTTGTTTTTAAAAGACTCCATTCCTATTGTCAGTTGCATACTAATTTAGAAGAATTATAACATTTGTACTGCTTTTACTTTAAAATTCAATTGCTAAAATACAAATGACTTATATTTTGTGCAAACATATGCAATTTTTTTTAATGTATGTGAAAAACAATGGCAGATTTGTAAGTATGAAAATTAATTGGGCTCGAATGACAAGTAAATTCAAGCATAATAATCAATAGTTAATGTGAATAAAATATAGTATAAAATAATCTTATTTTTCAAAATAAAAATCGGCTTTAAACAAAGCTCTAAAACGTTTTTTTAAAAATAATTATTAATTTAAGGAACAAAAGTGGAATATTTTTTTTAATATTTAAGTATTAATTTTATGGTCATTATCACTTTTTGAAATTGGCTCTAAAATTTAGGTGTGTTTTTTTTTTTGTGAATTGGCACGAATTTTTTAAAGAGTGGTAAAAAGTACAAAATTAATTATATTTTTTAAAATCTCTTTTTAGTTTATAATTTAAGAGGGGACTTCGTCCCCTCCCCATTCTATTATTCAATATATATATATATATATATGAAAGAATATTTCTGTAACCACCCCTCTTTTTAATCCCGAACTCCTTTGTCAAACCCCTCTTAATATTCCGTAACATCTATCCCTTAAATTACGTAAGTGCAATTTGCGCATTTTCCCTCTTGGTCATAAAACTCTCCTTTGCCTATAACAAATCACTCCGTTCTCTTGAGTTATGCTGACTCTTCAAGGAGTTTCTACCCACGCACATATTTTCTAATTCCCCATCACTCAGGGATTTCTAAGTTCAACTGCACCCGTTTCCCCTAAAATTAGCCTTGCCCGAATAACGACTGTGGTCCGAGACGATGATAATTCCCTTTTTCCCTCTTCATGTCATGTAATCATCCCTATGTGAGAAGACTTCGATTCTGTTTTTCGCTCCGTGAAGACGTGTCCTGGCTTTGAGCTCTTTGTGAATAAACTTGTTCTTTGTAATGTACCACTCGACCCGCCCATGACTTAATTTACGACTGTACACCACCATAATGGGATGACCACCCTATGGGTCATTTCATAAGTCGACAGAGATGTGGGTACCTGACTTTTTCGATGACAACGAATTATTCTCAGAGCCAGGCACCATGCCCAAACGCTGCCACGCCCTAACAGAGCGAGAGAAGTGTACTGTCCCGAACTGAAACTGAATGTGCGCTTTCTCTCCGATCAACACCGCTATATGTGCACCCCTGTTTTCCACCTATGCAGACATTTCGAAACCACCAGTATGTACCGTGCACTCCAGACAATGGCGTATCTCCGTAACAACAATCACCTCGTGACGCATCCAGCGACGTCGCCTCAAAACAAACAATCTAGCTGTCCGGCGCTGACCCCAACAATCCAGTGAGTCGATCGCCAACACCAACAAACCTCATCCGAGGGATGCCCGACGTACAATCCGGCAGTCAGGAACTCTAGCGCCGACCACCCGATGACAGATCCCAGCCGTCCACAACAAAGCGCGACGCATCTTCTTTGAAAAGCACTCCAAGCCTCTATGTTCCAATCAACCACCTCCCGATGTCCAACAACGCGCATCGTTCTTTCAACATTCACCCGCTTTTTCTGTTGACTCAATGTGAAGATTTCGTGGCCTACATTCTGCCAGCAACTGTCTTCTCATAATTCAAGAGCGATTTCCACCCCCACTAGGATTTACCACACCCCGTTCAGCTCCCCAACTAGCTGTGTAAACCGACACCATCATCGGAGATCTCCCTTCGCCAGCGCCTTCTTCTTTCATTCCCCCCTACAGCGGACCCTCTCGGTGAAAGAAGTGACTCCCCCCATCCACAACCAGCTGTGTTGTTGACAAACAAATGTGCGGTTCTGCTCGTCGAAGGCAAGGTGTTGTTTAGTTCAGTGCCCACAGAGATTGGAAAGATGGATTCTACAGTGTTGTTTTTTAATGAGGCCTGCAGGAGGTACCATGATGTAAACTCTACCGAGATATATGAAAAAGAGTTTGAGTATTTTAATTTGGCGCAATTTAATTTGAATGGTAATTAAATTAGTGTAGGAATTTTAAGCAACTTCGATTTTTTTTATTTTAACATTGCAGAAGTTTAAATTGAGTTTTCTTTGATTAGTTCACGTTAAATTGATTTTAAATGTTTATTAATGAACTGATATTAATTTTTCATATTAATGATTTTTAAGTGTTTCAAATTAAATTTATTTTTTGTAAACAAAGATTTTTTTTTAAATAAGATTTAACAGTTGTAAATGTTGAATAGTTTCAATGAATTAATTAGACTTAATAGTTTATTTCAAAATATAATAGATTCAGAATTTCATTTAAATTTTTTAAACTTTAACTTTAAATATTTTTATTTTAATGACCATTTTAAAAATAATTTTTACATATAATAATTTTTATGGTATTTTAAAAAACAAAGGAATTTATGAATAATTGTGTGCCACTAAGTTTATGATGGTGAAATTTTTTGAGTATGATATTTTATTATGATCTGGAAATAGATTTTTATTTTTGAATTTTAATTATTCTTATTTTATTACCTATTATTTTTAATTTGTTATATTTGTATAACCTACAGTTTACAATGTCAGTAAACGAAGATAATCAAAACAAAGCTCCACCCATCACTAATCAACAAACCGAATCCCAAAACACCGAACCATCAAATTTCCCAGCAAATGAGGATACCAATATTATATTTCCTAATTGTTTACCCAGTTTAGTTAACTTTGACCCCACCTCTGGAATGTCCATACAAAGTTGGCTTGTTTATTTTAATTTAAATGCCCCCAATGATAATATGTGGAAAATTCAAAATATAAGTTCTTTTTTGAAGGGTGAAGCCCTTAAGACTTATATAAATGAAGCAATTCATATCACTGACTGGTCCTCATTACAAGAATTGCTTATTGAAACCTTTTTGGAACCCAAATCTGTGTCATTTAATACTTTTACTAACTTAAAATTTTATCCTAGTGATGACATTTCCCTCTATTTTCATAAAAAACTTCAAACAGGTCGTCATTTGGGATTACCCACAGACTTAATCTTGCAAGGCCTTACCGATGGACTCCCCTTTTTCATGCAAACTGCTTTAGTTGGTCACAACATTAACTCGACTATCCAATGGCTCAATTTGGCCAATAAAATCCATAAAATTAACCCATCCCCTTCACATCAAAATTCTTACGAACCATGCAATATTGGCAACAGACCCTTTGGACGATTCCAATATCCTCAAAGTAGTCAACCACGACAAAATTTTCAACCTTTCCAACCTCGAGAGCCATATTATACTAATCGCTTCCGCCCTCAGGCGTTTCAAAATATTCGGCCCTCAGTTGTCCCCTCGCAGGATATTAAACGCAACTTTAACCGAAATTATGACAACACAGCCCATTATCAGAAAAGCCTTCCCCCTACTCCTTGTAGGCTATGTGAGCAAAATGGTATATATAATGCTTATCACTGGATGTCCACATGTCAGTTTAGACATGTCAAAATTCCATCAAACACCGAACATGTGCGACATCCACAAAATATCACTAAAAGGGAAGAGCCCGATGATATGCAAGAAGATGATCCCGATTTAAGACTATTTTCAGTATCCGGATGCATAAAAACCAAACAGGTGGAATGCATCATTGACACGGCATCAACTTTATCGATAATTCCCCTGTACATAGCTAAGCGTTTGGATGCAGAAATTGTACCCACCATTCCTATCAAAGTACAGCAGGCAGATGGACACTTTCAAATCACACAACTTGCTCATGTACCTTTGCAGATCGGAAAAATTACCAAAACAGTTAAATTGCATATTGTAGATAATAAGTTAGATTATATTATTTTGGGACTCCATGAATGCTCCAAATTTCAGCTTATTATTAATTGTTATGAACATGCAATATCCCAATTAGGTAACAACCTTAAATTAATGCAGCCAAAATGTCGTAGTAAACAGTCCTTATATGTTGTCAGGACAGTTGATTACTGTCAAGTTCCTTCGACCTCTGCAGAAATCACAGATACTCTACAGATTGTCCACGAGAACCAGGAAGTCAATAGTTTGTTGGCAAGATATAGCAATGTTTTTTCTGCACATAAATATGATATCGGTAAAATTAACATTGAACCCCAACGCGTTAGGTTATCGTCAGATTTGCCCATAGGTTTACGACCGTATAGAGCTTCCCCTGCTGATGAACAAGAGATCAAAAAACAAATAGAAGAACTTTTGAATCATGGAATTATTAAGGAATCTTGTGGCCCCTATGCTGCCCCTGTCACGCTCGTTGCTAAGAAAGGCGAGAATGCTCGAACGCGTTTTTGTATAGATTATCGCAAGCTTAATGATATTTGTGTAACAGATAGTATGCCCCTTCCCAGAATTGATTCCCTTTTAGATAAGTTAGGACGTGCAAAACTTTTTTCAACTTTAGATTTGACTTCAGGTTATTGGCATATTCCCATTCACCCTCAGGATACCGAGAAATTAGCGTTTACAACTAATTTTGGCCTTTATGAGTGGACAAGATTACCATTTGTCCTCAAAAATGCACCAGCTATTTTCAACCGCATACTCAAACAAATCCTAAATAAATATAAAATTAACTTTGTAGCTCAATATTTTGACGATTTAGTCGTGTATTCAAAATCTGAAGCTGAGCACATGCAACACTTAGAAGAAATTTTTAGCATATTTGCTCAAGAAAATATTAAACTTAATTTCAAAAAATGTGTTTTTGCAAAAGAAAAGATTAACTTTTTAGGCTATGAAATCCAAAATGGCACTATTACCCCAGCTAATTTAAATATTGAAAGTATTAAAAAACTTAGGCCTCCAACTAACGTTAAAGAATTACAAAGATTTCTAGGAGCCATAAATGTCTATAATAAGTTCATTAATAATTATGCCCACATCAGATATTCTCTCAATAAATTGTTAAAGAAAGACACCCCTTGGGTTTGGACTGAGGACTGCCAGAAAAACTTTGAACTTTTAAAAACTTTGTTAATTTCTAAACCTATCTTAAGACTGTTTAATCCAAATTTACCTTGCCATGTTTTTGTTGATGCTTCCCTCACTTCTGTTGGAGCTGTACTTAAACAGCCAGATGAAAATAATATTTTGCATCCAATAGCTTTTCATTCCCGTACTTTACGAAGTTATGAAAAAAATTATGCCATAACTGAATTAGAATGTCTCGCCATAATAGATTCCATTGACAAATTTCATTATTACCTTCATGGACAAAAATTTACTATTCATACTGATCATGCTGCTTTAGTTTGGCTTAAGAAAATCAAAAATCCAATAGGCAGACTGTTTAGATGGTCTCTTAAACTTTCAATGTTTGATTATGATATTGTTTATGATAGGGGTTCTCTCAACTTTGAAGCAGACATGCTTTCAAGAATTCCTGTTGTACATCATAATCAGCATCAGACCCTCCTATTAGATTTAGACGAAATTAAAACTCAACAATTAAATGACAATCTTTCTGGCAATAAGTTTAAAAATATTAATGAGGTAATTGTCGTCAAAAAGAAACATTTGTATAAAGTAGTTATTCCTTTCTCATTAAGACGAAAACTTTTAGAGGAAGCTCATTCTAAATTTGGTCACCCTGGAGTTCAAAAGATGATCAATCTGATAACACCTCATTACTATTGGCCTTATGTTAATGAGGATATTGCAAAATTTGTCAAACACTGTCACACCTGTCAAGTAAACAAAAAACCCCGCCAGAAAAAATTTGGATTACTTCAAACTTTGCCTCAACCAGAGCAACCTTTTGAGCTAATTTCCATTGATACTGTAGGTGGTTTTAACTATTACAATTCGACAAAAAAATTCTTGCATGTGGTCATTGATCATGCAACACGTTACATTTGGGCTTTTCCTTCCAAAAACGAAACCGCAGAAACCTATGTTAACTGTTTACAACAAATATTTCAAATTCAACAACCTGTAAGCTTATTAAGTGATAGAAATCCTGCTTTCACCTCTACTAAACTTAAGCATTTTCTCAGAAATTATAATGTCAAACATTTATTCACATCATCCCATAGACCTGAAACTAACGGAACCTCCGAACGTTGCCAACAATCTCTGGTAACCATGCTAAAGTGTAAAGTCAATTCCTCCTCATCCAAAATTCCTTGGACCAAGTTATTAGATCAAGTTGTAAACGAATATAACAATTCTCCTCACACTGTGACAAAATTCCCCCCAAACTACCTTCTCTTTGGCATACTGCCTTTTGAATCTCCCTTGAATCAAAACAATATTTACCCTCCAATAGACGAAGCCCGAAATTTAGCAAAACAAAGAACTGTAGCATATCATGCCCGCAATAAAAGATATTATGATGCTCGATTTGTGTACAAAACTTTTAATGAAGGAGATACAGTAATTTATGAAGAGTTCCAATATCCTAACACTCGAAAGCTTACTTCCCCCTTTTCTGGTCCTTACACAATCTTAAAGAAAAGATCAGATGTTAACTATGAGATTGATTTTACCAACAATGTAACAAAATTACCTGAAATAGTTCACATCTCCAAATTAAGACCATACTACCCCCCTGATCAATTGCGTTTAAGGCATGAATAATTGTCATGTAAAGTTTAGAGTTTTTATTACCATGTATTTTGTTATTTTAAGTTGTTCATTTTGTTTTTATAATTGTTTTAAAATGTTATATTATGTCAGTGCACTTATTTTCCACTATTCCATGGAATAATACAGAACTGTGAAACAATCAACATAAAACATAGGTTCACGAGGATCCTCATCACTCAACATTCACTCACTAAAAGTGAACTGATTTCAGAAAGCACAAACTTTCTTCAATGGCCATCTTTATTTTTTCAACACCTTTTTAATAACAAAGGTCCTTCAACAAATGGCGGCCAAAACAACATCTTCCATAAAACATGCTATTTTAATACAACACTTGTATTAAAATTTGTAAAAAATTTGTTTTTTCGTTTTCATGTACTTTTGGCGACAACTCGAACTGATGAAGTTGAGTTGGTCTTTCATTTAAAGTTCAAGACAAAAATTGAATTTTCAAAAAGTAGGGTATTTTGAATAACGTTATGTACGAAGATGTTTGTTGAAGCCTACCATTTTCTTTCATTCAATTTTTTTTCAACATGTGTGAAACATCACAATAGTTTCTTTAGATTTTTTATTTTGTCGACATGTCGTTTTGTTCATAGTTTTCATTATTATGTGTTTACATGTTCTGCGCGCATTTATTTAAGCATTTAGTTAGTCATTTAATCATTTAGGCATTTATTTAGTCATTTCTTTTGAAAGTTAGTTTTGATATATTTTTTCTGTATTTTATATCTCCAAAAGTCAATGTTTGTTTTGATAGCAAATTTTTATATAATCATGTTTTTGTGAATCGAATCGAGGCACAGTCGTTTGCACACCTATGTCCATGAGTTTTCAAAATTTTCGTTACCACTGTCATTAATATTTCTTTTCTCCTTTTCCATTTTCAGATTCTTCATGTTGATCCGATGGTCTGATCAATCATTTGGTTAACTTCCTCTTCATTTCTTTGAGTGTCTTTTTCTCGCCTAGGTACTCATCGCGGGCGATGTGTAACACTTTTGCGGGAGGGATATGAAAGAATATTTCTGTAACCACCCCTCTTTTTAATCCCGAACTCCTTTGTCAAACCCCTCTTAATATTCCGTAACATCTATCCCTTAAATTACGTAAGTGCAATTTGCGCATTTTCCCTCTTGGTCATAAAACTCTCCTTTGCCTATAACAAATCACTCCGTTCTCTTGAGTTATGCTGACTCTTCAAGGAGTTTCTACCCACGCACATATTTTCTAATTCCCCATCACTCAGGGATTTCTAAGTTCAACTGCACCCGTTTCCCCTAAAATTAGCCTTGCCCGAATAACGACTGTGGTCCGAGACGATGATAATTCCCTTTTTCCCTCTTCATGTCATGTAATCATCCCTATGTGAGAAGACTTCGATTCTGTTTTTCGCTCCGTGAAGACGTGTCCTGGCTTTGAGCTCTTTGTGAATAAACTTGTTCTTTGTAATGTACCACTCGACCCGCCCATGACTTAATTTACGACTGTACACCACCATAATGGGATGACCACCCTATGGGTCATTTCATATATATATATATATATATATATATATATATATATATATATATATATGTATGTATGTATATATGTATATATATGTATGTATATATATATATATGTATATATATGTATATATATATGTATGTATGTATATATATGTATGTATATATATATATATGTATATAGATATATGTATATATATATGTATATATATATGTATATATATGTATATATATATGTATGTATGTATATATATGTATGTATATATATATATATGTATATAGATATATGTATATATATATGTATATATATATGTATATGTATATACAGACAACTCTCGTTATCTCGAACTTGAAGGGGAAGTGTATAAAAATTCGAGATATCGAATATTCGTGTTATCAAAAATCCTATAAAAAAGCTGTTTTGGTAAAAATAAACACAAGTATACTTACCTATTTCATTTTAAATTTCTATCCAAAATAGTTTGGTGGGTATTTCTATTTTTTCGGAATCAATTATATTTTCCAAATTCACGATTGCTTGAAATGTCTGTGACGTTTTCATTTCCGGCGTCGATTCAATGAATGCACGCATATATTTTATGGAAGATAGAGCCTCTTACAAAGTTATCATTGGAGAAGATTCGCATGCTTCATTATCATTCTTCTTTTGAGAGCGATCAATAGCTATAGAGAGTGCATTGCATTTTCGTTTTGTCGCCATTATTCACAGAGACAAATCAACACCACACGAAAGCCTAAACAAAAGTGAGAAGGGGTCGAGTTCGAGTGTCGTCTTCATATTTTTAGTGAGTTGCTTTCTGGACGGTCGGTATAATGTTGCAAGAAAGTGACTCACTTTACCGAAAATGATAGCTGGCTTGAGGGACGATAAATCATTAATATTTTTTGTTGGACTGACTGTCTTAAAGAGCAGGGGATACAACTCAGGGAATCCAGTCTGGCGACATTCAAACAAAAGGGTGAGGCACAGGTAGGATTCCATTGTTGTGTATCCCCTTTCAGTAACGCACAATAAGAAAGAGAACTGATAAGAAGAACGTGTCAATTACATATGTGCTAAAGGTTCTTCAAAATCCGTAGTTTTAAGAGGAAAACAAAATTTTGAGTTCCGAGGAAACTTCGAGTTATCGAAAATAACGACGAAAAACTTCGAATTAAAGAGATAAAATTACATTAAATAAGTAATGAAAGTGCAGGGAAATTGATTTTTTTCGAGATATCGAAAAATTCGAGTTATCGAAGTTCGAGTTATCGCGAGTCTACTGTATATGTGTATATATATACACGTGTAAAGTAATCTGACTACCAACCCCCCCCCCCTATAAATATCCTGCGTACGCCACTGGCTCGAGATGACATCGGTCGTGTGGATTCCCATCCACAAACATTACTTATCTTTTTCTCTTTTGTTTAGTCATGATTTTGTTTTATTTCTTTTATTATTTGAAAAAATGTATTCCCAGTTTCTAAATTTAGCTCACCCCGTCTAGATTAACTTTCATTAACGAATTTTTATACTTTCATATTCTTTTAACGTTATCTCCCTGTTTGGCTTTCATTTAAAATATAATATTTAAATTTTCCCCGCTTTCATTCGCTTCATCTGTTCACCGCCCGCTTGGCAAAATGCCAGATGTGGTTTCTCGCCAACGTTGGCTTGTTTTTACTCTTGTTTTGGCAGTTAGTTAAAAATAATTTGAAAACAGAATTCAAAGTACTCAATATACATTATTGTTGTATACATTTTATTGTAAGCGGGGGAAGCGGGAGAGGGGGGGGGGGCGCGATGAAAATTTTTATTGAAAACTGGGCCGCGAATACTGAAAGGTTGAGAATCGCTGGCTTAACATCAAACAAATTTTTTGGCACGTTAAGCGTTTAGTATTGTACCGTTAAAAAGTTATATAATTTTCGTTAAAAATAATTTTTAACTCCTCTTAGACACCTATCGGCTATTTTTGATTCCTTATTTGTGCCCCTCCCCATGTCATGTGACGTATAATTTTGGCACAAATCTTACTTACAATACGGGTCACGATATTTAATTTGTAATTATCTTCTTTTAAAATGCTATGATTTTAAGTATTTTTAAGATTTTTTTAAAAATTGAACTTGCTTAGAGTTGTCTATTTTCAAACTCAGATAGATCTATTTTTTTTTTTTCGATTTTCATATTGCGTTATTTATTTTTAGTTTTCCTACAAATCTATCAGAAGGCGAAGTCATAACATTGAAAAGCAGCTAGATATGCTATTCATTTTGGGGTGTGAAAGTATAGTGGAATAATGCAAAACGAGATAAGTAAAGAAATCAACTTCAAAAGCAGATGGATCAAGATGCACGTAAACTACTGCGCATCGATCGCAGCGCAGTAGTCGAGCTACACTTTACAGCTTTGCTCAAAATCCATATAGATCCCATAATATGGTTGTAAAACCAGATAGATCCATTAGAAGAAGATCCATTAGACTTATTTTATTTTGAGCATTTTTTCATTATTCACCTGCTTTCAAAGTAAATTAAGTGAGTGAACAAGAGTAGCCCCGTTATTGTAGATTAGACATGTTTTCTGAATTTATTCTTTTTTTTGTCTGTGATTTTGTTTTCTAAAACATCTCAAGAATAACCTAGAAAAATCCTAGGTTCTGTGAAAATGGACATACATAAAAAAAAGTTAGCGAAAAAAGCTCAATATTGACTTTTTTGAAACATTTATATGTCACGCTCAATCTGATTTCATCCTCCCCCTTGTCACCCAATGACCCCCATGACCACCTTCCCTTTGAAGGTACGCGACGTAAAAATTGAACAGTCCACAAGTCAATTTTAACTCTTTTTGACACCTAAAACATGTACTCCTTACAAAATTAAATAAATGGACAACCTTGGACAGTATATATATATATTTTATATATATTTTCCTTTTTTTTTTTTAAAGATTATTTTTTTTATCAAAGATCACTTATTAGTTATTCATTGATTTATTTTTAAGTCAATTACATCAACTGCATATTTATTCAACATAAATTAAAAGTAGTGTAAAATATTGTTTAAATTTTTTTTTAAAGCATTTATTGAAAAGTAAAGGGGTTTCGAATTATAGAAAAAGTTAATTAATGATTGTGTTATTAAAAAGGTATGTATAGCTTTCCTCAATAACTTTGGCCAGCCTTTATTTTATGAGTTAATTATTTTGTGTTTGAAGTTTGAGATTGACTGTATCTGGTATTCATATTGTAAACTAATAGAAAACCACACACAACAATAGTACACTGTATCTTTTAACATTTTATTGTACAATACATATTACACAACATTAAAATATACGCGACAATATAAAGAAAAAACCTCTTTAAAAATTAAAATGCACTTAAAACGTTTCATAGTTATTTAAAGAGCACAAAATAGGCAATTATTACAATTACTCGAACATTGCTATTTTTACATGTAAAATTAAAATCGTAAAATACACAAATCCAACAAAAAACAATAGAATATTGTGTAAACTTCTTTTTAAGCATTTGAATGAAATATTTAATAAGCAACTGAATTGATCAGTTGCACAAATACTTTAAGTGTAAATGTAATTAATTTTATTTCTCAGATATTCAAAAATAAAAGTTGTTTATTAATAATTGCCATTCACCAATGATGTTACGAATTCTAATATAATGTGTTTATATTGACTTCGAATATTTCATTTAAAAAAAAAAATCGCAATTATTTTATTTATACATTCCTCCTATTTAATGATCGTTGCGACATTTGCAAACTTTTAATCAATCTCTCATTTGCCAACTAAGTATATTTATTGGCATGGATCCTCCAACTGTTTTGGTTAACTTCTAAAAGCGTTCTCGGGCAAAATAAATCATTGACATTGTTAAAAAAATATCAAATATGTCTTGAAAGAGTGTTTAAGAGGAAGAGATATTTTTTGTTACAATAAGGTCACTGAAACACGGAACATCTTTCCAGATAGAATTTATTGAGGACAATAAAATTAAAAAGTAACTGGAACTGCAGTGAGCTTCTATGGATTGCAAAAAATCTTGCCTTGCTTTAAACCTGCAGTTTTGTTTAATTTATACATTTTTGCAGTTCTCAAAACATTCGCGTGGTTGATCAGATATATCCCAGTTTTTAGCGTTTCGTTTGTTCGATGGCAATCATTGGTGCGTAATATCTCTGTCAGTCTTAAAAAAAAGACATTGAAATAGTTCAAATACAAATCATTATATATAACTATAAATTTATTTTTATTAATGCACTGCATCAACTTCAGTCTTACAGTCAATCATCAGTAACACAGCAACTCAATTTCTGTTACCAAAACGTTCCATATTTTAACTGAAATGCATGTACTTCAGTTATACAGTAGACCCTTCTTACAAATATCTTTCCATATAACAACCGACCCTTTCCCTATAACGACCCCCAATTAAAATTCTAATCGATTGAAATTTTTTAAATCTAACGTTTTTACTCATTACCCTTTAGAAGATGGGTGTTTGATTTTAACATGGGATTCTGGCCGAAATATCGGTCAGAATTCCCGTAAAGGTTACAATAACGACATTTCGTTAAAATTACCGCTCGTATTGTTCCCGTGAGAGGTCGTTATATCGATGGTTTACAGTATATCGGTGACGTGGGTGGACAAAAGGTAATTCATTCCCAAATTATCTTATTTAGTATTCATACCTTAAGTCTGATAGAATTTCCCAATTTAAAATTTTAATCTTGTCATTTTCACCAGAGAGTAGATTGGGTGTCAATAGTGTACCCAAAAGTATTATACTTTTAGTTTTCTATCATAAAATAGTTTTAAAAATATATACATGAAAAAATAGTTGGGCACATTGCCTCGTTAATTGTCTCCACTAGTTGTCACCATTCTTATCTCAGATTGCAATTATTTTTCATATGAAGGGTTAGACGCGGTTATAATACATACTTATACTTATTTACTACAATGCAAATACTTAAATTTCAGACTGTAACATAATCACCGAAATATCAATACCTAGATTGGGAGAAATTTTACCTTGTTAATTTATACCACATTTTGCTTATTCTTTCAAAATACACATGTAATTTGATACAAATGTCCCGCATACAATTTGAGCAGTCTGGAGTACATGCAAACATCCTCCCGAAATGGATTTCAAGGTACAGCCGCGGAAAAAAAAAACGAACCACCGATGATTATTTCGTTAGTTTTTATAGTAGAGCTAAATTTAATATACCATTTTGTAGGAAATAAAGTCTACTATACATTGATATACAAAAAATTTGCATAGGGGACTATCTTCATACTCGAATCCGCACCAACTTTAAAATTTTCAATAGCAACACCTACTTTTGATAGCGCAGAAATGTTCCCCGCCCTCAAAATAATCTAAATACAAATTTTCGTTAATTTCCTACATTTATATGCAGAGATATTAGACAATATGTATCGATCTTATTTGGGGGGCTACTTCCAGAGTGAACAAAGTATTAGTGAGACTTCGAAATAAAGTACGCTGGTAGAAAATGTTTTGGCGTTAGCCGTGGTTCTTATTTTTCCGTGGTCATTCATTCCCCCACTCCTGTATACCCTTCGCCTCTATATAAGAATTTAGAATTTTATACCAACGCGATCACAGCGCTTTTAATTCTCAAAATTAGTAGATTTCTGTTAAATTCTGCAGATTTTAAATTTGTGTATGACCCCTTAAATGATCATTTGATGCACATTATAATATTGCCAAAAAACTACAAAGAGGAAAATCATGAAATTTTAGATATGCATATAAAACGTTTTTCTGAGTCCATCACTATCAAAATATAGCATGGTTGCTATTCATAAATTTTATGAATATTAATATCCTAATTTAAATAAAATTAAAAAATTTACATATAAGTAATGAAAGTTAGTGTATTTTATTTGGGTCGTTTAGAAGTAACACGCATAAAAATTTCAGCTTAAAAAAATTATTATTTCGAAAGATATGATAAAAGTTTAAGAAATTCATTTAACATTACAAGTTCTAAACTTTCGATATTCATAATTAAAAAACTACTTAACCAAATGACTTGCAAATTGATATTCAACGATAAATTTTGTCGTAGATTTTAAATATTGAATCAAAATTGGGTGTTGCTATTGGAAATTTTAAAGTTGGTGCGGATTTTATTATGAGGATAGTCTCCTATGCAAATTTTTTGTATATCAATGTGTAGTAGACATTATTCCCTACAAAATGGTATATTAAGTTTAGCTCTACTATAAAAACTAACGAAATAATCATCGGTGGTTCGTTTTTTTTTCCGCGGCTGTACACCACTGACGCGTATATACAATAGTGTATGTCCCTAGCTCAGAATCATTTCAGCAGTGGGGGATTTCAGTAGGAGTATGGACAGTGGTAGGGTCCTGCGTAGATAGGGACCAGGTATGCGGTGCCCTGTGTCTTCTCTTTCTGCTTCTCCTTTCTGAGGCACTGGGCTCCGCAGAGGAACATGAAAGACGAGGACAGGGTCAGTGCCACCCCGAGCCATGCCAGAACGTAAGACCAACCGTAGTAACTTCTGCTGTAAATTTGGAGGACCTGCCAAACAAAAAACACTTCCATGTTAAGTTTATATATTTTTATTAACTCTTTCCAGTCTACTGATTTTATTGTATTCATTTTAATTGATTTTGATTTAAAATAATTCTTTTAAACACATTTTTTAAAGAAACCGTTGGGAATACTGCCATCTATGAGCAGAATATTTAAACTCTTTTGATATTTTGGATATAATAATGAGCAATAGGTTGCGGGTTCGAGTCCCTACGGGACCACTCAACCTTTTTCCCCCACGGGTTCGCGGGGTAAAATAGCTATTAGAGTTCACTAGGATGCTCCGCCGTCTATTCGCTAACGCTCGTCAACTCCCGGAGGATAGCTACGCCATTCTCGTTAGTTTCTTTCGCAAACCAATTCTCGCCTTGTTCAAATTAATTCAATGCCTTTCCTGTGTTTTAGTTGAATTCAGCTCGTTTGACAAAGTCATTTCACTATTGTTCAAATTTTGAGGTGTAGATGGCGTCATGATGATAACTTTTCGTTTTTACCAAGCGTAATAAACTAATTAATTGCTTAATATTTTATTGTTTTGGCAAATTTTGGCGCATATACAGTTCACTTCTTTTCAAATGACACTTTTATCATTAAATTTTTTTATATAGCTATGGATGAGTGACTGTGACAATATTCGGTCTCGCCTATTAAATATGTAGATAATGCACATTTGCGAAGTTATTCTCTTTGATAAGGTATGTAATAATTGCAATTCATTGCTAATCCCTACAATACATCATTCTGAGCATGTGCAACGGTCTTCCTTACATAATTGATGGATCTGAAAGCTTCGAAGATCGGGTAAGATATGGTGTTGGCTTCGTAAATACTTTCTTTACACATAATTTGAAGTAGCGGATTCAATTTCGACCACTAATGGTGGCGGTCGAGGACAGATGCCACGCCATTCTTCTAAAAAGTAAACAAATTTCTATACCAATTGTAAAGGAATCGGGGCATTTGACCGATTGCTTCACTTCCCTCACTTTTATCCCTTGACTGATTCTGAATAATCTCCGTCAATCTCTCTCTGCCTATTTTTATTCTACGATGATTTTAAATACTCTGCTAATTGCAGCTCTAGTTATAATGATCTTCGTGAGAGCTCCATGCTTACCTCCGGCCATCTGTTGAATCCCATTTCAGGGAAGTTTAGCTTCTCATATTCGTAGTGTGGGATGGCATGCCACAATCCGATGGCAGAAGCAACAACCAGACCTATAAAAGAACACATAATATTAATAATGTGTTAGACATTTATACGACAAGTGCTTTACATTTTTGAAATATAGAAAGGATCAAGGTCGCATCTTTTTGACAGTTCCTCTGAGTTTTCTGCAAGTTGGTAAGCAGATACGTTTAACTCACTTAAGGGGGTCCGATACCTTCGACATTTTTTTTTTTTATTTTTATACTTGTACAATCCAATCTTTTTTCTCTTTCTAAATATGCATAAAAAACCATTTTAAGACGCTCAATTTTTTTTTTAAATTGCACATTTATTTTTAAATTTAAATTTTAGTAAATTTTTTAACAATTTTAAAATTCCTACTCCTTTTTTTTTTTTTTTTCAATATTTTGAAGCAATTTTTTTATTTAAGATCTTGAATAATATGTAAATAGATGTATGCATTCAAATTTTGATTCAGATACATCACTTTAAAAAAATAAAATATATTAGAAATTTTGGAAAAAAAATTGACGAAAAAAAATAAAATTCCATTTTAAGTGGTTTTAAAAAACAAATTATGGTAAAAATAGGAAATCTGAATGCATACATCTATTTAAAATATATTTATCTTGCTATACACACAAAAATTATGATTTTAAGTATAATAGTAAAAAAGCCTTAGCATTTTTAGTGGTCATTAAATTTTAAAACCACGAACAGAGATATTTGCTTTTAAAGTTTACATATAGCGTTTATAATAGGGAAATTTGAAGAGTGTGTCTCTTTAAAACATTCATAACTAAAAAAGTCATAGGAATTTTTTGAAGCATTTTTTTGTGAGTTATTAAGATAAGTTTGAATATTATTTTTTAAATATAAAAAAAAAATGACTTTTTTTGCGAATTTCGGGTATCGGACCCCCTTAAGGTATTTAATTCACTAACGCTCAAGGTGGCCATATATATGAGTCCAGGAGTTTTCAACTTTACCAGCAATATTTCCAATTTTAAAATTGATATAAGTACCCCATTTTACAAAAATTTTCAAATATAGTAAACATTACAAGCTATTTTTAACAACTATATTAAGATTAAAAAAAATATATAATTTACAGAAATGTTAGTTAAACTTATAAACAATGAAAACAACTTTATTATTGCACAAACTAATTAAGCGTTGGTGGTACCTTGTCTCAAAACACAAGTGAAAATTCTTACGTCTATACTAGCTCTACGATATTGACAACATTGCTTATAAGAATTTTTTTTATAGAAAATTTAAAAATTGTTTAAAATTTCAAAACAAAAAGTTCAAAAAGTGAAACTGAATTTTAATTACAAGAGTTTAGACATGATACCCATAGCATATCTAAACATCCTCCTTTAATTTTCCAAAACCCCTCGGAAGAATTTTTCTATCGAATAGAAAAAAAAATTTAAACTACAAAGGAAATATTCAAAGAAGCTGAGAAAAAGGTAAGTGGTATTTCGCAAGTACAATCTCTCGTTAAAAAATAAGGAAATTAGTCTCACCTGCTAGCAACTGCAGCAACCCGGTTGCTATGATGTTGCTATGGGATCTTCTCCAACAACCGACAAGACCTGGAAACGCTGACAAGGTGGAGAACAGGAAAGACACGATGAACAGGGCCACCACCGACCTTGCCATGTCTGAAAACGAAAAATAAATGAACTTAGAAAATAAATATTATCCTACCCTCCAATAAATATAGAAATAAGTCTACCTGTCGATGTGTTGCTGTGAAGTTGAAAGACTAAGGGGAATTTCTATTTTTTTCCGTTAGTGATACAAGTGATCGCTAAAAATAGGTGTTCAAAAAGAAGTAAAATATACTCATTTTTGAGTACATTATATGATTATCATGGTTCCGAATACATAAATTTCTATTTTGAAAAAGACATGTACTCAAAAAAGCATATATATGAATGAAAGTATAATGAATGAATGAATGAATGAAATGAATGAATGAAAAGAGCAGATGCTGGCCTATATACTCCTGACAATATCGATAATTACAACCAAGATTTAACGGAAATCGAACCCAGATCCTCAAGCACCGCAGTCCAGAACCTTATCCGTTAAACTACCAGGATGACTTGAAGAAGTTATAAACAAAAGAAATGTTAAAAAGGTATGCCAAAAGAATGCGAAGTTAGATAATTGTAATAACAAAGTTTTCATTTAAGCAATCGACATCAAAATATAATGTGAAAAACCATCTTCTAAACAACTAGTTTAAGTTTGTCAGGTCGCTTTGTTAAGATGGCTTGAACAGAAGCTGAGTTTAGTAATAATAAATCACACTGCTCATTTTTGAGAAAGGACGTTTATTTAAATTTAAGTACGTCATCGCTCATTTACGATGCAATTGTACTCAAAGAAAAACGAGTAGGTTCAGGTACTCATTTTAAAGTACCTTTCTTTTTTGCAGTGTAGGGCACCGGACAAACGAAGGTGCCAAATATGAGAGTAAAAAGAAGAACTAGATTATTTGGAGAAATTTCGCGTGCTCTCTCTCTCTACATTTAATTATTATTTAAAATATATATTTGTAGATTTCATTAAAAAGAAATTATATATTAAGCTTATCTAAAAAAAAATTCCCCAGAAAAAATAATTTATGGAATTCAACAAGGGTAATATATTTTTAGCAAAACATAGTAGAAATCAAAATTAAATATAATAAGTCCAAGATGTTTTTATTTCTAAATGTAAATGTGCAAAAGAGGGATGGGCACCAAAATTAAAAAAAAAATTCTTTGAGCTACCCCTCTATTTTAAAACCCTTAAATATTTAGCTGGCATTTAGAGGTATTAGTACTTGTCCAGGAGGACATTTTCCTATTGCAATATTCCTCAACTTTCATAGGCAATGGGGTGGGTGAAGAAGCTACGGGCGGGAAGATCTTTTTCGGCGTGAACAAAACGTGGGTTGGAAAAGAGTCAATATCCCTCGCCCTCGCAAAATGTGTGTAATTATGACCTCTGTTAGGTGTGAGCAGAGGGAGAACAATCCCATTTTAATTTGAGCCTTGTGAGAATATTACTTTTTACTAATAATACTCTAAAGGTGCAATAGAATACCCCAACTTTAAAAATTTATAACTCCGCCACCAAACAACTTGGAGTGCCATTCTACATATCATTTTAAGAGGGGTTCTTTTAAGTTTTATTTGTTTGCGGGCAGATATCGCTAGGAGTGTGCTTCATCTCACAAATTCATAAATTCCCTAAGGAGCCAAATTTGAAAATTTGGGGGGAAATCCCTGCTCTGCAAGAAAACAAAATCCGGGTTATATAACAACACTTAAATAATATAAAGATCAAAATGGTGTAACAAATGATTCTCCAATAAATTTATTTACATTTTTGTACTTTATAATTTGAAATATAAATATAAAAAAATATTAAATGCATTCTTCCATTTTCCAGATCAAATCCTTTACGATTTCCCTTTTTACGTAAATTTGGAGCCCTCTTTTGTCCGGTGCCCCAAGCGGTCGCTTGTGTACATTACTTTATTTGGATTTTTCAAGTTGGTCAAAAAATTCCGAAATTAAATGCTCTCAGTTGAAGTGTAATTATGTTGATATAGAATAGATTTTAGGAATTTAGATATATTATATTTTGATAAAATAGATTAGAAAATCTGTACAAGATAAAAAGTAAATTAAAAAAAAGTATAACGATTTCTTAAGATAAAAACTTGCATTAAGAATATTGAAATACAAATGAGACGTTAAAAATACACAATAAAAATACTTAAAATCTAGACATGTTTCGGGAGATACACTTCCCTTCATCAGCAGAAAAGGTGCTGATGAAGGAAGATATATGAATGTCTGCTGATGAAGGGAGATGTATCTCCCGAAATATGTCTAGATTTTATGAATTTTTATTGCGCGTTTTTAAAACATTGTATTTGTATTCTAATATTTTTTTTTTCTTCATTCAAGTACAAATCAGAAATATATTAAAAATTAAAATATTTCTTTAAAAAAATGCATTTAACGTTTGCTATTCCGATGGCTAACCATTAAATTTGCGATTTCAATTAAGCAGTCGTAAATTTTGCTTATAATAGGCTCTGTTGTTGCTGCTCCATTATATGTTTTCAACTTACGGAGTCGCATCCAACGCTGGTCTGTAAATGAGTCGGAGATGCCATTGTCATTGATGTAGTAGTCGATGTTGAGGCACTGCGTTTGAACTGGAGACATATACGTCTGGACTGTGGAAGAAAACATTTGTTAAAATTGATACATTGTTGAAACACTATGACTTCTGTATTAAAAATATTCATAAAGATTTTAAGATACTAAAAATCATATATGAAATTAAAAAAAAGGACAATGTTTCGTTGGTGTTTAAATTTTCATAAACATAAATGTTCATAGAATAAGGCATTTTCAAAGCCCACGTTTATAATTAATCACCCAGTAACTTCTCCAAATATAAAAGTGGTAACAACCATTCTCCCTATGTACTTTTTTCTATGTTTTCTGTGTATTTCTCATATATTTGTTAATTTTTATACAAGTCGTGAAAAATAAATTTAACAAAAAATCTTATAATTAATTTTAAACTAGCACAAACTAATGAATTTTAATATAATAAAGTTAAATATATTTTCTGGTTAAATTTTAATATAATCTAGCTAAAAGTTCTTGTTTGGGAAATTTGTTAAAACTTTCTTGCACTCTTGGGCGTGATATAACGTCCATAGATTTACAGTTTTTCATTTAATACACCCAAATTTTAAATTCATAAAAGCACTTCACTTTGTAATATTTATAAAAAAGCATAAGCAAAAAATATTTATTTAAAGCATGAAGTACAAACTTTTAAAAGGTATTAACCAATGCCAACTACTCGATATCTCTTTACAATATTTTTTTTTTTAAATATTATAATAGACCATGTGCAGGAAAAAATCATTTAAATTTCCAAACAGTGAAAAAAACTTTACAAATAAAAAAGTTATTTAAGAGTCAATGAGTTCATAACCAGTGGCGGCGATTCGGGGGGGCAAGGGGGGGCGGTTGCCCCCGCACTTTTTTCGGATGTTGCCCCTGCACTTTTTAAAACTAAATTACAAGTCAGTGGTTTTACTGCATTGCCGAACAAAGGAAATATTTTGAACCTCAACTTCCTTCCATTACCACAGGCACGTAAGTAAGTGGGAGGGAGTGCAGGAGGTTCAAACCACATTGTAAGCCAAAGAAAAAAAATTTAAAACTAAATTTCTGTAAAAATCATTATATATATATATATATATATATATATATATATATATATATATATATATATATATATATATATATATATATATATATATATATATATATATATATATATATATATATATATATATATATATATATATATATATATATATATATATATATATATATATATATATATATATATATATTTTAATGGGGGGGGGGGGTATTCTGTACCCCCTCTGTGAGCATGGGGTATTGAGACAGAAACCCGATGACATCATGTTAGGATTAATTTGAAATAAAAATAAAGATTACAAAAGGGAAAAGATCGTCATACTGTGTACAAGATGCTCATAATGCGGTGTACAGATGCATATAAACGGTGTACAGATGCATATAAATAAGATGTTGTAAAACATGCTATGGGGCAAAGACCACATAATTCGTAAGCCTTAAAATACATCAATATAAGTTGCCACTTTTGTCTAAAGCGAAACCTTCTCCCATATTTTCTATAATAGTTTTAAATTTATTGGCCCAGCACCTGCTCTTCTTTGTTTATTATCTAAATTTCTCTTTTTTTTTTTACTTTTTGTAATTTCCTCTTTGACTTAAACCCAAGGCCATAAAAATGTAGTAATGCGCAATCTATAGGCGCCAAACGTCTGAGTTTTCTTTTGACGTTATAACGATAATAAATATGTTTTATTACTGTTTGTGATTGATTTGCGGTTTTGTTTCGGTCGACCACTCCCCCCCCCCCCCCCACCCCAATAATTTGGAATCCTTTTAGTAGATCGCCCAACTTGTAAGATTAAATTAGACATCTGAACGTACACTGTATTGAACGCCGCCGCATTATAGCTGAATATTGGACTATTCGCGACGGTTCGGGGCCCATTTTGAATTAAAGACCCGGGAACAATGAGTCATATTTTTGAACCATGGTCAAATAACGAGGACAACACCTGGCGCCGTTAAGTTGGTAAATTTCTTGTTTCTTTTAGATCTTTGAATTGAAATGACCTTTACAATTTAAATTTTATTAATGAAAGTTAATATTTATTGGTAATAAGTAAATAATTTCTTTTGAATTAAATTATGTATATTTAATGTTTAATTTAAAATTAGCAGTGTCGATTGTATTGCACAATACCATGCAATGTCGAGTCTTTTGACATTTCTTTAGCTCATGTAGCCTTTATATTATTATTTACTTTTTTGGTCAACTAAAACGCTTATTAGATCTTTAAATTACTATAATTATAAATTATCTAACTAATCGTTCCCACACATATATTATAAGGAATCTCAAACTTTCAATTTGTTCTCTAAATTTATTTCAGAATTAGGGATGATTAACTAATTTTAAAAATACATAGTTATTGACAACTATTAAAAGTAGTTAATGACAGCGACAACTGTTGCTTCCTCGATATTCAAATGCCAACGTATTTCTTTTTACTAATGAAAATTAACAAATTTTTTGAGAATTTTTTTTTATGGATTTGGTGGCGGGTTGGGTGACGATTTGATGGAGTTAAGGGGATTTTCTCAGAGTCCCAAAAATCGCACCACAAATGTAGAATTGTAATTGCTGCAGGAAATTTTCTAGGAATTGGAAGGGTGAGAAGATAAAATTTTCCTCATTTCTTTTTCAACACTGACACAAATAGAAAGGATACCTACCCTTTTTTTTTTTTTTTTGGTTTTGGTTAATTAACGTCACACTAGAGCTGCACTGTGGGCTATTGGCGACGGTTCTTGGCCTATCTCGAAGACCCGGGAACGACTTCTTGTATTTTTGAACCACGGTCAGATGACGAGGACAACACCTGAGCTGGCACCCAACACCTTCAATAGACGTCGGGACTTTGGACCCCGATCAGATGTATCGTGCACCAGTCCCGTATACACGCCGTTAATTTTTTGTGGATTTTCTGGACGACATTCTAGTATCCTTTGGAGGTCGGTCAATATGTATATTAATTAAATTCTTTGCAATAGTCCGTAACCTTTAAAAAAAAAATGGGGGGGGGGGGATAATCGGAAATGGATTAATAATCGACCTGGGCGTCTTGTACCTATTTTAAGATAGTATCCTTTCTTTAAATAACTCAAAACAAAGAGTAAATATAAATATGCAATATTCATTGTTTTGGTGGTCAATATTTTTATTACTAACCCCCCCCCCCGACCCCACACACATTCACCTGAATCTTGCCCCCCCACTTTTACCACCCAATCGCCGCCACTGTTCATAACTACTATCTGCATTTGTACCTCGACCCAAGTAAGTCACGACTATCCGTTAGAATTGGCATTGGTTAATACCTTCTAAAAAATTGTTTTACTTACTTTGGTTAACTTTTTAAAAACATATTTTAGAAGAAAAGTATAATAGAAGTGGTCTGCTCAGTTACCTTTGCAGCCCTGAAACAGAGTCTTTTCAGCTCAGTTTATAAATTTTTAAGCAATTTTAAAAGTAAAATCTGTTTTACTGCATTCTAAAATCAAAGAACAAAATCCAAGGGGATTTTTAAGCTCTACTTTAATCGGCACCAAATTTAACAAAAAAAAATATATTATTGAGTTATTTCTTAATTCGACCTAAGATAAAATATACGAAATAATTAAAATAAAACCTCAATAAAAATGTCACATTCCATATTTTGTTAAAAAAAGTATTTGACGCACAATAGTAAAACAAAGGAATTTTAAAATGGAATATGGGATTCCCTGACTTAGTCAAGGAGCGGTAAACAGCGCCGTTGCTAGGGAGGAAGAGGTCAATGCCCCCAATTGCCAAATTCCGTCATTCACAAAATTATAATCTATGCATTTTATAAAATATTTTATTACTTTGCTTAAAAAGTGAATATTTTTTGCCACACACTATTTTGATATCCAAAATTCTTACAACCAACCGCAAACTATAGTTCAAAGTTAATTTATTTTCTTACTTTCAACATCATATATTAATTTATATATTTTCCTTCCAAAAAAATTCTATCCTTTAGAAACTAGCATTCCATATTTGCCTCTTGTTTGAAAACTCACAGTAAACAACCCAAGTAAACCGGATATAGGATTCTGAAAAACCTCTATTTTCTGTCCTTTTCTGGCCATTTTTTTTACCCTCTAAAAATGTTGCCAAATTCCACCGTTCACAAATGTATTATTGAAAATCTATGTATTTATAAAATATTTTACTACTTTATTTAAACCGGTAAATATTTTTTGTTCACTATTTTGCTTCCAAAAACTTTTCTGCAACCCAACACTATAGTTCGAAGTTAATTTTTTTTCTTACTTCTACAACATCATAAATTAACTTATTTCCTTCCACAAAAAAATTTTATCCTTCAGAAAATTGCATTCCATATTTGACTCTTGTTGGAAAACTCACAATAAAACAACCCAAGTAAACCGGATATATGATTCTGAAATACCTCTATTTTCTATCCCCTCGCTTTCATATTCAAATAACACTTTCTCCCTCAGAATGAATTATAACCGGGGAAGAATCGGAATACGATCATGAAAGGAATTGGAAAGCAAATCAACTTTCGGCCATGTTCCATCCACCCCAGGTGAGCGATTACTCCATCATTTGTCTAAATCGATGTCAAAAACACCGTAAAAGATGAACCTTTAAAGAAGGTCAAGGGCATAGATGAAGCCCGACATGCCTTACTGCTTGCCGTGGACGAACACTGTGGAAGATATTATCATAGGAATTACTTTATCGTTCTGGATTTGTCTTTCTTTCTTTCCCCCTTTTTTTTTATACGTTGATGACGCCAGTTTTGGCACAAAACGAACCATTCAGGTGCTCGTAGTTAGTTAGGAAGGAAGATAAACGCACACTGTTCTCGTTTTGATTCTGGTTGGAAATGGGAACCGGAGATAATGGGTTTGGAAATGCTGAAGAAATACTTAAAGAGTGGGACAAAAACGCGAGAAGGAATTTATCACGATATGAAGCAAAATAGAACGGTAGAGATCGTGTCCTACAAAACACTAATAAAGTAGTGGACGGATAAAAATGGGTTGTGTTTACTCCTTTAGAGAATAAAGTATAATTTGTTCTCATTAAAGGGCAATCTTGGAATTTCTCATTTTCTTTAAAAAAAATAATATGAAATTTAATTTAATTTTAAATGAGTTATTGTTAATGGGGGAGTTTCACGCCGAGAAGAAGAAGACCGCTGTTCCAACAGAACATGGAGAAAGTTCCGCGACGCCGAAGAAGTTCTTTAGGGTTAGCATGAAGCTTTAGCTCCTGTACTATAATTTTAAGTCTTTAAATAATACCTCAATAACGAAATATTTACAACATACACTGAGATAGATTGTAGTCATCGTTTTTTAAGTATTTTTGTGTTGAAATAAAAGTATTTTTCCGCACTTTGTTGTAATTCTAATTATATATAAGTATTTCTGTACTTAAATTTATTCATATATGGAATAAAAATATTACTTATTTGGAAAAAACAAATATTATAAACAAACTTTCCCATAATTGCAAGCGTAGCGACTAAACAAACAAAAGCAAAGTTGTCTGCTATAGGGAAGAAATCGAAACTACTAGTAAGTTACCATGTTAATACGTCACGTGAAACTCTCACATTGATTATTTCGAATTAAACTTAAAAGTTATTGGGAATTCCACTTCCGGTTAATTATTTATACATACAAATCAACAAAATTTTATGAATTCTAATTTAAATTGTTTAATGTACATGGAATTTATAATTCAATCGACCTATAATTTAAATATTTCGAATTTACTGTCCCCAAATCATGTTACTTTTAAATGTGAGTAATGAAATTATGTTTAATATAAAAATATTAAAATTTAACAATTAGGGCTTATAAATTACTTAAAAGGATGTTGACCTTTGAGTAGGAATTCATATTTAAAAAAAATAACAATTTATGATTTACTTCCGTTTATTTCCCTTATTTTTCAAAGAATATTTTTTTTTTCAAAATAAAAATATTTTTACGAGTCAGAAGGATATTTACTTGATCTAAAATTAACGATCCTGCATTCTTCAGAAAAGGCAATTGCACAGTTCATTCACCACAATAATATTTTTTCGTCTTCCTAATAACAATAATGATAATAATACACAATTTCACGAACAGTGCAAATGACTGTACACGTTTCTTTTCCCATTGTTTTTCTTCTATTAAGAGGGCCGTAGAAGCGAGACGCATCTCAACTCCACTCAGCTTTTATTGTTAGGCAGATACCTATTATTCGGCTTTTTCTGGCTTGAATGAATCCAGCATTCTTTCGTTCGATCACTGTAGCTCTAAACTCCCACCAACACGTTACGCCCTGCAGATATCTACAGATCTTAACATTTAATTATTTTGTTCAAAGCATTACTTTCATAAAAAGTAACATGACAATCTCATAGTTTCAGTTAATAAACTCTTCCCTTTTTTAAGACATCATTTTTCAATTTTACCTAATGGGTTCCTCGATATTCACTTCCGCACCTATACTCTATAGTTCATAAGCAAATGCGGTTTTCCCTTGATTGTTTTCATAGATGAATTTTTTTAATACAATAAAACCGCGATATAGCGATCCATCACGAATTTTTACCGAGAAGGTCGCTATAACGAAACTGGAACACAAAAATTAGTATTTTAGTAATGCATTTCAATGGCCATTGGTGGATTGATGAGGCTCCGATATCATTGATACCCAACCCATAATCCGCAGACCCTGATTCGTTTTTATAAAATATTAGAAAAGATATGTAAAAATGTAATAGTAATTGTATAGAAATTTATTCTTTTTTTATGCCAAAACAATCTAATAAGGAAATAACAATATTTTCTTATACAAAATAAAGTTTTGCACATTGATACATAATTTTTACATTTTGTCAAAATTATTATTGGAAATGTCATCATTATTATTTGGAATCAAATCAAAATATGTTTTAATTTATTTCAAAAGTTATCTTAACTAATTAGAGAGCAAAAAATTGAGGTTAAATAGTTAGATTATATTTAAATAATAAATTTATTGATACATATAATAGTTTAAGATATTTGAATTACAAATATATTTGCTACTTAAATATGTATTTTTTTTTTACCGTTAAGTGAAGTGGTGGTCCGGAAATAGGATAGTATAGGAATTATTGCTCTAGAGCAGTGGTTCCCAAAGCGGGTTCCGTGGAACCCTGGGGTTCCACGAAAAAATTTAGGGGTTCCGCGTGAAAAATTTTACTTGATTAAAAAAAAATAAGAATGGTGGTTAGTATATTCACATTTTCGATGACTATCCAAATTTAGCAAAACAGGCTATTCGAATTCTATTGCCGTTTGCAACCACTTATTTGTGTGAAGCTGGGTTTTCAAAATATGTTGCGACAAAAACCAAATATCGTAACAGATTTGATGCTGCACCAGATATGCGAGTTCAGTTATCAAACCTAACGCCCAATTTTAAGAAAATCCTGGAATAAAAGAAGCAAGTGCAATCTTCACATTAAAGATTTTCTATTTATTTTAGTTTATGTTTTGTATTTTTATTAATTACTTCTATGATGAATTTTTTTTTTTTAGTTTTGCTTAATTCAATAAAATCTGAAATACCAAAATAATACTTGTTTTATTTAATATCAGATATTAAATTTTGAAAAGTCGTAGATAAAAAAATATTCAGGGTTCCGCGATCATTGGCAACAAATTTTGGGGTTCCACGACCAAAATAGTTTGGGAACCACTGCTCTAGAGTATCAACTTGTATTTGGTCCTACTTGTATTTTCAAAGGAATTTTTTCTTACAATTGTTTTTAACCGCAAAAGTTTTTAATGGTTTTATTTAGGGATTTTAAAGATATTTAGAAAATAAAATAGTCCGTGTTAAAATAATAAAATATTTACCAAACAACAGTGACTATAACTGCAATAAGATAACAATTTAAAAATATCTTACTTGAAAGTATACAAAAGATCCTTAATGACATGGAGCATGCCCAAGTTCATAATAAATATCTTCCAGAAACTTTTGCAATCGCTTAATGTTGAACTCTTTACAGTAGAATTCTGTGTATTTTTAAATAGCTTTATTTTTCTGAACAATCGTTAACGAATTTAGTACGTATTGACTCTAGACAATAAGCTGCAATTTTCTATTAATTTTAACTAAATAATTCACGGACAACTTTTGTATTGCTAATACCATTGTCCCTATACTATTAAAAATGGATACTTAAAATAAGTAAAATGTACTCATTTTTGATTACATTCGATTATTATCATGGTTCCGAAGTTTCAATTTTGAAAAAGACATGTACTCAAAAACGATTACAATGAGTAAAACTGTGAAAATGCTTGCCTGCATAGGCTGCTTTACCTCGTTTTACGAACAAGTCATTGAATTGATACATAATTACAACATAAATAATTTTCAATTAATAGGCATATATAACTATGAAACACATGCACGATTGAATAAAGTCTTATCGGGAATCGAAACCTGATCCTCAGCACTGCAGTCCAGTGCCTTATCCGTTCCACTCTCAGGGCTTATAATCAGAAGAAATGTTAAAAGAATGGGAAGTAAGATAATTGAGCTGAAATAACTCAGTTTAAATTTAACCAATCGGCATTAAATAAAAGGAAAATCTTTTTCTGAATTTCTATTTTAAGTATGTGATGTTTCATTAAGATCGGTCGAACAGAAGTTGAGATTAGCGATATTTAATAATATTGCTACTTTTTGAGAAAATACATTTACTTGCATTTAAGCATATAATTGCTCATTTACGATGCATTTATACTCAAAGAAAAACGAGTAGGTTTAGATACGCACTTTTAAGTACCTTCTTTTTTACAATGCAAACTTACCACATTTTGTTTTGAGGAAAATGTCGTATAAATACTTTCGTAAGAAGTAAAAATTATTTTTTCCAGTAGAATGTAAATATGTTTTCCGATTTTAGAAGACATTTTTTAATTACTTTCTGCTACTGCAATGTAAATACATTGTTAAAAATAGGTATTCAAACATAGGCTGCCTTCATAAATCACTTTCAATAAATATCGACAATTACAACCAAGACCGCATCTGCGGACACCACTGTCCAGAGCCTTATCCGTTAAGCTACCAGGACGACGTGAATAAATTATAAACAGAAGTAATGTTAAAAAAGTGTGCCAAAAGAATGGGAAGTAAGATAGTTGAATTGTAATAACACAGTTTTCATTTAAGCAATCGACATCAAATAATGTGGAAAATCATCTTCTGAAGAAATATTTTAAGTTGTCAGGTCGCTTTGTTAAGTTGGCTTGAACAGAAGTTGAGATTAGCAATATTAAATCACACTGCTCATTTTAGAGAAAGTACGATTACTTAAATTTGAGTATGACGTCGCTCATTTACGATGCAATTGTACTAAAATAAACGAGTTCGTTCATGTACTCATTTTTAAGCACCTTTTTTTTACAGTGTGTGCAGGAAAATCAAAATCTCCATTTTGTCAGTTACGTCTCTACAGCATGTGAATGACCAATGACGAAATAACGGTAGCTTTTATTATACACCAAATTATGTTTTGCGAAACTCACATATCTGCTTTCGCAACTAATTAGTTTTTGGAACGAAGAGTTATAAAAAAAAATTATCAATGAAAAACCTCCACAGAAAAAAATTATACCTTGTTAGGATCTGTCAATTAAATAAAAATCCGCATTGTTATTAATCGCAATGCATCATAACCTACATTTCTAACATGTTAGGTAAAATAATTATAATTAAAACTAAACTGATTGTCAATCAAGCTTTTTAACATTGTTGACGTTTTCATTCTTTGTTGATGTATTGAATCGGGTTTGTGAATAAGGGTTCGTTTACAGAAAAAAGCGTTATAATAATTAGTTCACATATTTTGAATAACAAACTCGATTAAAAAAATATTTTACTATTAATATAACTGTTAATATAACAAATCAGACATCAATATTAAAATGCATATGTTTGCTATGCACAGCTACAGTTAACTTTATTATGACTGTATAAAATTCATTTCATAAATATTTTTTTATATTTCGGTAAATTAAAACAATTTTTTGGGTTAGAAAATAATTTCATATAAAATAAATAATCTTTCTAAAAAAATGGAAAACCGACTTTAAGAAAATGTGCTATAAAATCGACCTAAATAGTTAACCTGTAATACTTTGTTAATATAATTTTAATGGACTTCAAATAGAACGTTATAAACACGTTGTTTAGAGTGTTGATAAAACAGTAAATTGTATCTGATTGTATCTTAGTACAAAAAATAATTTTTAAAAAAAAGCCAAGTTTTTCAGTGCGATATCATGTTACTATACATAAAAAAAAATTGCAAGTGTTCATTCACTTTTTAACCGACTGAACAGCGCGCCAACCAAAACTCAAAAATAAAACCGCCCTGAAATTTTAACTTAAATTCGCCAAGTGGAGAGGTTATAGATTCGACGGTTATGTATTTTTTTATGTATGTGCGCGCGTAGGATTTCGGTTCTAATTCAGATATTTGCACAATTTTGTTGTTGTTGTTGGATAGGGGATGTTTCATTTGAAATAAAAGATCCGGTTATCCGACATTTAACTACCCGAAATTCTCAATTAACCGGACCGTTTGAAAAAAAATATCGTCCGATTTCGAAAATTCTTTTTTTGTTGGCTGGAGAAAAATCCACTTAGGCAAAATCTGCTAAAAACAATCGGTTATCCGGCTGTTATATATCCGGAAATGTCGATTAACCGGAGTTTTTTTTAACAATTTATCCGATTTCATAATATTTTCATTGTTTAACAGACATACAACAATGTACAACAATGACATTTAGTTTACCCAGCATTTATTGCCATGGATAGGGATTGTTTTACGATATACATTGTTGAGACAAAATGTTGTTACTTGAATTTCTTGGTGAATAATAGCAGAGACGAAGCCCCCCGCTAAATTAAAAACTAAAAAGTAAAAATTAAAATAATCTTTCTAAAAAAAAGGAAAACCGACTTTAAGAAAATGCGCTAAATAGTAAAAAATAATTTTTAAATTTACCAACGAGTTGAAAAAATTGAATTATTTAAATATCAATTTTATACTTATTAGAACTTTTTGAAGTTGGTGCCAATTTACAAAAATCATACCTAAATTTTGGCGCCGATTTCCAAAAGTTTTAATAAACATTAAATTAATATTAATAATTCAATTTTTTCAACTCGTTCGTAAAATTAAAAATTATTTTTTAATTTTATAGCACATTTTCTTAAAGTCGGTTTTCCATTTTTTTAGAAAGATTATTTTATATGAAATTATTTTCTAACCCAAAAAATTGTTTTAATTTACAGAAATATAAAAAAATATTTATGAAATAAATTTTATACAGTCATAATAAAGTTAACTGTAGCTGTGCATAGCAAACATATGCATTTTAATATTGATGTCTAATTTGTTCTTTATTTACATTGTTCCATTGTTTTTGAGAACCGCTGTATATTTTAAAAAGTTTAAAATGGAGGAAAATGTTAATTTTACAAGTTCTCTAACAATTACGAGATATCTCGTAAAATTAGCATGAAGTTCCAATACACCGTTATAAAAAATACTTTCTTTGAAAATATTATTATTATTTTTGCAAGTTTGGAAATTTTCAATTTAGGAGATACCTAAAATGGTTTTGAAAATCCAAAGGTTAAATTCTTAAATAAGAGGGAATAAATATTTTAATTCTATATTTTTTTTCGTTACGATAAATTAAATTTTCAAAGGCTTGTTTCTTTCTACCCACCAAAAAATTGGCCCAATTAATTAGTTTTAACTAACAAACAAGACTCAAGACTGAAGAAGAAGCTTGAACTTTTAAAAAAAAAAAGTATTTCGAAGGTAATTCAAACCAGAATTTTTTTAAAATCATTTTAATGAACTTCATACATAGAACCTCACCAATAGGATAAACAAAGCACATGTTATAAAATCTGCATCTATTGGTTTATAAAAAACATATTCATCTAAAACAAGGACGTGTTTCGTTTTACCAATGCAAAATGGATTGTATATCCTAGTACATTAATCTAGATACCAGGTCGTGCATAGTGTCGATAAAGAAGTTGCGAAAAAAAAATACCACTAACAGAATTTTAATTTCTTTCGGTTAAATATAAACGTACAACACAAGTTCAATAGCCACATAAACGTTAATTAAGATGTCGTCGAACTACAGACGCAAAAAAAATTCCTTTTAATTGCATGATGTGAATAATAAAAAGCATTAAAATGGTTCGTATATAATTTCTTCGTCGCTTTCCACTTGGTTCCAGCTATTCACAGTACAGGGTGACGCATTTAGGCTAATGAAGAAATTTGTAAATGGGATTGAATCTACCACAAGAAAGCAATAACCCTCAGCCAAATAGAAACAAAAAAGTTCATTATCACAAAAGCCTGTCTTTTATGTTGCCTTCCGTAAAATCAGTGGCAAAATCGAAATGCGGTCAATGGGCCATACTCTGCAGTGGGATCCATTAACGTCCATTTTTTATTATTTTTTCGCAGCAACCTTTAAAAAAAAAAAAAAAAACTGTACCCGCAGGAAAGAAGAAAGGAAACAGCAGCTTGAGAAACCGAGCCTGTTCGAATTCATCGAATCATTGAATCTGCTTGTTCCAATTCTTGGTTTCTCGGACGATGTAGGTCGGTGTTAAATAGAATGTTTCTCGCGGTGTTCTCCTGGGGATTCCACACTGTTTAGAATGGTTTTGTGATGTGTGATACAGACAAGGCCGAATGAACCGTATTATGCAAAAAGATTCGATTTCCCATGATATTCCCCTAAATTCCTATTCTTATTCACTGCTTTATTGTGCTCATTTCAATAATTAGTTGCCTCGATGCGTTTCTGACAGTAACAGACTACATCTTTGTAAAACCTTAATAAAATAGTCGAAACATCTTAATAAAATAGTCGTGATTTTAATAAATTTAGAAGTTAAACTTACCGATTTTTCGAACTGATACGAAGCGAGTGGATGTCAAAGGATCTAGGCCTTCGATATAGGCAAGGTTTAAACTACTGTTTCAATTACTTCAACTCCGATTTCGAACAGAAACGTTTCAGGACAGTTGCCTGGAATTTTATTTAAAATTGTTGATGAATAAAGTTTCTAAAGTGAAGAAAAAGTCTTATAAACGACTTGGAATATTATAAAAACTAATAAATATTGCAAAATAATTCATGCACAGTAATATGCAAAGGTAATATTTTAAACTATTTTTGCATGCAGTCTTCTAAGTATATTGGTATTTATGTAACAGCATTAACAGTAGAACAGAATGAAAGTCAGAATAAAGAAAATACGCGATATACCGACTTTTTTCTCAATGCTTTTTTTGGTTGTAAATATTTATTTGGTTATCTTTTGTTTCAATAAATTTTACCAAAAGAAGAATTGTTGACGAATTCAACATATCTAAAAATATTGTTTCACACTACACAATATATTTATTACCTATTCGAATTATTATTGAAGTTTTTCCCCAAGGAGAAGTTGTAATAAAATTTTCTAATTTAAAGGATATTTTTCTAATTTTGGCGTTTACAAAAATACAAAGGGATTGGGGAACAATTTTCGAAAACATCCGCACCAGCTTACCACATATATCACCTTCCATCGAACGTTTGTTTATAATAAACAAAATAGCAGTAATAATAAAACTGCAAATAGGTATGAAAAGTAGAAGTCATAGAACCACTCACTACGAAGCAAGTTACTTATGGGTATTGTTTCGTATATGCTTGAAGTATATTCGTTTTCGTTTTAGTGAATTAATTTGAAGAAAAAATATATTCCATACAAAACAGTTTTCTTATTAGTGCCAATAAAATTTTATATATAATATTCGTTACTGAAAAATTTGTAAAATTGATAAATATCTCAGTTGCCAGTTCGACAAAAAAAATCACAAGCTTTTTTGTTAAATGTTTCTTTTGGAAGCAATTTCTTAAAATTTTTGATATAACTAATTTATTGTTATTATAATGAAATTATTGAAGGGAACTGCCTCCTGATTTGCATACTATACTTCTTAAATTTGTTGTTAGTGGACCGTAAAGGGCAACAACTTCCTCTGAACATAAGAATCTGAACTTTGTGCATAGGGTAAAGTGGAGGAAAATGGGTCCTGGGGTAACATGGGTTGTTTGCTATTAAATAATTAAATATTGAATTACACAATGTTAAACTTATGTTTTGGTATAATTAGTTTGTTGTTTTGTTAATTTATTTCGTTAATTATGTACATTTTAGCAAAAAAAAATTACATTTATGGGTGTTTTAATTCATGTCCAAATGTCGATTTGTTTGAGTAAACAAAAATAAATTTGCTAGTTTGATACATTAAAACTTCTGTATATAAACTAGAAAAGTCGAATTATTTACAATTATTCCTGTGATTTGCATATAATAGAATATTTTAATATATTTTAATAAAAAGTTAGAAAGTTGTGCAAAGTGGAAAATATGGGTTTTCGAATTATTAATGTTAAAGAATAGGAAATTCGTAAAAATTTAGCAATCTTCCACAAAAGTTAAATTTTTCTACAAAAATATGAATTTTGAAGCTTATATAAATGACAGAACTTAACTGCAATAAATTTAACATTATTTATATGTTAATATAATGAAATTACATACCTGGTTTTAAAAAAAGAAGAATCAACAAAAGAACATATTTCGATATAACCATTTGCTTGTTTTATTCGAAGTTGAATGTAATCTTTTAAATGAAATAAAAAATCGTCTGCGTAACAAATTAAAAATAACGTTAAAACGGTTAAAGTTCATGAATCAAAACAACCAAGAATAATATTAGCAGGTGTTCTTTTCCGAAAGAAATTTTAAAAAAATACACTAGCTGATTTTTCAAAATGGAGAATGACGCATTGTAAATTGCTTTTAGGAACGAAAACAGTCGTTTAATTATCAAATACATTTTTTGTTGTTATTAAAGATTTAAATATCGTTATTTGTTCTATTTTATTCAAGTTATTAATTTGATTTGAAAGTTTGTTCTAATAATGACTTTGTATACTAAAAATTCCACAATTCCCACAAGGTACCCATTTTACCTAACCTTAGAAAAATAATTATTAAAAATATTTATAAACATCAGAATTAGATAAAAATATACGATTATGTTTCCAATAAATAAGTTATATGTTTTGATAAAACAATTTTAATTTTACAATACATTCTTTTACAATGAGAAATTGGACTTTGAACGTCAAAAATCGGGTTTTAATACCAATTTCCTCCCACTTTACCCGATTGTATATTTATGCACCTAAGACTAAAATTTTAAATATTAGTAGTTTTTAAAATAAATGTTTGCAAAATAATTTTATTCATTTCCATAATAATTAAAAAATATTTCTTCAATTGTTCTCGTGCGCTAATATCTATCATGTAAAGTACAGCTCTTATATTCCAACTTTAATTATTAATATTAGATAGTTAATTGCTTTAATGAATAACCTTTTTAAGTTTGTTTAGTGGAAACGTTATCAAATTTATTGATTGCATAAGTTAAAGTAATACTTCGAAATTATGGCGTCTGAAAGTGTCGGAAGTTTAGATACTATACTATTTTTGCTAAAAAGATTTTAACGCTTCTAAGCTATCTGTGTGGGTTAAGTAATTTAAAAAAAATAAAAAATAACTAGTCACATTTTTCTGCAAATTCTTTAAATGTAGTGACCAGCATAAACATAATAAAGTATTGTTCTATAATAACGTAACTACGCCATTAAATATGGAATTGAAAAGATTTTTACATTATTTCTATAGAACTCCAGATCTTCAACTCAATGGGTTATTATTGTAATTGAAAGCCTTTACGCAATTTTAACCAACATCAATGGCAACTTTTAAACCTTATTTTTATTATGAATTTCCAATTTTCAATTAAAATATTCTCTTCATTGCTTACATTTCTTTTGACACCGATAAAATCTTCGAAAGCTATACTGTTAATGTGTATCGTCGAATCGAAACGTATTAAATTTACAAGTTATCAAGTATGTACCAAATATAAAAGCCATTCCTTATTTTAACACGCTTACGATGTATTAAGAACTAATATATTTTAAATCACTGCAGTCTCGACATTATTACCACGAGCAACGGTCCAGTACGCAGCAGTGTTGCGAAGTGTGAAAACAAACAAGCTCAAAAATAGGACCAAATCTGATGCATGTTTGTATAATCAGAGGATTCTGTTGTAGATTAACCTGCAGTGGGATAGTGTGTTCGATTCGAATGATTTTGCCGTCAATGACGCGTGTTCAGCACAAATGACCATGGAAAATAAAGATTGCATGGGTGAAGTTCAAGAACGGCACTCATTCTTATTTATCAATCAGATGATCGGATGCCGGAGATCATTTTGCTGAGGTTCTGTCCCAGATTTGGTTGACATAATTCTTTCCGCCGCATGCTGAAATAAGACAATATAGTATTTGAATATAAGTGGAAATTGACGCTTGGTTAAACTGAACGGATCATTTCGTTCCTTTGGATGCTGTTATTCGACAAACGTTAAAGTTGTAGTTGTTTCTCATTGTGGAATACGCCAAGGAGATTATTATTTCGGGTGGAATTGGATATATTAAAAATTTAGTCTGAGTATTATACAGTGCTGTTACACAAAAAATATTTTGGAGGGTTGAAATAAGAAATTTCCCAACTTAACGATTCGAAATTCTCAATTCAACTATTCGAAATTCCCAACTCAACAATACTAAAAATTCCCAGTTCCAACTTATCGACATTTTTCATGTTTTTTTTATATATATTTTAGGTAATATTAAACAGTTCTCTCACAAGAATTGATTTGGTGCACCCATATTATAAAGTGTCCGTTCTGAGGTCTAACTTAAATGTCATCTTACAAGTTGGGCGATTTATAATCTTCTTTAGCTTTCATTTGTGAATAATATTAATTTTCTTCAGGCATAAATTTTCCCAACTTGGGGGTCTTTAGAAGTTGAAATTTCCAACTTTAAGGGTTTCTAGATTATTGGGGGGCCGGACTCCCCCCAAAACCCCGATGCAACGGGCCTGTATATCGTGAGTGTTTCACCCATCTCATAATGTTATAACTTATTTAACTCATAACATATGAGTTGCAGGGGGAATGATTATAGAAAACTGTTTAACTAGTGATGATAGAAACATGCATTTCTGCGTGATGGGGAAAATACTTTACTAGCCATAATTACAATTATAATAATTATTTATTATCAAAATAATAAAACTAAACAATTTCTTGAGAAAAATATTCCCTAATGGTCTTATTAAAAATCAATTGTTAAAATTTTTATACACTATCAAATTTTATACACCAAGCTGCTTTGAAGAATTTTGTTGTTATTTTTACAAAAACCTTTAGCATAAATACACTGTTAAAAATAAGTATTCGATATCCATACACAAAGGTACATACAATACACCAACAACCAATTACAACTCAATTGACTTATCCGAGAATCGAACTCAGACCCCAGGCTATTGCAGTCGCTCATACCGTTACACCAACGGGGCGTCAAAATATTTTGTGACGGGAAAATATTTAAATCTACAAAATATTATCTTTTAATCAATGTAATTTATAAGTATTTCAACCATTTCCATTCGATAATATAAAAGTAAAAGCCAATTCACAATTATCTCATAAAATGTAATTTATGTCATTTTAAGCTCATAAACAGTGATCAGTTACTTCAAGTGGCGTTGTTTTTAATTCCACGATTAAGTTGTTACACTTTAGTTGACCTACATTTTCAACTACTGTTTGTAAAATCTAAAACAAAAAAAATTGCGAAGCACAATGTTTAGAAAGTTTTTAATTGTCAATCACGTAAGAAAAACTTATGAAAATGTGACAATTTTTGAAATAGAGATACATAAGTTTTGTTAATCGTGTTACATATTTTTTTTTTACCTATTTATAGTGGAGCAGAAACTTTAACTTATGTTCAATTCCAATTTTTTTTTCTTGAAATTGACATAAGTTAAACTTTTTTTCTCAACTATAAATAGGTATTATTAAGTTTAATGGCATTCTTAGTTTTAGTTTTCTAAAAAGAAAAATGTGATTTTTACCTTTTGTTACAATAAATTGCTTACTCATGTTCATACTCTTTATTAAACCAATAAATAACTTATATATACTAATAATAATAATTAATACTAGGAAATATAATAATATAAAATTATATTATTAATTTTTAATTAAACTCATTAAACCTCAGTGGATTTTATATAACTCTATATATGAGTATATTTTACTAATATAAACAAAAAAAATATTTTTATATTTTTCTTGTAATTTAAACTGCATCTATCAAAATTGCTGTTTACCTTAATAAAAATCATCAACTATCTTTTCGAGGCATGTATATATTAAATTATGCAGTTAAAAACTCGATAGATTCATATAACTTGAATATTTACATAAAATTTGACATTATTGCGATATGAAATATTTTGTTTTGTCGGAAAGTTCCAATTGCGACCCATGGCAACCTTTTGTCTGGGCGATAAACAAATGTTTTCTTCTTTGAGAATATGGCTTAAGAGAAGCAATTGGGCTATTGCCTTTTTTCGTGTTTCTCTTCATGTCCTTTTTGCTTTTGTAACATATCGGCATTAATTTCGAATCAAAAACATTTCCTGAATTTCTTGAAAATTTAGTTATATATGATTCGTTCACGAAATCAAATACCAAGATCGGTAACTTTCACTTCGAAAGTACAGAAAGCTTAAGTTTCCGTATTAAAGATTTCTTCCAAGATTTGTCCTTTTCCGTAAAAATCAAGTGGGAAAGAAAAACACTAAACTGAATGGCGGAATTTATTTCTCTCGTTATTTCTGTAATCCGTTAAAGACAATGTTTACCGGATAAAATGGTTCGGTGAGTTTTGAAGGGGCTTAAACTTTCTCGGATGATTAACTTGGATGCGAAAATAATTTTGTTTCCTCGTTTGAAGATGACATATTGATGAATTATACCATATCAGAATTTCAAAATAAACGCTCGAAGATGTTACTATAGATAAAAACAAACACTTTCCAGTTGTATTTTATAACTTACCCTGTAAAAAAAGGTACTTAAAAATGAATACCTGAACATACTCGTTTTTCTTTGAGTACAATTGCATCGTAAATGAGCGATGACGTACCCAAATTTAAGTAATCGTACTTTCTTAAAAATGAGCATTGTGATTTAATATTGCTAATCTCAGCTTCTGTTCAAGCCATCTTAACAAAGAGACCTGAGAAACTTAAAATAGTTGTTCAGAAGATAGTTTTCCACATTATTTGAAGTCGACTGCTTAAATAGAAACTGAGTTATTACAATTCAATTATCTTACTTCCCATTCTTTTGGTACACCTTTTTAACATTTCTTCTGTTTATAACTTTTTCACGTCACCTTGGTAGTACAACTGATAAGGCACTGGACGGCGGTGCCTGATTATATGGGTTCGATTCCCAGTAAGTCTTGGTTGTAATTGTTGATATTTATTGAAAGTGATTTATGAAGACAGCCTATGTTGACAAGCAACTGCTCTTTTCATTTATTTTTACTAATTTTTGAGGACAGGTCTTTTTCAAAAATGAAACTTATGTATTCGGAACTATGATAAGCATCGAATGTACTCAAAAATAAGCATATTTTAGTTATTTTTGAATACGTATTTTTAACAGTGTATGTAGCAGAAATACCCGTTCGTCGCAAGGTGTTAATTAAAACAACGCATCAAAGAAATCTCCCCTCCAAGTATTTTAAAATAAAAATTTAACCAATCTTGACATGTAATGATTTTTTTTTTAAATGAAAATAAAATTGTTTTTTCAAGAATTGGTGGCGATAAAGCTAACAATACCCACTAGATAAATCTTCGGAGAGTAATGTATATTTCACAATTAAATACAAAAGATACTTTATTGGTGAAATAGTCAAGAAATATGATGCTTCTTATTTCTATTGAGAGAAAATGTATTTTTTTACTCAAAGGAATTCCTTTGTTGCGATGCTTCCATTCCACTTCAAGGACGTTACACAACTTGCCATATTTCCGTACACCAAAGTTCTTAATGAACGTGCTTTTCTTTTTTAAAGAAAAAAAAATGACGATAATTAGAACAGGATGCGTGATATTGAAGTTCTCTCAAGCCTGTTAACCTCAAATTTCTATTTGCACTACGAGATAGCTATAAAAGTTTTAAATAATAAACTGCGGTCGTTAGTAAATTTGCACTTTTTTTTTCTCTGTTTATAACTCTAGTTAGTGAGTGATGATATCCGATGTCCGTTCAAGAGAAATTCCACACCGGTTTTTCTCCAAATTGAGCACAAGTAGGGTTTAGATAACATCAACGTCATTACGGAACTGTTAGAGACCACAATTTACGTTGAATGGTATTCTATACAATAGCGTTTTTTTTTTTAATTCTATTACAGTGTTGAAAATTTTCGCTAAGAAGTAAACAACTACAAGTTAAAAAAAAACGCAATTTGAATATCCATTCAAGTGTCAGAAGAAAGCAAATGCATAAAACATCGACCTCTAATAGGCATTTCTTTCGAACAAATTAATTGAAACTTTTTTTTAATCTCCAAGACGTGAAGCAAAACACAATTGGAAGCATCAGATGACATGCAACACGGAATACGATCAGCTTTTATGGGGTCGTTGATTTCGAACAGTTCATAAATAAAACCGAAAAAACAGTTTCCTCGAAGAACGTCTTGTGTTTACTTAACAATTAGAACACTTGGATCTAGACGTTGATTTGATGCTTTTGCATATGTTTGTGTTCCATTCAATTGTATTTTGAATTTAAAATGATAGAAGATGTTTTTAGGTCATAAAAATTATGATATTCTAAATAAGTTCGCACAAGCGTAAAAAACTCAATACATACATAGTAAAAACATCCATATTGTTCTGTTTGTTTTTAAAAAAAATTATATTAGTATTTGATTGTTTTGATTTAAATATTGATCCCTAGAACTATATAAAAACTGTTTTCAACTATATAACAACTAATATCAACTTTTAGTATTCAATTTCAAGATAATCCAAACGTCAGAACTGAATAAAACCTAATGTAACTTTAGAAAAAGTAAATTGCTGTAATTCAATATAAAACGTTTGCTTTCTGAGAATGGTTCAAGAACATTTTTATAAGTTTCCAATACTTATTAGTATTCAAAATGATAAACATTTATCTCTATATGTTTGATTGGAAAATACTAGTTGAAATAAAGATCAATACAAATTTCAATAAATAAGTGACACAGAGAAACACTTATTTTGTCTCCTTCATTCACAAGAGATATTGTCTACATTGAACGCAAGTGTCGCATATGTGTTTGAATTAATCTTCAAATAATAATTTAATATTGTCTTATTTTCATAAAAAAACTAGAATCAATTATATTCAACATATTATACGACTAATTACATTAATTAAAAAATAGCATTTTTGCAATAAGAAATCGTTAATTAAATATCATCCATTTTCATAAACCAATGCAATAGGTGAAGGGTTCGAAATTAAGAGATAAGAGTTAGGCGTCATTGACACATAGTAATTTTATTGTAGTTACCAAATTGTTCTGCTTAGGCGTAATTTTGAAATCAAATTGTTAAAGCTTATGTTGCATAAAATTCGAAGCATGTTTCCTTTTATTCTCTAAAAATATCACCATCTTACTGACAAAATTACTGAAAAATACTAGAACAATTATTGAAAATCAATTTTTATTATTAAAATCTTTTTTTCCCTCCGTTTTATCAAATATTTAAATTTACTTCTCTGTATCAATCTATAAACGCTTATTTACATTAGCACTCGATGAAATAAAATACGAGTTTCAAATACTTTATCTAGAAGTAAAAATTTGAAGTTCAATAAGTGATTGTAATACAAATACGGAAACGGAACGAGAAATTGAGGTTTAGGAATTCGCTGATTTTTATGATAGGGAGAGAAGTAAGGCAAAAAAAAAAAATTCAAGTCTTAGTGAAGGAATAATCCAGAGAAAAAAGACGAAACCAGAAATCCAGAATTCCACCGCATGCGTTAGTAGCCCCGTGGATCGGCGCGGAAAGTTCCAATTGCGGCCTATGTCAACATTTTGTCTGCGCGATAAACAAATATTTTCTTCTTTGAGAACATGGCAAACCCGGCTTCCTTCGGCCGCCATTGGCCTATTGCCGATCGGCGTGTGTCGATTGTTCGAAGCTCGAAAACGAAAAATGGGAATTCGATCTGAAAAAGCTAATTTGCGTCTTACAGACAAAATATGTATATGTGTATGAAGTTAGATGTAAAAAAATTACGAGTGGGTGTAAAAATACGGTCTTACTAAAATGTTTAGGTGCAAAATATGACTAATCTAGAACCCTGAACAAATGTTAATTTTTTGTGAACGTTTCATTATGAATTTTGTTTTAATTTTTAAAACGAATAATTGCTTTTTTTTATATAAAATAATTTATATAACCGAATTTTACCATAAATTGAACCACAAATAAGCGACGACAACTACAATTAAAAAGAATTGAAAATAAATATTAAGAATTTTCTCTGAAATGGAACGTTAAATGCAACGCGTCCGTTAGAAGAAAGGCCATTTTCTTTAAACGTGCAAATAATTATTTTATTGATTACACTTATTACTCATTCATTGACTAAACGTTTGTTAACATTGTGTAGTGTTCCATTAGAAACTTTTAATTAGGTTGGTATTAACAATAATAATTATGTTTTATAATTCTAAATAATTCTGATACTAGAAAATAATCATACTGTATTTGCAAAGAATTAGAAATTCATTACAAATCAAAGATTTTTATTTTTTCTCAATTAGTTAATAACAACACGATGATTCATTCTCATTTTGGAATGTCTACTATTTATCTTTCATTTGAATTAATCGAGTTTGCCTTGAGCTTTTGCTTAGAAACAAACCATTCGATCCTAAATCCCGCTATACTACAAAAGATTAAAGTTTCGTTTGCGGTCCATGAGATGAAGCCAACCGAATCCTGATTATTCCAACGAAATCGGAAGACAATGGAAGATGAACTATGAAAAGAGTTTTATGTTGCCTTGGGACAAGGTGATTCTGTCTGTCATTTCCATTTCACTTGATACGAAAAGCAGCAAATATTTGTACTGTGGCTTGCAGATTTGGTACCATACTTCCGTATATATTATCTTATATGTTCGAATCAGTGTTTAAGCCGTGGTAGTTTTTTTTTAAGAAAAATGCTAAATGAAATACTATTTTACTAAAATATTAACACCTATTTTCGCAAAAATGCGAAAATCGCAATTACAAAATTTAGAAAACTTTGACTTTATCTAAAAATAATTTGTTTCAATCTTGTGGTCCTTGAGCCTGTTGTTGGTTGTCCATATTTGTAATTGTAACAAATTTTTGTCCCCGTTACAAATTATCAACTATAAAAAAATGGTGGCATACTAACAAACATTTTTTTCTAATGTTTTTTAAGTTCATAAAAACTGCAAAACAAACCAAAAAATTTAAACTTAAGTTAAAAACATGCCGAATTAATGTAATAGAAATACAAATAACTTTAAGAAACTCAAGTTAAAATGTACTTTTTAGCAATTTAGCTGAATTTCCAAAAGCTTTAATAAAAGCCATAGAAATCCTATACTAACCAGACTTCGCATGACAAAGTTGTCGGAAAGATCTAGTCTGCGCAAAATGAAAGGAACAAAATCCGCCATTAGCTCCCCATTTGTTAAGTTTCGTATGTTTTTTTAAAGTAGTAATTATAGTAGAATATATTTATTTGCACATCAATCGTACCTTGGTTATAAGCTAAACCCGTGCAAGTATTTGAAGGAATAGAAATATCCTTATAAATGCTCTATGTGCTTTATTTTTATTAATAAATAGATACAGTTGCCATTTATTTAAAATATTCTCAAAACGCTACTTATTAATTTCATCTAGCGAATTTTCATTATTTGTATCAATAAATTCGAATTCAAAACAATTATCTTCGAAAAATGTACAATATTCTACTAAATATAAATTTATAAACTTATCCAATTAACAAGAATAAACAGTGTTTATATGTCTATATAATTAAATTATATATCCTGTTTTTTAAAGCAAATTTTCGATAATAGAAAATATTTTCTTAACACTCACGAACACTCGCCTATTTTAGTAACCGCTAAAACACTATTTTAAATGAAACAAAAATCGTCTGCGAAATATATTAAAAATAACATAAATAGAACATGGATTTCTGAGAAAAACATAAATAGAACATGGAAACCATTAATTGTCAGGAGTTCTTTTTCGACAATAATGAATAAAAAGTCGATTTTCTTTCAATGGTAGATTTGCTTTTAAAAAAAGACTGTTATAAAACATTCTCTTAATAATCTATAAATGCATTGGATTTTAAGAGTTGATTATTGTTTTCCGTCCTATATTATTAAAATTACTAATTTGGCTAAACAGTCAGTTTTAATAATGCTGTACACAAATATTCCATGAGTGAACTATTTTTTTCACCTGTTAATCGAAAAAGAATCGAAAAGAAAACAATTATCACAATATTTATAAACCTCAGAATTATTAAAAAAAATTGTGTTTTCTATGAAAAAAAGAACATTTTTATAAAGGATATGTAATTTTAAATTTGTATTACACAGAGAAATTTGACTTCAAATTTAAAATTTAAAAAATTCTATTGTGTACTTACTTGTGAATTGACTTTCCTGTAGTTTTCTTTCGGCAATGTTTATACGAGCAATTGATTGCACAACAGTCATATTAAAATATTTTTAATATATATGAATAAATATATCGATTAATAGCAAACGCGCATATTTTAACCTCACTCACCGAAATAATTAATCTACTAAATCTGTCAAATTACGTAAACTCGCACAGTTGCCATGCGAAGTCTGATTAGTTAAGGTTGTCTATCATAAAAGCCAGCTTAGACACTGGTTCGAATCTGTCTTAAGGTTTGCTTTATTTTATTACGCATATTTGCGTACGTTTTAAAAATGCTCATATTTATTTTTAAACAAAATGGCGCCTTTCATCCACCATATCAGATTTAAGTTTTGAAGATTTAAACTCGCGGAATTAAAACGATTCATTCGTTAAAGTTCGACTCTGGCTAAATGGCCGTTATGACGTCACAATGTTTATATTAGTAATTTATTATATATTAGTATTATTTTAGTGGGTATAAGTTCAGTTTAGTTTTTTAAAATATAAGTTTATTTTACGTTAATTAACATATAATAAAATAATTAAAAAAAAAATAGCGGAGGGGACAAATACCGTGGAATGGCCCATAAGCCAAGTGGTCAACTGGACCAAACTCGTTTGTTGTTTTGTTAGATCCAGCTTAAAGAGGCGTTACCCTTACGCTAATTAATCGGATCCAGACTATACCTCCTTTTTGTCTGGATAGATATAAAGTTATAAACGAAGATAGAGGTAAAAATTAAACTCATAAATGCAGGTCAAACACGTAAATCCTTTATTTGGTGTAATTAGTATAATCTGGCGCAATATTTGTGTATCTGGGTAATAAATATATGTTACGTCCGCCTATCCAGAAACATTGTGCACTTTTCTTAACAATTTTAAAAAGTTCGAAAATAGATATAAGTTTATCTTTGCTTTGGCTAAAGTCAACTCTGCTGTATGACATATATGTCGCAACAATGTTGCATATATGTCGCATCCCAGTCAATAATCTCTCGTCTATACAAATTTTGAAGATCCGTGAACTCAATCACTTTGTCTCCGATATTAACGTAAAGCATTGGATGTATTTTCGAAATATAAACATAATTTTAGTTAAATAAAAATAGTGGCATTTTATTAACTCTTAAATGCATCGAATAACTCTAGAATTATTTAACCTTTCTTAATCATTTGCTGGATTATATTGATTGCTATTTGAATTAATTGTACTACTTGTCTAGTACAATATACATTTAAGACTCTGCAGCTGTTTTCAACTCTGGCTGAGTGAGTTTCACCTCTCAAGTTACAAATTTAAAATTATACTAAAGATTAATTCTAACGACCAATTCTAATTAATGCTAACGAGATTTTTCGCTTAATTCAAACAACATGAAAGTTTTAAATAAAAATAATAATCATGGCATTTAGTGCATAAAGACAAACATTAAAATGTGCATTAAGGCAAACACTGAAATGTGCATGACAACAAGCATTAAAATGTGCATAAAGATAAACAGGAAAATGTGCATGACGGCAAGCATTAAAATTTGCAGAAAGACAAGCATTAAAATGGGCATAAAGACAAGTATTAAAATGGACGTAAAAAGACAAACATTAAAATATACATAAAGACAAACATTGAAATGTGCGTAAAGCCATGCATTAAATTGTGCATAAAGACAATCATTAAAATGGGCATAAAGAAAAGTATCAAAATGTACATAAAATGACAAACATTAAAATGTGCATAAAGACAAGCATGGAAATGTGCATAAAGACAAACACTGAAATGTGCATAAAGCCATGCATTAAATTGTGCTTAAAGACAAACATTAAAATGTGCATAAAGACAAGCATGGAAATGTACATAAAGAGAAACACTGAAATGTGCATAAAGCCATGCATTAAATTGTGCTTAAAGACAAACATTAAAATGTGCATAAAGACAAGCATGGAAATGTGCATAAAGACAAACACTGAAATGTGCATAAAGCCATGCATTAAATTGTGCTTAAAGACAAACATTAAAATGTGCATAAAGACAAGCATGGAAATGTGCATAAAGACAAACACTGAAATGTGCATAAAGCCTTGCATTAAATTGTGCTTAAAGACAAACATTAAAATGTGCATAAAGACAAGCATGGAAATGTGCATAAAGCCAAGCATTAAAATGTTTCTACAATCCCCTGGATTCATACTAATAATTTTTCTAAATAATAATTTTTTTCAAAATACCGTCTTAAAGAAACAACGCTATTTTCTCTCTTTTTGGTGTTAAGCCAACTTTATCAGATTGAACAATTCACGAAACTGTTCACTTTTTCGAGTGGCAGAACGTGGCGGAGGGGAAACAGAAGAGCCAGAATGTGGTTTGGAGGATGGATGAAAAGATGCAGTTATAATGATGGATCGACTGAATGATTACTTCGGTCAATATCCACGGTCCGTCGAGTCTGAGAAATTTCACTGCAGAAATGCTTTTTTTAATGTTTTTTACGTATCTATTGAATGAAATATGTCTTAGATGCTAAAATGCTAGGGGCATGAATTATTAGCTTTGATAATGAAATTATGGTGGTTTGAGTGAAGTTTTCAATGTTCGATTTCTACATGTGTAAAAGTAGGGGACATTTACTAACTATAATGGAAGTTGTGAAGGAACGGTAATAAAAATAGTTTATTATTTTTAAAAGCAGAATTTTGCACCAATTTAATTTTGATTGTTTTTTTCTTTCCCTATTCATATTTTTCATGCTTAGAATTTTTTTTTAGAAATTAAGGATCCAAGGAAGAACGCTGAAGGTCCGAAAATGTTATGATAAAAAAATTTCATTTAAGTTACTTAATTCAAAAATTAATAACTAAATTAAGTCCCATATAACTGTATAACAAATTTCAGTTCTCTGTAAAATACGCAAACATAAAAAGAAAATTACATTTCGCGATGTGATATAGTTGCTTTTATTTGTGTCTTTTAAAATCGGCTACAGAGAACGGAACGTTTTACTTTACATTGCATCCAACCAGCTCGTTTATACAAGATATTACACCTACACACAACCTATTTATTAAATAATAATTTCCCATTATATATAGTGCACAGGGGCTTACAATATCAAGTGTGAACCCGCTAATTTGATACAATGTAAAATAAACCATACTTCTGGCTATATCCCTTTCTTATAAACTCCCGTGTGAAAGCAGCCTATATCTAAACATTAATTTTACCATACAAATCTTGGAAATAAGAAGTTTGTTTTTAGAATATTAATTTGTCTATTAATGTCAATGAGTCTACTTAGACCTAAACTGAAAAAGTAAACATTTAAAACGTGTTTGTCACATTCAGGTGATTCGTGGGGTAAATGCAAATAACTTGTGTTACGAAATGCATTTGCATATGTACAGATTTCAATATTTGCAAGTTAATTTCAATGGTACAAAACGTGTTTTGAATTATTTAAATAGTTTAGTTCGATATATAAACTGAATAAGAAATCAATTTTGCATTTATCAAATTTTAAAAATTCAAATAAAATCAAAAATGTGTTACACAGAAAACTATCAAAAGTAGCTTGTGGATCTGAATATTTAGAACCACGTAAATCGGTCAAATGTTAGTTTCCTTGACCATTAATTCGACAAAGGGACTGGATCTGTGACCATCTGATAAAATATCGTAGGAACTCTTTTTAATGTGCGTTGCTCATGTTTTAGCTGCTAAAATTAGAAATAAAATAAAAAAATATTATCCAGGTCAAGCGAATAAAAAATTTAAATTCGAGTTTTGTGGCTGGAACTTAGTTTACAATTATTCTTGGTTACAAAACAATTTTAATTATATATTTAATTTTATTTTATGATAACTTTAAAAAAACGGGAAATTGAAAAAAAGCATTTTAATCCAATGCAATTGTTATTTTATGTATAATTATAGAAATTCAAATAATGAATGAGTTTGCAGTTAACGGTTAACGTTCCGATGTTTATTATTCTATATCCCTTTTAAAGTACACCAGAGTTAAAAAGAGTGTTATTAAAAATGGAAGTTGTGTCTCTGAAACGATATCTTTAAAGACCAAACACTTTCAGTGGTTACATTAACCTTACCCTATAATTTTAAAAATGAATACTCTTCCAACATATTTTACTACAAAAAATATGTAAGAAATTGATAAAAGGCCTTGGAGGAATGGATCTTGGATGATTTCCGACGCTAAAGTGGAATGTATATACATTGGCCTTGAAACGGATTTAGGAAAGTGTTCCATTCGTTTATTAAACAAGTTTCCATGATAATATTCTTAAAAGCATGTGAAAAAGTCAGTTCTTTCAAGGACGCAAAATAAGTTATTCAATTGAAAATTCGAAAGTTCCAAAATAATGTCGTAACACTTTGGTAACGTATTTATTCATACTATTATGCGTTTTATAAATTTATACTTTATTTTTAACAAATAAATGTGCACTTAACAAAAGTATTGTAATTTTAATGTTTGCTTTGAAAACAATGGAATAGGACCACAATATTTTTTTTTCGTCATTACAAAATTAGCAAAATAGATACACACAGTACAATGTTACGTTCGTACAAACATGAGATGTATTCCAAAGAATGAGTAGTAAATTATAGAAACTCAGTTTCTTTTTAACATATCAAATTAAAATACCGAGAAAAATATTCTTCTAGACTATTATTTTAAGTTTGTCAAGTTTCATTAATATCGATTCAGATTAAAAAAAAAAACTTTAACCAATAAGATAAACTAATACATAAAGAGATATTATTTTCAAGTCAAGTTCGTGTTTTTCGAGATCGTCATAGATGTTAAAGTTAATTCGTATAAATATAATGGTAGAGATGGTATTAAAAAGTTAAGAAACATTTTTTGAAAAGTTACATTTTTCTTGCTTGCGTTTGATATTGAACTAAAACTAAACCCAATAGAAAACAAAAGTTTTAGTTTGCAAAGTTTTCAGTTCACTATAACAAGTTTTTCGTTTACTCTAATCACAGAAATATTTTTAAATATTCACTACCGCGAATTCAGTTGAAGTCCAAATTGTGCATAAAAGCTATTAACTACTATTTTATGGAATATTTATTTTCTATTTTTCTAAAGACAATTTTATGTTTAAAACCCACCATATGCTTTATGAAAACAAACCGTTTGCCCTCATTCTTTTTGTGAAAATAAAACAAATGAAAATTTTATTCTTATCAACAGACGATTTTTAACGTGTTGTAAAGTTCTTTATTTTTTTTTTTTCATGCAACTACGCTGCACATTATTCGACTTGCGCGACGTAATAATTGCAGTGGTATTGAAAAGGATAACATCAGTGTTCTACTTTTGAACTTAGCAACCCTTTATAATCGACTATTTAACTGCAACTCCTTATAGTTCACAGTTTTTGTTCCTCTCCCACGCACAACATAAATTATAGACCTCTGATACCGTTCGAAATTACGCATTTTGCCGAGTTTGAGAAATTGCATTCGTATTCGAGAGACATTTATATTTAAATAACACGGTATAACATGATAATTAATGGTTCGATTTAACTGGGATTGACTCTTTGGGGGTATTTTCTTAAAACTTTTCGGAATTATCGTTTCGTGCTTGGTTGTAACAAAGTTTTTAAATATAGCGAGCCTTTTATTTCGGTACACCCTGAATGATCGATTATCTTGTGCACAATAATGAATAAACAGGATAACACCTACTACTTTAAAATCTCCCAAGACTCAAACTAGCACCTTTCGTTTGGGAAGAAAGAGCTCCAATACTCAGGTTTAAGGTGGCGTAAATAATAGACAAGACGATCATATCACTTTAAAATGCAAAAATACAATTGCCAATTTTAAATTATTTGAATTATTTTACTTTTTGTGTATTGAAAATCATTGACATGAAACATCAAGAACAAAAATCGGATGTGACTGTGTCGAAGCACGACCAATAGAGTTTTTCGAGAAACATAATTTCAGCAGATTATATAAAAATAAGAATTGGTGGCCAACAAAAACCTCATTAAAATACAAATAGCAGTTCCTTCTAACATGGCCCCATCCATGCTCCATATGTGCTTCCCATTCTCAACAAAATTTATTTTTACTGTTTTACGACTAAAATTTATTTACGACTGTTCTTTTGCTTAAAAAAATTTACGACTGCCCAACTTTGATCCTAAATTTGAAGTCGTCAATTGAAAAAAAAATCGTCAAAAGCAATTTATATTTTTTAAAGAAATTTTTTAATTTTTTAAATATATTTTTACCTTTTACTTATTTTAAAGCATCTTTATATATAAAAATGCTTTAAGCTTTTCCATTGGGAAAGCATGGTCTCTTCAGGTCTCTTAACATTCCATTAATCTTACGCTCGACTTATTTATAAATTGCAACATTTTAACTACAACTTCAACTGATGAGTATTTAAAAAAAATTATGCAGCATTCACTGAGCTCAAATAATCCCTGGAGGGAATACTATGCATACGCGACCCCTTTACACCTTTTTGAGCCAAGGTAGAAAAATATAGTCCTTTTGCATGGTGTTTGTCATAGAATGAAGTGCATATATCCTAATTTTAAAAACACATTTCTGGCTTTAAAAAATACATTAAATGTTACACATTTCATGATTCTCCATACTTGCTTTTTTACTTACAACAAAAAGAAGAACTATTAATTAATTAATCAAATACTTCAGACCGACACAACACGACCTAACTGTTCAAAAGTCCAGATATAATGTTTTCTCAACCTTCTCTTTTGAACAATATTCATCCGCGAGCCAGGGTAAAGTACATTTTATCCCAATGGAGTCCTCACTCCAGTATTTATTATTTTAGCTCAGTGGCAGTATTTTCAATTTTTATTTCCTTAGGGAATTAACTTAGATGTTTTATCATAACTTTTAAAGTGATAAAGAGTGAAATTTGCTATAGTTTCATAAAAGGTGGATTACATACGTTCCTTTTCACAACATCCACATTTTAAATTTACACTGACCCATTTGTAATTTACGACTGCGTAATTAAGCCACGGCTGCCCGTTAGAATAGGCTCTGCTCTACCTATGCTTATCACTGTACGAATAACTCCGTAATTGTACGCTTAGAAAACAGTTAAAGTGATTAGTAGATGGAATTATGATTTGAAAGAAGACCCTGAGTCACGTAGAGTAGGTCCTTTGAATATAAAAAAACCTGTAAGGATTCTAATAATAAGGTGATTATATCTCCGCGCTGCGGCCTTCAGAAGAAAAAGGCCAATGTCCAAATTAACTTTTACTCCCGATTTTCCTCAACATAATTTATTATAATTATAATAAGCTTTTTAAGTTCACCTTTTCTTATTAACCTTTTATTACTTAATAAGAATATCGAAAACCGTTCTGAAATGATTAATTTTATCATTTTGATGGAAGTTGGGAGTTAGTTCAAATTCAACGAAATGGTGAATACAAGAAAATAATATCAACATTATACTTGTATTAACTTTAAAATGCATTTTATTGATTGTACTGCATTCATGATGAATATTTATTTCTATTTAGTTTCATTTGGATTTCAGAACCTGATTTATATTTATAGACGAATGACTGGTTTTCTGTAAGAATTCCGCCAACTATTACAATCGAAATAGCTTTAAAAGTTGCTTGGCGACTTGTGAGTATGAAAAGTAAAGGGGCCCGAATGACAAAATAATTCAAGCATAATAGTGTAATTCAACAGCTAATATGAATACACTCTAGTAAAAATTATAAGCATTTCTTGTAATAAATAAAACATACATAAATAAAACTGAGAATTAATCCGAATGTAAACAAACAATTGAAAGCGAAAATAATAAACATTAGAAGAGGAAGAATTAACCGAAAATTTAATTGTCAATAATGAATAACGTATAAAACCATATATTTTACCATATTTTTGGAGAATATTTATTTGTTTCATCCGCAGCTATATTCCGTCCTAACGAGGGATTTGCGTCTCACGTCCAAATTGCGACGGAGACAATCCATCTTTATTTATTGCTTTTAATATTGTGTCACAAATTGGTTGATTTGTCACCTTAATTATTTTCATAAAAAAATCATTATGATGCGAGATTCTCAAAACGTTTGCCAAAAAGGGGGTTGGGATGATAAAACTGACTCCTATTAGGAGGGGTCAAGTAGTCCCAAACGACTACTCGAAGGGGGTACCAGGTGTTTTTGAAAAGCAATGTGTCATTTCCCGGTGCTGTTTCATAGAGTTTCTCAGTTTTTTGTTTTGAGATTTAGAACTTAAAATTGTTGTTAGTGTCGACGAGCGGGACAAAAACACAGGCGTTAAGTTTTCAAACTTATTGGGGGAGCTTATATGATCCTAATTTTTAATAAAATGCAAACACTTTATGGAAGTTGAGCCAGGTTCTTACAATATTGGGGAGGCAGGGGGGTCTCGGGCCCAATGCAAGTTACGCATATGAACGCAATTCACCTAGAGGAAGGAATTATGGGATGCAACTCACCCGGAAAGGTGAGAAAAAAGTACTTTAGGAACGCAATTCACCGTCAGCCGGTTTATCACCCTTAATTAGTATCGTAAGAGAAACGCAATCGGTACAATATGTAATTTTCTTTATGTATTCTGAATTTTTTTCCTCCATAAAGCTGCTTTACATTTTCGATTTGGAAAAGTTTAGTTTTTTCCCTCCACCATTATACTGCTTTAGAGGCCGTGATTGAATTTCAAGAGTGAGAGGGCAAAGGCTAAAAGAGTGGACTAAAGAAAAAGTAGGCAAAGGCTTAAAGAATTTTGTTAGAATATCTATGGAAATGTGTTCAACCTTTCAAAAATGGGGTGGCACCTAGGAAAAAAAAGGATAAAACTGGTCTTATAAAACCCTACATAAAATCTTCATGAAAACTGCATGTTGTTCCAAATATATTTATAATCCTGCATTTTATTTTTGTTTTTAATTTTTTTGATTGCATAAATCCTTTAAAAAAAACCTGAATTTCGATGCATAAAAACTTTTATTTTTATACATTTCATGAACATTTTATGTTGATTTTTTTAAGCTGGTGGGCACTTGCCCCTGCTGGCCACTCTTAATCTTCGCTGCTGTATAGCTTTATATATAAAGAAAAATTAAAAAGAACCAAGTTGCAATCTTACCTCCTTTGGGCCGTTTGTCAGGAAAACAAATCCTAAATATCCCCTCGTCCCTACTGTAGTACCTCAAATCCGATTCGAACTCCTGCAGACTCGCCAGCCTCTCATTCCCCTCCGGATTCACTCTCACCTCGTACCAGTTATCGGTACCGAATGCGATGGCGGTACAGGTGAGGGCTATCACGGCCGATACCGTCGCCACGGACAAGGCGACAGCTGAGCAGGCCATTCTGCAGGGTGATACTAACAAGACTTCTACGACGTTGCCAGTGGACGAGAGAAGCAGGAGAATAGCTGCCTCACCGGCTCGCAAACTTGGAGTGACTGACTTACCTTTAAGGTCACACGCGAACGGCTGTGAGTAACTGGTTTTTCGCCCGGGATATAAAAAAAAAATGTATAAAAAATAAGAGTGAAATGTAGGTAGGAAATTAGGATGCTTGAGGCAAGAAGAGAGGAAAATGATCGACTGCCGAAATATAAGTTCTTAGTTAATTGGGAAGAAGACAACAGGGTCTACATACAGGGCAGTCGTACATTTAAATGAGCAGTCGTACATTTGAAATTGGCAGCAGTGGAATTTAACAAGTTATTGTTTGTTGATAAAAAAAGTACACTGTAAAAAAACTGCTTAAAAATGAGTACATGAATGTACTTGTTTTTCTTTGACCATTTCATCATAAATGAGCGATGGCGTACTCAAATTTAAGTAATCGTACTTTCTCAAAAATGTGCAGTGTGTGGTTGTATATTGCTAATCTCAGCTTCTGTTCAAGCCGTATTAATAAAGCGACCTGACAAACTTAAAATAGGTGTTCAGAAGATTGTTTTACACATTTTTTGATGTCGATTACTTAGATGGAAACTTAGTTAAATTACAACTCGATTATCTGTATTTCCATTCAATTAACATACCTTTTTAAGATTATTTTTGTTTATAACTTTTTTAAGTCGCCTTAGTAGTTTAGCGGATAAGACTCTGGACATCGGTGCCTGAAGGTCTGGGTTCGATTCCCGGTACGTCTTGCTTGTAATTGTCGATATTTATTTAGAGTGGTTTATAAAGGCAGGCATTTTTCAGTAAATGTTTCAAAATTTAAATTTATGTATTAGGAACCATGATAAACATCGAATGTATTAAAAAATGAGTACATATTACTTATTTTTGAATACCTATTTTAACAGTGTACTATTGAATGGTTTATGGAAACCTAAATATGTTCTTTATTAAATGCATTAAATTGCACATAAATACATTAAAGTCAATATTTTCCATTCATTAGATACTCTCAGTGGCGGATCTAGCAATAGGGTGCGCATCAATCATATCCACAAATCACATGCATTGAAAACGTCTCAACCTTCTTCTCGTTAAAATCAACTGCCTTTTCAAAATAATGTAAACGCATTAAAAGTTACTGAATATTCATAAATTATGTGTCGAGTTTTCTTTTTCCTAACGTTTGAAAAACAGATTAATCATCAAATCGCAATAAGTAGTTTATGTTTTTTTCTCACATAAATTATTTGCATAAACTTCGTTTCAATGGTATTTAACGACAAATTATGTGTAAGAAAATTAATTTTAAGATTGCGGATTTGGGGTGCCCGTATCGTAACTCGTAAAAGTAAAGTGTAAACGAGTTCTCCATGAGCCTTGTAACATAATCGAACGCTGACAGTTGCCTATACTTTTAAGGTATTTTTTAAAAACTTGAACCCCTTTAAAAAGTGTTTTTTTTTTAATTCTTATTATGGGTTTTATTTATATATGGGTAAAAGAGGTAAAAATTTTCAATAGTTTAGCTTTTGCAGACCAAGGCATATCGTAGCGATTCCCCAAAGTTTGCAGTGTTTCCTTCGAGGATAACTTAACATGTTTATGGCCTTTATTTGATTTTAAAATTTTATTTAGTTTTACGCTCCTCTCCACTTTCAAGCGATACCACACCAAAAATATTCGGGTAGGTACAAGCAGCATTGTACAGTAAGTTTTTGATTCGTGATTACTTTTGGGCCCCACGCAATACAAAGGTCAATAGGAAGGGGGGGGGGGGAGAGACTGGTTAAATGACCAACCTGGTTGCGCGGCCCACATTCATCTACACAATGTTATGTCATTTGTCCCTATAAGATAATTTCACGTGGAGTTATGTCGACGAAGGCGATGCTTCAGCCAAGGGCGACAGTCTCCCCACGTGATGCAAGTGTCAGAGGGCGGAATGGATTAATAGGCAGTCTGGCCGATGCGGCCCACCTTTATCTACACGATGGTAAGTCATTTATCCCTATTGGCTGATTGCACGTGGATTTATAAAGATTTGCCGGTGTCGTTTTTTATTATACAACTCCGCGCGGAGATTAGATGCCCTTTACCCCCATAGTCGCAAATGTTGCTTAGAATAGACCCTCCGCTGATGCCAAATTAAGAAATAAGAGAGAAAAAAAGCTTTATGTGAGATTGATTAAGAAATAAAATCCATAATGTTTGAATGTAACACCTATATTCTGTTTTGTTTAAACATCATCCATTCATTTGTTTTTTTCACAGTAGTCCGCATTGCTATTCTGCATCTAGAATTAAAAATATTTTTCACCGATTTTTATCATATCGATGAATGTATGTGAATTAATAACTAGAAGTAATTAAAATATATTTTTTTTATAATATTGTGTGTGACATGCACAAAACATGCAGAATTTATTCATTACATCCCCATTTCCTCAAAACTATGTATTTTGTCTTTATTAGGTACATATAATAAAATCTACTATTAAACTTAAACACCAAATTACTTTATTTTATTTACAGTGGCTTCCAAAAGTGTTTGTACACTTACAAATTTCAATTTAATACTGTTCTAAAAATAATATTTCAGAATGGGAATTTTTTAATAAGATATATAAATTGTTTTTAACAAAACTACATAAAATATTTTTAAAAACATGGTAAAACTTTTTTTTGGAAAATCAATAATTAAAAAGTAACAAGGAAATTTTCTCCCAAGAGTCTTCATACACTTTAAAAAAATCTCTATACATTAATAAATATTGCAATATTTCCGTAAATTAGTACTTAGTAGAATATCCTGTAGCATCCACAACAGCTTTTAAATGACGGCATAAATTTCATTAGTTATTTTTTTTGTTTTTTGTAATTTCTGAATCAATTTCCTCTATACTTCGATTATTATTTTTTTTAAAGTTCTTTTTTCCTTTTAATGTCGTATTCTTCGTACTCTAACCCCCAGCTCTTACAAATGTGTTTTATTAGATTTAAATTCAGCGGCTAAGGTGTTTTTTCAGAACTTGTGGACAATTGTAGAGGTAACAGAGGCAAATGTTGGAAGCCGTGTGCTAAAGATCGTTATCTTTATAAGAATCAAATTTAATACCAATACCCAAATTTTAAGTTTATAATTTTAAATTGTGTGTTAAAATATTTAAATAAACATATCGATTAATTTTGCAATCATTAAATACCAAATTGCCTAGTCTTGATGCTAATTTGCACCCTTGAACAAGGACACGTCCAAAGCATGTTTTACTGTTCAGACTAAGTTCTTGGCATTTGCGAAGAAAAGTCTAAGCTTTCTAATTTTCGCACTAACAAAAAAATTTCTTCGGCAGAACGCCTATGTAAGCCAGCTGATCTGAGCACTTGTCGAACAGTTTCAATTAAAATGGAAGCAGAACATGTTTTATTAAATTCTGTAGATATATTTACAATACTCAAACGTGGATTTTTTCACAAATTTTCTAACTATAAATCTCTGATCACGTTGAGTTGACTTCGCCGGATAACATTTTCTTACTTTGTTTTTGATCCGATTTCCTTCTTTAAAGCGTTTTATCACATACTGCACTTAGAATGGGATAAATTTATTAATTTAGAGATACTCTGAGATGATTTACCACCATTTTAATGAGAAATTATCAATATTTGAATGCTATTCTTTGTTTCCTTACGGCTACGATCCATTGTTAAATAATGAATGGAATATTACGAAGTAAGCAAACAAAAATTAAGCCAAACGAATATTAAATATCACCACTTTGCAAAAATAATAAAAAAAAAGAGACAGACGATAATTTTATTTCCCTGCAATTTCATTTTTATAAAAAGAAAATAATTCAAAATTTTAAAAATATATATTAAAATTTGTGACATAATATTAGACTTTATATTCTAATTCAATTCAAGGCTACAGCGCTTTTTCTAAAAAAAATTAAAGTGTACGAACACTTTTAGGAAACACCTGTATTACTTGCATTGTTTTTGTTACCCATACATTAAAGGTTTCAAGGCTTGGCTATTTAAAAAAATTCTCAAAGTTCATATACTTAAAAAAAAAATATCAAAATTTCAACAGTTTGAAAAGGCTTTAAATTGTTTTATATATAAATCAAACGGTCAATTTATGAAATCACATGTAATTGTTAAATTTTAAGGTTATATACTTAAAGACAAAAAACAAAGTTTTTAGAAAATTTGGATTTACCGAAAAAGTTTCGTATATTTAGTGCATATAATGTTTAAAATATTATCGGGTTGGCGTCGTTTGAACATACCTCCAATTTCTGCGAAGTGTATACCGGGACTGCGGTGCACGTTAAATCTGATCGGGGTCCAAATACCAATTGCGGTTGCGTCGGGTACTAGCTCAGGTGTTGTCACGCTATCTGACCATGGTTCAAACATACTAGGCATTGTTCCCGGGTCTTTCTTTCGTGATAGGCCTCGAACCGTCACCAAATGCCCAATGTTTTAGTGCGACGAAAAACCTTTTAGTGACGTCACGTGAGACTCTAGCCAAGGATGAATGTTTCCTTAACCTTCTCTTCTAAATAATAGCTCAAGTGTTGTCCTGGTCATCTGACCAAGGTTTAAAATTACGATGTATCGTTCACGGGTCCTTCCTTCGAGATAGGCCTCGAACCGTCGCCAATAGCCCACTGTGCTTCTCTAGTGCGACGTTAATTATCCGAACCAAACTTCCGAATAGTATGCATTTTATCGGCACGATAAAATACATTGTCGCCGAATGGAAGGCCTCGCGCCAGTGTTTATATTATTTTAACTCAATGAGTGCGAATTTTATTCCAACCAATCAGAATCCAAAACGTAAGTTTTTACTACTAACTGTAATTGTAGTGTAAAGAGAAGTTTTGGTTTCAAAAGCCAAAAGCCCATTAAAAGTAAGTAAACAATAAATGAGTATTTAAACTCTCTCTTTTCACTAAGTTATAAGCTTAATTGATGTTTAAAATAACTTTTAATATATTTTATTATTTGTCATACAAGTAAATTAATTGTTTTTAACATATCAAACAAAAGATATAGTTTAGCACACCCGTCAGATTACGTTTTGTTCCTTTGTAAAATGATCTGTCTGGCATTCTATTACGCTCCCCAAAATAGTTATTGAGCGGAGACAAGTGCCACTCCCTTATCTTTGTGAAAGTTTAAACAAATTTTCATAGAAATTAACCATTTGCTCACTCACTCTTGATACACACAATCGTCGGAACTACCCTATAAGTCGATGTTTTGAAAAGATTTCACTCCATTTTTATAACAAAAAACAACATTGCAGTGTTCAGCAAAAATTTTGCAATGATACGACTCCAATTCGGTAATTTCAAATATTTTTATGCATAGCTATGTGCGAATTTGCGACAACTTTAAAAAAGATTTGGCTGTTGTATTGGATTATAACTTTTAAAGGTCCCGCTGAGTTTTACCAAATCTAGTTACCATTTTCGGCAAACCTGCAGTTGAGAATGCAGGAGTTCTTTAAGTGCCAATATAACGGGTTTTTGTCGCCTAGAATGAATTAGTGTTGTGAATATCGCTTTTTCAGAAGTCACTAAGGTGGACTTTACAGTACATTTTGGTACAGATGTAGTATAGGACATTTGGCGTGCAAGGTTTTTCTTGGCGTGTTTTATAGGGGCGATAAATTTATAGTATGGCAACCCCACCTGACATTGTTGGTATTTTTCGATTCTTGTGGCGACTTTCAATCTGGCAACCCTATGGCGTCATAGTGCTGTTTAACTGCAATTTTTCGTCGCCAAAAACAAAAACGCGACAAATGTTCTATACTACATCTGTTCCTGCATTTTAACTGTTACATTACCCATTCTTAATATATCTTGTTCACATACCAATTGTGAGAAATTGCTTATTTTAGACTCGTAGGACTTTAGAAATTGTAGGAACATCTTGATATTAGTTTAGTTTATTTAATTAATTAACTATATTCAGTAGATCAACCATACAATGGACCCTTGATATATCAACAACTTTAAAGTCTGTTGCAAAAAGTTTTGTACTCCATACAATGACCGATTGCATTGATCCCATTACGGGTTGTTAAACCGAAGGTCTACTGTATTCAATATGTATAGCTACTGTATTCAATATGTATATGTATCGCTTGGTAGTCTCTCTGTTATATCAGATGTACAAGTATGAAATGTGGATTTAAAAAAAAAAAAAACGTTAAATTCGGAAGAATGATAAAAAGTGCTTTATTCAAAGTATGTTGCATTGATTGTTATACATTTTCCCCATCTTTCGTACAAATAGTGAATACCACCCCAGTAAAAATCTGTCCCTTTTGCTGTGAACCATTCATGGAGCCATTTTTTCACATCTTCATACGAACCAAAGCGCTACTGAGCAAGTGCGTGACCCATAGATGTAAACAAGTGGTAGTCGGAAGGAACCAAGTCTGGTGAGTAAGCCGCATAGGATAGAACTTCCCAGCCGAGTGCTTCCAACGTGCTGCTAACCGGTTTTACCGTATGTGATGGAGCAATGGCATGAAGAAAACTGACTGTGTTGCCTCTTTCGGTATTCTGGCCTTTTTTCCAGCAGCAAACGATTCAAATCGGTCAATTGTTGTTGGTAACCTTTAGTATTAACCGTTTCCCCAGGTTTTAACAACTCATAATAGACCACGCCCCCTCTGGTCAGTTTTCCATGTTCATTGTCTGTAACATCGAAGTCACCACTTTTGAAACGCCGAAACCATCTTTCACACGTATCTTGCGATGGAGCATGTTCACCATAAGCTTTTCGAAGTAATCGGTGTGATTCAGCAGCAGTTTTCTTTAAATGAAACAAAACATTAATGTTGTCTGCGAATGCTTTTTGTTCGGTATAAATTTCGACAATTGAACACACAGCACTACACTAGGCACACACTTTTCCAATTTATCACTTGTGCCCGTTTAACACTTGTCGATAACAGAGCAAAATGGCGCAGTGTCAAATCTTTATATCGCAAACTGCATTGGTGCACCATCTGTTGTCCGAAATCTGCATTTCATATTTGTACACCTGATATTGTTCACGTGTGTTTGGTTGATTTGATACAAAACTATATAAACGTCGTAAGAGGTTGATATCAAATAGGGTGATTTTAAAAGGTGCATACGTGTGTCTGCCATAGAATGGTCATTATCAACTTTTGTGGAATTAAAAAACACTAACCGATTATAGCAGGCATGTAGGTATAGATTTTTCATGGGGATGGTTTAGTAACTGAGCAACTATTTCTTTAAGTAGCTTATCTCCCCTCCCCCCATTTTTTTTAACTTATGAATTTATTCCAGTAAACAGAAATACGTTGGCATATAAATATCAAAACAGCAAGTTATAATTTATTTTTCATGAAATCGTTACCAATATCATTCATTAAATATTTTTTAAATTAGTAAATATCACTCCCTAATTATGATTAGCAAATATCGCAGTAAATTCTTAGTGTACGGTGCCCCGTTGTCGCCAAGTCCAAAAATGACGTTTTTTTTCTGTCGCCAAATCAAAATGGCGGACATTGCGTTGGTCGCACTTGAGCTCCACAATGGGCTAATGGTGACGGTTTCGAATTGATTCCGAAGTTTTGTTTTGGTTAATTAACATTGCACTAGAGTTTATATTGGGCTGTTGGCGGCAGTTCGACGTTTATCTTGAAGGTAACAATGTGCAACGGGCAGTCGATCATAGTGCTTACAGGCAATCCTTCGGGCAGTCGTTTGGGGCACTTCAACAGCACTCTTAAGCGCACACGCGTACCGCATGCTAAAGTCACAAGACTCCTGACGTCGATTTTGTGGTCTTCGGCCTACGACTACTCAGGATCACATCTATGACCCCCTCCGGGCAGTCGATCATGGTGCTTACAGGCAATCCTTCGGGCAGTCGTTTGAGGCATTTCGACAGCACTCTTAAGCGCACACGCATACCGTGCGCTAAAGTCACATACTCCTGACGTCGATTTTGTGGTCTCCGGCCTACGACTACTCAGGATCACATCCATGACACCCTCTGGGCAGTCGATCATTTGCTGCATAATGTATCCATGTTTCGACCCATAAACTCAGCAATCAATCACGGCATGTTTGCCATTCATTTCCAACTCCCACAAATACCTATTTAAATATTGTCCGCGTATACATCCATAGCTCAGAAAAATCACAACCATGCGAGCCGAACGGCGATTAAACAATGGCGGAACTATATGAAACGCGAGAGAAAAAAATTTCGGGTTGCCATACAACATGATATTTTAGCACGTCATCAAGAAAAAATATAAATTCGAAATTGCCAAAATATAAACTTTAAATTTACTTTTAGAAAATGTGATAATAACGTAAATAAATAATTAGTTTTAGAAAATAATGTGTTGTCAAAAAATTTCCACAATATTGCAAGATGTAAAATAGCAAAAACTTTAGTTTTCTTCCTCCCTTAATAATTAGAAATAAGTTTCGGATCAGTGAAGGACTCGTAGACTAAGAAAATTATGGATATTTTAAGAATATTTATAAATAAGCAATTCTTCTACTATATAACGTACACTACATAACTTATGTTTAAATTCTGAATTGAGTATCATTGTAGATCTAGATCTTGTTCATAGCCTGTTCACTGTTTATAATTGAACGTTTAACCACAAAGGTTTTTTTTAAGTAAAATATTTTTAATAAAGACCAGGCATTCTTTATTGTATAAATTTTTCGAAAAGTTAACAAATTTTTCTTTTTTTATAAATTATCAAATTGTGTAGCTAATTATAACTTTTTTTTTGTAGGATAGCTGCTGAATTCTATATACCACTATGCAACATACAATTTCTATTGACAACTTATATCCCCATGTCTACGTTGCTGAATTATGTAAAGTTTTTGAAAAGTATGGAAATATTTTGTCAGCCAGAATAGAATTTGGCAAACCTCCGGCGCCTTCGCAGAAGGGATATGTCTCTTTCGACAATCCGTCAAGTGCACAGTTTGCTGCCAAGGAAATGAACGGCAAGAAAATAATTGGAAAACCAATGCTTGTAAAAATCGACTTCACAGAAGACGAGAGTTCTAAAAAAAGCCAATTTTACACGAAGATATTTGTCAAAAACTTCGATACTAATTGGGATGAATGCGACTTCATCAAAGTCTTCTCCAAATTCGGTGATGTCAAAGAAGCCAAGGTATACGAGAGTAACGGCAAATCCAGAGGATCTGGCTTTGTGAAGTTTGGCAACCACTCATCTGCTAATGCAGCAGTCCAAGCCATGCACAATCAACTGATTAATGATAAGAAGCTCATAGTTGAACCTTATGTGCACAATGATACCAGAGGTTTCTCGGCGCCCACACTGGAAAGTGCAAAGCAATTGTTGGAAAAATCTGTTCAGTTGAACAATCTGCATGTGAAGAATTTACCAAAAGATATGACAGATGAAGAGTTGAGAGATCTATTCCATCCATTTGGGAAGATTGAGAGCGTTAAAATTGCTAAGGATGGTAACCAGCTGAGTAAAGGGTTTGGATTTGTGTGCTTCACCAACGCGAAGGATGCTGGCTTGGCTCGTGAGAAAATCAACAAGTGCTCTTATAACGCGAAGGTTTTGGAGGTTAATTTTAATCAGAAGAAGGAATTTCGGCAACAGTACTTGCACTTGATTAATACGGATGAAAAGGTTCGAAAATTTAAACAAGAGAAGGAAGCTGTACCATTGAATTTCAGCAAGAATACTGTTTTCTCTTTTTCTGCGAAAAAGAAGTAAAGCATGGATTCGGAAGATGATGTTTACTTTAAATTTGAAATGTGTTAAGAATTATATCTACTACATAGATTTTTTAAAAGTTCTTTAATGTTTATAACTTTACATTTGTTTGACAAAAAATGCATTTGGAATATTAGGATCTGTTAGTCAGTGATTGTATACAGTTTAATTAAAAAGTGCTCATGAAATTAATGTGTTAGCAAGTGTTGCATAAATTTATTGAAATCGTTTTGATAACGTGATATTTTTGTCTTAATTTGACACTTTTATAAATAAAAAAAAATAGTTACCGAATGAACTAAACATTCAATTTGTTTTTTATTTTATATATTTAGTAAACTTGTCTATTTTTGCATTTTATAGTAGATTAATTGAAAGCAGATGAATATTTACACTTACTCATTACATATATCTGTACTCATTACATATATCTTATATTTTACAATGGTATGCTATAGCCTAAATATATTAGCAAATGCTTATTGTATTGTGTAATTTTGCAACTATTTTGTTATACTTTTATACACAATTTAAAAAAGTTACAATGCAATATTTTTCAAACTTTTCATAATCAAAATTGTTTTAATATTTTTAGTATCTTGTCTTGTTATTAGGTCAGTGATGACATATTTAAGCTTAAAATGTATATTATAGCATTGGGTCTCTTGGAAGTTTAAATTAGTAGATTTTTGTTTCAAAAGTGCATAGAATACTCATTAAAACATTTCTTAGATTTACATAAATATTTCATAAAAAAAAACAAATTGCAAAAATCTTTTAATAGATCATCTAGCAATTTATGTACTCCAAATATCAGTTTTGAAAAATATTTTTATTCCATGTATATTTTACTAGTTTGAATATTTGTCTTTTATATGCAAACAAATCTGTGTTTAATTAAATATATAATCTCTGTTCAATTAATGTAAGCAAGACTTGCACTATTTTATATATCTAATCATTTGTAGTTTAAAAGTTCGAATAAAGCGTGTTATGTTAACAATATCTTTATATTTAAAAATTGTTCATAATCATTTGACACTTTTAACCATCATACAAGAAAGAGCTCCAATATTACATTGACACAATTTCCTTAATTCTATCTTAGTCATTAAATTACTTTAAAGAATGAATTTAAAAAATATATTTAGTAACCCAGACAACACACATACGTCTATATGACGTCTAATCAACGTCATCCATGGATAACAGGTTCATCCATAAGCCATCCAAAAACGTACCGATAACGTCTTATGGACGTTTTCTAGAGCCAACATGTGTGCTCTTTTTGAGATCTATAAAACGTCTATGGTCATCCACGATATCCATAATTTGGATAACGTGGATATATACTAGACAGCCATAAATATCTCATTCGCATCTATCGCACGTCTATAACACCTCTAAATTATAATCAATTTTATCTCTAACCGACGTCTATAATATCCACAATATATATTTCTAGCACCTGATAGATGTAAACCAAACGCCTGTGATATATACAATATTTACTACTAAATATGCAAAATCTAAAACTAAAGAAAATAAGAATCGATTCTGAAGTATTCAATTATTTTCTTTACATTTGGATTTTATTTATTTAGTAGTTAATATTGCACATTCATCTTGTATTTGGTTTTATTTCACAACTTTTATTTTTGTATTTATTTTAGCATATCAGTCAGGCTTATTTCTTTTAAACTAAAATCAAATAAGACATAACTACAAAATTAGTTTTAATATTCTTCTTATTGAGAAACTGCAGACTTGTAAATAATAAATATTGTAGGCACACTAAGAGAACTTAATTTTTATTTTTAAATATGCATGAATTTGCAATTAAAAATAACTTTTCTAAATGTTTTCGAAAAACTAAAATTAAATATAAAACTGCTTAAATACTAATTTAATAATTGTTAGTGACACTCATACTTGACTATTTACTTTAATCATTTATTTAATTTATTATATAATATGCATTATTAATTTATAAAGCCCTTTAAATTTACTTCAGCTTAGACTATGAAATTTACCAATACATTTAAGCATAAAAACATGTATTTATAAAATATGAAAGTGTTAGTCTTTGCATTGAAAAATCTTAAGTAGGAACACAAGTTTATCAATTTATTATTATTGATTATTTATCACATATTTTACATTGCACATTATTAACATTGTATTAATTCTTGCTCATGGCCTGTCATATCCAGTCCTTCACAACATTCTCAATATAGCTATCCAGTTCATCCTCCAAAGCAATTTCTTCTCACAGCAACCTACAAAAAGGGAATAAAGTATTTAAAATTGCATTGATTTAGAAAAAGAATTATTTTGAATTCAAATTATCTAACATTTCTTGAAAGCATATTTTTTATATCTGTAAAACTTAATTATGCAAGTTGGTGATTACTAAAAATTACACGAAATCAAAATAACAAGTATGATTTCTGACAAAAGCTGTAGTCCTGAGATTTTTAGTACTTTGGAAAATAAGAAATGGCCTTTTTAAGAAAAAAAATTATTACTGTTTTTAATACAAATACTGAACCTCTGCACTCTGGAATGATTCTTTAATATATATATATTTTATGGAAGATATTTCTTAGTCCGAACCTCAAATTAAATTGTCCAATAGAATGCAGCAAAGCTAATAAGATTTTGAAGCTGGCAGCAAATACTCCTGTGAGCTTTTATAAGCTCTCAGAAAAAAGCCATTGAACTCAAGGCAAAACTTGAAATAAAACTGATTCTGCGATCTGTAATTTTCAGTTTTTTTTAAATGAATTTTAGGTAAAGAGTTGCGTCCAGCGGGTAGACACTGTGTTCTCAAGCAGTTGCGAAATGACCCAATACGTTGTGCCCATGCGTTGTTTTTCTCTATGAACTTTATGGTTATTTCCGGTTAAACACACAATTACAAGTAACAGCTCAAGCATTGCGTCGTATTTTCTAACTATGGTCAGATGACAAGATTGATTTACGATCGGATGACGTTTATTGCATAACAGGCTATCAGTGACAGTTGCAAACTCATTTCGAAGCATTTCTATTTGGTTTGCACGATGGATTGTAACATCGCACTAGAGCTGCACATTCGACTACTTGCAACAGTTTAACACTTATCCCAAAGGAAAGAACAGGGAGCAATGCTTCGTATTTTTAAACCATGGTCAGATGACGAGGACATCATCTGAGTTGGCATCTGACACAACTTTAATAGGCGTCAGTACATTGGATCCCGATTACATTACTAGGCACATTGCTTTAAAAAAAACGAGCATTCGTTTGAGGCACCGGCACATTACTTTTGGCACTGGGCAATGTCAAACACAGTTCTAGAAATGCAATCAATATCCTCTATCACACCCTTTTGGTTGCATTAATTTACCCAAAAACTAGTACACAAAAGAATTTCAGACAAGCTCAACCTACTGTTTTCAGACCATATATCCTTCCTCATACTTGCATTCATATTACTAACATCTTTCAAACTATCAACATACATCTCATAAAAAAAAAATCTTTCAACCAAACCACATTTGCTAGCAGCCTACCAACAGCAATAAAGGGTACTTACATATAACAACATTTATATGTTGCTGTATACTAGAAAAATGCGAGTGTGTACTTTAAAGCAATTCTATTCGAAAAGAATAACTCTGAATCTCAATTTATTATATAACTATAAATTCTGTTATACCCTTTAAAAAAGAATAAAAATCATACGAAAAATACAAGTGCATACTTTAAAAAAACTATTTTACGATGTATGTGTAATATCGTGCAACTCTTTAAACCAATCATGAAAATTCCCATCATTTCATATTTGTTATCAATTGTCCCAGTCTCGCATTGAGAAGTGAATCGCCCGAAAAAGTCGTCAAGAAGTACCCGCTATCAATTAGAAATTCCAACCGAATTTTAAAGCAATTGCGCAACTATAAATAAAGAAAAAAAATTGACTAACTTAGTTTGTGAAATATATAATTTGAAGGAAACAAACTCCGCTACTGCATTTTGAAAATTACGGCTTTTGGATTAAAAAATAAATAAATCAGGTTAAATATTTACAGCAATGTTTGCTGTGAGAAGCAATAATCTTTGCATCAATTTTACAGTAACTTGCGGCATTGCTGGAGCTTATTTCAAGCCTTGAAATGTAGTACAATAGATGACATGTGATTGATTTAATCTACAGAAAAATAATCCTTGAATCTTACTTATAAATCTCAAACACACCTCATCATGCATATATTATTTTGTATAACTCATTTAATGAATTAACAAAAATAAAGAATGGCTTAAAATTATATACGAATATGTGATATATATGTTCATATTAATACAAAAAAAGTTTAAAATTATTCATTTCACAACTCATGTATGTTGTATCTCAGTCTATGATCTTCAGATATTCCTGTTTATCACCCGATATTGAGAGATACTTCATTTTACAAGAATTTAAAAACCTAATAGTTGGAGGAAAAAAAAAATTTAAAAATATTTGCTACAAAAGAATTATTAAGATTTTTTTTACTAAATAATTAATTAATCTGTCATTAAGTGAAAAATTCTTCATAATTTTAAAACTCACTGAAACATTAGAAGTACAGGGATTAAGTAATTTATTTAACGATATTTTGTTGCAAAAACTAGAAAAATCAATTACCCATCGGACACTCAAAATATTCAATTGAGCATGCAAAAATTAATTTTTCTAAAAATAGTAATAAAATGTCCCAAAAACATAAGGAAATATTCATTTTTTTAAAAATATTTAAAAAACCTTCATTCTTAGTTCAAGATTGTAAATCTTGTGATATGCATACTTAAAAGTTCAACATTTACCCCTTTCCATATTTAAGTGTTTCCCCCATTTGTAAAATACATAGGCTGTCAATAAATACACCAGGAAACATTATAATTAAACATTTCTACTACTAATAATAATAATAAACATAAATATAGTTGTTATGTGCTACCGGTTTCCTTAGTATTGTGTCAAAAGGAAAAATTTAATTATGTGAGGTACCAAGATCCATTATATAAAAAAATCTTACTGTATAGCAACTTATTATCCTATTATTTCTGCTCGCATCAGCTCATGTGTCAAGCGTATCGATCAACAGCTGCAACATCTGGGGTGCAAATTCACCCTCTGGTAACAAGATTTGCAGGATTTCACTCTGGTTCCATTGTCGTTGAGGATCTAAAACATTAAAAGGGCATTAAGAATAAAACTAAAAATACCTTTTAACGGAATATCATTCTACCTATAAATAATCTACTGTTATTTTCTATCACGAAAAGTAGTGCTTAATATTTACATAGCAATTTAGTGTATTGTGTCAATAGTCTTATTTATCCACTTATACTGGCAAAAGAAAGCTAGCTTATATTTCTTTGATTAGTAGTAAAAATCAATATTAATATATACGTTTCAAAATCTTTTTAATTTAATATATTTCATACTAAACTACATAAGCAATTAGTCTCATATCTTATGCAATGCATAAGATAAGTGCATTGTTAACGTTTTTGTTTGTTTACGTATTTCAATATTGCATTGCTATTAAAAATTGTTTATGACAAATCATTTTAAACACTATTTAATTCAACAAATATTGATAAACTTTAATTGAATATCAATGTATAGATATTCAATTAAGGTATATATAGATTAAAATTTGCGTAACTAGTTCCATTCCCAAGATATTTACCAATGTAACATACGCTAATATGACAATAATTAGCAATTAGTTATTAATTTTACAATACTAACCATACGTCTATTATAAGTATCCATTGGCAAGGTAAACACATTGTTAGTATTCTAGGGTTAATTATTTATCAATAAATTAGTAATTACTTAGTTAATTGCATACATTTCTGAAGAAATTAACAATTTTACTATTTTAAATGAGAATTTATATTTATCTATAAATATCATAAAGTTGGGAATTAATCGGAAAAACATTATTGTAATAATCTGATATTCAACAAAACAATTTAGTGTATTACTATTATTTCAACGCAAAATACGGCTAGCAAGTTATTTTTTTATTTTCAATTAGTAATAAAAAGTCAATATTTACAGATATGTTTCAGAGTATTTATAATGGAATATTTCCCAAATAAAATTACATAGCTACACATAGTCCAGTTCGGCCGTGTTTCAACACAAACATTTAAAGGAAGTTCATCAACAAGCTTTGAGTTTGTAAATCTTAAAATACATTAATAAACTCTACATGAAAAATACGCCGAAGTACGTATCAAGACATCATAATTATATATCTTACCTTTATTTAATAGAAATGAAAGCTTTGAAAGCATTCTTCATCCCGCTACAGACGCCTATTTACGAATTTTCCGCCATGACGCTTCTCAACGAATTTCTCGCGGCATCCCGCCAAAGATCACGCGGTCGCCGAGACTATTCAGCCAATCAGGCTTGCTTATTCCGTGGACGTCTGTAAGCGCTACTTTAGACATTGTATAGATGAATATACCAGAAAACATCCATGAATAGATATCTGTAAGACGTAAAAAAAAGCACCTCCATCAGAGGTACTTTCATAGATATCTATAAAACATCTATAGTGCATATTAGACATCTTATAGAAGTACAACAAAAGTATGTACATAAGACGTGTTTTTTTGTGGGCTTATGGCTAACTTATGAACGTCGAGGATGTCATGGAGCTGTTTCGACGTATTATATACGTAAAATAGAGCAGTTGTGTTGTGTGGGAATATCTAAATAAAATTAAGTATGCCAATTATATTTGATTAAATAATACTAGGAATTGTTAACAATACCGTACTTTTTTTACAGCAATATTTTAAAAATGTATTATTATTCCTTATTATGCAAGATATGCTTTGACATTATCTAATTATTTCCCAAAAATATATTTATTTTTAATATATAAGTTTACTAACTATTTTGCTTGATTTTCTAACTCCCAAAAAAGTGTAACCAAAGTTTAACATCCAAAAATCAATGCATAAAAATTTAATGTACCCCAAATTCAAAATTCCAGAGGATTTACCAAATATGTATCAATAATTAAAAATCATAAAAGTCCAAGTAAGCAGTGGCGGCGATTCGGGGGGGCAAGGGGGGGCGGTTGCCCCCGCACTTTTTTCGGATGTTGCCCCCGCACTTTTTTAATATTGCACTTTTTAAAACTATATTACCAGTCCAGTGGCGGCTCGCCCACTACAGCAAGTACAGCCGGGCTGCACCTAAATTCATTAGTTTATTTTAAAACTAAAATCAGATATTTTACTAATTTTCTTAAATGAAGATTAGAATTGAAAATGAAATTTCTACGGTAGTAAACAAAATCTCCGATAAATAGCAAGCATGTTACCGTAATGCACAATTCAGGAGGGGGAAAAACTCCATTCAATCAAACTGCAGCCAAAAAGCGAAATTCGAAATCGGCTGCATCGTTGCCATGGCAACCGCTACGTAGTATGGAGATTCCCCCCATGCTAATTTGTGAGAAGGTACAGCCGAAATGAGTTTTCTTGTTTTAGCTGCACTTGAGGTTCGATATGCTGATTGGCTAATGGGTGAAACGAGAACTTACGAGATTATATCCAAACGGAAATGGTTTTCGTGATACATTTACTGTGTGCTGTTGTTTCAGGACATGGTCCTGCTGTTGTTTCGTTATGTAAGTTAATATTTAAATTGACCGATTCGCATGTTTAAAGGAAAGCAGGATTGCTTTAATTTTCAAAAAATAAGTAAGTGTTTTCTATTTTTTTCGCATGTTATCATTTCTTAAAAATTGAAAAGAAACTTGATTTGAGTAGTGAATAATAAAGAATTTCCGTTCATGTAAGGTTTTTGGAAAATAGGGGGGGGGGGGGGGGATGAGGGGGGATTCACATGATTTCTGCTGCACTAACATTTTAGACCACGGGCCGCCACTGTACCAGTCAATTGTTCTATTGCATTGCCGAACAAAGACAAATTTTTGAACCCCAACTTCCTCCCACTACCACAGGCACGTAGGTAGGGGGGGGGGGGGGGAGGGGGAAAGGTTCAAACCCCTTCCATTGAAAGTCAAGTTAAATTTTTTTTTTGAATGAATGTGGTATCGTTATTCTTTTTAAAAAATTCAACATTTAATAAATAAAATAAATTCTCTATCTAAATTGAGGAGCTTTGTTTTCAGATTTCCAGACAGACAGCTACTCTAACATAATCCATTGATTGGCGCCTCATTCCTACTCATTCCAGGACCATTACTCATTCTGTTTTTATTTTTTTCGGAAAAAGAAATAGCATATATTTTCTTTACATAGAAAAATGCAACTGTATGACCTTCAATTCTAAAAATAGATCAAACCCCTTTCTTTTATTTATGACTATCTGCAACTTTTTTACATTAAAATAGTATCCGGTCTTAATAAAATGCGTTAAAATGTAGTATTGTGTAATTTATTGGCGCCGAACAATTGCGTAATCTATAAATCTGTAGATAGGAGGGAAGGGGTCATGAGTTAGCCATTAATGTCTTTGTTTTTATCTTCGTCTGCTCTGCTTTTTAGCAAAATGAAGCTAATTTTGCAAAATTCAGTTTTAAATTACTTTAATAAAAAGAACAAATGTGAAGTTGAACATGACAGCAATACAAGCACTACTGTTTCCATTCAAGAAAGCTTGTCTATTTGTTTGCAATCTACGCCACAGAATTTTGAAAATCGCGCAAGTATACGTTTAAATATACCATTATCTTGATTTTTAGCATTTATATATCATATTTCGAAATATTTTACATCATTCATATTATGCGATTGTTCTTCACTTTAATTTAGCATTAATTGTTCAATTTATAATTTAATTTCAAACTATTATTGGAAAATTTATTCGTATTTCAGTAATCATTGATTTAATTAATTTCGACTATTATTGCACTTCATAAAATGTGTAACGAAGGTACAGTTTAATTTAATCGTGAATAGATATTATTTTGAAAACTTTTGTTTAAAGATTGATTTATTCATACACGGATGAAATGTTTTTGCTTTTCCCAAAATATCCATTTAAAAATAATAGTAATAATTATCCGACAATGAGATCCTGTGATTATTATTATGATTTTGGTTTAGAATTTTACAAATCCGTGTTATGTCCGAAGAAAATTAATATTATTTGCAAATGAAAGCGAGGGAAGATTAGAAATTGCCTAACTTGTAAAATTAAATTTGACCTCTGAACGGTTACTGCATTGGAAAATGCTTGCAATAAACCAATACTTGTGAGAGAACTGTTTAATATTACATAATTTATAAAAATGTTGAAAATGTATATAAACTGGAACTGGGAATGTTCAGCCTTGTTGAGGTGGGAATTTAGATCGGAAAGTTTGATTTGGTTAATAATAAGAAAATTAATCTTATTTGCAAATGAAAGCGAGGGAAGATTAGAAATTGCCTAACTTGTAAGATTAAATTTGACCTCTGAACGGTTACTGCATTGGAAAATGCTTGCAATAAACCAATACTTGTGAGAGAACTGTTTAATATTACATAATTTATAAAAATGTTGAAAATGTATATAAACTGGAACTGGGAATGTTCAGCCTTGTTGAGGTGGGAATTTAGATCGGAAAGTTTGATTTGGTTAAATAACGTAGCACTAGAGCTGCAGATTGGGCTATTGCCGACAGTTCGGGTTCGGGACCCATCTCCAAGGAAAAACCGGGAACAATGCTTCGTATTTTTGAACAATGGTCATATATAACGAGGGCAACACTTGAGCTGGCACACGGCGGCTTCATTGTTCGTTACCACACATCTATTATAAGGAATCTCAAACTTTAAATTTCTCTAAATTGATTTTATAATTAGGGATGTGATTTATTAATTTTAAAAATAGTTATTGACACTGTTAAATATAGTTAATGACAATGATAATTGTTGATGTTATTTAACTGCCAACGTATTCATGTTTACTTGAACGAAAATTAATATTTTTTTAATAAAAAAAATTGGTGGGGTTTGTGAGAAATGTTTGTTAATTTTTGTGGGGTTAAGGATTCCCCCCTCTTGGTGAGGGGGATAGATGCCTAAAGAAATTCGTTGCTCAGTCACTAAACCCCCATGAAATAATCAATCACTCAACCTCCATAAAATCTATACCCACGTGCCTGCAAACTGTAAGAATTTGTCTCAGGGTCCCAAAAGTCACACCACAAATGTAGATTTGTAAATGGTGCAGGAAATTTTCTAGGGATTGGGAGGGTGTTGAGAGAAAATTTCCTCCATTTAATTTTCAACACTGACACCAATGGAAAGGATACCTATCCCTTTGGAGGTCTGTCAATAAGTATGTTAATTAGATTCATTACAACAGTCCGTATCGTTCCAAAAAAAAAAAAAATTGGAAAATAATCGAAAATGGGTTAATAGTCGACCTGGGCGTCTCGTACCTATTTTAAATTGGTATTCTTTCCTTCAAATAACTCAAAATAGAGAGTAAATATAAATGTGCAATATTTATTGTTTTGGTGTTCAAAAATTTTATTACTATCCCCCCCCCCCCCTCCTCCACACACACTTGTTTCATCTTGATCTTGCCCCCCCACTTTTACCACCCAATCGCCGCCACTGCAAGTAAGTGCAATATATCTCTTAGATTATTAGTGATTGTACTTTAAGATCAAAGTCTAAAGTAACCTCGATATTAAAAAAGAAATCCAATAGACTCAAAAAGTAGAAACCCAATGCATCCCTAATAATAAAACTAATTTATTAGATCTAATCCAGTATCTTTAGATATACAGCTTAGTATACAAAATATATTTCCCAAGAACTAAAATGTACCCAAAAATAATAAAGGCAACAACAGTTTCATCAAGTTGAACAGAAAAAAAAAAAAATTTTAGGGATGTTCAAAAGAAATTTGAATTTTACTAGGAACTTAGCAAGTTTTAAACATTTGAAAGATCTATTTTTAAAATAAATTGAGTGGGCGGGCAAGTACCTAGTTATAGATAGCCAACTGGTTTGTCAAATTTTAAACATCAGCATTTTGGTGCAGTTTCTACGACTTTGAAAGAGAAAATTTTCACTTTTACACACTTTTAAAAGTCCCATACTCAATTTCCTTCTTTTTGATTGCATTTAAAAAGTAATTGAATATTTGTAACCAATCAACGATGTTTCACAGCAAGAAATCAAGTTAATTTTTTTTTTTTGACCAATTCCCCGATTTTTTCAAAAAAAAAAAACCAAAATTCCTGATATTTCCAGAATGGTCAAATTCACTGTTTGTGGACACCCTGTTAATTGATGTATTTAATGTTTTAAGAAAATTAACAAATTAATTTGCAATATAATAGGGTTGCTACTCAACTTTATGATTACCCGACTTTCCCCCCAGAGGATTTTTAAAAAAAAATTCAGAATGAAAAATACATAAAAAGTAATTTTTTTTAAAAAAGATCAATGTAGGGACCTACAAATATATATATAAATAAAAGAAATAAAGTTGGGAATTATCATTTGTACAAAATTATATTTTTCTAATTAAAAGAAAATTTCATCAATAGTACAGAAAGGAATATGACACTGCATTTTCAGCTGAATATTTTTTCAGAAAAATTCCCAGACTTTTCCAGAAAAGCTGAGAAATTGCTAATTTTCCATTACTTTTTAGGTCATTTTCCCTGACAATTCCAGGTGTGTGGGAATCCTAATATGAGAATATTTCTTTAAGGATGAATGTCATAGTTTTATCAAAGGGGCAGTGTAGCATTAACTGCCTAAATATAAATTCCATACTGTAATTTTTAAAAACCATGTAGTAGTTTAAGGTACGGCCTTGAAAATTAGTCTGCATGTATAATAGTATCAATAAAATCCATTTTGAAATAGACCAGTGGCGTAGCCAGCATTGGGTGGGGGAGTCCAACCCCCCCCCCCCCCCAATAATTTGGAAACCCTAAAAGTTGGGAATTTCAAGGTTTAAAAATACCCGAGTTGGGAAAATTTATGTCTGAAGAAAATTAATATTTTTAACTAATGAAAGCAAAAACACCAAGGTTATTTAAGGGAAAATTAGAAATTGTCCAACTTGTAAAATTAAACTTAAATTCGTGTGTTTGGTTTCAGAGTTCACTGCACACTTTCGACCGATATGACGCTAAGGCTCCAGATGGAGTTGACTAATGTAGTCTGTAGCCGACACAACTCCGGTGGCGGAACTGTTTTATAAATTTCATTGTATTTTTTTATTGCGTCAAGCGAAAAAAATTTTTAACTGTGGCATCGTTTCCTTAAAAAAAAGAATCCCACATTTTAAATATATAATAAATTGTTTAATATAAGGAGCAATGTTTTCAGATTTTCAGCAGGCGCCTAAAAAAATGATCGCATCTGCTCATTCTGTTGTTCTTTATTGTCAAAGTTATATGATATGTTTTAACGTTCAGATTATCATTTAAAGAATTTTAAAATATATGGCGTTGCTCTTTATGCGAACGTCACACAGTGTTCTTTTTATTAAAATAACTTCTCTTTTAATTGTGTTAGGTGTGATTGTCTAAATTAAAATCCTCTCCTTTTTATTCGAAAATCTCTTTTGTTTCATATAATCCTATTGGTTTTGCCTTCCACAATGTAAAATTTCTTCCAGCTAACATTCGAATCGCCATGGCGCTTCGAATATATGGGACTGGCGCGCCAGTCCCATATAAATTTATCGTCTCGTGTCTAGGATTTTTTTTTGTTATTTTGTTTCGTTTTGTGATTAACCAATCACAAAATTGTGTAATGTTGACGCTATGCGTTTCCTTTGTTTTTTTTTATAAAAATATTTTTTTTTAGTTTTTACCAGTTTCAAATAGAAACTTCCAGAACTTTCGATGGGTTCTTTTATTTTTCCTCTTCTCAAAAATCAGTTTTCTAAGAGGTTGTATATCTCTCATTTGCCATTTGAATTTGAAAATCACTCCAGTACTGCACGTGCTTGCTAAGTTTATGAATTGCCATTTTCACGGTTTGCTGTCATCAAAACATAAACTATTGGAAGATTCAAGACAAAAGGAAGGAGCATCGTGCAAAAAATTAGCTGATATGTTTAAAGTATGTACTCCTTTTCTTATTCAAATATTTTTTGTTTATTGAGATTATCGTTGAAAATACCCAAAACTAACTAATTTTTTATTCATTTACAAATTTTATTCAATTACATTTACAAATTAGTTTTCTGACACTTGGACGTGTTACTTTTCACACGGAAACGCAGTTTTCCGCTTTTTTTAAATTTGGGTTTTGATTATTCCCAAGATTGATGCACATTCATTTGAAAAATTTTATGGGGGGATTATTAAAAAGTTATATTCAACTATTATAAATACGAAGGGCACATAATGGAAAAGTTGGCTCTATTTAAGAAGGGTGGGGTCAACAGATTCTCGTTTAAATCTGTGTTCATAACCTTTTCTGGATTTTTTTCCTGCGGCGCTGCATCTCGTGCTGATGTTTAGGCAAGAATTTTTCCCGCTTTACAGATTCTACAAATCAATGTTTTTTTTATAATAATATATGTTTTATACAGTTATTTTTCGGGGGGGGGCCCCCCAATAATTTGGAAACCCTAAAAGTTGGGAATTTCAAGGTTTAAAAATACCCGAGTTGGGAAAATTTATGTCTGAAGAAAATTAATATTTTTAACTAATGAAAGCAAAAACACCAAGGTTATTTAAGGGAAAATTAGAAATTGTCCAACTTGTAAAATTAAACTTAAATTCGTGTGTTTGGTTTCAGAGTTCACTGCACACTTTCGACCGATATGACGCTAAGGCTCCAGATGGAGTTGACTAATGTAGTCTGTAGCCGACACAACTCCGGTGGCGGAACTGTTTTATAAATTTCATTGTATTTTTTTATTGCGTCAAGCGAAAAAAATTTTTAACTGTGGCATCGTTTCCTTAAAAAAAAGAATCCCACATTTTAAATATATAATAAATTGTTTAATATAAGGAGCAATGTTTTCAGATTTTCAGCAGGCGCCTAAAAAAATGATCGCATCTGCTCATTCTGTTGTTCTTTATTGTCAAAGTTATATGATATGTTTTAACGTTCAGATTATCATTTAAAGAATTTTAAAATATATGGCGTTGCTCTTTATGCGAACGTCACACAGTGTTCTTTTTATTAAAATAACTTCTCTTTTAATTGTGTTAGGTGTGATTGTCTAAATTAAAATCCTCTCCTTTTTATTCGAAAATCTCTTTTGTTTCATATAATCCTATTGGTTTTGCCTTCCACAATGTAAAATTTCTTCCAGCTAACATTCGAATCGCCATGGCGCTTCGAATATATGGGACTGGCGCGCCAGTCCCATATAAATTTATCGTCTCGTGTCTAGGATTTTTTTTTGTTATTTTGTTTCGTTTTGTGATTAACCAATCACAAAATTGTGTAATGTTGACGCTATGCGTTTCCTTTGTTTTTTTTTATAAAAATATTTTTTTTTTAGTTTTTACCAGTTTCAAATAGAAACTTCCAGAACTTTCGATGGGTTCTTTTATTTTTCCTCTTCTCAAAAATCAGTTTTCTAAGAGGTTGTATATCTCTCATTTGCCATTTGAATTTGAAAATCACTCCAGTACTGCACGTGCTTGCTAAGTTTATGAATTGCCATTTTCACGGTTTGCTGTCATCAAAACATAAACTATTGGAAGATTCAAGACAAAAGGAAGGAGCATCGTGCAAAAAATTAGCTGATATGTTTAAAGTATGTACTCCTTTTCTTATTCAAATATTTTTTGTTTATTGAGATTATCGTTGAAAATACCCAAAACTAACTAATTTTTTATTCATTTACAAATTTTATTCAATTACATTTACAAATTAGTTTTCTGACACTTGGACGTGTTACTTTTCACACGGAAACGCAGTTTTCCGCTTTTTTTAAATTTGGGTTTTGATTATTCCCAAGATTGATGCACATTCATTTGAAAAATTTTATGGGGGGATTATTAAAAAGTTATATTCAACTATTATAAATACGAAGGGCACATAATGGAAAAGTTGGCTCTATTTAAGAAGGGTGGGGTCAACAGATTCTCGTTTAAATCTGTGTTCATAACCTTTTCTGGATTTTTTTCCTGCGGCGCTGCATCTCGTGCTGATGTTTAGGCAAGAATTTTTCCCGCTTTACAGATTCTACAAATCAATGTTTTTTTTATAATAATATATGTTTTATACAGTTATTTTTTTTTTAAGAGCAACGCCATTTTTCGTTACGATTTTGCCGCAATGCACCGTTTTGCTGCGTCACGCAACCAATGAAACCTCCTCCCCCATGTCACGCCACAGTCTTGCATGATAAAATTAACCAGAAAATAATGATTATTATTCTGTTATTTTTAATTATATAATAAAGAACCAGAAAATAATGATTATTATTCTGTTATTTTTAATTATATAATAAAGAATTATTTACAAATTTAAAATTACTACTTAAAAATTATTATATTAATTAAAATTACTAATTTAAAACTTTTTCAATCCGGACCCACCATCAATATCTAGCAGACTTAAATACCTGTAAAATGTCAGCCAGGTTTGTTAGTAATTTAAATTAGGAAATGACTGAAGATTCACCTGCGAAAATTAAGCTTTTAATATATATTTTATTTATTATTTATATATATATTTAATTAATTAAAATTATTCATTAGAATTTTAATTTAAAACTACTGCTTAAATTAAAAAATATCATAAATTAAATTTACTAATTTAAAGTTATTACTTAAAAATAAGATTAATTAAAATTACTAATTCAAAATTATTAATTAAAATTGCTAATTCAAAATTATTAATTAAACTTTATTCAAATTATTAATTACATTTTATTCAAATTATTAATTACATTTTATTTAAATTATTAATTAAAATTATTAATTAAAATGATTAATTCAAATTATTAATTAAATTTAATTAAAAGGATTAATTAAAATTATTAATTAAATTTAATTAAAATGATTAATTCAATTTAATTAAAATTATTAATTAAATTTAATTAAAATTATTAATTAAATTTAATTAAAATGATTAATTCAAATTATTAATTAAATTTAATTAAAGTGATTAATTAATATTATTAGTTAAAAATTGTTCAAATTAATTATTAATAAAAAAAATTATTTGGTTTTGATCGGACCAAAAATAATTTATGAACCCCCCCCCTTCGGACAATCCTGGCTACGCCACTGAAATAGACAATGGATATATTAATGGTATTTAAAACACAGTGGCGGCCCGTGGTTAAAAATGTTAGTGCAGCCGAAAACATGTAACTCCCCCCCCCCCCCCCTCACAACCATACACAGACGGACATTCTTTAAAATTTATTACTCAAACCAAAGTTTCCTTTCAACTTTTATGAAAGATAACATGTAAAAATAATAGAAAACACTTACTTATTTTTTGAAAATAAAATCAATCCTCCTATCAAACTTGCGAATCGGTCAATTTTAATATTAATTTAAGTAAAGAAACAACAACACACGTGCAAACTTATCGAAAACTATTTCCGTTTGGAGAGATTCTTCGAAATGATCGTTTTCCTCCACCCCGCCTCTCCGATTCAGCAATGAACCAATCATTTATTCGAAATTCCTAGTACAGCTAATTTGAAAAAATCCTTTTGCGCTACGTTTGTGTCGTCACATCCTCCATTTTAGTGTGCTGGGGAAGTCATACTACGTAAGGTTGCCATGGCAACGATGCAGCTGATTTCGAACTTCGCTTTTTAGCTGCAATTTTGATTGAATGGAGTTTTTGTTTTTTCTTCTCCTGAATTTGTGCATTACGGAAACACGCTTGCTATTTATCGAAGATTTTTTTTACTTAGAGTTGAAATTTAATCTCCATTTCCAATTCTAATCTTCATTTAAGAAAATTAGTAAAATATATAATTTTAGTTTTAAAATATAATAAAATTAGGTGCAGCCCGGCTGTACTTGCTGTAGTGGGCGAGCCGCCACTGTTAAAACATGAATCGATAAAAAATTTATAAATAAAATACAAGTCTAAACAGAATGTACATTAAAATTTCAATATCGTTAATTATAATTCACAGAAATCCCCAAGTGCCAGAAAACTTTATTTACGGTGCAACTAATCAGGTGCTTTATTTTAAGAAATTATAGATGTTGTACAACAAAATATAAAATGTTGCAGATTAAAAAAACAAAAGCATTAAATCCTAAGCTTGTTTATAATCCCAGTCCTCTGTATTTAAGACAAGCTTTAATTTTACTCTTCAACTTTGTTGATATTTTTCTAAAAGCCGTTTAGTTAAATCTCAAATAATAAAAGCACCTGTCTGTGGGTCACAAAACACCTACTTCCTCTGGATATATATAAAAGGCTGAAAATTTATATACCAGTACTGTTCATCGTAAATATATGCACCTAAAGCCCAGATTTGTAAAGTTCAATTTAGTTTTTTTAAATGATTTTAACAATTTTAGAAATATTGTATAAAGAAACATCTTAAATAGATCGCAGCAGAGTTTAGCTAGCATTACAATAAATAATCATCACTACTTCTTAAACATATTTAATGCTGAAAAGCCCAGGTATTACATTTTGCAGAATTTCAAGCACATATTATTTCAACAAATAATTGAATAAGTCCAATATAAGTTATTAGCATGGAAATCAAGATACTAAAGTCAACAAGAACAAAATCTACATCTGACAGATTTGTAATGAATGAATGATGAACAAATGAAACTTTAAAATGACTATCCATTTTGAACAATTCAAGGCGTAGCATTATAAGACAATTGACAAGTCACAATGGTTTATATACATACTGTTTTATCACAATTTGAAGGAACTTCTCCAGTTTAGTTTAGAGTAACAGAAGCATGGCAGATTTTTTTAAAGGAAATATGCAACAATAGGTTAATAAATCTAGAGTACCCAATAAAAAATATATAAAAAATCCTGATTTTTAAAAAAATAGTTTGTGATGACATTAAAAAAAAAACACTTTTCTTTTGGATTTTTTTTAACGTTTTCGGATTGGAGGACATTAAGCATATTATTCAAAGCCGAATAACAAAAATATTTCCAATCAATCAATTAAATTAAACAAGCTCCTTCAATTGTGGTAGAACAGTAATCAACATTTATCAAAAGAAAATCAGATTTATTCCTCTCCGACAAACCCGGATGGGCCTGGACTCCCAGTGGGAGACGGTGATCTGCTTCTCTCGCGACTCCTTGACTTGGAAACGGCTTCTCTGGGGAGAGGGGAGGCAGATCTGGCCGGAGACCTGCTGCGAGAGCGGTAGGCAGATCGGGATCTGGAACGACTCTTGCTGGCACTTCGGCTACGGCTCCTGCTGTGACGTGCAGGAGAACGAGAACGGCTTCTGGAACGCGACCTGGAACTGGAGCGGGATCGAGACCTGGAAAGGAAAGCAATTGGATTAGTTATTTGCTGTGATTTTATATACATGGTATTTAAAATAAAAATTCCCTGAATACTTCTCGGTTTTCAAAATATTCCAGACTACTAAAATACATAAAAACAAATTTTCTTGCACATTAATTTTGAAGTCCATAAAAATGGAGGTCCTCTAAATGGTAACCCAGATGTAAAAGGATTAAAATGGGACACTTTCACTTAATGTTTTTAGAAAAACTCATTGACCTTTTCAAGAAATTTAAAAAAAAAATTAGGGATGAAACGGATATCCGGTATCCGGCTGATTTTTAACTATCCGGTAACTATCCGATATCCGGAAGTAAAGTGCCGGATATCCGATTTACCAAGCCGGATATCCAGATGAATAAAACATCGAAGATTTTTTTTTTGTGGCGATCAATTATCTTTGTTCTTGTTTTAAGTATTTTCCTGAAAATTCTACCAATATATTCACAGTGTGCAGATTCTCCCTTAAATTTTTCTCGGGCTATTCAGGTGGGTAAGGATTGCGTTTCAGACTCAGACACGGTGAGGCACAGAGAATAGATATCAAGGAAGATATGCTGCAGACTTTCGAAACACGCCACTATAGTGGAGTATCTTCGAGTTTGAACAATTCACATAGGTGGTGGTGTGTAGAGTGCATAGTAGGGTGGAGCGAAAAAAATCAAAATTTGATTAATGTAAAGTAATAGTGCGGAAAAGTTGCCTTTCGTATACATTATTCACCATGTAAAAGGATTTCGATAGCAAATAATACCTAGAGGTTCCCCTCAGGCCTTGAAATTTACCAATAATAGGTAAAAATTGAATAATGTTGTAACGCACTATTAGTCCAGTCAGCAAAGGGTTCAATTCGGAAAAACAATAGGGGAAAGCTGGAAACAATTTTAATCGCTTCCAAAAAGTGTTCTGTATGATATATTAATTTTGCACCCTTGCACCACGCGGGCGTTGGCCGCCATCTTGGAAAAATGGCTGCCAAAATCAGTTTTTTGTGATTATCTCCTTATTTTGTAAATTTAGAGAAAATATTTCAATTACAAAATAAACCCCTAAGTAATTTTACACAAAAATGCAATTTACATTATGTTTCTGCGACTCACCGTTTAGACGCTAGAGGCGAATAAAGTGGATACTAAATCACCAAGTGGCATGAAAACTCAAGAAACCGCTTTGACAGGACGTCTTTTGTTCCTTACTTTGATTAAAAACATCTCTATACCTTATGAACGTATAATTTAACAAAAATGGTTGTTTGACGTTAATGTAAAGTTAATTTTACTGAGGGGATTTTGCAAATAAGTGTTATATTTCCATTTTTGAAAGAGATTTCCCATTGGGCTCCCATAGAGTTGAAGAATAAATATTCCCTATTTATTTCCAAGTAACTATTCCGACTTGGAACACCCTTCTACAATCCAAATAACATTTTAAATTCCAATATTGATATTGAATTATAATACAAAACTTAAAATATTTCCATAGAGCTAAATTTTATCATTCAAAGTATGAATATAAGCACTATATTACTTTTAGTTGTCTGATTGCTTGAAAAGTATTACTTTGTTCAAAAAGAGGAAGAGCGCCAAAATGGCTTGCTTCTGTTAAAAAAATTTCTAATAGTGTCCTTGATCAAATCCTACTTAACCAATGGATATGAATCACACATGAAAAAAACCTATTATAAACTCAGGAAACTTTTAAATTTAGCATTATGTCTTCGAATTTTACAAAAATACTAGAGTATTTTCTTTCACCTGGCTTTTAAATTTTTAATTTTTTTAAAAAACTTTTGCTTACACCCAGTGTTTACTCTCATAGTGTGTACCTAGTTCGACGTTAATTAATCAAACCGAACCCACAGTGTGGAAGGACAATAAATAATCTTTGCCCAATAAAAATAAATTCTTAAAAGGCTTTCTAATGTTGTAATGCAAATAACTATTGATGCCATTGGAAAAATATAGTGCAAATACTCAGTCACGGAATAGTTTGCAAGGCTTGTTTCCCTAATAGACCTCAATTGTTACATTTAACTTACTACTCTTATTATTATCCCTGTTAATGATCTTAGACTGACGCATGGCTTTTGAAAGCTGGTGAGATCGCAAGATCACCATACAACACATACTTACTTACCATGTACAAAAAGCACTCCAGCCTTGCTGGAGTGAAATACATGAGGCGTACCTTGTTGCACCGAACTATAATATGAAGGTAAAGAAATATCAGAAAAAATCGTAGTTGTAATTTTTATATATACGGGAACTGACTTGAAGTAAATAATTTTGGGAGTGTACATAAAGAAATTTAGAACTATCTGCATACAATGATAATATAGAAAATATGACTTGTGTTGAAGCTGAAATTTTTTTTTAGTTTTATGTATACGAAATACATTACTAAACAGTTAATTAAAAAATATTATGCGTGAATTAGGTATTGAGAGGTTTTTAAACAAAGTAAGGAACAAAAGACGTCCTGTCAAAGGGGTTTCTTGAGTTTTCATGGCTGGTGATTTAGTATCCACTTTATTCGCCTCTAGCGTCTAAATGGTGAGTCGCAGAAACATAATGTAAATTGCATTTTTGTGTAAAATTACTTAGGGAATAATTTTGTAATTGAAATATTTTCTCTAAATTTAAAAAATAAGGAGATAATTACAAAAAACTGATTTTGGCCGCCATTTTCCCAAGATGGCGGCCAACGCCGGCGTGGTGCAAAATTAATATATCATACAGAACACTTTTTGGAAGCGATTAAAATTGTTTCCAGCTTTACTCTATTTTTTTCCCGAATTGAACCCTTTGCTGACTGGACTAATAGTGCGTTACAACATTATTCAATGTTTACCTATTATTGGTAAATTTCAAGGCCTGAGGGGAAGCTCTAGATATTATTTGCTATCAAAATCCTTTTACATGGTGAATAATGTATACGAAAGGCAACTTTTCCGCACTATTACTTTACATTAATCAAATTTTGATTTTTTTCGCTCCACCCTAGTGCATAGCTACATCTCTGTTCGTTGTATATTAGAAATTGTTTTATTCCCCAGTCTAAAAGTTAGTTTCAGCATTTAAGTATAGCGCAATTTAGATCAGCAATTTAGAAATATTTCAAAATTACATTTTCAAACGCATTGTACACTACAGATCTGGCCGTTTCAAAATCTGTATAAATATGAATAGTTTATTAAAGAACTGTTAAGGTACCTACACACTTGAACATTTTTTTTAATTATAAATTTAAAACTCTAGTTTTTTCATGTATAAAAACACTTTAAAAATCACGATGCATTATAATAAAAAACTGAATTCAGTTAAATGCTAATTATCATGTTTTATTTAAACATGATTATGCAAGTTATAATTCATTTTGAAGCATAATTTTTGTTGGAATTATTTGAAGTATCTTTCTTACAGTTATGACCCTCTAAAAAGTTTATAGTATTAAAAGTTTTTTTATATAATTTGCCTCAAAAGTCATTAAAAAACCCACTTTTTTTCACATTTTTAATTTTGAAATTCTATTACATATTTTTTAACGAATCGTTATGGTGGAGGGCCATAATATCTCACAACTAATATAAGGTTGAATTTAAAAATAAATTTCTCAAAAGTTTAAGCAAACTTGAGTTTTCATGTTTGGAATGAAAGGGCATATGGTAAAAATACAATTATTCAGAAATTGAGTTTAAAGTGTACGAAACATACGCCCATTGCTAGCAGCACCCTAGAATAACCCTTTGTAAATAAAAAAGTTTTTTTTAATGTTTATTCAATCTTGGTATCACCTTAAAGGTAAGGAATTAGAGAATATTATAGAATATTTTTTTGTTGTAATTTTTGACCAATTTTCGTTTTTTCTAGTGTGTATAAGAAGATAATTTCATAAAAAAGAAACTGCCGGATATCCGATATCCGGCAAAACCACTATCCGGTTCATCCCTAAAAAAAAATAATTTCCCTAGAGATTATAGATCATTTTAATTTTCTCTGATGATTCGCATCTGGCAATTCTGTAAACATTAAGCTAAAGCAAATAAAGCAATGTTGGTGTATCATTTGACTCTTAAACACTAACCATTAACTAAACACCTTAAGTATTATAGTTGAAGGCAATACTAACTTTACAGTTTTAAAGTAGACAGTGGTCTCATACTGTACATTTATAAAGACTCTGTTAAAAAAAAATTTAAAAAAATATATCTTCAAAAAGCTTTTTTTAAATATTAAAAAAAAAAAAATCGTCGCCTTTTACATAGCCGATGATTTTTTTTAGCTTGTAAATTTCTATTGTTTAAACTGGCAACACTAAATAATGCGTATTACATACAATTGTTTTATTATTTTTTTCTGCTTTGATAACAGTTATTCCAATATTATATTTTGCTTTACTACAGCCCACAATATGAACTAAAGCTCTAAACTTACCTTCTGCCGCCACGGCTTGGCCGGTCTTCCACAATATGAATCCTTCGACCGCTCAAGTCAGTGTCATCCAGCTTATTGATGGCATTTTTCATGTCAGAATAGGATGCAAATTCAACAACCCTAAAGAAATACACCCTGGTTTGACTTTTATTTATAAAAACATGCAGTTAAGTTACTACAAAATATGTTTTGACTACCGAAGGGGCTCAAATGAAAATTTACATTTGAGTATCTCTTACTAGAAATCAGTTGGAAACCAACAAAGCAAATTGATGTGAACTTTTGGATGCTGTGGCACAGTATTTGTGCCACTAGAGCAAATATTTAGAAATTACAAGAGATAGATTTAATATGAAAATGGTAATAATAGTCTTAAAATTTCACTGTTATAAATTAACTCTAATGTCAAAAGAATACAATTTATTTTTTATTTTTAACCGAATGTAAATAATGCTATGGGTATGATATAATACTTCGTTTTTATTTTATTTTTAAATAAAAATGTTATCAACTGCTTAAATGTGCTCTAAACCTACCCTTCATTTCTTCTTTGCTTATGGGCATCAGCATAGGTGACATCCCCTGCTTGTCGCATAAAATCTTTCAAATCCTAAAGGAATATCAAAAACAAAATAAATCATTGATACTTAATATTTTTATAACCAATTTTATAATCTAAAATAACTATTTCAGCATGGATAGAAATTCATGTTAAGGCAAAATATCTAGCTACAAGTTTTTTTTTATTAAAAATATTTTTTTTTTCAAACTAGAGAACAAATGTTGTCAACTCTTTTCTTTAAAATCTTATTTCAATATTAGAGTTCCCATAAAAAAATTATTTTTTAATGATAAAATATATATGATTAGAAATAATCTTAATTACCTTTTAAATTGACTCCTAATAAGCTTTAAATGTCTTCAAAATGTTATGCACAATTTATGATTTCATTTTATAAATAGTAATATTTTCCTTAAAAATGATAATTTGGGTTCTTATAATAAACTTCCCAAATAATATACTTAACCATGCAATCATTAAATAAAAAAATATGTCTAAGATATTGAATTTTCCAAGAAATGCCTTTTATTAATATACTTTTTTAGATTTTTTAAATTTAGCCGTTTATATCAAACTTAAACCTTATTTAATTTATACTTAATTGACTTTAAATTTATTGGATGTAAATTAGTTAAATATATTGTATCTTGTTATAATTTAGGTCATGCAATCATTTATTAACTGTATAGTAAGAACAATAAGACATTACAATTGGTTAACTCACAAGGTTTACAACACAAAAAAGTTTAAAAAAATATTTTTCAAAATCTGTCAAATTTGTGCATTAAGATATTCAATCCCCCTCCCCCTTAAAAAATATTTCTTTACAATTTATTTAAAATAAACTGAAGTGCACAAAGAAGCCTTTATTATCCCACTGACGCTCAAGCAATTGTAAAGGGTTTTTTTCTGCTTGACAATTTAAATAATTTTCCTGGTTTAATTTCCTATTATTTATATACTTCAGTTAATTGTAAAAATATCACTTTTAAGTCGCACCTCAACAATTTAAATTAAGAAAATATTGTAAATTGAAGTATTTTTATGAATTTAAAAATTGGGTGCACGACTAAAAAAAAACAACTGGAGAACAGTGGACGTATATATACAACCTTGACCATCAGAGGGTTAAAAGAAAAATCAAGATTTTGATTCAGTTCAATTAATTTTTTTGTTAATATGAAACGGCTATTTTAAGCTTCGGAAAACTAGAAAATGCCCCATATTAATGGAAATTTACTTAATTTTTTTTTTAAAAAATGTGCCTCTAAAATAAGAAAGGAATACCATAGTTATTTACCTTTCGCCATCACGTTAAACATCAGAATGACATCTTTATACCAATTATTGGACAACCAGACTTGATTACACAACTACTTCAGTGAGATCGACCCCCAGAGTGCTTTTGCTCATTGAGCCCGCAAGCCCGAAAACCATCACACCAGTTTTCACAAGTAACATCAAAAGGCCGCCTCTCATCGTTAGATTGGTTCATCGTTAGGATGGCCCACATCGTTGGAGGACAAGCCAAACATCATCCACACACCCAGCATATCGTCATCAAATAACGGACATCCCTTAATGGGTAGGTACAAGTCAAAAGTTTATAAAGGAAACTGCTTTCAATTGTTTTGTTGTTATTTCATGTGGATAAGTTATTGAATGGGTATCTTTCAGAAAAGCAATGCCTTGCATGTTGAAAATATTTTAATAGCATACAAGATTGGAGAAAAAAAATATTCAAGATTGCACGATACTTTTATTTAATAGAGAAATTTGCCAAAGACAATTATTTTAATTTAGCACCCCTTAAGAAAATTGAGAGACAAATCTTATGATTTTAGCAATTTTGAAGATAAAAAATGTAAAAGTTACCCAAGTTTTTAAAAACCTTTACAGTGACAAGTTAGGAATAAAGCTTTTGATGCAAAAATACTTTTCACTTCTACATATCCTTGACACTATTTAAACGATAATATTCTATTAAGCTGCTATTAATTCTACTTTACTTTTAAACAGTATGAAGAAATCTGAATACAATCGTCACTATCGGTGTTTAACAACTATATTCACAATTGCAGGTAATCCACGGTTTAGCTGCGAATCGGGAAGGAAAACTAGGATTATTGATGAAATCTTATTCACAAGACCAGTGTTCGCCTAATCGGCAGAATAACGCTCCAAAATGTATTCCCCAATATATCCTACAGATATTGGCAGTATAAACCTTGGTTTTAGTATCTAAACAAGATGGTTGTATATACAATATTTTGTTGAAAATCTATTTAGAGTAAAATATTATTCGAATAAGTTCTTAAGTCAGAACTTTTTATGCATAGAACACTAAAAATTGTCTCTAGGATCTAACGAAATGTTGTCGTTACGAGATACCCAGATCGATTTATCGAGGGTTTTAAACATATTTCCATAATTCTTAACTGATGTCACCATTTGGAAGCTTATGTCTAATTATTATCAGTACGGAACACAATTTTTCTTTAAAAAATCGGATGTAAAACTGTTTATGGTTAAAATAATTTTAGTATTTTATTTAGCGATCCCTTTATAGTCAGCCTTCTGGGTCATCGAGAATAACATACAATTTCTTGACACAGGTTCGATACCTACTGGGTGAAAGTGAACTTTTATTGCTTGTTTTTCATTCAATTCAATTTTCTTTTATGTAATTCTGTTACAATGTTATTTAAATTATATTACAAATAAATTCTTTTAATTAGAGCCTTCATACACATATGTGATAATTGAAAGCCCTACAATTCTTAATTTTTTGTTTAATATAAAAGGTGTATAATTTTATGAATTGTGCAAAAATACATTGTTACAAACTATATATTGTTACAAAATATATACAGGCCTGTAAATATTGTTTGAAGAAATATGAATATTTAAAGCAAAATCAATTATAAAAAAAAAAGATAATCTTATAAATTAAAAGCTCATTTATTAGACAACCTTCTGAATATTTACTATATATAACTTCCTTCTAACAAATTATTCAAAGAATTTCATGTATTAAAAAACAATTTTTCATAAATTCACATTCTTTGTTTGCTTTCTAAAACAGAAATATTTGAAAATAAATAATTGACATGTGCACATTGTCAACCAATGGGAGAAGTAGTTAATTTTTCAAAGGCACATCCTCGGATTACAAATTCGATGATCGAGCGGAGGTTGTGAATAATAAGGTTCCATGGAAATTCCCCGATTTCCTTCAAACCTCAGTTTTCGTAACTCACAGTTAATAGGTGGATTTTCCTGAACTTGTGAATATGTAAGAATTGAATTAAGGTTTAAAAAACTTTTCGTTTATGTATAATTGCATTTATACAGCACACATCATTTTTAGCAATTTTGATGCTAAAAAATCAATGCAAAAATTATTTTAGTTTTTCTAAATTTTTACAACAACAAATTAGAAATAAAACATTTACTACAAAAATACTTTGCTCTTCTATATCCTTGACACCATCTTTTAAACATCAATTTTCTATTTAGCATTTTATATATTATTTTTAAACAGTATGGAGAAATCTGAATTCAATTGTCACTGCTAGCTATCAGTGTTTAAGAATTAGATTAATGTTTCAAAAAAACTTTCTGTAGAGTTGCATTTAATTTTCTGAAAGATCCATACTATACTTATTTCAATACACTGCAATGACCATATTTGCAATAACAATTAAAATAATAATGTAGATTAAAATAAAAAAGATAAATTACAATAATTGAACATTAATTTATTTATTTAATACAATACTTATTCTAGAAAAGAATGCAATTTTTAAAACTTGGATAAAAAATGTTTGAACGAGTCCCCTCAATTTTTTTATTAAATAATTATGAACCATCTTATTAGCAGGTAATCTTCAAAATGCACATCATGTAAAAATATACAAGACAAATAGTGCATAGAATTTTTAGCAATGAATAGAAATTAGTAATGAATAGAAATTTTATTAATGAAAAAAGCATTTTTCAAGGAATAGTTTTACACAAAAATTATACATATATAGAAGGAAAACAAACAAGAAAATTGATAAACTTATAATATTGCATCTCATATTCAATGAATATAGCTCAAAACCTATGCTTTATGGCTAGTGAAAAACACAATCAATTTCAATGTCCTACTTAGATCATAGGTCTAGTATTTAATTTTAAAATCATGTTTTCAATACTGTGCTATAAGTAAGTTCCTTTTAAGATAACAATTATTAATTTACTTTATAACACTTGGAAAAATTATTTGGAATTCTCTAGAACTATGGTATAACGTACAAGTTGGCAGGCATAGGTTGATGAAATTTGAAACATGCAACTTATAGAAAATTTGCAATTTAATTAACGAGTTATTTTGCTGCCTTTTAGAGCACTCTCCCCACATGCATAACACAATGTAAAAACTAAATGGGAGATTAAACTTAAAAATTAAATTAACTTAATTTACCTGCCAGCTAACCCTACTGCTCAAGTTTTCCACAATTACACGATATTCAGTTCTTGTTGGAGGTCCATACCTGTTGAAGAAGAAATAAAGCTTTAAAAAAAAGCAAATAAAAGATCATTAAACACAACAGCAATCAATTTAGAAAATAACTTTCTTCAAGTAACCACTCCTCATAAATATAAAAATTTCATGATTTATTAGTTTTTTTTTTAATTATAAACTTTAGGTAAAGGTCACAGTAATATTGAAGTCTGTAAAAAAGAAGTGTTTGTACAAAATAATCCAACAAAGTATAAAGCTTATAAAAGTGGCATTCTTTAAGGTTATTAATTTAGTTTAGAACTTAATAAAAAAAATGAGAATTTTCTTTTTTTAGTTAGCAATGCTTTTAGTTTGTTAATTTCAGATATAGTTGCTGTTAATTTGGGATATATTTTGGTTTGATGTAAATAACAACTATATAAAAATGGTTATTTTACCATATCTCAAAATTACTGAATAAGGTATAAGAATGTCACAAATAAACATGATCTAATTCATCATTACGAGATAAATGATTAAAAGAACTCGGAAACATTCTGATATACATTTATGTGGAAAAAGTTATTGAAATGCCACAATGGTTTCAATTTTCATAGTTAGAAAGAAATGGCCTATATCCATACACGAAGTCGAGAGAAAGTAAAGTTTATTTTAATTTTAACAAATTGAGGGAAAAAAAACTGAATTTTTTATGTAGTTAAAATTTTTTTTAAAAAAATACTTTAATTTCTAATGTAGTTACAAAGCAGATTAAAGGTAATTGCTGATGAAATGATAACTGGGAAAAATCATTTACTGAAATCCGTCAACCAACAAAAAGAAAATTACACGCCTGCATGAAGATGAACCAACCAATTAAGTGAATTAATACAAACTGAAGTATTGCAGCTAAAAATCCACTTCATACTCACTTATCAAGCCAGCTACCTCGACGTCGAAAGCCAAATCTGCTGCTGCTACTACTAGTCCTTCGAACTGGACCACGAGCTATTTCCAATACAACTCTACAGAAAAAAAGTAATACAATTTGTAACTAAAGGCTATAAATGACAAAAAAAGGCAATAATTCAATAAATTATAAGAAAATTATCATTAAATTATAGTAAAAGGTAGATTAAAGAACACTCACTTCACACCTAACAATTCTTTACCATTCAATTCATAAACAGCATCATCTGCATCTCGGTAATCACTAAATTCCTATAAAATAATAAGTTTATTTTTACTGCAATAAGTATCAAGAAGACATTGGTAATTTACTGTAAAAACTTATAAAGCAAGCAAGAACTACTTACAACGAATCCAAATCCATTTTTTATGAGAATTTCTCTGATTTTTCCATATCCCTTGAAAAATCTTTCAAGATCCCTTTCACGGCAATCGTAAGACAACTTGCCTACGTAAACTCTGGTACTGTCTGACCTGTAAAAAGTATTTAGCAACTCAATTTTTTTAAAAAAATGATAAATTCATATATGAATTATATTCAACGTTGTATATTTATTTATACATTGGTTAAGCTGTCGGAACAGATGTAGTATAAGACATTTGGCTTTTTTTTTGCGACGAAAAAGTGCTGTTAAACAGCGCTATGACGTCATAGGTTTGCCAGATTGAAAGTCGCGGTAAAGACTTGCCTTCGATAGCGGATTTGGCTGTGTTTTGAAGTGGTCGCCAAACGACCCGATGCGTTGCGCATGCATATTTTTTTCTCATCTTTATGGTTGCTTGAGAAGTGAATCGCCCGAAAAAGTCGCCAAAAGCTACCCGCTTATGATTGGAAATCCCAACCAACGTCACCGCAAGAATCGGAAAATACCAACAATGTCAGGTGGGGTTGCCATACTATAAATTTATCGCCACTATAAAACACGCCAAAAAAACCTCGCACGCCAAATGTCCTATACTACATCTGTACCAAGCTGTCTTTCACGGTCGCCCTGATTTTTCGCCAAATCTAGCAACCCGGCGCCAAACGCGATGCAGAGAGAAAATGGAGGAATTCTTTGATTGGCAACCAAACCGGTTTTTGTCGCCAAGCAATGTTTTATCGTGTGAATATAGAATTTTCAGAAAAGTCGCCAAGGACGACTATATAAGACAGATTAACCTATACATTAAATGGCATTCAATATTGTGCAAATAAAAAAGCTCTTTTAAAATAGGGATTAACAGTAAATCTACAAATATTCTGTTTACACAAATATTCATGATTTTAAGATCAATACTATAACAGCTAGGAAACCAAAATATCAGAATTTTTGGAAATATGTCATTTTGGCTTTGAAAAAGTAGCCTATGATAACTCCTCCACAGAATAACCAATGAAAGTTAAAAAGTTTAATAATTAATAGTCATATAGTATAGTTACATAGTTTATATTTGCAATATTAGAGTTAAATAGTATCATTGAAATTAGTTATATTGGGTAAAATAAATATGAGAGGTGAAACAGCTAATTAATCTCTTCCAGGCACGTAGGTATACATTTTCCATGGGAGGGCTGAGTAACGGATTTCTTTAGGCAACTTATCTCCCAGCTCCCACTTTTTTAAAAAAACTTATTAATTTTTATTTAAGTAAGCATGAATACGTTGCAGATAAATATCGTAAAGGTATATTTACAGTTATATTTTATTTTTCACAACTAATTTTTCAAATTAGTAAATATCCCTCCCTAATTATGAAATAAATGTAGAGAAAATTTTTTAATTTTGAGAATCCTTGTTTAGAATAATATATGTTTCGGAGTATCTTGTTTATACAGTCCCGTTTGGCGAGCGATCTTTTCCCGGTGTCGCCGAAATCCAAATGCTAGTATAATGAAACAAGATAACGTAATGTTAGACCTAGTTTGTGATAGAAATTACTTCAAAACTTGTTTTTGAAGCCTTTTAAAAATATTTTTTGGGATAGTACCCTTGTTTGTTTGTTTTTTAATGGGAGGGGTTTAAAACCCCCTCAACCACTCCCTTACCTACATGCCTGCTCTCTTCAAAACAATATTTACAAAAAATGTTGCAATGCTTGTTTGCAAGAATATTAGTGAATCAAAGCAAGCATTGGCAAAGGTTATGAGCATGGCAATAATTACATTTAAGTTATTATATACAAAAAAAAATTTAAGCAATACAGGTTTTTTTAAATTTCAGATTTTTACATTGAATTGTATTAGTAATCTAACCCAATTTAATTTGGGTCAGGTTTACTGTACGGTCACCCTTGGCGCGATTTTTCCGCATTTGGCGATAATTTTTTTTAAATGGCAACCCCCCCTCCGAAACGACAAGGAATTGCAGCAACCCTACTGGACAACAGTCGCCAAAATGGCGACTTTTGGCGAGATTTTGAAAAAGTCGCCAAGGGTGACCGTACAGTAAACCTTTACCCACAATTTCATTGACCTTTGGAGATGTGATAATGCTTTAGGAAAGTGGCAACTTTGTTTATCTTTTATCTTATCACAAATCTATCGAAAGGAAAAATAACTTAAATTAAGGAACATTATTAAAACATATTCAGATAATTAAAATAAATTGCCTGTAGTGCATTAAAAGAAGCGCCCGATTGTTTATTTATTATAATTTACTTTAGACGATAGTTAACAATATTGGCATACACATGTTCTTTCTTTCAATAAAATCAACCAGATATACTGCTAGGGTGCGAATTTTCATGCTCGAGAAAAATATATTCATACTTACATAACTTTGTTTCTTCTTTAAAAATGCCGAGGAACGTAAAAATGAACAAATTACTGATAATTATATTTTTGTTAGACCAGTGTAAAGAAAATGAGAAACACCAATCCTTCTAATTTTAAGAATTGTTGCCAAATCAATTATATATATATAAAAAAAATACTTGTTGATAGAACTTTGGCCCTGGCTTCGAGAGTAACACACCAAAAAAATTGGAATCTCTTTTTCCAAATAAAAATTATATTTAATGTAAAAATTCTTGAAATGATTACATATGAATCTGATTTGATAACAATTTTTTTAATTTATTATATATTTAAATAAAATATAAAATCTCCGGACAATATAAATGGCGGTCACTCCCTGTTATCGAGGCTGTATTGGATATGGCGAAGATTTGCCCCTTGCGACATGAAGGGAAAGTCATGAGAGTAGATTTACCGAAGAAATGTATATGGAAGGAGAATTACTCTTGCTATCGCCATTTTGCTGATCATAAATCTACAGACCAGTATATTAATGGAAAATTCTTTTCTTTGTTTTTCATTGATTTTAAGGTATGTAGTACGTGTTATAGCGTAAAAATGATAATATGGAGGTTTGTGTTGTTAAACAAAAAAATTATGTTTATATTGCTGATCTGTCGGACTCCTACAGAATAATTATCATGATTAAAATAGGCCTAAACGATTTCGTTATTTAAAATAATTTATGAGAAGCATTAGGCGATGGCTGAAATGAGTGTGTTTACAAAGTTTGTTTTTCCTTAATGGCCCTTTAAATGTTATCGGCTTTTTAACTGTATGGTTATTTGTAATTGAAACAACACGAAAGTATTTGTTTATGTTGCAGATGTATCGAGATTTGTTTGCGTATAATTGTTTTTAATTAACGATGGTTTCACGTTATTTTTTTTTATTTATTATAGATAAACTTTTCTAGTTAGAGGAATATATTTTTATATTTCTAAAAAAAATAAATAATAATAATTGCTTTTTTACACATTTCAAAATGCTTATAAACTTTATTGAAAATTTAAAACTAAAACTTGTTGTTATTTAAAAAAATTCTAAAACAAATTACTATATATTTTATATTATGCATTCAACATCTCATGTAAATTTAAACATCAAATATCGAAATTTGACTTTATAACTCATTTGAAAATATAGCTAAAATATAAAAATTCTAATAAAATTGTAAGAATTTATTTTATTATTTAGTTGCAAAAAATAAAATGCATGACTATTTATAACATAAACTAAATTTATTGTGGAAATGTGATAGAGCAGCTAATTCAAAGAAGGTTTTCTAGATACAGAATAAGAGAAATGTGAAAAGCAATTTTTATTCTTTCTTGAATTTGTATAGATCGTGTATCGCATCCTACACATATTCTGTTACGTTTTTCATAAGATGAAAGTCTTCGCAATTCTATTTTATGGGAAAAAAGTTCTAAACTATCTGGTTACTGTTGTTGAAAAAGCGTAGGGTAAGCTCTACCCTGGCACACACTTGTATAACTTGCAGGCAAAATGAAATCTTTATTGCAGATACGAGATATTAATTGATTTTCTTATTGAGTTTCAACTTCTCTTTAGTTCTTGAATTGTAAAAATAAAAAAAACACTTTATTACAGTTGTGGTGGATAAGCAACAAACATTAGCCGAATTTTTATTCTTTACCCAAGGACTCTTGACAAAAATAGTCCACCTTTGTCATGGTTGATGTTTATAATTATCATCGGAAATTAGATTAACCTTATGGTGTGTGTGAACGTAAAGCATCATTGCGTCTCCATTGAATTTAGCTTAACATTAGAGATTATTATAGGATAAAATTAAAATGATGATTAAAAAAATTTGGCAAGGGTTTAGCAATAAATTTGTATTAAGATAATGTGCAAGAACTTTGCCGATTATCCAGGTTGTTTACTTTTATGACTGGTAAATGTTGATATTTATTGAATGTTTATGCTAATCAAAATATGCATGCTAAAGTGTGAATCCTGCTATTTGGTTGCTGAAACTAGTTCCAATTCGAGTTGCCTTTTAATCAGGGCTGCACCATGCTTAACATAAAGTTAATGGAATGAAATAACTAGAGTTATCTGATCAAATACAAAAAGTAAACAGAATAATAAAAAAATATTGTTTTTGTTATGTGGAACTCTACCTTTTACCATATTTAGTATTCAATTTCTTGGAAAATATAGTTTTATATTGTTAACAGAAAATTCATAACAGTGTGTTATGTTGCAAGAATTTAATTTTTTATTTATTAAATCCTTGGTTATATTCTATTTTAAGGGATGGCTAGCCGAGCTGAAACTGAAGCCTCCATAAATAATGACCATGGATTACTTGCGAAACCTCTACATTTGCAACGGCTAGAGCAAGCTGTAAGATTGGAACCCTTCCTTAATTACATCGACAATGTTTTCAGTGAATCACAAAGGTAAGTTTTATTTTATATAATAGACGGGCCCACTGCGGCTTGGTACCAAACCGATAATCAGAGGGTATTGTATTCGATGCTCGTTTTGAGAGAAACAAACTCGTTGGGAGTTCGATCCAAACATCTGACATGTAGAAGGGATGGGCGTACTCTAATTCTGTCATAATCCAAATGTTCTTGCATTGATCATAATGTGGAAGTTTAGAGTGGAGTGACCAAATTTGTGAAAAATTGTTCACTTGTCTTTCCTGCGGGATAGATCCCAAACTGTCGCTAATAGCCCAATGTGTAGTTTTAGTGCAATGTCAATTCAGCCAACTCTGCAACTGGTGGAATTTCTTTCAAGAGCACTGATATACTATCTCTGTCTTCCACACTTTTGAGCACATATTACAGAGGTCCGCATGCCATGGTTCTCAAGCATGTAGCATGATTTTATTGAATTCATATACAATTGACAAAGTATTTTCTAAATTATGAGGAAAATTAGAAAACTTGTGTTTGTAAGGAAAATTTTCATACAAAGTTGCTTTGCATGTTTGGAAGTTTACCACACAAGCTTGAAGCTTCTGCACAAACTTGGCTATCCCGGATATGCAAGAAATTCCAGTCATGGTTATTTATTTCTTCGAATGGCATTTTTCTTTTAATTTCTATTAAAACTTTATTAGTAACAACAAGAGCCAATGTTCCTAGCAAGGAATTTAAGTTTTTGTAACTTTATTCAAAATAAGTTTAAAAGATAATTTATTATGTTAACTTTGGTTAATTAATATTAACACATTTTCTTAGTCTACAAAAGCAAGTTCATTTAAAGAATGCTGTGAGGGAAAATTTAAATCAAATTGACCCTTCATTTATAGCTATATAAAAAAGAAAAACTTTTTTTTATAGAAAATAGTAGTCACTTATAGAAAATTTAATTTGACTTCGTTAGCAAAATAATTTTTTCTAGATAATCACTTGTCATATCACACCGTAAAAAGCATGTGTTCTATTCAGTACAAAAAATAATTTTTATAGTACAAGTATAAATTATAAACTTATTGTAAGTTTATGTATAAAACTTGGCATTTTTTTTCTATTCTTAGCTTGGGGTTGTGGGTTTTTCTAAAATTTTAGCTGTAGCCATAAATAATATGTTTAAAAAACATTAAATAAATTTGTTTTGTATTTTTCAAATTAAGGATACTAAAACATTTTTAAATGTTTATCTTCTCTTTAGTGAACCTGAAAATGCTGATGATGGAAGTCACTCAGACTTCGAAATGGATACTGAGATTTTTAAAGAAAAGTTCAATTATAAGCAAGGTAAATTGAATTTCTTTAGTGTAACTAGCTTATTTTGAATAAACTTGTGTATTAAATTTTCTTTCCTCCACTTTTCTTGTAGAGCGAAGATGTGATAGACTACGGCTTTATAATTTTAGTAAAGTTAAAAAGAATCGGGTATGGCTAAAGGTAAGAATTTACTGTAATTGTTATATTTCAAAGTATTTTGATTTTGCCCTAGAAAACTTTGTAAATATCTTTAAAAAGATTTTTTTTTTATGATTGATAAAATGTCAAGCAGTAATAAGTTTTTAATTTTCCAATCACCAGAATTTTGAATTTAAAATTGATTGTTACACATACAATAATATATGTATTTTTTAAATAGTTTTTTTCCTTAGAAATGTTTGGGCAATTTAATTTATATTTGTTTAAAATAATCAAAATGCCTAGAACATTTCGGAAGATTAATTTTTAATTTATTTCTAATTGTGATGGTGTGAAAATCTTGATAATAACCTTTTTAGATCATAACAGTAGCTGCTCTGCAAATTTAAATGATGCAGCTTGTGTTACAATAAATTAAATGAAATTGGTGCTGCAGGTTAACAATAATATAATACCCTAATAAAAAAAATATTGATTTTTTTTTGGTGATATTCACAGGAATGAATATATTTGGAACTGGTACCAACGTAAAATAAGTCCTATGTCCTTGTATATATTTAGAATATATTTAATCAAATCCCCGAAATATAATGATATATGAAAGCCTTACTACATGTAAAGAAAGACTTACTTGTGTAAAATTAATTGAATGGGTGAGATTAAAAAGGAACAAGCTTCCAACTGTATTCTTTTGGAACCTTTTCCTTTTTAATCTTAGCCATTTAGTTGTATTTTTAAGAAATTAAAAAAATCTGCACTCGTTTAGGATATACTACTGAGTGACTCTTCGGATTCAGATGATAGTGATTCGATAACTGAAGAGGATCTTCATGAGATGTTAAAGCTGCACAAATTGCAAAAGTCGTCCCAAACAGAATTTCACAGCAATCCTGAAGTGAGCAACTTTACGGTTTTATTTGTAGAACCATTTTTGGAAGTTAGAAAAGATTTACCAAATTCTTATTATGTTTATAGCTTCGACAATATCAATACTATGGATCTGGTCTGCTGTCAAACTATGATAAATTTTATGACAACCAAAAGCTTGTACTTGGCAGTAAAAAGCTTAAAGATAAGAAAAGTGAGAAAAAGAAAGGCAAGTGAAAAGAAAAAAAATTTTAATTCCAAAATATCATTTTGTCAACAGTTAGAGTGAATATTTGTAATTTAATTGGTTTGATGCTTATTAATTTGTGTATAATCTTAGCGTTTTATTTAAATATTTGTTAATTAAAATGGATTTTGTTTTGATTTTTTTTTTTAACATTTATTTTCACTTTTACAGTAAGACTTAAGAAAAAGTCTGACGGGGGAAAAAACTCAAAAGATGATCAGGTATTCATTTTAAATGAAATGTTTTAGTTTTGTTTTAAAATGGAACATTGTCATATAAGAATTTTATTTGGTGTTAACTACTTTTCATATTGTTGTTTTTCATTTGGTTAAAAGTTTTGTTGAATTTTAAGTGGTTACATAATGGATTTTGATTACCGTATATACTCGCGTATAAGCCGAGAAATTTAAGTCAAAATTTTCATCAAAAAGTAGGGGGGGTCGGCTTATGCGCGGGTCATTAAAATTTTTAATATAATTTGCCTAAAATGGGAAAAGGAGAGAAGTTGAAATTAACGAATTCTTCTGAAATCGTCCCGCCACATTTCCGAGATCGAGAATGTGAATCACGTGCCGACTGAAGACCGTTCTGCGCATCACGGCGTAATCGTAACGCGCAAAATTTAACTACTCACATAAATAATCAGTTTAACTTAATAAAAAGTATATATTTTGATAACTATTTAATTGGTTTATAGAATTTATGAAGCTAGTAAACGCTACTTTAATAGAATTTTGGATGGAAGACTAAGAAGTTGACATCGTGCGTAGCGAATGCTTTCTTGCTCAATTGCAATAATTAAACAAAATTCATTTCCCCAATGCAGATTTTATTCCTTGATAATATTATGTAGAGATATTAATAGTTGTTTCATTAGTATTTTGGATGGAATTGGCTTTAAAGCGGTAAAATCGGGGTTGCTAATCGGCGAATTCTAGTTCTACTTTCAAGTCATTTATCTCGTAATTAAAAACTAAATATTTTAATAAGAAGTATATATTTATCCATAAAGTAGTAGTATTTCCTTCTGAGATAGATAAAAAAATGCTCATCCGTATTTAATAGCGACAGTAGTCTACGATGTTGACAGAAAATAGTTGACGTGTTCTAAGTTTTTAAATCTTTACAAAACGATGTTAAGGATTAGAAATTGCACATTTTGGTATTTAAGTTTGTGGTTTAAAATATTTTATTTGATAATAAGGGAGATTTAATTTAAGAAGTCCGATGGTAGTTTGAAAGACACCAGAACATCCCGAGTGGTACGTACTTTTAAGCCCGATGAATCGTCACGAACTTCGAGGTAGGCCGTTTCTCCAGCCACTTTCTTTAAACTTTTAATTTCTAGGCTTAAATATTTATTTTTCTAATTAAAATTTCACTCTTTTGCGAGGTTTTGCTGATTTTAATCGGATTTTTTCATGTACGAAAATACAACTCGGCTTATACGCGAGTTTCCGATTTTGGACAAAAAATCCTTCTAAAATTAGGGGGTCGGCTTATACGCGAGTATATACGGTATTCATTTTAACATTGAAATTAATTCAAAACATATCTTTTGCCATTTTTTATATTTCTTTGAAATTATTAAATTGGTTATTGTTGCTTCAATTTTTTTGAGAAAATTTATATAAAAAAAATGCACACTTCACATTAAAATTTTTATTAAAAAAAAAATTAACACTTATTTAAATTCCGAGTTTCTTTAAAAATTTATTTTGTAATTTATATTATCACTATTGGAAATAAAATACTCATTCGGTTTTTGAAGGATAATAAAGTAAACAGACTCTTTAGCAAACCTATTTATTCTTTTAATTTTTTTTTTCAGGAAGGTGGCTCAAGCTCCAAAAAGTCTCAAGGCAAAGGCCAAAGAGGTGATGATACTGGTGATAATTCTGCCCAAAAACATCACTCCAAAAAGAAAAGTTCTGTAAATCATGAAGCTGTTATGAATCTGAAAAGAAAAAGGCTTTGGGTTGCTATTGGCAAAAAAGAAATTGGTCGAGTAAGTATTGCATTTCAATAAGTCTTCAAGTTATTTCAAGAGATTTTTTTAAATTATCTTACATTGAATAAAGGTATATTTCACACTAAACATTACTAGGTGCCTACTGTTTCATTATTTTAGAGGGAAGGGCCATTATCTATTAATCCATTTTTATTTTTAATTAAAATTTTTAAGGGTTGAAATAAGAGTTTTTTCTTCGAAATGACATTTTGAACACAAGCTTTCACATTTGTTTAGACAAAGCATTTGAAACGGAGGATTTTAATTTTTGATAGGTTACTTATTTGGGAAAGAATTCGTTAACAATACCAAATGTAAGTGCAACTAAAACGTTTTATATACATCTTAACTAAAGCCATGAATGTGATTTTTCCTCGAATTTCATATGACCGATTTCACCAATGGGCTTATTAGTCCAATGAAACTAATTTAGTCTCCATGACACTAATTTTCAGTCGATCTTTGTTTGACCGATCCCATATCTGTAAAACATTATATTAATTGCTACCAGTATACAATATTCATTAGCTTGAACAAAACTTGGAGGGTTTCAATTTTATTTTTCATCAAAGGACTTTTAGGATTTTATTTTTAAAGACTGTTTAATCCTTTCCTTAGGCATCTATGACAGTCTGGTAGTCAATGGATTATCTAAAACTTAGTCTCTAGGGAGTTAATGTTATTAATTCCTGTTATTTGTCTCAAGTGAACCCAAATTAACTAGAACACATAATACAAGATGTTTCTATGTCATTGTTCGAAAAGACCAAAACTTTGAGTTATCAATTCCAAGTTATACTTCAAATATCTTAAACGAGATTTCCTTAACTTTTAAAAAATTTAGTTAATTTGAAAGGTGTATTAATGTACTTTATGAAAATTGACTTTGCATTCTTGCTTCAAATTATATGTAATTTTAGAATTAAAAAGGCATTCAATTTATGTTGCATATATACAGATATAAATTTTTATGTGGGGGTTTCAAGATTTACCGGTTCTTTAAAATAATATGTGATATTATCAATTTTGGAAGAAAAAAAATTACTTTAAAAGCAGAATAGTATTTTTAAAAGGTCAATTAGTTATAATAAAAACTTATTTAAATTTAGTACATATAAGGTTACAACAACATTGTGTTAAAAAATTAACAAGAAATTTTTATAATATATAGATTATAATCCATAATTGACGGTCATCTTTAAAATTTATTTGTATTTTTCATAAGTTATAAAGTAAAATGTTTGATTTTGTTTCATGTATTTTTCTTGTTTAGGCTCAAAAGCAGTTGTTCGCAGCACATAAGGAAACTTTGACTGTCGCAAAAAAGGTTTGTTCCATTTGTATTTAAATTCAAGTTTATTACCTAAGTAATTTGTTTAGACTAATTTTTTTTCCCTCAAATATTATTTGTTTTCTACAATTGTGCAATATGTTTGCAGCTTGCTCAAGCCTGTCAACGAGAAGTTAGAAAATCCACATTAGTTTCTCAAAAATTGGTGAAAGATATTCCTACCCGAGCTCGCAGGCTTACTAAAGAAATGATGCTTTATTGGAAACGTTACGAGAAGGTCGAAAAGGAACATCGTAAACGAGCGGAAAAAGAGGCCCAAGAACAGCTCAGATTAGATATTGAGCTGAGAGAGGTAAATTTTAAACACATTCACAGGTAGATTATTATACAGTCTACAGCATTTCTATGTGGAACCATTTTTTTTTTATTGCTTCTATGTTAAATTTCTAATATCTTTAAGCAAGGTTTATTATTGATTAGGGATGAACCGGATAGTGGTTTTGCCGGATATCGGATATCCGGCGCACATTACAAACCGGATATCGGATATCCGAACTGGATTTTGCCGGATATCCAGCAGTTTCTTTTTTTATGAAAATATCTTCTCATACACACTAGAAAATACGGAAATCGGTCAAAAATTACGAAATTTTTTTTTTCTATAATATTTCCCAATTACTTAACCTTAAGGTGATACCAAGATTGAATAAACATTAAAAAAAACTTTTTTATTTACAAAGGGTTAGTCTAAGGTGCTGCTAGCAATGGGCGTATGTTTTGTACACTTTAAACTCAATTTCTGAATAATTGTATTTTTACCATATGCTCTTTCATTCCAAACATATAAAAACTCAAGTTTGCTTAAACTTTTGTGAAATTTATTTTTATTTTAACTTTATATTAGTTGTGAGATGTTATGACCCTCCACCATAACGATTCGTTAAAAAAAAAAATTAATAGAATTTTAAAGTTAAAAACGAGATAAATTCAAGGGAGAATCTGCACACTGTTAATACATTGGTAGAATTTTCAGGAAAATACTTAAATACCATATTCTTAGCAAAGATAATTGACCGCCACAAAAAAAAATCTTCGATGTTTTATTCATCCGGATATCCGGCGCTTTACTTCCGGATATCGGATAGTTACCGGATAATTAAAAATCAGCCGGATACCGGATATCCGTTTCATCCCTATTATTGATGCTTATATTCCTCTAATAGATTATTTAAAATATATTAGATATTTGTTCCTAATATATTTATAAGTGTGTGTTCAATGAAGCATTGTAATCGAGTGACATACCTGATAGCACAAAATATTAGTAGTCATCAACAGTTTCTAAGAGAACCTTTAATAAAATTCATTGTTTTTAAAACACCTAGTATATGAATATTAAAAATTGCATGTAACTAAAACAAAATTTAATCTTCTTTATCATGCTATTTCTTCAAAGATTTTATTTGGCTGTTAAAACCTTTGATTTAAAATGATTTGATAGTTTTGTGTCCAGATTAACAAGATCATGCTTATTTGCGAGGAATATATTTGAAATCTTTTACATAAATTATTATTATTTTTAAGTAGAATTCAACAAAACTAATAATTCAAACTAAGTTTGTGAGGAAACTTATTAATAAAAACTGCACATGTTTTAATGACAAGTTAAAATATTAATTTTCATGTTTTTTTTCAGGCTAAGCGTCAACAAAGAAAGCTTAATTTTCTTATAACGCAGACAGAACTTTATGCTCATTTTATGAGTAGAAAAATAACTGGTCTTCAAGATATGCAAGGAGAACAAATTTTACGACAGTTGGATGAACCGAAAAACGATTCGAGTACACCAACTTTAACGTTTTTGAAAGATGATGACAATTACAGTAAGTAGTGGATTTGTCAATTTTTTAATTATTTTTCTTGTATAAATTAATATTTACATAAATTCTTTTTTAATTAATTTTTTGAACAATTTTAATCATTTCTTTGGGATTATTTTTTGTAGCTTTTCATATCCTATCCAATATTTGCCATAAAAGATATCCTTTCTATTTTTCCAGCATAACTCTCTCACCTCGGATTTAAATAACTTTCTAAACTATATCGCTTTTGAGGATAATACTTAAAATAAATTTTTGCCCTAATGATACTCCTTTTTAATATACTAACTCAATGATTTTTCTAATGTATTAGTGTTTTAAGTAGGCACCATAATTTAATCTGGCATCATGTTTGTATAGTACTTAGCTTTTTCTTTTGAGTATCTAAAGTTAAGGGGAGTGAAAACTTTTTAGTTTTAAATGTTTCCATGTTAGCATAAATCTTTAAATACTTTCAGAAACTTCGCTGTATAATTTATGTGTACATTTTTTTTTAAGATCCTGAGGAAATGAAGGCCTTGGCACTGAAAAATGCTGATAATGCTTACAAAACCCATGTGAACAAGGTACATATTTGTTGACTAATATCTTTATGATAAAATATGGTATGTTAGTTCAAGGCTTCAAAAACTTCAAAAGGAATAGTTTAACCCTCAAGGGTAAAAATAAATAATTTTTTACTACAAGTGTCTATGAGCTATTAAACTCGTATATCGGGTTTTGCGTAAACTTGCTATTTTTAAAAAAAAATAAGTGCCAAAGTGGGAGTTAACTACGCAAGGTTTAAATTAATGCATACTCGTGTGTTGAGGTACACCCCCCTTCTACGTTCTTCCGTTCGATTTGTTGGCTTGCGGGGAAAAAGAAAATCTGAAATTTTTTCTAATAAAAAAAAAAGGTTTGGATTTTATATTGCTGGTTCGAGTCCGTCCAATGGACTCGACAAAGAAAAGTAAGAAAGTAGTGATTTTGTGATCGGAGGGTTGCCAGCTTCGCTACAAAAATAATAGAAAGTCGTCCAGAACATCCAACAAATTATACTGGTGCACGATAAATCTGATTGGGGTCCATTGTCTTGACAGCTATTGAGGTTGCATCGGATGACACCTCTGGTGTTGTCCTCGTCACCGGACCATATTTAAAAAAGGCCTTTACCTCGGGATAGGCCTCGGACCGTCGTCAACAACCCAACGTGCAGCTCTAGTGCGATGTTAATTAACCAAACCAGATTTAGGACTTTCTACTGTATTATAACATAGTACAGGGATGCAGTATGTTCATACACATACTATGAAATATATTTAAGAATTCTATATGACTTTATTGTGTGAATTAAAAGATGAATGAGGTTAACAAGAAATTTTGTGTTTCAGTATTTTTGATTTTTAATCGATTATTTTTTCAGACTTCGGCTTTTGATGCTGTTTTGCCTCCAGTTATAAAAAAAGAACAGCAATCCATGCAAAATGAATGTAAGTTGTTTCTTTTGATTAAAACCTTTAATTATTCTAAATTATATTTTTACTGATATAAATAAGAAAGTTTGTGTATCTGCTTAAATTTCTATTCATTGTTAGAAAGTTTAAACTCTATTTCTGTGAATTTTTGCTATCTGCTTAGAGATATATCTCATTAGCTTATGTATTTATTCCCATTTATAAGTTGGGAGAACAAAACTTAACAAATTTAATAATTATTAAATTAGTGAACACACTTTTAATTAAGGTTTCAACAAAATAATTTATGCAAATGTCCAGAAGAAAAGTTGTATGAATTTAGTTTTTGAAATTACTGTAAGCTTTTAGAATTTTAAAAATTGCTTGAATTGAAACTTTTTTCCTTTTACTAAATTCTGTCTTGTGTATAACTAGAAGTTAGAAAACGTAAGGCTATTAGTTGACTTATTTCAAACTTCACATCTGAATAACTATGGCATTTATGCTAAATTTTGTTGTTTGTATTTAAAGTATAGTAGCAAAATTATTGTTTTAATTTGAATTGCTATCAATGTGCTATGGTGTTTAATATTGGGAAATGCTTATTATCCATAATGCTATTTAAAAAACCCTACTTGACATGAATTTACTCACATTTTGTTATTAATATTTTTTCACACTGATGCTGAAAAATTGCGAAGTTTTTTCAGTGATCAAATCTATTAATGTTAATGATTTGTATAAAAACTATGTTATATATTTTTAATTCTTCATTGAAGTTGGTAAATTTTTTGATTACTAGTTAATCTGTTGCTAACTGCATATATCAATACCAGGTCAAATCCTCAATCTTGCCATTTGCATTTTGAGTTTGCAGTCTAGTAACAAATGTATTGTCACTGAACCAATAAGAATATAATTAATGCAATAATATAATTATGCAATTTAATTAATATTTAATTGCTATCAATATTCTTTATTGTAAAATACTTATGTAAAATGATACATTAAAAAATATTTTGCATTTATTTACTTGTATTTAAAAAAAAATCTTATGTCAGTTATTAATGTTATATTTGAACATTTAATGACTGATTAAAAGGAGTTATTTTATATTATTTTAAGCAAATGAGCAATTAAAGTTTTTTTTTTTTAAATGTTAAGTTTTTACTGGCTATGCATTTGGTCCATACAACTGCATTCAACAGTGCAAACAATTCTGAAATTGTAATAATTTGTATTTCTAATCTTTACCATATTTATATATATTTAATTTACACTTATGCTGAAAAATTACAGTTTGATCAGGGATTAAAAATTAATGTCATTAATTTGTGTGACAACAATGTTATGTATTCTTTTTATTCTTCATTGAAGTTGGAAAAAAAAATTAGATTACTAGTTAATCTGTTGCTAACTTCATATATTAATACTAGGCCCAATCCTCAATCTTGCCATTTGTATTTTGAGTTTGCAGTCTGGTAACAAACATTTCAATGTATTGTCATTGTAACAATAAGAATGTATAATTTTACAATTTAATATTTAATTACTATCAATATTTTGTAAAATACTTGTTATCTACAATAATACATTAAAAAATCTTGGTCATTTATTTACTCTTATTTAGAGAAATCCTGTATGTCAGTCATTAATGCTGTATTTCAGGTTTTAGTGACTCATTAAGATGAATTTTGTTTTAAGCAAATGAGTTATTGTTTTTTTTAAACGACTGCCCAGCGCGCCCACTAAAACTCCAAAAAAAAACTCTAAATTAAAACCGCCAACGCGCGCCAAGTCAAGAGGTTATAGATTCGACCAGTATGTATTTTTTAAAAAAAAAATTTTATGTATGTGCGCGCAGGATTTCGGTTCTACTTCAGATATTTGGACAATTTTTTTTTTTTTTTGATAGGGGATGTTTCAAAGGGGAGCAATTTGAAAAAAATATCCGGTTATCCGGCATTTAACTATCCGGATTTCTCAATTAACCGGACCGTTTAAAAAAAAATGTCGTCCGATTTCGAAAATTCTTTTTTTGTTGGATAGAGAAAAATCCACTTAGGCAAAATCTGCAAAATAATAATAGGTTATCCGGCTGTTATATATCCGGAAATGTCGATTAACCGGATTTTTTTTAAACAATTTATCCGATTTCAAAATATTTTCATTGTTTAACGGAAGTTGTACAACAATGACATTTTGTTTAACATGCATTTATTGGCTTTGTTATCGATTGTTTTAAAATATACATTGTTGAACACAAGTTGCTACTAGAATTTCTTGGTGAATAGGGGGCAAAGCCCCCTGCTAAATTAAAAACTATAAAGGGAAAAATAAAATAATCTTTCTAAAAAAAAAGAAAACCGACTTTAAGAAAAATGCGCTAAAAAGTAAAAAATAATTTTTAATTTTACGAATGAGTTGAAAAAATTGAATTATTGAATATCAATTGTATACTTAGTACACCTTTTGGAAGTTGGTGCCAATTTACAAAAATCGTATCTAAATTTTGGCACCGATTTCAAAAAGTTGTACTAAGTATAAAATTGATATTCAATAATTCAATTTTTTCAACTCATTCGTAAAATTAAAAATTATTTTTTACTTTTTAGCGCATTTTTCTTAAAGTCGGTTTTCCTTTTTTTTAGAAAGATTATTTTATTTAATGTGAAGTTCTTGCTGGCTATGCATCTGGTCATACTGTGCATCACAGCATACTTGTAACAACAGATAGCACAACTCCCATAAATCGATTTAACTAAATAAAATGTATATATTTAGATAAATATTTCATTGGTTTGCAGAATGTATAAGGCTAGTATACATTCCTTACTTAATATTATTTTAGATGTAAGGCTAATAAGTTGACATTGTACATGAGAAATGAAACTATTTTAAAGTCAATATTTTTTTTACCGCGCTTATAATAATTAAGCACAATTTATTTTACCAATACATATTTTATTTCTTATTTATATTATGTAAAGATATTAATCCTTGTTTTATTAGAATTTTTAATGGAATTTACTTTGAAGCAATAAAATTGGAACATTGCTAATCCGCAAATTCAAGCTACTTTCTAGTCATGTATTTCGTAATTTAACACTAAATATTTCATTAGAAGTGTAAATTAATCTATAATATCCTTTTAATTAATAATATACTTGTATTTTCTTCCAAGAGGAATAAAAAAAAGCTAATACAAATTTAATTGCAATAGTAAACTATGTGAACAAAAAAAAATGAAATTTTCTTAGTTTAAATCTTTAAAAAAGGATGTCAAGGATTAGAAATCGCACAGTTTGGGATTTAAGTATTTGGATTACAAGATTTTGTTATGATAATAATTTGTATTTAATTTAAGAATTCTGATAGAGGATTGAAAGACGAGTAACACATACTTTGAGGCATGATGAATCTTCACAAATTTTGGGAAAGGCCCTTTCTACTAACTTTTTTTTAATTTATAATCTCTCGGTTTAAATATTTATTTTAAGAATTAAAATTTTACTCTTTTTGGTGATGTGTCGATTTTAACTGGAATTCATCTTGTGCTCAAGTTTTCAACTTTGGACAAAAGAGTCCATTTAAAATTAGGGGTTCAGCGTATATGTGAATAGGCTTATATACGGTATTTTGCACTGTAGCAATACATTTTTGATTTTAGTTGTAATTTTAAATGTAAATATAAATCATTAAATATGCGGGAAAAAAATTTCACATTAAAGTTTTTTTTTTTTGTATATTTCTTAATTATCACTGGTTTAAATTGTACTTATATTCAATAATAGTTATTTTTTAAATATTGAGTTCATCAGTATTCAATAGCTTGTGTTCGTATAGCTTTTTTATGAAACTGGAAATAATTTGTGACGTGTATACTATACAACTTGTGCATATAATTACAATTTTTTTATAAGAAAAATTATCTTTTGGTAGTTGACGAAAATTTCAAATTGACTAATCCATCAATCAATGTTGAAGAGGAACATCCACAGCCAGCAATGTTTGTTGGAAAATTAAAGTCGTACCAGCTAAAAGTAATTAACACAATATTTTATCATTTATTTTGATGTAAAGAGGAGAAAAGTGTTTTGATTTATAGTAATCAGATTTTGTAAATGTTTTAAATTTTTTGTATATTCTTTGTTAAGGGTATGAATTGGCTGTACAGTTTGTACGATAAAGGTATTAATGGAATACTGGCTGACGAAATGGGGCTTGGAAAAACTGTTCAAACTATAGCATTTCTGGCAACTCTCATAAAAGTAAGTTTGAAATTCAAAATTAACCTAAACTACCCAAAGTTTAATTCTATCTTCATTGTAAAATTATGTTTTTTAAAAAAATTGTGTTCATTTTTTGCATCTTCTTTCCTTTTCACCTTAGGCTCAAGGTATTTGGGGTCCATTTTTAGTAATTGCACCAGCATCTACTTTACATAACTGGCAGCAAGAATTTGCTAAGTTTGTTCCAAAATTTAAGGTATTTATCACATTTTTTAATTACTCTTTATGTCAAGCTAATTGTTTATATACATGCCAATGTGATATAGTGCATGTGTAAATATAAAAACTAAACTATTGAAAAATAAAGTTACAAACAAGAAGTAATTTTAATTACATATAAATACTTATTTAAATATTGTCAAACCTTGCTAACGCATTAATTATCGGTAAGGCTTTTGAATTAACTATAATAAAGTGTGATTTTCACAATGTCTTTGACAAAAATCGTAGATGATCTAAGACATTTATAAGAATTACGTTTATTTATTTCAAAAATAGGACACGGCAAGAATTAATAGGTTTACTTTCTGATCATGATCTATTAAAGTTTTTCTAAGTTTAAAACTAATTTATTTGAAAAATCTTATTAAAAAAAACACCAAGAAACAAGTCCCCTTTTTCCAAATTATTCCAAGCATATGAACTTCCATGATCAACAATATAACTGGTGGTCAATTTAATAATGGAATGAGTTCCAAGGTTCAGAAGTTCCTTTTTACACTCTTCCATTGTGAGGTCTAGCCAGCATGTGGCCTAATGGTAGAGTATTCGAACACCTAATTGGAGGGTTGTAGGTTTGATTCTCGACTTTAGGAATGCAGCAAGTTTATGGTCAGTGGGTTGCTAGTTTCGTTCTTGTCATCCATTAGAAAACATCTACCATGTAGGGACTAGTGCGTTTTAAATCTGTTTTGGTTCAAATATCTTCATGCCTATGTAAGTGTGTTGGGTACCAATTCGAGAGTTATCCTCGTTAACTGTCCGTGTTTAAAAAAAGTAGGAGCACTCTTCCTAGGGATAGATTCTGAACAGTTACCGGTAGCTGATTGTGTTGGTCTAGTGCAATGTTTAACTAACCTTTCAGAGATCTGCCATTATCACAACACTTCCGGGCAAAAGAAATGTGCCGGGTGGGAGAGAACTCCTTAGGAAACACCTGCTTCATCACTATGCGAATCATTCTAATAATAAAGACGCTGAACTTGAAAGAATTTTCAATACTAGATCCCAAATCGGAAAATTTTGTTTAAGTGGTTGTTATGAATAGTTTGAGTTTTTTGTTTTGAATGGAAGTATGTGTAATAAATATTTAGTTATAAAACATAATTAAACATTACTTAATTGCCTTTATATATAAGAAACCTATTTTAGTTTCTAACTGAGTTATTTTGTTTTTAATGATGTTTTTACTGTAATTGTGTATAAAATATTTACTTTTACTATCTCAATTTTCGAATAATTTAAAATCGCCAAATATATATATATATATATATTTTTGTGTGTGTGTGTTTAGAGTATTTTTATCTTTATTTCATTTAACAATAAAGTGTCTTTTTTCTTTCTAGGTTCTGCCTTACTGGGGTAATACCACTGACCGCAAAGTATTGAGGAAGTTTTGGAGCCAGACTGATTTACATACAGAGAATGCATCTTTTCATGTGCTAATAACCAGCTATCAACTAGTTGTACAAGATGTAAAGTATTTCCAGCGAATTAAATGGCAGTACATGGTTTTAGACGAAGCCCAAGCAATAAAGAGTACCTCAAGGTAGAAATAGTATACTACCTAGTACCTAAAATATTTAAATGTATTGTTGTGCTTTAGTTGTTTAATGTGTATTAAAACTTAATTTGTTCTTTTAGTCAGCGATGGAAGATTTTACTTGCTTTCAACTGTCGCAATCGTCTGTTATTGACCGGCACGCCTATCCAAAACAGCATGGCTGAAGTATGAAAATTTTTTTGTAGAATCTTGGTTTATCTTTCATTTTACGATTTTTAATGTGGATATCTACCAAATACTTGAATATTCACCAATTTATTATTTTTTAAAAATTACTTGTAAAGCAGCCAGATAATGTTAGTGCTAAAAAATAATTTTGTGATGCATAGTTTTTAATCTTGTTGAATTTATACAAATTACAGAGAAAATCAATTTTGTATATGTATAAATGATTTTTTTAAAATTTGCTTTGAATAAGTTAAATCTCTTTATTTGATTTTTTTTTTGTACACTGAATACATATACAAAGTAATTTAAATTCAGTAGACTCTCCTTACAACCCATTCAATTCAGTTTTTATGTAATATTTTAAACTCATTATATTGATCATCTTGTATTGATCACTTGAATGGTTGTTATATCAAGGGTCTATAGTATATAAAATTGCTTTTTTGGTTAATTATTTAAATTAATTTATTTCAATTTATGATTTAAAAGCATTTCAATAAGGCATACAAGACAAGTGATTTTCTATATTTAGTTGACATAACATAAAAATGTTAGTGTGAAAATTAAAATTATAACAAAATATTCAGTTTAATAACTAAACTGTACCTGAATATTCATTTTTTAACACAATTTTATATTCAGTGCACCTAAAATTTTCAATAATAGAATTTAGTTTCTTGTTTTGTGTGATTAAAATTTTGATCTATTAAATAATGTAAATGTTGTGTAGAGAAATGCATCAATGTTGTGTTCTTTGTAGAAATGTATAATTGTATTAAAAAAAATGTGCGTTATTTAGAATTTCTTTCTTTGCAGCTATGGGCTTTACTACACTTCATTATGCCTAGCTTGTTTGATTCCCATGATGAATTTAATGAGTGGTTTTCAAAAGACATAGAAAGCCATGCTGAAAATAAATCCATTATTGATGAAAGTGAGTTTTCTTTTTAGTTTAATAAAAAAAAACATCCTTAACATGAACTTTTAATAGTAGATATTTAGTTTATTATATTAGTGATGTTTATTATCACTTGAAATGTGTATTGTGTGTGCAATATTGTGTGTTTTGGTTCTAATATCAATATTTGTTTTCAATAGAACATTTATCTCGATTGCACAAGATTTTGATGCCGTTTATGCTTCGCAGAGTGAAAAAAGATGTTGAAAATGAGTTGTCCGATAAGGTATGTTTTCATTCTTCATTTCTACCTTGTTTTAAGGTTCTGTTTTATAGGTATATATTTTAAAACTATTAAATGATTAAATTGACATTTGTTTTCTTTTTTAAGTTCAAAGAATTTTAATAATTTATGGTATGTTCATCAAAGTCAATACATGTAATATTATATGTGGTATTTAATTATGTATAAAAAAAATTGTATAGTTTTAAAATAATTAAATATGTTTAGAAAAAAATGGTGTAATTTAGCTCATTTTGAAAAGCTTTATATAAGAATTGATTATCATTTCATCTCTGAGCATATTCACATTTTGCAATGAAGATTAACTTGATATACAACTTTTTATTCAGTAAATTTAATTAATACTTCTTTTCATGCTAAAGCTTAGTGTGTTTTTGTAAATAATTTAGTGCTAAGCTTATGTGTGTTCAAATTAAATTAATTCATTTGAGATTTGTATAATAATTTTTCCAACAGATTGAAATACTTGTTTACTGTCCTCTCACACGAAGACAAAAGCTGTTGTATCAGAATTTAAGGAAAAAGATCTCGATTGATGATTTAATGCAGTCTTCGTCAACATTGTCATCTCATTCTCAGTCAGCCACTTCAAGTCTTATGAACTTAGTTATGCAGTTTAGAAAAGTAAGTTTTGTAGATATTTATTCTAATTTAAATGTTTCAGTCCTAAAATATATCTGATAAATACTGCCCATGCATGAAGCCTTACTGAATATTTTTGCATCTTTTAATATCTAGGTCTGCAATCATCCAGATTTATTTGAAAAACGTGAAGTAAAATCGCCATTCTTTATGAAATCTATATTGTACATACTTCCCAAGCTATTATACAGAGAAGGTATGCATTTTCTTGCCTTATTGTGTGATTATCATTTGTAATTTTTAAGATTAAAAAAATAATATTTCTCCCCTTTTTTTTTAGGTCTGCTATACCTCAATAATTTTGAAAAGCAACGTGTAGCAAGTCAAATGTTTGGACTATTTCATCCTAACTATATTCACCAAAATTTGTTTCCCTCCAATACGGATGATAGTAAGTGAAAATATCATAAATAATTTTATATGGAATTATCTTTTTTTCTTTAAAAAAGTGCATAAAATCTAGACATAATTTTTATTTACAGAATTTTGCAGTATATTTAATATTTGGTTCACATAAGATATTTATGTAAATTCACATTATTAAAAAACTGATAGATTAGAATTGTTACATAAATTTACATTATTAAAAATTAAACTAATATAACATTTCAGTTTTATAAATGAAATTTGTTATATGATTAATTTTGTTACTTTGCTTAAACAGCCACATCTTTAAATTCTATATTATTGTATGACTTAAAAGCTCTAACCTATGATGCTGTAGTTTTGACCTTTTCTTGTGTTTAATTTGGCAAGAAAAAACTCATACATTTTCAATCACATTGAGATTTTTATGACAAAATTGTATTAAGTTATGCTATATCTAAGTCCCTATTTTATTAACTGAAAATGATACTTTTTTACTATACATTTCATATTAGGTAATACAAAATAAAAATACTTTAGGGCAATACAAATAAAAATAATATTTTAGTGGAATCTAAAACAATTCCAGCAAAATCAGCATTTATAAGTAAATTTTAAATCAGCATGCATAAGTCATTTATATTGATAAATATTTGTGTGTGTTTTTATGATTGCCTTTATTATTAGGAATTTTTACTACAAAGTTTACTTTTCTTATTCCAGAGTATTTATTAAAAGATTGCTGTTTCTCATTCATGCGATTTATGGGTCTATCATCTGGTGAAATTTCTCAGATATTCTTATGTGGTCTAATAGCTAGGTATCTACCTTTTTCTTTCTTTTTAATTATCAGTTTGATATTTCAAACTCATTTTAATTTCCTATATCAAATTGGAAAAAAAAAACCTCCTGTATATTTAACCTCTTAACAGGGAATGAGGAGGCCACTCGTCCTACTTCAGATTGTTCTAACGATGAGTAGCACTTGTTATAGTATTTGTATGGCAGTTGACTAATTGTGCCGTTTTAATACATTTATTTTCGATGTACTTAATTTGTATCACTTCCGTTGACACTTCCTAAATTCAAAAATCAAACTGTTCTTTTCGGCATTGCATTTATCGAATTAACTTCCTGTTAAACAGGTTAATATTTTTGTAATGTAAACCATTTTTTTTTTTTTTTGTGGATTGGTATCTATTTGTAAAGTTTTTATCTCGATAACGTTTATGTAAAACATTATGGAATTTCTCGCACTCTATTTAAATTGAATATGCAGATTTTGGCAATTGGTTAATTAAACAGGTTATAAATGGGTACTTAATAAACATCAGGTTCTAGTCAGTCCTAGATCATTGTTTGGTATAATTTTGGTTATTATACTATTAAATGCATCTTTTTTTTTGTGTGTTGGTGTTCTTTTAAATTGAATTTTCTCTTAAATTAATCTTTATAGGTGGATATCTGCTTACCTAATGTTGAAATCTTCATACAGGATACAGCACAATTCTATTTGGAAAGAATCGTCAACTTCAAAGTAGGTTTACTTTATAACATTTTTTCATTTAATTATGAAGTTCAAATGATAATTATAAATTAGGATCTATTATAAAACTTATGTCGTGCAAAGTAAGGCACTTGAACCCATTTTATTTAAACTTTTGTTATAACAAAAAAAAATGTTGTCTATATATAAAATTTCCTTGAAAAGGTAAACAAGAGTCTGCTAAAAGAATAAGAAACAATATTTTTTAAATTGAAAAAAGTTTGATTTATTTTAATATGTTTTGTGTGGTACAGGACCGATTGATCCTGTGACGACCTTGTGGATAGTTACTGCACGGGGTTAATTGATTTTGTGTTGTACTCGTGGATATATACTGATTTAACCATCTGCACTGAATGTGTTAAAGCAGTGTTCACTCTAGAAATAAAAAGGGACAGGGTGCAGTTGGCAGTAAAAGGGCACACATTTTTAAAGGAGCACTTTAAAAAAAAATTGGGGGTAGGCATTGACACACAGGATCTGTGACCAAACAAAAACAGTTCCGATTTGTTGGTTGACATTGCACTATAGCTGCATATTTGGCTATTGTTGACGATTCGGAGCTTATCTCGAAGTAAAGAACAGTACAAATTTGATGTCTCTTTATGAAGATAATACTTAACATCCAAAAATTTGACATTTAAAAATTAATGTTTTCCTTAAAAACGACATCTGTAAATAGTCCTAATCAGACCCTTTACAAAACTGATAAAAAGGCTACTTAAATCCAAAGTTTGGTAATAAAATGCCTAGTCTTGCAACTTCACCCCAACCATTTTCTCTTTAAAAAAAACAGAAAAAAAAGTTAGCATTTCATATGCAGGCACAGGCAACCAATAGGATTCGTGGAATGCCCTGTGCTCGAAATTACCGCAGAATCATTGCAATCTCACAACATGCATAATTAAAAAGGCGTTTATTTTTCTACTGTCATATTACACTTGATTCCAATTTATACACAAAAACATTTTAATCAATGCCATTTTTAAAGACAGCTAGGGAAGCAAGGAAGGATGCTTGTGCTTGACTGAAAAGAGCAAGAAGGGAGGAGTTTTTTCGAAACAGGGCAGCATTTTTGAAAAAGGGGCACGAGGGTGCTTGTATTTGTTAAAATGTTTTCTCTATATTTTAAAATTTGCTCTAAAATTTTACCTTTGTTTTTTCTAGATATCTTAAACAATCCAACTTAGTCCTTTATCCTTTATTTCCCGTGAACAAACTACAGAGTTCTGACTGTGCCTTTAAACCAGTGTTTACAAGCTTTGTAACTAGTGAATATGCATTTACAGATCAACACATCTACCCTATTAAAACTATTTATAAGAAAGAAAGTGCATTTAGCAATGATTCACCTTTAATAAAACAGGTAAAAAAATATTTGTAGTAATTGTTTTCTTTTATAAATTGCATTAAGTTTGCTTTAATTTATTTTTCATATTGTTAAATATATAAGTATTTAATTTTAAGGATTACGATAGTTTATTTCAGTGTTTTTAAAGGATTTTTTTATATGCTACATGAGACATTTGATTCTTGTTTGAACATATTTTAAATATAGATTGGGGTTTACTATCCTTCATAATGTCAAAACTTTGCTATTAAACCAACTGAATAGAAAATGTTTATTTTACTCATTTTGTGGAATAACTCTTAACACATACTTAGTGACTACTTGCTATACACTCACTTGAAGTAATTTTAGGATTAATAAAAATATTTACTAAACTATTAATAATGGTAATCAAAGCTTGATATTTTTGTCTTTAAAACAATTAATTTAATGCAATTAATATTTTACATGTAATATTTATAGATATTAATATTTTATTTACAATTGATTTTTACCAACTTAAAATGTGATTATTTTGATTTTTTTTTAAATAACTTGTTTAATCCAAAATTAAACTAATTATATATGGATTATTGATTTTTTTTTCTTCTTAATAAGAAAATAATTTAATGTGTAACGTTTTGCGTAAAAAAAAATTAAGAATTACTCAAATAACCTTGAATGTCTTAACATTAGGTGTTTTAATTATATTGTGTTTCTAATTTTGTTTGTACGAGTTAAAATCAAAATCTATAAATATCATATTTTCATAAAATCTTAACCAGTGATGATTTTTTTAATAAGAACAATGTAAAATGTGTTGTCTGAGTGAAACTCTTAAACTTTTGTAAATGGATTTCTTTATGTGACTTTTTAAGCAATTGTATATTTAAGTAGTTCGAGTTTCAGTAATATTTGTGCTTTTCTTTGATTTGTACTATGCTAAACTCGTAAAACAACTGCTAATCTTCAATTTGCATTTAGCATTTTGGGTTTGCAGCATAACAACAACTCTATTAAGTGTTTCTTGGAAGTGCTTTTCTCAAGTGTACATGGATTTAAGAATACCTTAAAAATATTCATTGAAATACTAAAAATTTTGATTAAAGCTTGCTATTTTTGTCTATGAAACAATTCATGTAATTGCAATTGCATGCCTAAAATTAATAATTCGTAATACGAATATTGATATATTGCAATTTTCTCACAATTGATTTTTACCCACTTAAATTGTATGATAATATATATATATGAAATGAACCACAGGCTGGTCATCCCATTAGGGTGGGGTGCAGTTGTAATATTAAGTCATTGTCGGGCCGAGTAGTACATCATAAAAACAAGTTTATTTACAGAGAGCTCAGAACACCAGGACACATCTTCACAGAGCGAAACACAAAATCGAAGTGATCTCGCATAGGGATGATTACATGACGTGAAGAGGGAAAAAGGGAATTATCATCGTGTCGGAACACGGTCGTTGTTCAGTTGAGGCTATCCATTTAGGGAAAATGGGTGCAGTTGAACTTAGAAATCCTTGAGTGATGGGGAATTAGAAAATATGTGCGTGGGCAGAAAGCTCCTTGAAGAATAAGCATAAATCATGAGAATGAAGTGATTTGTTATAGGAATAGGAGAGTTTTATGACCAAGAGGGAAAAGGCGCAAATTGCACTTGGGTATTTTAAGGGATAGATGTTACGGAATATTAAGAGGGGTTTGACAAAGGTGTTCGGGATTTGAAAAAAGGGGTGGTTACAGGAATATTCTTTCATATATATGTTAGTATGTTTAACCCAAAATTGAGCTAATTATATACTTGTTACTGAATGATTTTTTTTCTTAATAGGAAAAGTATTAAATTGTAATATTTTGCACAAAAAAAATATTAGAAAATTTCTCAAACACCCTTAAATCTTTTAACATTGGGTTTTAATAAAAAAAAGTTTAACTTTTGTTTGCATGAGTTTAATTAAATAATAGTATCATAAAATCTTAACCGGTGCTGATTTTTTTAAAAATAAAAACAATGTGGAATGTATTAGATCCGAGTGAAGCTCTCAACTTTTTTAAATGATTTTCTTTATATAGCTTTTTTAATGAATTGTATATTTAAATAGATATGTGTATATAATTCGAGTTTCAGTAATACTTGTGCTTTTCTTTGATTTGTGCTAAGCTAAACTCGTAAAACAACCGATATGTTATATCCCCAATTTGCATTTAGCATTTTGGGTTTGCAGCATAGCAACAAATCTATTAAACGTTTTCAATTTGCTGTGCAATTATTTGAATTCCTTGTATTACTTATGAACAAATTGATAGAATAAATTTTAAAACGTGGATGTTTTAGAAAAATGTATTATGCCTACTAGTGCTTCAGATTTTAACTATTTCCTTGCTTTATTCAATTATCGAAGTTTTTATTCTATTCATAAAAGGATTTATTTTAACAACTGTAAACTATTTATTTTTTTATGTGAAGAAGGATTTTGTCTAAAATAATTTACAAAACAAATCCTTTTCTTCTGGTCACAAAAAATTTGGTATATTTGCTGTACAAAATTCAATTAAACTTAATGCCTTTGGAAATAATAAAATTTTGAAGTTTTTAATAGTGTAAAAAGTTAGTAAAATGAGGTTTTAGGTTGTTGAACTTAATTGTTTTAATGTTTATAAAGTATTTAATTTGTATATACTTTTCAGGAAAATATGAATAGTGAGAGAAATGCATGCCCTTTGTTGATAAGGCAGTGTCAGTTATCTAGTCCTCCTAATTTCCTCACTAATATCTCCACAAAGGTAAGTTTAGACTTCATAGATTTACTATGAGATGTGCTACTGTTATTTCTAAAAGATATTGAATATTACTTTCAAACAGCATAAAGCTTGAGTATAAAACTGGCAATTTTAAATAATCCCTTTATGGCATTGTAGCTTTATTGAAGGGTATTTGGAAATTTTATTTATCTTATGTGTTGAAAAAGTAATTAAAATTTTTTAAAGTGCTAAAACTAATTTATACTGCTTTCAAATGTGTTGTATCTTTTTATAAACAGATTTCCAAACAGTAAAAACAAAAATCACAAGATAATTTCACCTGTATGCTTTACATACAATATTTTTCACCTATATGTAATTTATCACTTGTAAATTTATCCATTTTAATGCATTTTTCAGGTTTTGTGCGAGCCAATCACTGTATACACATCTGACCGCAGTGCCGATTACTGGGCGACAAGGGCCAAAAATTGTGGCTCTGTGCAAGGTCTCAGAACAATTCTTTATGGGAAGCCAGATGTGACATCAGTGAGATTGAAACACCAGTCCCAGCTGTTTTATCCCCCACCATTGGGTGGCATTAATGCCCTGCGTCCTCAAAACGGGTGGTCAAAAGTGGTTATTCCAGGTAATTTTTTAATTATAAAAAATTGACTTTAATTATCCTGTTAGTATTAAGTGTACTTTTTGGCTTTTAAGCTTATTATTTAACATTACTGAATATAGTTACTTTCATGTTTTACAATAATTATTTAAAAAAAAATAAACTTTTGCTAATTTTACTATTATTTGAATTTATGAGAAGGGGAAAAGACACGCTTTCTATGCATTTTCTATTTCTTCGACTTGTAAATTTGTTGTGTGTGCCTTTTCATAATTTGAATTGAAATTATCACTTTCAGTTTGAATGTATGATTCACAATAAAGACTTACAGAAAAGCATATAAATTCCTTTGAGTAAATCTATTGATATTTTTATTCATTTCGATAAAATATATGTCATAATAAAAATAGTTAACTGTCAATTTGTATATAAGTTAGCAAAAAGAGCTATGACTAGCTAGAGTATACTAAAATATTTGTTTACTTACATTTTCAATGTCTTAGGAATAATTTATTTAGTTATATTTAAAATAAATTTTGAATTTAAACAATTTCATTTAAAATTACAAATAACGGATAATTGATTTTTGTATAAATGCTAAAATTCTTTATTCATTAGTTGAATATTGGATATTCATTTATTTACAAAATTAAGTATTAAGATAATTTTAATTAGTTAATTATGGCAGAAATTATTATTAAATTGTATACCAAATTTTGTAATTTACTCTATTTTTATATGCCACTTAAATAGTATAATTTATTTAATATATTTGTGAAGTTCACTTTTACTAATATTTCTAGGTAAGGGAACAATAGTAACAGATTCTGGCAAACTTCAGGTTCTCGACGATTTGTTGACTCGTTTAAAAGCTGGTGACCACAGGGTTCTCATTTACTCTCAGATGACTCGCATGATCGATCTTCTTGAGGTAGGTGATTTTCAATATGTTCTTATTGCAAAAGAAGCTTTTCGCATTCAGTGTTCACTCTAGAAATAAAAAGGGGCTGGGCGCTGTTGGCAGTAAAAGGGCACCCAGTTTCTGAAAAGGCACTTCTTGTTTTTTTTAAAAGAGCACTTTTAAAAAAATTGGAGTGGGCCTGGCCACACATTGGACTCGTGCCATACAAAAAAAAGTTCTGATTTATTTGATATTGCTTTAGAGCCAGTGGCGGCGATTCGGGGGGGCAAGGGGGGGGCGGTTGCCCCCGCACTCTTTTCGGATGTTGCCCCCGTACTTTTTGTATGTTGCCCCCACAACTTTTTTATATTGGACTTTTTAAAACTAAATTGCAAGTCAATTGTTTTACTGTATTGCCTAACAAAGGAAAAATTTTGAACCAAAACTTCCTCACACTACCATAGGAACGTAGATAAGGGAGGGGGGGAGGTTTCAGGAGGTTCAAACCCCTCTTATTGACAGATTTAATGTGCACTAGTCGCCTCCAAACGTCAAACGTTTGGGCGATGGGAGAATGGGCTTGCAACCTAATGGTAAGGAACTAGGCGCTTTAAAGAGCGCCAAATTGTGAGTTCGAATATTAAATCAAGTAGTATATTTTAATAAATTTTGCTTCTAAAGTCCCAGTAATTGTTAAATTAAAACAAAACAAAACATACATTTGCAAAGCCTAATCAAAGCGATTAACTTTTTTAACCATATAATTTCTATAGTTTTTCCGAAAGAAATAGTTTATAATAATTTTACTTATGATTACTTATTAAATAGTTTGGTTTTGAAATAGTTTATTTTAGTCAGAAAATCTCCGATTTTAACAATTTTAAAACACAATCTACAAAAGTATATTTGTTTACTTTACTTATCAGCGAATGTTCTCAAAGTTGATTGCAGAAAAGATTTAATAGCTTTTTTTTTAATTCTCAATTCTTCGATTTCAAAAACATCAAGAAAATAGTTTATTGTAACTACGTATTAAATCAAAAAAATACTCAAATCGGGCCTCTGGCTCTCAGCAGAATGACTCATTCCCACGTTTTCTCAGTTTTACATATAAGCCGTAGGGAAAAAAGGCGAAAACGGCGCCGAATATGACTTATGACTCTCGTTTGTACAGTCATTTTGGAGTCTACAGAGCAAACTGTATATAACTTATGGCTACTCCGAAAAGATATTTATTTGTTTTTAAATCAGCCGTTGATATTTTTTTATTCAATCAGGGTCATAGCTTAGTATTTTTGCACATCGCAGCCTTCGCTTAAAGGTCTAGTTAAATTGTCTTCGACTATAGCTAAAATAGCCAAGTGATATAAAGGTGTTTTGTACAGTTCATACTTTTTATATTGGACTTTAGTTTTTGTGGCCCTTTCATATAGTATTTCTGAAAGTTATCGTTCTTTGTTTCGCCTTTTTAAGTCAGAATAACGAAAAAAGAAAGCTTTTAACTTGTCTCAAATCAGCTTTATGGTATGAAAACTTTTAATTTTTTAAATTTGTTATTAATTTTTTTTACTATGTATTTTAAGTTGCTATACTTCAAATAACACAAAATAGTGAGTAAATACAAGTGTGCAATACCATACCTTTTTTATAGCAATATAATAGTAATTTTTTTAGTTCCCCCCCTCCCTCCCATTTGGGGGACTTCCTTGTTTCCCCTTTATTTTGCCCGCCCACTTTCAGCACCCAATCGCCGCCACTGTTTAGAGCTGCATATTTTGCTATTGTTGACGGTTCAAGGCCTATAACGAAGGAAAGACCCGTACAAAATTGGTGTCCCTTTATGAAGATATTACTTAAAATCCAAAATTTGACATTTAAAAATTAATGTTTTTCCTAACAACCAAATCTGTAAGTAGCCCTTATCAGATCCCTTACAAAACTAATAAAAAGGCTACTTAAATCCAAAGTTTGGTAATAAAATGCCTAGTCTTGCAACTTCACCCCAACCATATGCGGGTACAGACAACCAATAGGATTAGAGGAATGTCCCATGCTCGAAATTACCGTGGAATCATTTCGATTTCACAACACGCATAGTTAAAAAGGTGTTTAATCGACCATAAAAAAATTTCGACCATTAAAATTTTTAAAGACAATTAAAGAAGGAATGACGCTTGTGCTTGACTGAAAAAGGGTGGAATTTTTTCAAAAGAAGGCATGATGGCGCTATTGAGATGGGGAAAAAAACGGGCAGGGCGGACCGTCCTTCAAAAAACACCTAGAGTGAACACTGTCTCATTTCTAGGGTGTCGTATGAGCAGGTTGGCTGTCAAGTCCAAAACAGTTCCAATGTAAGAAAGTTTGAAGTTCTCAACTTGCCTTGACTATAATGTTAAGTGGAATGACATTCAACTCATTATTGGATAACTTACTAAACTTGGAGTTGCACTGCTTAACTAAATGATGGATCTGTGCTTAGTATTGGAAAATGGTATTAGACCATTTGCATGTTTTTGTGACTTGGATCACTTGGCAGCCAGTCGACCCATGTGAATTTAACATTTCTAGATATGATTTACATTATTATGCAGGAATTTATTTTTTATATTCTCTTAGTAAACGGCCCAGCCTAATTTTTGTCTTTTCTTCGTCTTAGGATTATATGTGTTACAGAAAGCACACGTACATGAGATTAGATGGATCTTCAAAGATTGCTGATAGGCGAGATATGGTTGCTGATTTTCAAACCAGGTAAAAACTACTTTAGAATTTTTGTCAATGTCTTCAGGGTTCAATTTACTCTAAACACAAGCAAATTACTTTATGTTTCTTAAATTTTTAATTCCTAATGTACATTTAACACAAATGAATGTACAGTTATAGTTTTTGTTATATTTGTTTCCATGATTAATATAATTATTTTTAATATTATAGTTATTTTAACTGTGCTACTTCTGTGCTTCATTCAAAAGTTTATTTTGGTTTTAGGATACTGATATTAAAATTTTCTTTTCTTTAACAGATCTGATATTTTTGTGTTCTTGTTAAGTACTCGAGCTGGTGGTTTGGGTATAAATTTAACAGCTGCTGATACGGTAAGATACATATTTAACCTGTTTTCTGAGAGCATGGGTGATATTTATTTTGTTCTATTTTTAAGATTGTAACCTTGATCATAAATAAGTTTACGATATATTCTTATTTGAGGAATATCTTCAAAGGAGCAAAATCTTTTTCATAACATAAGGACATTTTTTATGATTTTAGGCATACTTTATGAAGAAAAAAAATTAATGTTGGGGAATTCTATTTAAATCTATTTTTTAAAAAAATTGGTAAACAAAAGTTGTCTCCAAGAATAAAAAAGTTCTCAAAGCATTTGAGACTTTTTTTAAAAAAATCGCATTTCATACTACGAACCTTTTAAAAAGTAATTACTGTTTTAAGAGCAATTCAACTCAATAGTGTAGTAAAATTAATGTATTCTTATTTACAGGTGATATTTTATGACAGTGACTGGAATCCTACTGTTGATCAACAAGCTATGGATCGAGCTCACCGTTTAGGCCAAACAAAACAGGTTATAGTGTATCGTTTAGTGTGTCAAGGCTCGATTGAAGAAAGGATTCTACAGAGAGCTCGCGAAAAGTCAGAAGTGAGTCTTGTGGGAATTTTTTATTGTTGGCATATTAAAAACAAAATTTTCAACCACCTCACTGCTCTGAGCATTTATTTAATAAAATGATGTAATAGTTCATGATATTTTTTTTTTATTCCTTACCAGATTCAAAGAATGGTAATCAGTGGAGGGAGTTTCAAGCCTGACACGCTGAAGCCGAAAGAAGTTGTTTCATTACTTCTTGATGATGATGAACTTGAGAAAAAATGTATGTATGAATTGCTCAACTGAGTAAAACGATTTTGAACTGAATATCAATTTTAATTGATGTGAAGTTTAATTATTCTAACTACGCAAAACTCTTGTAGTTCGCATTCGACAAGAAGAAAGGAAACAGATGGAAAAGTTGAATATAGATAGAAAGAAAAGGCCAGAAAGTTTTGGAGAAAGCAAAGTAAGTTGTACAAGTTTTTTAATAAAAGAATGTGAAGCAAAGTATCCCCATATTTATTTTGTTAAGTTGAAATGTGTTAGAAGTTAATAATAAAACAACTAAACATTTAGATTATGCAAGCATATTTCTACTTTTATTTAAAAGTATTAATCACATAATTGTTTTTTACCCAGTCCGAAAATTTTTTTACTATTTCCTGGTATTTAGATATGATTTATAATTATTAAAAAAAATGGGTTCCAATATCTTAATATATGAATAAGAACTTAATTTTAAAATAACATTTAAAATTTAGTTGCATTTTATAAAATATTTTTAATGAAACTAAATAATATTTCTAAGCTTAATACTAATAAAATAATAAGTTATTTTTTAATCAATGTTATATATATATATTTAATAAGTAGGTAATTTATTAATAGAAACTGCAATAAAGGTTTTAAATGCTAGCCGCTTTGAATAATTAGCATAAAGTTCAGGGTTTTAACAATGTCATACAAAAGTCGGATAAATACATTTTGATGTTCAAATAATTCATGTTAGATACAACTTTCCATTATATCTGAAATTTTTTTTTTTCAAAAATTGAGTCAAGCTATTATTTAAAATATGTTAGAATCCATAGGATCTTTACAAGTATTTATTTTTAATTAATATAACATTAACTGTTATGCATAGATGTATTAGTACTTAAGTTATTTGATGTAAATTGAAAGTTGCATCAAGGAATAATTTTAATTTTAGAGAGGAAGAAAGAAAAAGAAGGAAGAGGGCACCCACTCATCAACTGTTGTTAACAATCAAGATGGAGACTCTTTGCAAAGTGTCGATTCGATTCCCCCTAGTCCGTACAGTGAGGTGAGTTTGGGGTCTACTCCTGATCATTCAGATTTAAAAAAATCATAATCCATTTTCAAGTTGTAACTTAGATTCATTAATGATGCAGTCTTGACCTTTAGAACATATTTGTTTTTACATATTTGAATTTTAGCATACATGCTAAATATTTTGAGGCATTTACATTAAAAATAAACTTGATCCATCAACAATTAAATACTAGTTACTAAGAAGCAGTCGTGTTGTTTTTAAAAGGTTTATACTCCTCATAAGTATTTTGTTATTTATGCAGTTATATCAGGGTGGCAGCATAACCTGGAAATCAGGGAATTTTTTAATTCTGGAAAAGTCAGGGAAATTTTCAAATTTGGAACATTAAAACAGCAATTATCATCTATTATGCCCTTTATTCTGGGTAATTTTGTTGTCAATCGTTCCTTTAATTTCTGAAAAAGATTTTTTTAAACAAAAAGCATAGTTATGCACATTTTCATATTTTCAGTTTTATTTTTGTAAAAACTTGAACCACTGCTGGAGGGAGAAGCAAAATGCATAGGACCTTGAAATGCAAGCAACATGTGAGGAGCTAATGAATATGTGATTTATTGAAGATTATAGTAGGAAATATGTAGCATATAAAACATTTCAAATTATCTACAAAAAAGAAATAATTTGAAAAAAATTGCTTTTTTTGCATTATTTGCTTCCAGAAAACATGTTTAATTACTACTATACCTATCACAATTGCATAATTTGTGTTGTATCCGTAAATTATTATTTTAACTGTCAATAAGTTTTTCTTATTTCTCATTTATAATGCAATATAGTTATTGGATCATTGTAGCGTGGATACTTTGTTTCTATACAAAGCATGTATTGTAACATTTCTTTGTTATTGTAAAATCAGGGAAATTTTTGTGAACCATCGTAGAAATCAAAATTTTTTTTTTCTAGAATGTTATTGCCACCCTGTATATTGATTTAAAAATCTAAGATGTCAATTTCACTTATAAATACACTTAAATATCATTGTAATGTAAAGGCACTTTCTTCAGCATTCAGTTGGCGCGTTTCCTGCCACGCATGACGAATCAAGCAGTGAAGGGCCTTTGGTGGTTGATGACAGTAGTCCCTCCAGCACACCGGTTCCATTTTCTATGCATTTATTTGGTAAGATTTACTTCCTCTTAAGATTTGACACTTAAGAAATATATATTTCTTGTTTATATGTAAAATAAGTTTATATACAAAGTAGTAAGTAGTATTTTCAACTGATGTTAATCTTCTAAGGTTTAGAAAGCCACAAAATTGTGATAGCAAGGCGTATAGTTCTTCCATATACGCGAGTTGGTTGTTGTGATACTCAAAAACATTGTTCAGATATAAGTGCATTAAAAGCCTGCAACTCGTCTTGGTTATAATATTAAGTGGAATGACATACAACTTGTTATTGGGCAACTTTTGGAATTAAGACCCACACTACTGGCAAAATATTGGATGTAGCTGTTTGGTAATAGAAAACACTGTTTAGTTCATTTTTGGACTTTTGTGTCTTACACCACGTGCAGATAGTCCGCTCATATATAGCTTTTGCCCCACAGCAGTTGGAGATATTGACATCCCAATTAATAGTGTAACCATTTCTCTTGTATTGGATAGGGTTGCTCGTTGAGTGAACTTACCCAGAGGGTGTAAAGCCTGTGCCACATGGCCGATATATAGGCTATTAAAGCAGTAGTCCCCAAAAGGTGGTCCGCGGACTCACTGGGGTCTATCGGCCGATGTTGAAAGGGTCTGTAGGGCCGCAAAATAAAATTGGTTAAATGCATTGAATGATGACTCTTAGCGAAACAATTGGAAAATCTGTGCAGTAACTAACTTAAGTGACTATTACAATGTTTTCGTATGAATTCAAATCGGTATTAGATATATAAGTAAGAGGCTAAAAGTAATTTAATTTCTGATTGTGATGTTATCTTTTCTATGTATTTGTTGGATAAATTTGTGTAAAATAAAAAGAAATTACAAAATTAATTTTAGAATTTTTTTCTTCCCTTTATTTTCATGTTTAAAAAAATATATACATGCCCAGAAAGCGGGGGTACTTCCTTGAGGTTATATAAAAAAAGGGGTCCTTGGTCCTATTTTAGTTTTAGCTAGGGGTCCGTGGCTTAATGCTAATTGGGAACTGCTGTATTAAAGGATGTGGTTACCCTGGGATGTTTTGACCTGTGGGTGTGGTAACCCTTAAATAGACAGTTGTCCAGAAATGCAGCAGTTTCGACAACTAACCAATTTGTTTGAAGTTGTTGCTGTTGGTGAGAAGTCACAGAATAGTCCATTCCACACAAATATCTATATCTTTGATAGATCGTTTGCCTTCAAAGCTCCTTATTGCATGCCAGTGCTCAGGAGCTTTCAGCCATAATTCTCTAAATAAACTTAAATACTGCTTTTTTTTGTCTGAATCAAATTAATGTTGGATTGCGTTATTTATTTAGCCTTGTGTTTAACATATTCAAACTTTCATTTCTCTAGGAAGCACCAGTTTTGATGAGAGTGCTGCCTCCCTACTGAAGAAGAGGGGTAGTGGTCGAGGCAGGGGCAGACCCAGGGGCTCTGGAAGGGGCAGGGGAAATGGGAGGGGGAGAGGCAGTGGACTCTCTGTTGCTGCAGCTGAGCTAGCTGGGGCACAGGCTGGGAAGTCGGCTGCCTTTGCTGCCTATTCTTCTGTAACAGCTGCAAAACCTGGTTAGTATTTAGTGTTAATCAATTTATTGTGAGAGAAAATTGGTTGGCTGCTTAAAATTATTCAGTGTATCAGATAATATATTGACTCTTTACTGCCCAGGTAGGATTAGTGCAATTTTCATGAATTTGAGGTTAAGAGTTAATTTGAATCCTCATGTAATCTATGTAATACGTAATTGTGGTATATGAAAAATAGTTGTTTTAATCAGCTGAAAAGGAGAGAGAAACTAGTTTTCTGACCCTTATATTAACTCTACAAACTTTTGAATAGCTGTCCTGCAAAATTAGTGACATCACATATTTAGGAAATTAATTTTTAATACTCTTAAGCGAAAATATAGTTGCGAAAAATAATCATTGCTCCTACTTTTTCTGTTACGAAGGATCTTTTTTTTTCATCGAATAGCCTTTTTCTTTCCAGGACTTTCAATGTTGTTGAATGACACCGTGAAAGTTTCATATACCTAATTAGGCCCCAATGATGCCAAATGGTGTTATTAAATATTTTAATTTAAAAATTAAGATATATTTTTTAATGAATATTAGTAATAATAGTTCCTAGACTAAAAAAAAAAGCATAATTCCAGAAAATAAAAAAAAATTACTGGTAAATAAAACTTTGGGCCGGTTAAATCAAAATTGTAATTAAATTGAACTATTCTTATTTGTAGTTTAAAATCCTCATTTTTAAAAATATTTTGGGAGCATTTTTGAATGTCATTAAGGTTTCATAAATAAAAGTTTACAAAAACAGTTAACAAAAATTAGAAGAAATTTCATTTAGGTTTTTAAATTTCAACGAAAGTAGTTTTTAGTAAGCAAACTTTTTAAATGACAAATTTGTATTTTATCACCCAAAATTATTCTTTAAATGTCATTAAAAATGCATAGAAACCATAATTTGTAAAAATTTGAATTGTTGAAGAAATTGATTTCTATAAAATTTGTTTTGTTTTGAAATTGAAATTGTTTTCTATAAAATTTTTTTCCCTTTTATATAATCAAGATTTTTAATTAATAATTGTTTTATAAAAACTTCGGCCACTGATAAATGTATAGAACTTGCTTATAATAAATATTTAATTAGCATGTTTTCTAACAAAAGCAAGATAAAATCTAATTTTTACAAAAGAAATCTTTGTATTTAAAAAAAAAATTATACACTGTCAGTTATTTTACTAAAGTAATTGGTATATAAAAAAATTATAGTAATTCTTCTTCCCTCATACCATTATAATATGCAATGGCTTATTGACACTCTATATGTACATATAATTTTATATAGTATTTTATTTAAACTTTTTAGCTGAAAAAAGTTCCCTCTTCAAAGGTCAACAAAGCAACAATAGGAGCGGAAGCAGTCAGGCCGTAAAATACCTGTCATCCAGAGGACGGGGCTCCTACAAAGGAATCAACTCCACCCTGCCCACCCAGTCCATATCTCTTGGTTTTTACATGCCAGGGCCACAACTACAAGGGCCCTAGATAGTGCTACCCCCTCTCAATTTATGCATTTGCACACACCTTAGGCATACCAGTGCTATAGATTTTGGACTGTTTTATTAGCTCGTTGATCTTGCCTTTCTTTCATCTGAAAATCCACATTTCACTCATTATGTAGTAGCCACATTGTTTCATTATTGTTTATTGGCACGGATTCTTCCTCATTGTATAAAACTGTTTTTATTGTAGATAACTGTACAGAAATTAGCTTTATTTATCTATGCGTAGGATTTATCTTGTGATTAATATAAATAGACAAAATTGAAGCTATTCCTAGCATTTCTGTATAAATTTTTGATTTTGTCAAATAAATTTAAACCTTATTTGCTCAGTTTTTATTGTCATTTATGATCAGTGTTTTATTAAGTGTTTTCTTGTGTATGTTGTTTTTCTACTAAAATAAATTAAAATCTAGTATTGTAACAACATGAAATGGAGGAGTCTTGACAAAATAAATTGTTGCAGGACCAATATGAGATGATCCTTATGAAAAGCTGTAGAGTTTGAAAAAATTTATAATTTGAAGCTAATTAACTGATTAGGGCTTTCGGTCATAAGGAATAATCAACAGTATCTTACTTTTTTTAAATATATATTTAAAGTATCTGATTAGTTTTTTAAAAAATTCAAAAACATGCAGAGAGAAATATAATGCAAATATAAGAACTTATTTCTAATAAAGAGAATACACATTTTTGATTTAGAAAATATTTAAAATATACAAGACATTTCTATTACAGTTGATATTTACTTTAAATAAACTTTATGTGCATTTGACAAAGTTTCATATAAATCAGTTAAACTCGTATTCTTTTACCACAACCTGAAATTAATGCGAGGTTATATAATCCTGAACTTTAATGTTTTAATCGTATGTATCAAATAAATACATCTTGTGAACTTTGTACTATTTTGTATTTTGGGTTCATTTATATATAAAGAAAAAAATATCTTTTGATGATAAATTTTTAGACTTTTTTTTTTTGTAAAAGTTGATACAAGATATGTTAATAATTTAAGTTTGAAGAATATTTGTTTTTACTTTTGGGGTATACTGAATATGGAGGAAGGCATAGAATTTTGATATTCGGGTAAATTGAATTGATCCTGTACATTATATTTTTTATTTGATTTTGGATGCGCTGTACTTTGATTTCAAGGGCATATTAGCCTATGTATACTTTTTTTTAATGGATTTTCGATCTTGGAGGTCACACATTTGTGTATAAAACTACATTTTATTTTCATTACGGTGCGAAATGGGAGCCTGCGGAGTTTTGTAACCGCCTTCCGTTGGAGAAGCAAGTTTTCGATTTGGAGAACTATTTTAATAATCTACTGAATTTGCGTAGTTATACCTGCGAGACTGCAATGTTTTTAAATAGTCTATTCTAAAACGCGTTTAAGGTGGGGACATTCTTTTTCATGGATTAATTGGTAGTTACTAAATTAGGGTGGAGTGATGAGTGTTGCGCAAATATGGCAATTTCAAGTCTATCTAACGTTTTGTCGATTAAATTAAAGTCTCACCAGAATCACACAATGGGCTATTGGTAACGGCTCGTGTTCTGTTTCTCTGTACCGATGATAAGACTTGGCGCTGTATCGTCGTTTTAGCGAAGTTTACGTTAGCGACCAATTCATATTTCTATAATTTTAATTTAAAATAGGCTACATATTATATGGGGAAAGAAATATTGTTACGCTTTTAGAGATCCATTCCGAAATTATGCTTGCCAAGTAGTACAATTGACATAAATTTGATTTCGTTCGATAGGAAATAAAGCGGCGACACATGTAAAATATTTTAGTCAGGCAAAGCACATAAGGCCTTCTGCATCAGACAACAGATTGCGTATCCGACTTCTGTTAGCAAGGTTTTCATTAACGATTGCTTCCTATTTTTCTAAAATCTAATGATAAATTACTTTCCCGTAAAACTCATTTGGCCGTGCTCCGACACAGGTACATGCAATTTTATTGTAATTTATTATTTTAAACAGCTTTTTTATTTGTCATTCAAAATCAAATTTGTAATTCCACACGATAAAAAAAAATCGTGACGGAAAAGTTAAACCTTTTGGTAAACTTGCAAAAATGTTCTCTTGAAAGTTGTTTCAACCACAGTCAATAAGAAGAGAGGAGCCACCTTAAGTGAAATTAACAAATTTCTCGATTCCAAGGAAGACGGACTCTCAAGACGCCCAAAATGCAGCTGGGTTTCAATGTGACGTCTGGAGAAAGGCTGTATATCGCGAAAATTAATAAAAACTAGGGGAAGGCAAAGCAAAGTGGCCCCTGGCTACTTACTTCCCTTGAGGAGGTACCACGAAGCGGCAAACGCTATCATTGTCATACTGAATTTGGAGCTGTTTCGATCTTGTTTGGAAATTATTCAACTTTTTGGGTTTTTTCAACGTGCGGATGTAAGATAAGCGTATTGCAATAATTATTACAACTTTATACGTGTTCCTAATACATACGAGTAGCAGCAACCTATTAAAACAATGTGATTTAAACTACAAATGTTTGTGTTGAAGTAAGCGCTAAGTTATTTAGCTTGTATAGAGTCGCATTTATGTAATGGCGTCAAAAGTGGTCACGGCCACTAATTTCATAGAAAATGATGGGTGGTTCATGTTCTCAAACTGTCTGTGTTTGGAACACGAGGTTTACAGGTACGAGGAAGAAGACAATGATTTCATTTGTGATGTAAATAATTTTATAAAAAGACAATAGCCAACAAAATTTTGTTGAAATTTTTTTAAGAGATAGTAATGTTTATAAAATCTGTCAAACAGCTCTTTTCTATATTGGGAATAGCGGATGGCCACTTTGCCCAACGGCAGTGCAAAGTGCACTATATGGTAGGGTTGGGGGAAATTTCTTTTTGTCTTTATAAGTAATCAAAATAAAGACGCAATAATTTTTTTTTGCATAAACCTGAATAATAAAATTAACTTATGCCATAATTTCATTTTTTTTTCTTAAATTTTTACTTACCAAATAAATATTTACTTCGTAGTCTACTCTATTAAAGATCAGGCGCATTATTTGGCAGGGAGCTTCGCCCTCTGCTAAATTTAACAAGTTAGGGAAAAAGAGACTAGGATAAAATAAACCGCGGATATTAAAATGGTCAAGGCCGCATTGATGTGTGCACGAGTGATATATAGTGGGTGCCTAGTGCTCCTCTAAATAAAACCACTATAATCATATATATTTAAAATATTTTCAGGCAATTAATTAAGTAATCCTTCAAACTCATATACGAATCTACTTGGATGTAAGTCGTAAAAACAATTTATTTATAATGCCTTGCTAAAGTTAGGAGGTTACCTTTGCCTTGATCCACAGATGATAGATTTTGGGAGACTGTTCTATAAGCGGGATGTCAGACTTAAAGGGTGCGCTGGAGCTATGACTGTCAACGATAAGGGATCTATCATCTATCCCGAAAGAAAGACGCAGGTCCATTTTTTTTCTAATTTTGAAACATGGATACCACTTGAGCTCGCACCTCACATAAACCACTACACAGGGGATTATTTTTTGGCCTATGACAAGAACAAATATGGCAACCCTGAAGAAATGTTCTTGGATGTTTAGTATGTTATTTGTTTAGATGAGTGGAGCGGACAGATTAAACAATTAAGAACAATTTTTATGCTGGTTGCACTATTCTTCAAACTTTCTCATATTGGTCGTCGTGAGGAAGTCCTCAGGATTCCACGGAAAGTTCGTCACGACGATCAATGAGGGGAAGTTTGAGGGGAGCCACGACAGATTTTGCGTGCCCTATTTTTAGTAAGCCTTTGGTTCGACTTATTTGAGACTTTGATCGAACTCAAGACTATCCAAGTCCGTAGTCATGTCAACCAAGGTCATGTAGAGTTGTCTAAGCCAAGGCTGTCTGCCTTATGAAAAGCTCTTTGTGTAACAGCTGAAAAATACAATGAATGACTTTCCATAATCGAATGATAATTAAAATATTTGAAATATATTTATACTGTCAAGTTCAGCTTTGTTTTAAGAAGGGTTCTTATTTTTTTTTTCTATTGCCAGATTTTTATATTGTTAAATAAAATTTTCTCAAAATAATCTTGCCGTTTAAAACATTGGCAACAAAGATCCGTGTCATCGTCTGCCTTCATAGTACTTGTATATAGTCCTTGTTTTTTTAATATTAAAGTTTTGTACAGAATAAGAGATTGTATAAAGGTAAGAAAAAAAGTTCTAAACTTATTTTTAAGTTCATTATTAATCCTGCATAAGAATTTAACTTCTATCGAAACTACGAAACTTGCTTGAAAAAGTGCTGGATGTTAAGCTTTTCTGATGACGGATTTAAATCAGCAAAATATCTGATAAATATATCACGAAATTTCGTTTTCTAAAGGAGTTATTAAACATAAAAAAAAGACACAAGTAGGTTCTTATGTATTTGTTATCAAAAACAATCGTGACTATTCTATTTAGTATCTGAATGATCTTTGTGTCTTTACTAACTTCGGTTATTCAAACTCTTAAGATTGAGCAATTGGGTATGTACACAAACAGTTTCAATCGCAAGTGAATTGTTAATTTTAAGCTAACAAATTTCTAACTGTGCAAAATGTTTGCATTTTTTGTATAGTTCTTACAAATACTAACGAGTGCAATCACCTCTTGTCAAATTTTGATATTTTTTAAATTTTATTTTTGCCATTAAAGTTAGCAAAAATATATTTTAGATCGCAAAGTAATGTCTTTAAGGAGCCCTTATGCAACATACTTATATCGTTTACTGTTTTTTTAGTTTATAAGCTAGCTAATTATAATTTATAATATGTTTTCAAAACCACTTGCATTTAAAGGATTTTTTTTAAAAACATTTGTTCCTAAGATGCCAAATTATGGTTGTTTTCTTTGAAACAAGAACTTGTGTCTAAATGTTATATTTCATTGAATCTGTATTCCACAACATTGCTTTGTGTTCACTAGGGATGAAACGGATATCCGGTAACTATCCGGTATCCGGCCTATCCGGCTGCTTTTTAACTATCCGGTAACTATCCGATATCCGGAAGTAAAGTGCCGGATATCCGATTTTCCATGCCGGATATCCGGATGAATAAAACATCGAAGATTTTTTTTGTGGCGATCAATTTTCTTTGTTCTTGCTTTAAGTATTTTCCTGAAAATTCTACCAATGTATTCACAGTGTGTAGATTCTCCCTTTAACCAATAGAGACTTTAAAAAACTTCCTTTTTTCAAATTTTTTACTTTAAAATTATATTTTTAACGAATCGTTATGGTGGAGGGTCATCACATCTCACAACTAATATAAAGTTGAATAAAAAAATAAATTTCTCAAAAGTTTAAGCAAACTTGAGTTTTCATGTTTGGAATGAAAAGGCATATGGTAAAATTAAAATTATTCAGAAATTAAGTGTAAAATGTACAAAACATATGACCATTGCTAGCAGCACCCTAGAATAACCCTTTGTAAATAAAAAAGTTTTTTGAATGTTTATTCAATTTTGGTATCACTTTAAAGATAAGAAATTAGGAAATATTACAGAATAAAAAAATATTTTTAAATTTTTAACCGATTTCCGTTTTTTCTAGTGTGTATGAGTAGTTATTTTCATAAAAAATAAACTGCCGGATATCCGATCGGATATCCGGCAAAATCTAGTTCGGATATCCGATATCCGGTTTGTAATGTGCGCCGGATATCCGATATCCGGTATCCGGCAAAACCACTATCCGGTTCATCCCTAGTGTTCACTGCATTCTTGTATTGAATAATGTGGAAGACCATTTTCATACCATTTGTAAACTACTTTTATTAAACTTTGCACCATATTAATCTTTGACTTTGTTTTTAAACAATTTGCCAAGTTTTCTTGAAAATAGACATTGTCTTTACTTGAAAAGCAAACGTTGACTCTACTTAAAAAGCATACCCATAATTTACTCCAAAAGCAAACATTTCGAGGTTAGTGTTCGATTGCTTAAGTTTAAGTAAACTCCTAGGTAGTTACTTTAAAATAGTTAAGTAGTTTATTTTTAGATTTTTAATACTGGTTATAAAATTGTTAACATTTTAAACTGCAAAGAAGTCTTGTTTGTGACTTTTACTCAGTAATTAGAACACTTTTTTTTAAAAAGTTTAATAAAATTCAAATAATGATACAGAATTTTTTGTCAAAATTATTAGCTAACAGTTTAGACTGCATTATCCATATAAAATCTGTACACATTCTCTTAAGCACTTTTATGCCAGGCAATATATCCTATATAGATTTTTATGTATTATGATTGAATTTAAATTTTCCTTATGGTATGAGCTTAAATTTTTTATTTGCAGCCATTTTTGTTATATGTTCATTTTTTTATGTATTTTTTTATTGGGATTTTGTAATCTGAACTAAACACTTCTGTTCAAGTTCAGTGGTGTACACAAAAGGGGTGGAGGTGTCAGAACCCCTCCCATTTTGCTAGAGAAATTTATTACCATATATATGTATTTTGTATAAGAAAATTATGCTAAAGACTTCTGTGATAAAGTTCAGGAATCATATTATTAGTTTTCATAATATTTAGCGACTGACTAAAAATTCGAAGATGCAGAGACATGTCTTACATAAATGCTGGTTATGTTAGGAATGCTATGAAATCGCAGGGCTGAACATGAGATGTTGCTATCGTGACAGAAAACTTCGTCCTATAGGCCAATTCTAGTGGTCATATATGCATGTGAAACCAGTGTTTTGAAGACATTACTTAGAAAAAATGGATTGGGTTAATTCCTAGTGTCCGGTGCCCTCGCCAAATGGGATTTGGCGATAAAGTTTATATTTTGGCTTGATGACGCGAACCATCGCCAATAGCCCACTGTGCAGCTCTAGTGCGACGTTATTTAAACAAACCAAACCTTCGAGATACGCCCCGAACCGTCGCCAATAGCCCACTGTGCAGCTTTAGTGCGACGTTAATTAACCAAACCAAACCGCCATTTTGATTTGGCGACAAACCCCCCCCCCGTCATTTTTGCCTTGGCGCCAATTTTTGGACTTGGCGACAACGGGGCACCGTACACTAGGAATTTACCATGGATTGTACCAATGGGTGGTATTGATAGACAGTCAAAAACTGCATATAATAATTTATGAGATCGTTATTGGAAATGGATCAGGATCTGTGAATATATTGCATATATTTGATATTTAAAAAAGTTTATACTTATAAAGGTTGAAGGGCCCCTTCCCCCATATCCCCTCCCATACACATTTTCTGTGCACTGTTCAAGTTGCTAAATTTGTATATGGGTTTTTTCAAGCATGCCTTCATCTTAAATTTAAAGCCCTCTACATAACCTTTTGATAAATTTTAACAGTTGTACAAAGTCTTCTCTAGTCCATCTCAGCTAGAGTGTATATTTATTTAAGTTAGTCTGTCTCCCTAGTCTATGTCCAAAATACATTAAATCATATTTGTAGTACTCTTCCTAAAATATCAATATCTGTTTTAAGATAAAATCCCCCCTTTGTACCGCATTCTCATAATGGTGCCTAACTGATGCTGGTTATACATTGAAACAATTAAATCCCTGGATTTAGATGTAATATTATAACCCAATTTAATAACTATATATACCAAACTTTTAAGATACCTAATGATAGCCTATTTTAAATTTCAAAACCTCACAAGTAGTAAGTAGCTTTTATGTTACCATTTAGAGAATTAGACAATTATTAATATCAAACGAAAAGATAGGTCTATTCCTAGTCTGCGGTGCCTCTGCCAAATGAAAATTTATGCGATAGTTGGTGAGTGATAAAGTTTATATTTTGGTAACCCGAATTTATGACGTACATAAACTTGATTACATCCCACACCCAGGGATGTCTGGTAGATGGTTGGTTTAAAATGTTGTTGACACACAGACTAGAGTTGGGTTGTTGACATTGATACTGGGTTGACGTTGGGTTGTTGATGATACGTATCGTTTTGACTTCGCTGTGGATGTGTATTTTAATAGTTAATGTTTTCGGAAGTTGGATGTGTAATGCAAATGTACTGTCATTGATTGGTGTATAAATGCTTAATTGCTGGTGAAGACTTGTCGCTGCCTAAAGTGTGAAAAAGGCACGGAGCTTAATCAACAGAAGGGGTTTCTGACAATTTTTGATATAACCTGAGGATTGCCTGTTATTACCATAGTCAATTGCTCAGAGGGGGGAATGGATTTGATCCTGAGTAGTTGGAGGCCGGAGACCAACTTTTGCCCGGAAGAATAATCTAAGTACGAGTCTGTGACATTAGCACATGATACATTCATGTTCATATGATTTGATTTTGTCATATTTTTATTGATTAATTGCATATTGGGCTATTGGTGACGGCTCAGGGCTTATCTCGAAGGAAAGAACAGTACAAAATTGATGTCACTTTGTGGAAATACTACTTGAAATCCAAACTTTGACATTTTAAAATGAATGTTTTCGCTAAAAACCAAATCGGTAAGTAGCCCGAATAGGACCCTTACAAAAGTGATGCTACTAAAATTCAAAATTTGGTAATAAAATGTCTAATCTTGTAATATCGCCCCAAACCTTCTTACAGGCAACCAATAGGATTCGTGCAATGCCCCCTGCTCGAAATTACCGCGGAATCATCCCGATTTCACATTATGCTTAGTTAAAAAGAAGTTTTTTTTCTACTGTCATAATTCACTTAATTCCAATTTACACACAAAAAAATATATAATCAATGAATTTTTTAAAGACAGCTAGGAAAGCAAGGATGCTTGTGCTTGACTAAAAAGGACAATAGGGGCGGAATTTTTTTCGAAAGAGGGCGGCATTTTTGAAAAAGCTGCATGGGGTTGCTATTGAGAAAAAAAAAGGCGGGCAGGGCGGCCCGCCCTTCAAAAAACGCCTAGAGTGAACACTGACAATAATTTAAAAGGTTGTTTAGTAGATGAATTAAAATTCTAAAAAGTTATGAGCCCTTTGAAATTTTTTTTATCATACTTTGTTATCCATTGTGCTTGTAATACTTAATTGCTATTATTTTGCAAATATTTTTTGCAAATTGGTTGTGTGGTTTTATTGTTACAAGAACATGAATTTGTCATATTAAGTGTTATATGAATAAAAAGTATTATTAAAGATGTATTTTCAATTTTAAAATAAGTTTTGTGGTTTTAAAGTGTTTAGATTTTTGTAGTTTTAAGTTATAATTCTTTTTTAAAGGTGTCATGTCCAGTGCAGGTTCACATCCATTTGGGTACGGTCAAAGTGCCAATAACAGCTTAGGTATTTATTTGGTTTTTCTATAGTTTAAAAATTCTATTTGGAAACTCTTTTTCTGAAGCATGATATTGCATACTGAATTATGTAGGATTGATAGATTACAATATTCAAATTTCCCAAAACATTCATAAAATTTGGACATTAGGATTTTGAAATCAGTAGCTGGTGAATGTGAATTTATTACCTTGTTGATTGTAAATGCTTCAAATATACCTAAGATAAGTAGGGTATGGATTCATATTATTTACAAATTGATAATGACAGCCTCTAAATGATATAGTTTCCGAAAATATTAAATTTGAATTTTAGACCAATTCAAACACTAATCTCACATGATTTTTCTGCACATTTAATTTCGTTATAATATAGATTTTTTATGAATGACTTTATTTATGTTTATTTGGATGTTGTAATCAATCTGCTTTAAAACTATTGAAAGCAATAAATTAATTAAAAAAAAATTATTAATTTTTTGATTTCCATAAAAAAAGGAACTATTACTCTGTCTATTTCAAAATCTATTCACAAGGATGCCAATTGTGAATTGTTGCATAATAGTGGAAATGGATTCCTTGCATGGTGAAGATAGTTTCTTCTGAACTGAGTGTAATATAAGAGGAAAGTAACGTTTATCCATTTCAGACTTCAAATGATTTTGCAATAATTGAGAAAATTGAAGGGCAACTTCTGAATTTTGTCAATGCCCACATTTTGGGAACCCCTGCTTTATAATTAAAAAAAGCATTTGTCACCAAATTTAAGTTAATATAATTGGATTTTTACAACAGATGACTTTCAACTAAGTATATTTATTTCCAGGAATGGGTGCATTAAATCTTCAACAAACACCTCGAAGTATAAGTGGTCAACAGTTTCCTTCTCGGACGGGTGGAAACGGTAGTCATGTTCAAGGTCATGTGACGCCCACAAGTTCTGGAATGCCAAACTTTTCTCCATGTCTTCCTAATACTATGCCTCCACAACAACCCTCTCCAAACAGGTTAATGCAACATTTCTTTCAAGTTCTGAAATAAACGAGGCATTTTTAATTATGAACCCAAACAGGATTCTTCTTTTACTGAACATGTTAACCCTTAACTGGGGAGACGTGTGTGTATTAATGCTATAGAAATCGGAAGGCTTCATTACAGAGACATTTTTGTTATCTCATATATATATATATTTATAACGTAAAATTGGTACGCGTGTAAGTTTACGGCCCCCACAATAAAACATCAATGATTCTCGTGCCAAACGGTGAACAAAAAAAATCTTGGGACTTAAAGAGTTAGTCGCACCCCCTCGATCTGTTGGTATATATTATAATAATAAATCTCTTGTGTTAAGGGTTACATTATTATCAATGCATTAGTGGACAAATATATAAAGTGCATTTTCATGAATTTGAGGTTAACCTGGGAAAGGTAGTGGTAAGGTACTGGGAAAGGCGCTTTGTCTATACGACGTCGACTTAATCTAAATGACAAACCACTATCTTTCCCGGATTAAGAACTCATTTGAATTCTAAAATTGTAATCTATACAGTGGTATAATAATTTTAACATGGCTAAGTTTAATAAAGGACTGCGGAGGCCGGAGTTTGTTAGGATGCAGCCACGCGATGGTTGACTTAATATCAGAAGGTTAAATTTAGTGATGATGGATAAAGTGATGATAGCCATAGTATTTAGGAAACAACTAAGATTTAACGATGGAATTATGAAAGTTGTGAATTTACATTTAAAGGCTAAATGAATAGTATTGCAATTACATTAGGAGCAAGAGATATATGATGTTGTCACTATGGCTGTTTGGCTGGGAATGAGTTCCTCTTCGATAATGTTTTCGCACTCGGCCCATCCCCTGCGTGGGTCATGCGTTGTAGCTGTGCTATTGGCTCTTGGTTGTAAACACCATCCAAGTGGACATTCTTTCCGGGAATTACTTGGAAGAGAAAGATAGGTCGGACGCTGCAGGATGTTCTTTTTTTATATGGGTCAGATTTATTTATATTGAAATAGTTTTTTAATTATTTACCTCTGTTGAAATCTCCCTGCAAAGAATAGTTTTATATTATAAATAAGAGATGTATAGCTCATTTTGAAAACTTTTAAGCAGACTTTACACAATAATTGGTGTAGTTTAAGTGCTTTTGCATTGCTAAGCATGATAGTTGAATTCTGAAATTTTATTACAAGAATGTTCGAAGTACTTCCGTATTATAAAAGTGGCCTTTTTATTATGGCAGTAGGAGTATGCTAATGGGATCTCGAGCACTGCCGAGTCAAAGATCACTGTCCCAAGACATGAAGAGAATCGTCGGAATAGGCGGTCCCTTAGGAGGGTAAGCATTTTCAAAGGGTATACAAATATATTTCAAGACACCTTTTTACTCATACTTTAATATTTGCTGGTGAGCTGACCACTCATTATAAAAATAAATGCTTTTTAATTAATGTTTTATCTGTATTAAAAAGTATGAAATAAACTGATGCCATTTAACAGTTTATTTTTATACATTTAAGTGCATTCAATATATTTTTTTTTACAAAAAATTCATATTGATTAGTTTGTACTTTTTCTTGTAATATATATTCATACTGAAATAATTAAAATCCACAACTACTGTGTTATTTTTATGTTTTAAATCACAAGTGGTGTGATAATTCTTAAAAGTCTACTGCAGATCAATGTCCTGTTTCACAGTTGGCAAGAATAGTGGCTAATGTTTCCGCCACTGTATACAGAAAACCTTTTGCTGATTCTTTGCCACATCATTTTAAGTCTTGTCACTCTATATAACCAAAAGTTGGCTGCCATTTACACTTTTGTTAACTGTGTATTAATTGAGGTTAGATTATTATGGATCAAGGTTTTCAATCCAACTTTGTTAACAAGGCTCTACACAAACTTAAAAATCCACTTACAAATTCCAATCTATCTGAAGGCTCTAATGCTTTGGTTGTTTTGCCATATTATTCCCAGATCAGCCATAAAATTTCTAAAATGTTCAGTAAATTTAACATGTTCCATTTTTTTACTTATCAATAAGATCACCTTCACACAACTTAAAGTTCCTATTGATGACCTTAATAACTGGGGCATATATAGTATCTCATGTCAATGTGATATGTCATAAATCGGCGAAACAAAAAGAGCATTAAAATTTTGTATTAAGCTGCACTAAGCATATATTGTTAAACAAGAAATGAATATGTTCTCCACTGCCAGGCACTCTTGGGAACATAATCATACATTTAATTTGCAAACCCAAATCTCCAGTTGAACTTGACTTTTTGGAGGCGGTTAATATTTTTAGCAATATTGATTCGTTTGTTAATGAGACCTTTGCTTTTCCAATTGTTTCCACTTGTTGGCACACAATAGTTAACTCCAACAGATTGAGTTCCTTTTTGTTCTTTGACAACACCTTCACCCTTGGGTTTATTTTCCTTTTGCTCTGCTTGCATTCTTTATCCTTTCTGCTGATGAAGAGAGATGTGTATCCCGAAACATCTTTGGAGTTAATGTCTTTTTATTGCATAGTTTTAACCTTGCATTTGTATTTTAATATTCTTAATGCAATGTTCTATACGACTAGTTTTTATTATAGAACGTTAATATTTGGATAGTTACAACCAATATTTAAAAAAAATTAAATTATTTAGCAAAATTAAAACCCACAGTTTTAATTTTGCATGCTTTGCATTTTCTACTGTTTAGTAATTGATATAAAACATAAAAACAATAAACTAAATGTTCAAGCAATTGGATTTGGTGTCAAATAAGGCAAAAAAAAACCAGCACAATTTACTTGAAGAAAACATTTAAGTTGTACTTGTGATGTCAAGCTATTCTTGTGAGTTTGGTACCTGGCACATGCTTGTTTTAAAAATATGATATTCATTATTAGTAAAATTATTAATATCCCTTCATCACCTCATAGTCATTTGTTCACATTGTTTTTCTGCTTTTTAGTTGAATTGAATTTGTTTGACATGATACTTTCTTTTATTTAATTTAATCGTTGATAGAATGTTGGTATTTAAAAATAATTATGTGTGATGTATTAAAGAATTATGCTTTTGTGCTTACTATTTTGTGCTAGGAATGTTTTTGTATCTAAGTTGCCGTAACTGCAATTGCATATGTTGCTATTAAAGTATTTCAATTACAATAATTTCTTACAGAAGTATTCCTACGTCAGAAGACACATTTAGTAAAAGGGACAGGAACTCCATGTTCAATGTGTATGTATTTTTCTTTTCCAGACTGAAATTAGTTATTCTGAAAGCTAATTAGTTATTTTCTTCTTGAAAACAAAGTAATATACATTTTATTTAAATATGTTAAGGTAATATTACTAGCAACAAATTATCTTCAAGGATTTGAATGGCTCAAAGTATTTTGAGATAAGTATTTTAAAATAAGAAAAAAGTTAAGTAAAATGTTTATAAGACTATTAAGTGGTATATGCAGAATTAGGAAATGCTATTGTTCTTGAAGTTTTTTTTTTTTACTCTTGCAAGGATACTTTTCCAGTTCTTAACTCTCTGAGATATAGCGACATATATATATATATATATATATAATTTAATATATTACCTTTACTCCTAGATATTACCCATAATTTTTCAATTTATAGAAGCACTATATTGAAAAAAGTTTCAAACGCATTGGGGGACTTTTAAAAGCCAACCCTACTAAAAATAATAATAATAATAATATTTTTTTTTTTAATAATATAAGCTAAAAGTTTTTTTTCATGAATATAAATTTACAACTGATATTTCACATAACTTTGATATTTTGCTTATTTAATAACTTTTTATTTGCCTATGACACATTATTTTTTACGAAATGTTAACAAAAATATTTTAAATGCCTTCTATACATATATCTTAATCTTTATGGATTAACTTTACAATGTACGTTTTTTTTTAAAATTACTCTTATGGTTGTACAAATAACATACAACATTTTAGCAATTGTACAAAGGAGTCTTTTTTTTTCACTGAAGTTTTAAGGTCCCTAAAGAACAAAAATGAATACATTTGCTCCTTGAAAGACAAATAGAAATATGAACTTTGTCAAGTTTAATATTTTAGCAATATTTTAATTTTAAACATCTGTAAAATGATATATATATATATTTTTAGTAAGGACATTAAGATCTCCAAAACAGAAAAAAAAATGTCAGTTTGCTAAAAAAATATTCTGGATTGTGTAATATTGCTTAAATGATTTGTTAAGAAATGTGGACCTGTACACATGTAATACTAACATTTCACATGTTAGCTGGGTATGCTTACCTATACTTAAAAATACATTAGGTAAAATTTTGTAGTAAAGTTGTTCTTCATATATTAAGGAATATGATTGCGCTAAATATTCTGTTAATATTTTTTTTAAAATTTTGCCATCAAACTAAGTGTCTGACTTATTCAAATGCTTTACTATTTGGTAACTGAATAGTAAAATTTTAATTAATGTTGCTTATTTCTCTAAAAATACCAAGAATTCTCTTAAGTAAATTGTACTAGATACTTTAAGCAACTTAAGACTAAAGTATTTTATTGCATTGTAAAATACTATACAATATTGAAACCCTGGTGATCAAATACAAAAATCAGAGAATTTTTAAATTTGTGTACTTTTTTATTATTTAGTATATAAATACATGAAGTGCAAAATAGTTCACATTTAATTAAATAATTTTTATCCAGTGCATCTCTACATTATTGAATTTTACTTTATTGTAGAATCGGTGGAATCTCAGTTTTATGTATTATCTACTTTAAGAATATTTCTTTTTTAATTACTTGTTATCAAATTCTCAATGGAGGGGTTTCTTAAAATTAATTTGTATTTTTGTTCCCCAGAGGTGTAAATTCAATAGCAGCCATGGCAAGTCGGTCAGGTTTCACTCAAAGTAATCGAGGTTTCCCTCTACAAGGCCTAATAAACAATAGCATGCAGTCCAATAACTTCTCCTCAAGTCCAGGTGAGCTAACAAGTAAAAAAACTTTTATTTCTTTTTCATATTTCGAACGTTTTTCTTATTAACCTTACTTTTATAGAACAGGATTTCAGTTCAGAATTTCTTTCAGCCCTAGACCTATCCGAGTTTCCCTCCCTGACGAATCGAAGTTCGCAGGAGAATTCCAATGCAAGTATGTCGCACAACCCAATGGCTGGCCGACCTCCTTATGGTGCGTGTTTTAATTTGTGTCCCCTTTGTGTTTGAAATATATAGTTTATTGCCTTGGAAGTAAGCCACTGTGTTCCTGATTTTTAAAAAAATAATCCTGTTGAAATCTTTTACATTACACAGGCATGAAATTTTTCGCTGAATTGATTCTTTTGGCTTACAGATTTCAGCGAATGATTTATTAGCTTATTGTGTACAATTTGTATCTATCCAGTTTCCAGCCATTGAAAATAATTAGATAATATAATTTTTATATTCCTTTTTATAATTCCATCAATAACTTGATTTTTCTCATTTTTCTCTCAATCTCGAAATTCACTTATCTCGATGCTGTCTGCAACATATTGCGGTGAAAAGTTGATTTCTCTGGCAAAGAGAAAGGTAGTTCATCTTAACTGAGTGTAATTAAATAAAAAAAATAATATTATTGATCTAATTTGTTAATTCATAAATATTACGAATAATTAAAAAAACTCTTTAACATAAAAAATATTTTTGAAAACAAACTTTTCTGAATTTAGGTCATCAAACCCATATGTTCCCATAATGACAATGATGAAATCGTTAAAATAATCCCATTTTCACAATCTTTAATCTTTCAATATTTTTTGTCATTTTTTAAAATTCAACTCCGCCTGATTTCCGACTAGTTTTTTGTTTAACCAATTACAGGTCTGATAATATTAAAAGCTTATTATATCCTAATTTTCACTTTTTCTCTCATTGAGTTGAGTGAAGCTATGATCCAAAAATAATAACTCTAGAATAGCATTTCTCATAATGCAAATGGAAGTGGTCTATAAGTTTTTATTTACTGTAGAAGTAAATACATTTTTCAATGGTATACAATTTGTTGTTGAAAAGTTTTTTTTTATTCCTCTATTATTAAAGCTTTATAATTGCTAAATTTCTGTAAAAAAATCTGACACAGTAACTTCTAATAGTTCTGGGAACAGTAGACCTGACAACCCCCGAAAAAACAAAACAAAACTGAACTTTACTTTAAAAGAAACTGCTAAAACGGCCACTATTTTGAAATGTAATAAAAATTAAAAACAAAACAAAAACGTACATTGTTTTTAATGACTTCAAGGAACATTTATGCCAAATTTGAAGAAAATCGAACACCGTGGTCGTGACTGCATAACAAACAATTTATGGCCCAACAGAATAAATGTTGAACGGTTGAGTTAATACAAGACCTCGCTAATTTATTGGTCAACAAAACTAATTAAATTGTTTCTTTTTTTTTGTGAATCAACATACTTTAAACAATTTAATATCAAATGAATATAGTTTTGGAGAGAATCAATATACTATAAATAATTAAATATATAAATGAATATAGTTCTTTTTCTTGTGTCATTATACTAAAAATAATTAAATATCAAATGAATATAGTTAATAATGATATAATTTCTGATGAATATGGTTCATGATGAATATAGTTTATGAATATATTCATGATGAATATAATTAAGCAATATTCATTAATATGAATACCGTTAATGAAGATTCATCAGTATGGAAGTAATGTTTCATATTAATTTCAGTTGGAATGGTGAAACAACCAACAAATGAATCCAACGAATTCCAAATACACAGTGAAGACTTCCCAGCACTTCCTGGTTCTCAAAGTATGTGTATTGTGCTTTGTGTTTTGATTGAAAAGAATAAATCTGGACTATATATTCTTAATTTAATCTAAATGCCAGTTTAAGGGATGAAATAATTTTTTTCAATTACTTGCACAACTGCACCTTTGTTTTGTGATTTAAATACACTACATATTTACTCATTAACTCAAGAGTGTAAAAAATTTAAATTCTGCAAAACTGTTTTTTTACTCTTCTCTATTTCACAAGTTTAGTCTAATTTATTGAAAGTAGGAAAAATCTTCCTTTGGAAATCCTTAGTGTTTGATTGTGACTTTAATATTGGCAGCTGCTACATTTTACTTTAAAATGTAACTAATTTGTAAGACATGAATGGGATAATAATAATGTAGCATACATTTTTTTATTTGTTGATTAATATTTAAAACTAAATCCTAGTTAAATAAAATGTGCCTTTTGTATTGTAATGCATTAAATAAACCTGTTAAATTATGTAATTATTATTTGTTTATAACCACGATTAAGAAACATCTTATTTTAGAATAATGCATACATATTAGGAAGGCAATTAAGAAATCATGCGACATATTTTTTAAGACGGTTTAAAAATTACATGAAAATTTAGACCCTTTTTCCTTTATATGACATCGCTAGGTTAATTTTTAATGGATGAATATAGAGCAGTCAGTGCACTTAATGAATGTAATATCAAAACGTATATGTTCAGAGAGTAGTTATTCTGCATTTATGTACCCATTAATTTTGTAACTTACAATCAAATGTGGTTTTAGTTAAAAATAGATTAAAAAATAAAAAACAAATGTACAAAAATTTGCATTTAACTATTCATATTACAATTTGTTTTATGTTTCAGCACAAGAAAACAACCAGGAAAATGTAAATAAATCAGTAAGTAAAATTTATCCTAAAAGTTTTATAAATTTTTGTTTTTGTTTTATTATATGAAGTAGTGTAAGTAATTAAATTTTAGGCAATATAGTTATTTTAAGTTCTTGTATTTATACAAATGTGTATCTTTAATTATGTTTGAGTTTTGACAAGCTGTTTCAATTTGCCTTGTGTTTCCATATAAAACTTTAAATTAGTCTTGTTTTTTTTTATATAAAATCTCGTCAGAAGAATTGCATGCCTTACTTAGATTTACATTCATATAAGTTTATTTTTGATACATTGTAAATATATCTTTTTAGATTAGATACATTACCAAAAGTTAATTCTAATTATACTTCACAATTACTTTTTTATTTAAATCTAGAAGAATATTTGGGCTAACTCTTTTTGAGAATGTATTTTTATTTTTCTGCAATTGATTAAGTAAAATTTAAAAAAGTCCATAATAAAAAAATAGTTTTGAAATGGATAATTAATAAATCATAGTCAATTTGTTGGGTTTCAATTCGTAAATGAGAAGTTTATTTTCGAAAGAAACCATTCCAATAATAACCCATTGGAAATGTTCCCTTTCGAAAATAAGCTAGTCAAATAAACTTTAGTATTGTACTTAAAATTTTTCAAAGTATGGCTATTTCTGATTTTCTGTTAAGAGTAATTTTTTTTACATAATTTGGTGACAATTGCTCTTAAAGCCACATTTTTTATTGGCTATTTTCAAAGCCACATTTTTTATTAAAAATTTGCCAAAAGATCCTTAAAAACTAAAAATCCTAAAAAACTGAAAGATCCCTAAAGGTTTGTTTACATGTTAATCATATTTTCGTCAAAATGAATGTTCATACTGCAACTAAATATAATTTATATTTTTTGGATATTATTCTATTTTATTACAATAATTATAAATTTTTACTTTTTTTAAATCTGCATGAAATATGCTTTAATTTTGTTTACTAAATAAAATGATTTTTTTTCAATAATATAGCCTAATGATTTATGATAAATAATTCAGAAATTTTTTATTGAAGTAGGACATTTAATATCAATATTTAATATTAGCTATATTATTGGTTATATTATCAAGTATAAATATAGGGTTTTTACTAATTTTGATATTAAAAATTGTTCGCATGTGTATTTTCTAAATCAGATTCCAAAAGGTTTGGCGAGATTCCAAGTAGTGGCCAAGCCTTGTGTCTTGATTTCGTTTAAAAAAGCAATTCCTAGTTATTTCGTAAGGTTTTGAGTTATTTTCTACGTGATACTTTTTTTATGCGGTCCCTATTCACTGCATAAAAAAATACTTTTTAATTGTGTTGTGAAAACTATTTTTTATAGCTACTCGTGAAGTTTTGTGCGATTTTTTTTTTTATGCGATTTCTTTTATGCGGTCCCTATCCACCGCACAAAAACAAGTTGGAGTGTATTACATGAAACACATCTTTTACTAGTTTAAACAAAGTGGATAATTTTTAATAAAAATTTCTTTTTAGTCTTAATTTGTACGAGCTCTATATTTTCATAAAGAGAAATGGCTTGTTTTGCTGTGCTATTCTTTGCTATATATGTAAATTTAGGTTTCAAAAAATTAAAAATTGTAGATTTATTGACTTATTAGTTAGATATTAGAACAATTGAAAAGGTGTTTGTTAAATGTTGTTTGAGGTTTCCCTCATTTCCTTTTTTTTTTGTTTAGACATCTGGAAGGTGCTTGGAACCATCAAAAGATTCTAATCATTTTTCTAACGACAAATCCAGTCCATCTCAGAAAAGGGGAATTCAGACATCTAAAGAAGGTAAGCAGTATGAGACTTAGATAACCCAACAAATTTGAAGGGTCTACTTTTAGCTGATAAATTAATTGTAAAATAAAATTTCCCAAAACATTTCGTATATGAAGAAGTTGTGATATATTTTTGTTGAAATTCAAGAATACCAATTGTCATTAGATAATTATAAATGGCTAGTTTAAATTTGTTTTTATTTAGTTCTGCTATTAAATAAGTGATATATCTATGAACATAAATGTATAGATATATTGAGTAGTATATAAAGAATGCGCTTTTGGTACTAATTATCAAAATTATCAAAGCAGTTTGAATGTGGTTTATATTTTCTCTATAGCTTTGGGGATTAGCCTCCTCTTCAGTAATATTGCTGACAAGTATCATCATAAAATTAATGTAGTTGAAATTGAATATATTAAAATATACAATTTTAAATGACAATCTGAAGGCCTTTGATCTTCAAGAACTTTTAAAAATTTATTTTGTTAATTACAACTTTTTTCAAAACTCACCCAACTTTAAGATGTACATATTAATTATACAATATAAAATAAGTACTAGCGCTGGTGAAAGATACTATTTAATTAAGCTTTTTGCTGATTATCTGATAAATGAGTAGTGATATATTCCTTATATAAAGAAGTAAGTTTTATTGCGGTATAGCATGTTCCATCATTGTATTTAGTTAATATATCTGGGATAAAAAAAATCTATCCCCAGTGAAACTGCATAAATATGGTGCTAATTTATAACAGTTTGCGATGTATGAAAAATTAAAGACCTGTGTATCATATACACATATTTTTTTTTAGTATCAATTGCATATTTTGCGTAAATTTATTTCTTTGAATATTTTGTTTTCTGACAAATTCAAATTCTGTTGCTAAATTTTATTGCAAACTCTTGTTATGAAGTTTTTTTTTTATTAAATCCCTGCTAATTTTATTTCTAAGTAGTTAATATACTGAGAACGAATGAAACCATTTGCAGGTCGAGTCACGAACATTCCACCCGGTATGGTTACGGACCAATTTGGAATGGTTGGGTTGCTAACGTTCATCAGAGCAGCTGAGTCAGATCCTAAGCTTGTCTCACTAGCATTAGGAAGTGATTTAACTACACTGGGCCTCAATCTTAATACAACAGAGTAAGTCACTCGTCTACAATTATCTTTGATCCAAAACGTTTGTTTACATAATCATCTTTCTATTTAAATTGATTTTTCATACCCTTAACTAAATACATTATTTTGTATTTTTGGATATTTTATTTTATTACAGTTATTTAAGGTAAATTCACATTTATTTAAGGTTGTTCCTTGTATTTTAGTTTACTATTCTGATTTCTGTTATTATATTTTTCATGGTTATCATATATAATATTAAAAAAATAACTATTTTATAAGATTTGAAAAGTTTTCACGTAAGTTGAAAATACGTCTAGAGTGAACGCTGCAGTTTATGTTTTTAAGCCGATTCAGTGTGACCTATTTTTATTACAATGCTTTATAATTATAAAGTTATAAGTTTATTGCTTACATATACATTCTGGAAACAAACGTTTACTAATTATTTCATTTTTCAGATGTCTTTTTGTGTAAACTAAAAAAAAAATCCTTGATGGTTTAGTAAATCACAAAAGCTTATGCTATTGGCTAATTGCCAAACCTTCACCAGGGTTCCTTTGGTTTGGTATTATCTTTATTGATATACCATAAATCATACTAAATCGTATACAATTTATGTACAGGCAGATATTTTAAATACATCCACAACCAAATATTATGTTTCTTTTATAAATTTCTGTAGTAAAGTAGTTTCTTTTAAGCCCCTTAGAGTTAGAGGCAACGAATCTTATTACATGGGGTATGTAATAATATTCATAAGATTAAAGAAAGAGTTTTGTGGACCAATGACGAGTCATACTTTCATCTCATAAATATCAATGTTTTTTTAAAAATAATGCATTTTATCGGGTCTTTTTAAATAAGCTGTTGGTACTGATGCTATCTATGAATGAACAGAAGCGTTAAACTGTTATAATTTTTTAGCTATAAGAATTACTATACTGTATTTCGCCTTTACAACAAATGTGTGTGTGTGGGGGGAGAGGTTATGCATTAATCATCGCACAAGCATGCTTACTATTATTACTATATAGACACTTGTCAATTTTTTCATTATGAATATTTGTTAATTTCTTTTAAAATGTGTTACATTATTTTTTAGAAATCTGTATCCAAGCTTTGCCGGTCCATGGGCGGAACATCCGTGCAGGCCACAAGACATAGGTATTTATAAATATTGAATATTTAAAGTTATTATTAGTTTTTAAATCTTGTGGTTAATTTTAATACATTGCATTTTGTAGAATATGTTATATATCACATTTTAAATTAAAAAAAATTTACATCACAATCAAAATTAACAAATCAATATTTTTTAAAAGAAATTACTATTTTTGTATAAATTAAATATGGAAAATGTTTTAACACACTGAAGCTTACACATGTGTTGCAATTGTTAAGTAGTTTTCGATGCTTGGTAGTTAATTTTTTTTTCCTTTGCATGATTTTTATAATATTTAAAAAAAAATTAATTGTAAAAAGATAGCTTGTAAATTGGTCTTCAAATCTGTAAATTAAAAAAAATATTAGAAATTTAATTATTTTTATGAATTTAAACATTGGGTGCATTGCTAGAAAAAATGGAGATATTTGAACGCTCATGTTCATGAGCGTCAGTGGTTAAAGTACTTTAGGACAATAATTTGTGCTTTAACTATTAATTTTTTGTACTAGAGACAAACAGTTTTTCTAAATAAGAAATATGTTCTATGCTTGTCTTGCTTGTGTGGCAAGAAATATTTTTCTATTATAGATAAAATAATTTCAATCTCATTTTTTCAACTTTTTAGGGGAAAATAGTTAAGATATTTCTATATTTTAAATAAACTGCATATCAAAGATATTTTTAAAATAAATTTTATTAAATAGAACTTTAAAAAGAGAGGCAAATTATTCTAAAATTGTGATGTTCGGAAGAAACTCAATAATAAAATACCATTTAGAATATAAGTGACATTTTTTAATTTTAGTTCTCAATAAAATTTAGTTAACTACACTGTGCTATTTTGTTCCAACTGATTTCATTTTTTAATTAGCTTTTTTAAAAGAAATATTTATTTTAAATTTTAATGACTAAAGCTGTGTTTAGTATCCTACCTTTTATTTTTAAATAATATTTTTATATTTGTGAAATAAATACATAGAAAACTAATTGTAAAGTATAAATTGCTGTCTTAGCTCTATCCTATTTAAGTAAGCTTATTTTTGAATGTATGATATCTGAGTGGTGAGACATAGTCCTTATATAAAGAAGTTGGTTTTGTTCCAGATTATCATGTTCCATCAGAGTATTTGGTTAATCAAAATATCCGAGATAAACTAGCACCGGTGAAACTGAATCGATATGGCGAAGATCTATTGTTTTATTTGTTTTATATGTTCAGTGGGGATGTCTTACAAGTGGCTTCCGCAGCAGAATTGTAAGTTTCCATTTATTCTCTAATATTAACACCTGTCTCACAAAGTTAAAGATGCTGCTGCGTTAGATATCGGATGCATAAGTTCTGTATCATTGGGGTGTGTGCTATTCTGCTTGTGAAATGCATTACTTTGTGCGATTCATCCGTTTATTTAAAAAAAAATATATTGTGGTAACTGTGGTAAGAAAGAAATCGCGACTTAAACACATTTTGAATATGTGGAACGAGTAAAGTCCTTGAATTTTAATGTTTCACACTTTACCTTTGAATTAATTAAGGTTATGTATTAATACATTCTTGTTAAGTGATTGTTTTTTTAAGGTCCATGATAAATTAGTTAAATGATACATTTTATTAAACTGAACATATCTATTTGTGGCTAGGTAAGTTTTAAGATAAAAACTCGTCTTATAGAAACATTACGTTAAGAATTTTAAAATACAAATACAACGTTAAAATACGCAATAAAATCCATCAAATCTGGACATGTTTCGGGAGATACGTCTCCCTTCATCAGCAGAGAATGAAAAAGTCTGTGTAATAAAATATAAATAAATAAACCCAGAAATTGAAAGTGTTGCCAAAGAAAAAACAAAAAGACTATTCAATAGGTTGGAGTTAACTATTGTGTGCCAACAAGCGGGAACTATTGGGACTGCAAATGTTTCGTTGACAATCGAAACAATATTGCTAAAAATATGAAACGCCTCCAGGAAGTCAAGTTCAACTGGAGATTTGGGTTTGCAAATTAAATGTGGGTTAGAAAAATTAAATATATGACCATGTTCCCAAGAGTGCTTGGCAATGGAGGACTTCTTTATTTCTAGTTTAACAGTATGTGCTTGGTGCTCCTTGATACGAAATCTCAATGCTCTCTTTGTTTGACCGATATATGACATGCCACATTGACATGAAATCCTGTATATGCCCCAGTTATTCAGATCGTCAATAGGGTCTTTAAGTTGTGTGAAGGTGATCTTATTGATAGGTGAAAAAATGGAACGTATCAGCTCATGTATATTCATTAATTACCTCACCAATTCAATGGTGGCTTCTTGATTGGTTGCAAACTTTTTTTTCCTTTGTGGCCACTTTAGTGGGTCTTAATACAGTGGATGTCTCGTAACACTAATAAAAGTAGTCATTACAATGAAAAAGCTGTTGTAATAAGTAAAATAATTATTGCATTGGAAACTAATTAACCTTTGGGACTTTTAGTGGCGGCCATCACGGAGAAAGGGTTGTTGTATAGAGGGTCTACTGTAATGTATCTTAGAGTGGGGGGGGGGGGGGCATTATGGGATATAGGAACATTGTGGGACTTGATATTAGATTAACTTGATAGAAGCTTTGTAATTAATATTTCTATTAATATTTAGATCCTCGTTGCAAAAATGTAAGATGCTCATTTGTAAAATTAATGTTGGAAATTGTCTTGAGTTTATGTAAATTTTTTTTTGCATTATAAAAAATGATTTTAAGGCATTTCCGAATCGAATAGACACAATTTTTTTCAATATAACAGTGTTGAATCTTTACAAATAAGAATACAGTATCCAAGAAAAAAATATTAAAAAAATATATGTACACCTATATATTGGGAATATTAAAATGTTATATGAGAATTATTGGGTACATTAAAAAATCATGTAAAACAACTAGCTAGTAGGGATAGAAATAAAATGTATTTACTAATTTAACATTGCAAATACAAAAGTTAATAAAGTTTATTGTGAGGTTCCTTGGTTGCTTGTAGTATATCCAAGACCAAGCAATGCTTGTTTTCATGACATAGTTTTCATGAAATATATAGGCAAGCATTTAAAAAGTTATAGAATTAATAATAAGGGTGACACATTTTTAAGTTCCTGTAAATTAATAGAAGGCTTTGCGTGTTTCACAATATCTTTTTTTTGCTTTGAGAATACATTGAGAACTCTTGTAAGTCTGGTCATTGCTATCGGACTGGTCGAATTGTACGATTCTTCATACAATCCAAGGCTACATCGATTTTGTGAGAGAGTACAGATAGCTTATGAAATTTCCGACTATAAAGATTTTTTTGTTTTCATAAAATAATTTATTATATCTGCTAAATAGAAAAATCTAGATTAATATTTTATGGCTCATAAAAATGTAAATATTTGAAATTTTCACTTTTTTAAATGATATAATTTTTTTTTTGTAAATGACATACTTTCATGACATTTATGTTTTGAAAATTCTTTTGAATTTTTTTCTATTTAAATGTCTTTAAGTTTATTGTAAGACATTCTTTGTAAGACAAATTTGTGTGTTGTTTAATTTAAAGATATGAAACAAAGTAATTAAAATATAATTTTTTCAGTTTGTACAATATAATTTAAATTTTCGTAACGTTATTTATATGAAACAATTAAGAAAAATTGTTGCAAATTAAATTATATGTATTTGGATTTCAAAAGTTAGTAATTCTGCAATCGTTACTAATGTGGAACCCTAACAAAAAATCTGTTCATGTTAGTTATCGGCACTGGAGGTGCTTTGGATATTGCTTTTATAAGAGTTTAATATTGAATACTATGTATAGTTCCAGTTGGTTAAATCGAAACTTACAATTTCCATTGCTATCTCTATTGCATTCCTATCCATTTTCAGAGTTTTGAAATTGCCTAGCATCTAAGATGCAAATGAAATTTCAGCAACCAGTTAAAAATGTCTGCAAAAAAAAGCCCTTCTTTATTTTTATGATCAGGCAGGTTTTTTGAAGCACACTAAAAGTTTTATGTAGGTAAAACGGAAACTGCTGAAAACCTACAGTTTATTTAAGGTATATAAATAAAAATAAATAAGGTATATATATATATAATAAAAAAAAAGGTATTTATATAAAAATAAATTAAAAATGCTAAAAAGTTCAGAAATAACGGAATTTATAAAAATAAATTTGCATCTTTAAATCGTTTTAGCTGCTACATTTAAAACTTTACAGATTGTGTTTTATTGTCACTATATAGTGCTGGTTTTTATAATGGAGACTAACCTTTAACTTTTTTTAAAATACATATGACTAACTGCAAGCTAAGTTAGTCCTAGTCAAACAGTTTTAAACAATTTTCTAGTACCTGCTGACTTTAATTTGAAATACCTTTATTACATTTACAATATATTTAGTAAAATATTTGTTTTGAATCGATCCAGATCTAAAAATTTTGTGTTTGTTAACTTTTCAACTGTTGATTTAAATTGAATGATTAGTTTGAAGGCCCAGCCAAACTTGTCATGTTGTAAATTTGTTGGATGTCCACTCAATGTATGCATTTTAACAATTTTGTAAGTTTTTACTATTAAATTGTACATATTTCAAGAGATTTTTCCTTTGACAAAAATGCTCTATTTTGACAGCCAAAAGAGCTTAAAAAAATATCACAAAATCCTTCAGGAAAAATGATTTTTTAATTTCATGAAACGTGTTTGCTAAAAATGCTTTTAAATTTTTTTTATGATAAAATGTTTAAAAAAAAAAGTTTTATAAGACAAGTTGGTTTTAAATTGAAAAAAATTAACAATTAAACCATTAGTAAACTATTTATTTAGTTAAAGTTTTGAAAAAAAAAAATCATTAGTAACTTCAATTAAACTACAAAGTTTGGTAATGTTATATTGAACGATTTTTTGTTAAGAAATATTGTATGCAATTGAAGGGGCAGATGGAAACCATGTCATTGCATAAAAATAGATTTTAAGAAAAACACAATTTACAGTTTGTCAATGAATAGAAAGACATTGCAAAGCAAATAGTCAACCTTATTTTGAAGTGCAATACTGTTGTTTTTCACCGATATAGACAGCAGTGCTGTAGGTGTTCCTGTTATTATGTCGATTTCATCTGCGCATACAAGGATCTGTACATAGTTATTAAAAATAGTTCTTCTAGTATTTTTTTAATTTCTGAATATTTCCTCTAAAGCAATGTAAAGAGGAACCAACACATCACCCAGTCCGATTCCTTTCACAATATCCGACGGTTCCGAGATATTTCTTTATATTCAAACTTTAGCGTTGTTTCATAATCAGAATCTACACTTTAAAATATAACGGACGGTGACGTCAGCTCATTTTCGACTAAAAATGCCATGGCAGGGTTTTTACCTTGTATCCTTTTTTTGATATGTTGGCAGGTAGGCCAATGGAATATTGTTAATAATTTAAGTTTGATATTACTAGGTTTTCCCATAAATGATTTGTACTCTTTTCGACTTTTGCCTAGATATAACCGAGACTGGAGATTCCACAAGGACGAAAGAGTGTGGATCACAAGAGTTCCTGGCATGAACCCAACAGAAAAGTCTCCGTCTTACGAAAGGGGAATGTACTATTTTTTCGATGCAGATAACTGGCGAAAGGTCGCCAAGGAGTTCCATTTGGACTACGACAGGCTGGAGGAGAGGCCGATCGTTCCCCCAGCAGTGTCCACCCTCGCCCCCTCTCAGGCGGGGATGACGTAGAGTTTTTTTTTTTATTATTAAAAAGAAATCTTGTCATTAGTACAAACACAATAGGTTCAGCATTTGAGTCAGCAAAAAAAAAATCATCAGAAATTTACTTACTCATTTCATGCTATCTCTTTTGTACTTCATTATTGCTTGCAGCACATTTGGATCTGTTGATCGCAGGGTGGATTAAAATTTTGTTGTGTGATATTTCAGTTCTCTTCATTTTTTTCCTGCAATATTTGAATTGAAAATTCTTGTTTTTTTTAATTCGAGAAGATTATGAAAGTAGCTTAACTTATATTTCTCAACTTTGACTGCAAAATTTGTTAATCTTGGGAAATTTAATGTCGATTTTAATCGATAAAAATAGTATTTAAATTGAAAACACTGCTCCCCTCCAAAAAAAAAAGAACTCCGGCTGTTTTACCACTGTTAAACCATGCAATATTTTATAGCTTTCTAGTCAGTCTGACTGTAATTATCGCAAAGTTTGAAATCAAATTTCGGCTATTTCAGTAAATTAAATCTTTTCCCTATGCAAATTGTTTGAAATAGGCTACTCTTCTTAAAACGTTTAAGAAGAATGCCCCTTTTTATGCAACATCTCTCCACAATATGTACATTTTAAGCTATGAAAAAGACTCTGCCGTGCAATTCGTTTAGCCAGAGAAACAAAAAACTAGAACAGACACCCGCTCTTCTGTGAGGTTGACACCTACAGAATTATCTTATGGTCCAAACTGATTCCCGATCATTTGTTGCTGTTTTTTTTCTTTTGTACATGCCACAATCATAGTTGATTTCATGTTCCCCGAACACACAAAGAACTGAATCAATGACCCTGTGCTGTGAATTTCTATTTCTTTCATAAGTGCTCATCATATTTTTGTAAATGGAACTTCAGTAAAATTATTGCAAGATTAGTTTTGTGTTTATTTATTACTTGTATACATTGCATATATCCCCTTGTATATGAGGGTTTCCACAATATTTTAGAAGACTTAAAAACTTAAAGGCCTTTAGAAGTCCATTTTTTATCACTAATAGTACTTAACAAAGGCGCTAGGTTTGTGTAATTTAAAATAGGGTCGATTTGGCTGCCAAGTGTCCAAAAAACATAGTTGCGAACTGAGAACTTTTATAATTTGCTACTTGTCTTGTTTATAATGTTAAGTGTAGTGACATTCAAGACATTAGTGAGCAACTTATTGAACTAGAATCCATACAACTTGCCAACAATAGACAATTTTCAATTAAAATAAAAAACTTCATTTATAAATTTAAAAAAAATATTAAGTTCTTAAAAGTTTTATTTTCAAGTTCTTAAAATGAAGTTAAATAGCAGTTATGTTTAAAGTTTCAGACTAGATGCAACTAATACCCGGCTAACAATACTGCATTCAACTTATCCAGCCAATAGACCGAATAATTGGAAGTTGCCGGATATTATAATTACCTGGCAGTATATTCTGCCTGAAATTATATTCCGAAAAATAAAAGATGAATATATATAATAAATAACAAACAATTTGCAATATTAAAATGGTGAAAAAATGCATAAAAAAAAGCTCAGGTTAATCAAAAGATTTGGTTTATAGGCCAGCAAAGGGTTAAATTCGGAAAAAAATAGGGGAAAGCTGGAAATAATTTTAATCGCTTCCAAAAAGTGTTCTGTATGATATATTAATTTTGCACCACTCCGTCATTGGCCGCCATCTTGGGAAAAAAGGCGGCCAAAACCAGTTTTTTGCAATTACCTCCTTAGGTATTATAGAGAAAATATTTCAATTACAAAATTATTCCCCAAATAAATTTACATAAAACACTTTCTGCGACTCGCCGTTTAGATGCTAAAGGCGAATAAAGTGGATACTAATTCACTAAGTGGCAGAAAAAAAAATCAAGAATTGCTTGGATTGGACATCTTTTGTTCTTTACTTTGTTTAAAAACCTTACAATGTGTGTAGCACCAAAGTATCATTATCGACTGAAATTTAATAAATGAGGTCTATTTGGAAAACAAGCCTTGTTCATCACGCAAACTATTCTATGACTGAGTACATACACATATTGAACATCTTTTGTTCTTTACTTGGTTTAAAACCTCTCTATATGTTATGCACGCATACTTTTTAAAAATGAGTTTTTAAGTAAGTTATGTGTTTCTTATTCATAAAAACTAGACATTTTTTCAGTTTCAACATATTGCACTATATAGCACTATATTTTTTAAGTGCATCAATCTGCGTTACAGCATTAGAAAGCCTTTTTATAATTTATTTTTAATGGGCAATTGTTCTTTATTGTTCTTCTACTTTATGGGAGTAAACACTGGGCGTAGGAGTAAAAGTGTAAAAAAAAATATGTCGCCTATTAACAGGCCGATGAAAAAAAATACTCTATAGTATTTCTATAAAATTCGAATGCATGCAGACGTTAAGTTTAAATGTTGCCTGAGTTTAGAATAGGTTTTTTTAATGTGCAATTCATATAAATTGGTTAAGGACGGTTTAAGAATTTTTTAGCACAGGCAAACACTTTTGGTGCTTTTCATCTTTTCGAACAAAGTAATACTTTTCAGGAAATCAGACAACTAAATATTATAGTACATTTGCTAAATTTCTTAAATGCAAAATTTGGAAACTCATGCTAAGCAGGCATTTTTTTTAGTAAAAAAAAATATTAAACTATACATTCTCTATGAAATTAAATTGCACAAATATTTATAAAACAAATAATAAAATAATCGAAATTGCAGTACAAAGATTCTTAGTAATTTAATTTTAAAAAAAATACACTAAATTTGGCGCCCTCCTTAGTCCAACGCCGCAAGCCGCTTGGGTCTTAAGCCACACTGTCATTGTCTTCATAACACAAATGTTTTATTTGCGAGAAACCGCTATCGGGTTATAATACACGGGAATTAAAAGAAAAGGGACTATAATGTTAATTGAATATAGTTTGAAATACAACAATGGGAAGCATACACAAATATGAGGATTTGAAAATATTACTGTTCATCAAAAATGTAAATCTACACGCTAAAAGGCTCATAACATAACCCTTTAAGAAATTTCTGCAAGAGATGCAATTTGTATGTGACATTCCTGATATTAATATTATTCATACTTTGAAAGATAATATTTAACAGATTTGTGGAAATATATTAAGTTTCGCTTAATAATTCAATATCAATACGGGAATTTAAACGGTTATTTAGAAAGTAGAAGGGTTTTCCAAGGCGGAATAGCTACTTGGAAACAAATAGGGTAGATTTATTCTTCAACTCTATGGGAAGCCGATTGTGAAATCTCTTTGAGAAATGGGAAATATAACTTATTTGCAAAATCCCCTCAGTAAAATTAACTTTATCTTAACGTCAAACAACCATTTTTTGTTAAAATATACGTTCGTAAGGTATAAAGAGGTTTTTAAAACAAAATAAAGAAAAAAAAATTGTCATATCAAAGAGATTTAAAAAAATTGTCATATCAAAGAGATTTCTTGAGTTTTCATGTAACTTAATGATTTAGTATCCACTATATTCGCATCTAGCGTCTGAACGGTGAGTAGCAAATAAAAAATGTAAATTGCATTTTTGTGTAAAATTACTTAGTGAATAATTTTGTAATTGAAATATTTTCTCTATAATTAATACCTAAAGAGATAATTGAAAAAAACTGGTTTTGGCCGCCATTTTTTCAAGATGGCGGCCCACGCCGGAGTGGTGCTGGGGTGCAAAATTAATATATCGTACAGAACACTTTTTGGAAGCGATTAAAATTATTTCCAGCTATCCCCTATTTTTTTTTTCCGAATTGACTCTTTTTTCATGCTTTGCTGACTGGACTATTATTTTTAATACTTTTTTACTTTTTAGAACACTTTAATCATATTAAGAAAATTTAGACCCAATAAGCACTTCCGTTTTTTTTTTTTTTTTAATATTAGTAAATTTTGGTGCTAAAAGAGTAATTTTGCTTTCTGTGGTAGAATTAGGTTGGGTTTCTTTAATAAGTTTACACCTATTAAAAATTAATTCAGTTTTACATTGTTTTAAATAAAAAATGTATTTACTATTATTAGGCTAAATGAAAGGCTAGCTTGACATAACTAATGATTTTAAAAATGATTAAATTGTTATTAAAATATTGGTACATTGATATTGGAAGTTATAAAAACAAATTATGTTCATGGGAAAATTAAAAATTAAGATACAAAATAAACTATTAATAGCTCATTATTTAAAAAAAATGAGTAAACATAAAGAATAGGTGAAAAACATACTACAGCTGTAGCAGGCTGAAATTCCTGCTGGATATTCCGTACCCACCCAATTTGTTATATTTTGCATCACCATTTCAGACCTTTATGTAGAGTGGGTATGATATTTTGTGATACTCAAGATAGGCTTTATTTATATAAATTGAATTATGTTTTTACTGTGGTATGTCATCTGCTTCAACAATTGCTATCACTGTCGATTTGAAAAGGTTTCAACTTTTAAAATTGACTTCGAAGTTTTTTTTATTCAGAAGAGCATACAATTATTACTATGACATGAATTATAAAGGATATAAAATAATTAAAAAAAAAAGAAAGGAAAACCGACTTTAAGAAAAATGTGCTAAAAAGTGAAAAATAATTCGTAGTTTTCCCAAAAATTGGATTAATATATTCACTTGGAAACTCAAGTTGTTAAATTTTTATTCGCTCCAGATAGTGCATTGAGATTATCCTGTTTTAATAAACGTCGGTGAATGAACTTCCAATAGTTGGACAATCTTTATTGAACAATGAAAACGTTTCGAAATTGGAGAAGCTGTCAAGGAAAAAGTCCGGTTAATCGATATTTCCGGATATACAAAAGATTATTTTTTGCAGTTTTTGCCAAAGTTGATTTTTCTCTAGCCAAAAAAAAAAAAAAAAAAGAAAAGAAAAAAAAAGGATTTTCGAAATCGGACAATATTTGTTTTCCAACTAAACAATTCAAAATTCCCAATTTAAAAATGAAAAAAAAGAAAAGAAAAAAAAAAAAAAAAAAAAAAAAAAATTGAAATTCCCAACATAACGGCATCAAGTAATAAGCATAATCTTGCCAGCTCAGGTGTTGTGCTCATTATCTGACCATGGTTAAAAAATACGAGGCATTGTTATCGAGTCAACCTCGAGATAGGTCTCGAACCGTCACCAATAGCCCCAATGTGCTGCTCTAGCGCGACGTTAATTAACCAAACCAAACTTAACTATTCGAAATTTCCAACTCAACAGTGCTAAAAAGTCCCAGTTCCAACTTATCGACATTTTTATTGATTAATTGGTTGGTAAGTTCACTCAAAAGTATTGATTTTTTGCAAGCATGTTCCGATGCAGTGTCCGTTCTGAGGTCTACTTTAAGTTTAATCTTACAGGTTGGGCAATTTCTAATCTTTCTTTGCTTTCATTTGCTGATAATATTAATTTTCTTTAGGCATAAATTTCCCAACTCATGGATTTTTAAAACTCGAAATTCCCAACTTTTAAGGTTTCAGATTATTGAAGGATCGTACTCCCCTCCCCCCCAAACCCTCTCGGTGCGACGTGTCTTGACTATACGGTAAGCTTTAGCTCGTGATTACTTTTAATCGCCACGTGGTACAAAGGTCAGAGAAGGGAGTGGATAAATGGCCAACTTGGTAGACCAGGCCCACTTTCCTGTAGACGAGGGTAGATCATTTATCCCCAAAGTCAGATTTCCCTTGCAGTTATGGGGACTGAAGCGCTTACTGCATCCAGGGGCCAGCCAATTTTCTATGACAACTTACATTTAGATTCATTAGAGTTTGATGTTAGCGGGACTCTCGTATAATTTGTACAAAGAAGTCTCAAGGTAGGAAAATTATTATTTCCTATGCAATCTGCCATTTAGTCAGCCGTATGCGGTAGCAAATTGGCTGCCTTTGTCACAGGTTATTCGAAAGATATGTAAATGGCGAATTTTATTCAGCATGATACTGAAGTTTTTGTCTGGTTTGGTGAATTGACATCGCACTAGAGGTGCACAGTGGGTTATTTGAAGTTTTAAAGAAAACCGAGACTGTTGAAATGGAAGGTTGTGTCTGCAGAACCGAAATCGACTGATAAGCTGTAAGAATATAGAAAGTTTTATAATGATGCACACTAGGTACCATAGAATAAGAAAGGGAGGGTCAAGCTTTTCAGTTAACGTTCTTCTATCCAGAATTGCCAAACTTTAATATTTATTTATACCTTTATTATGATTTTTAGCTTTTGTTTAAAATTATTCCCTTTGAAAACTTTTGTGAAAGTACTTTTTTTTAGGATGAATTATACTTTGTTTCTTTGAACATTTTTAAAACATGCTAAACATTTTTAAAACGTTAAACATTTTTAAAAATACTCTTCTGTACAGCTGTTTTTGCTACTAGAGAACAGTATACAAGGAGAAACAGCATTTACAGAAATATATTAATCGCGATTAAAATAATTTTAAATGCAGTAATTACTCTCTATTTAAGATGAAACTTTTTGAAATAATAGATATTACTTTTTTTGTTTCCTATTTCAATAATTTTAGTTAGAAAGACAATTTAATTTTTAACGAATTGACGTGAAATGTTTTAAAATCAGCTACGTGAGATATAAGAATTTAAACGTCATTTAATGCTTTTAGGGCGATCCATTCCGAAACTATGACTCATACAAAAACATCCATTAAAAATACCCTTATCCAATTAGTTTGCATTCTTCAAGATTTCCAGAACTTTAAACTTCTTCAACATGGTGTTCAAACATGGCCCATTCGTCTTCAAACATGACCCATTCGTGTTCAAACATGGCTTATTCTTTGCAATATTTACGAGTGTTCGATTCCTAAAAATATTAAGACTGCTGAATTCTATATTAGCACCAATCCACTTCGTGGAATTTAGAAAATTTAACATAATAATATAGATTCATATTTTAGTAATTAATTCAATTATTTTTAATTCCAGTTTGTTAAATTTTACGACTGCCCATTTCAAATTTATGACTGCCCATTTTTAATTTACAACTGCTCATTTAAGCCACGACTATCCTTTACGATAGGCCCTGTGTCTAAGACTCAGACTTTCATTTCCCTTTCCAGCAAATTATGAACCGACCTTTCAAGAACCGAATCTACCAATGATCGACGCTAAAAACCCTTCCGTTTAATAACCCATAAATTTCTCAATGGAAAATAAAAATATTCTCGCTGGCATATTCCGGATAAGTTGAGCTCATACTGCTTGAGACCAGTAAATAGTTGCGGTCGTAAAAGCATTCTACAGACAGATATTAACAATTGCTAAGGAACGTCCGTACTTGTTGAATATAAGAGGTCCATTTCGCAACCTTGATGGCTCAATTTCCTAACGGATTTCAGACGAGATTTATGATTGGTTCTATTAGGGAGTGTTATATACGATATGAATCAAGGTTATGTTTTCTTTTAATATGGGTTGATTTTCAACTGCTCTTTGTGGTAAAGATATAACTTTTACAAAATGGATTTTTTTTATTTACTGAAACACAGGGATTAAGACATTGAAGCAAGGGACACCCGCCTTTAAATGGGAGCCCCATTGCTCTCAAAAGACCCTGGAACATTCAATCGAACTTCTGCATGCACTCAAATCATTGCCCCTGGAGGAAATTAAAATGAAGCATATTATAAGTAATATAAAATAATATATTAATAAATAATTAGTATTCCTAATATTTATAAATGTATTTCACTATCCGAACAAATTTCATTTAAGTGGAAAGTTTTTTTTTAGTAAAGTATGTAATACATTTTTTTAAAGGTAAATTTAGTAGCAAACTATGTTAGGGGAGTTAAATATTTATATAAATTGTTTGATTTGAAAAAATTTGAAAAAAACGATACTTTCCATATCACTATAACTCCACGTGGGTTAAGCCTATATGGAAAATTGACTTACCACCGTGTAGGGGAAAGTCGACCAACCCGATCCCTTCCTCCTTCTGACTTTAACGCGCTTAATTGGTTAAAAACAAAACTAAATGTTATGACCAAATTTATAAAAATTGATGAACAGGTTTCATAGAAAATCACCGACAGCTGCAGTGGAATGTATTTGTGCTGGAATCAATATTGAAAAAAAAATATTTTTAGTATATGGACTTTGAAAGATATAATATAATTATGTGTAATATTACCAATCCAGATAAAAAGTGTTTCGGTATTTGTAAATATTAAGGTCGAACCATCATTTATAGAAGTTATTAACCGTGAAATTAAATCCATTTAACGTTATTACCTTTCGTGATGAGTTAATGATTCCAATTTAAATCAAAATTCTAAAGGGGAAGATTTTTTATCAGCTTTTTTTATAATTCCAAGAGAAATAAAAAAAAATATGAACAAAAAAAAACCCTTTCATATAAATACGTTGAAATAAGTATTCATAAATAGTTTTTTTTTATACTTTGTATCTTTAATCGCTTTAAATTGCTTTTTTTTTTAAAATCCCGATAAGAAAATTCTTTTTTTTTTATCATCAAACGTTTTCACAGTTAATTGCCCATCAATTACTTAGTAAGATAACTGTAAAGTTTATTTAATGACTAGCATAAAATGGCTTTTTATATTCTAAAAAAGATAAGATTAGCCATGGCTAAAAATATAACCATTGTATAAGACATAGAAGATTTTTCTGTCAATGAACTCTTAAGACCATCAAGATTTAGGCATTTATGAAATAGTATAAACCCATAAATATTTTAACGAAAATGTTTTTGGAAAAGTTTTTGTAATATTACGAGAGAAAATAGGTTTTGATATTAAGAAAATTATGATTGTCCTAGTAATCAAATAATGATATAGTATTTTTATTAACCGACTGAAAAGCGTGCCAATCAAAACCGTTCCAAGGCGCGTCAGAAGGAGAGAGAGGTTATCAATTCTACTGTTATGTATTTTTTTTGTATGTTCGCGCAAAGATTCTGTTCTAATTCAGATATTTGGAAAATTCTTTTTTAATTGGATAGGGGATATCTCAATTTAGCCTTTAAAAAAAATCCTGTTATCCTGCATTTAACTATCCGGAATTCTCAATTTAACCGGACTGTTTGAAAAAAATATCGTCCTATTAAAATTTATATTTGTAAATACAGGTTAAAAAAACACTTTTGAATTTTTTTTTTTAAAAAATGGCTATCCGGCTGTAATATATCCTGAAGTATTGATTAACTGGACCTTTTTTTAACGATTTCCCTATTTAAATTATTTTCATTGTTGAATAAATATTGTACAACAATGAGATTTCATTCACCCGGTTTTTATTAGCATGAATAGGGATCGTTTTACAATATACATGGTTGAGACAATATAGTTTTGTTTACCCTGTGTTTATTAAAAGTTACATGTTCTAAATTCTAGTATTAAATATATTTCCCCCTTTATTAATATAGTATACCCTATCAGTATGCAAAATTTCATGGTTCTAAGACATCAGCAGTGTTTGAAACTAATGTTCCATAAATTTTTTTATTTTAACCAATTTTTAAAAGTTGCACGTACAAAATTCTAGATTTTAATATTTTTTCTTTGTTTGTACGGTATACCCTATCAGTGCGCAAAATGTCCCGATTGTAGGACAATCGGATTTATCCGAAACTAACGTCGCAACTAACGTCAAATAAGCGGTTTTTAAATACTTGAAAAACGTTCGATCCAATCAAAAGGAGCTTTCTTTTCATATTTAAGGTGTAAGGAGAAACTCTGCCAAATTTTATTTTCCTGGGCATGCGAAAAGTTAGAGAAATAGTGATGAGTCAGTGGATGAATGACAGGATGAGTGATTGCGAACGTTTTCACATTTTTATATATTGATAGCAATTTTACTATTTTTCACGCATGAAATTTAAATTTTAAAGTAAATAAAAATCCAGTTTATAATCCATTTCCCGCCTCCTTTCCCTAGTCTAGATATATTTTAATTCTGTTATACAAGAAACGACCAATAAAACAATGCAAGCATTGATGTCACTGAAGACCTAAACAAATGTTAAAGGTAGAAAATAATCGTGGAAAATCGCTTTCCAGTTCCTGTGGGACAGTCATACCTTGAAGGCATTCTTCTTTGCACCGGAAAAGTCTTACAGTAAATAAATGCGCTAAAAGTAAGAAAATGCAAAATAGTACTGCAATAGAGTAGAAATAATGGATAAGGGTATATTTACTGTGCAATGTGTTTACAGTTCTACTCCCGGCTCTTCAATACACAGAGATAATAAACTTAACATGGAAGTTACTTAAGAATCTAATATTTATTTGATGCTGTGTCCTTTAAATTATTCAATTATATAACTGAAACTAATGCATTTTTGTGGGCAGCAAGGTACATGTAGAGGAAGAATTATTATTAAAATGAAATGGTAGAACCGTATTGAAAAGTCAAATATATATATATATATATATATATATATATATATATATATATATATATATATATATATATATATATATATATATATATATATATATATATATATATATATATATATATATATATATATATATATATATATATATATATATATATATATATATATATATATATATATATATATATATATATATATATATATATATATATATATATATATATATATATATATATATATATATATATATATATATATATATATATATATATATATATATATATATATATATATATATATATAAATTTTGGGCAGATTTTGTGACAATGGTGCAAATTCAAAATGGTTGCTATGTAATGAAATTGAACTTGCTTACATTTGCATTATTTGTACTCCTTGATTCCTAAGATAAGTTAAATTTTCTGAATATTTTGAGTATGGGTTTGAGAAATACAACTAATGTACAATGAAATTCCTTACTTTATAAAAATTTATCTTGATTTAATTATTGATTTAGAACCAAATGAAATAAGGATTTTTCAACTGTAGTGTAAGTCACAAAAAAGAACAAAAGTTCTTCTAACTTTTTTAAAAATAATATCACAAGTGATTTTATTTTTAAATCTTGTTATTTACTATACTTTTTTTATTTAAACTGTAAATGGGGAAAAAGTAGCAAAATGAAAGAAAGAGATTAGAGAAAGAAAAAAATAAATGGAATATTTCAAGCAGTTAAAGATAATTAATCTAGATAGCAAAGGGAAAGTTGTAAGAAAATGGAAATTACAATGAAATTTGATCAAAGGGATTTTTAAAGCATAGAAAAGAAAAGGGAATAGATAAAAAAAATACAGGTAAAAAGGAATTTCCGCAGCCGCTTAAAATGAACCAAGCCCTTCTAATCCAAATTCAGTAGATTCCCCTAAGAAAGCCTATCAAAGTTGTAGCTCATTTGGTAAAGATATTGCAAGAGTCAAGAAAAGTCTACCTTAAAGCCCAAATAAATGTCAGGACATTGTAAAGAAACTAGCACATAAGTTTACACCGGAGATAGGTCAACCTACCTGCTCAGCATTCAAGAATTACTGCACTAAGCAATGAAATAAAATCTTTTATAAAGATTTTTATGAAGAGGCATATAATACTCCTGTAATCAAGGATTTTGTTATTCTTAGAGAACTGAACAAAAAAGGAGAAGACCTAAGAAAAAGATAACAATCGAGAAGAACTTAAAAGTGGCAATGGGGTATAGGTTTTCATCAGTGCCGTTACACAAAAAATATTTTGGTGGGTTGAAACAAGACATTTCCCAACTTAACAATTCGAAATTCTCAACCCTACTATTCGAAATTCCCAACAGTGCTGAAAATTCCCAATTCCAACTTATCGACATTTTTTTTGATTTTTTATATACATTTTAGGGACTATTAAACAGTTCTCTCACAAGCAGTCATTTGTTGCACCCATACTTCAATACAGTGTCCGTTCTGAGGTCTAATTTAAATATAATCTTACAAGTTGGGCAATTTCTAATCTTCCATAGCTTTCATTTGTTAATAATATTAATTTTATTCAGGCATAAATTTTCCCAACTCGGGGTTTTTGGAAGTTGAAATTCCCAACTTTCAGGGTTTCCAGATTATTGGGAGGGTGTCGGAGTCCCCCCCGCCCCGGTGCAACGGGCCTGGGTGTTTCATTTGTAGGAAGAAGAACAGTGAAAATGTTGCTGAATAATCCATTTCTAAAGAAGGCTCTACAATAAAAGTGGATTTTTGCTATGCACAAGGAATAATTTTCATTGGCCAGGAAAAGCAGGTGCCGCAAATGTTGTAATTGTTGAAAAAATAAAAAAAAAATTGCCTGACTGAAACTTAAGATTGTAAATTCTATTATAGTTTTTCATATTATAATTTTTCAAGTTATGTAAAGTTATAATTTAATTTTATTTATATCGTTTTACTAGTGCTTATTGTGAGGTGTAGTGTAAGTCACGTTTCAGTTGTAGTGTAAGTCACACAGATTAATTAAAATTAAAATTAATTTAATTTAAAAACACATCTAGAAATATATTTTTTACCTGATTAAACTTCAAACCAACCCTATACAACGAAACTGGCATAACATTATTTTTTTTATATCAAAGCATGAGGAAGAAAACGTAAATTTAAATGATATCCAAAAATTCGTATCCTTTCTTGTAGTGTAAGTCACACTGTGAAATTTTTATTTTTAAAAATTAAAGTAAAACAAAATGAAAAAAGTTTACATTGTCAAAAAATAGAATATATGTCTGGTATGTCAACTGACATAAAAAGTTTTTTTAAAACATAAATAACTTTTTTTAATTAAGCTTTCAATGTGGTGTAAATTGTCAAATGTAGTGTAAGTCACGCGTGGAATATTACCCATATATATATATATATATATATATATATATATATATATATATATATATATATATATATATATATATATATATATATATATATATATATATATATATATTTATTGAGTGTATATATATTGAGTGTTCGTTGACGATGAAAAAAGAAAAGCAAAGCACCTCCTTTTCCTTTTAAAATACAAAAATACAAAGTGTTTAACTTATGAAGAATCTGTTATGCAAATATTTATAAAATGTAATAAAAAAATAGGAAAAAGTATGAATGTAATATATATAAAGCCTTTTAACTTACAAGAAGATCACGTTACTTTAACACCAACGGTAATTACTAAACTGTCATTATAATTTGCTACATATTCGAAGTTTCAATGCAATAATTAAATTCAACCCTATTACTTGTATTTAGTAACACCTTTTTTTTCAAGCAAAGTATGTAGTCGGAGAAATTGTCACTTATACCATTGTAATTTTTTTCACAGTAATAAAAAATCAATTTATATTTGTTAAATTTATGTCTTTCAATCTTTTTCAAGTGATATATGTCAAAAATGGTGTTATGGTAAGTTTTTTAAATCATAAATTATATGAATTTCTTTTCCCTCTATTGTAAAAAGAATTACCTGCCGCTGACAATTTGTAATTATCTTTCCTTTTCTATATTTTGACTCACTTCTTAAAAAGTAATTATCAGATAATTATGAAAATTTTTTTTTGAAATGTTTGGGGAATAAGATTGTGGTACTTTTGTTCCATTAGAGCACTTATGTTAAAAGTTATTTTTTGTTAAAGTTGAAAAATGAATGAATAATTTGCGCAGTGTCAAGCAAAACGTATTGAAAAAAAAACCCCTTCCATAATTATAATTTTTTGTGGAATTGTAGTCATATATTTGGTCTAATGCACACCTTTTTTTATTCTTGAAAATGGTTATTAGTTATAAAATTATAAACGTTATAAACTTTTTAAAAATCGAATTTGTGTCAAGCAAAAAGTATTGCAACAAACATTCCATAATTATAATTTTTTTGTAGAATAGTATCAATATATTTGATATAATGTATAACGTTTTTCTTTTTTAAATATGTTTATAAGTTTTCTTCAATTTATTTTTAAAAAAAGTAACTGTCGCTGTTGGCGAACTGTAGCCCTCGTTCTTCCGTAATTTGAGTTTTCACTCAAAAAGTAACTATCAGATAATTACGAAATTTACCGAGCTTGCTTATGGTATTTTTATTGTAATGGAACATTTATATAAAAAGTTATTTTATGTTAAATTTGAGCTAAAGTTGAAAAATGCAAGAATTCGAATTTGTGTTAAGCAAAACGTATAGAAGCAAATATTCCATAATTATAATTTTTTTTATAGAATAGTAGCAATCTGATATAATGCATGACATTTTTCTTTTATAAATATATTTATTAACTTTTTTTCAAGTTATTGTAAAAAAAAGTAACTCTCGTAATAATACCTCAACACGCAGTAAAATAATACCGCGTGTAGATATTTAAAGTTTTTCCCTGAAATAAAAATCGAAAGAAATACTTCGTGATACGTAATGGATATTTTGAGAGGATAGTAGAACGTGTTGTGTTCATTTGAAAACCAATTATTTAAAATTCATTTATACTTCAGGTTTGTAATGTTGCCAGGAAGTGATTCAGTTATTATTTATAGTACTTGTAAAATACTAAAAAATAATAGATACTAATTTTTAGTTATTACAAGTACATTTTAGATAAAGCATTTTGTGGATGGTCCCTGACCCAAGACAATACTTTATGCCCTTTTTCAATGAGTATTAATAATGACAAAAGTACTTCATGACATCGAGGACGGTTATGCCTTTTGAATTATGGGTGTAATCTTCTTCAAGCGACAGTTCAATCGCAGCAATGAATCGGGATGTCCTTAGAAGAGGGCAAGTTAATGATTTGGCCTCAAAAAACGGAATTTAAGGTTTTCTTCCACTGGAATTTAGTTATATTTCAAGCGGTCAGTTGTGTTTATTTACAACGGCAACGACATTTTTTTCATTAGTGTAAATTTTTAACTTTATTAAATATTGCTGACTTTAAAAGAATATATTTAGGGATGAACTCTTATTGGAATTTAAAGATTGATTCGATAAAAGGATTTGAATTGGTGTAGTAAAAGGTATTGTACACAATTATCACGTATAATTCTGGAAGTTATTGTATTTTCGCAAAACGATATGACGTATTATGTTACACTGTAAAAAAAAGGTGCTCAAAAATGAGTACATGAACATACTTGTTTTTATTTGAGTACAATTGCATCGTAAATGGGCTATGAAGTACACAGATTTAAATAATTGTACTTTCTCAAAAATGAGCAGTGTAATTTAATATTGCTAATCTCAGCTTCTGTTCAAGCCATCTTAACAAAGATATCTGACAAACTTAAAATAGTCGCCCAGATGATGGTTTTCCACATTATTTTATTTTCCATTCTTTTGGCACACATTTTAAACAAGTCTTCTGTTTATAACTTCTTCACGTCGCCTTGGTGGTGCAATGGATAAGGAACTGGACTGCGTTGATTGCAGATGAGATGGGTTGTTAGTTTAGCAAATTAAGTGGGTGCAGCCGTGTTGCATCACGATTAGAAGGGTTTTACGTGTACATTCAGATTATTACGTGCAGATTATAGAAATAAGTCGCCAATAAAAACTCGACATCTAATCAAGGGTTGACGTCTAAAGTCGGGAAGCGACATCCATGCGTTCTTTGATTTATTTTAAGATTTTACGCGCACCGACGCCTAATTTTCTTCCAAACGAGGTAAATTTATCTCAATGGTGCTATTTATGTGACGGAGTTATAGAGATGAAATGACTAACCAAAAAACACGCAACCAGTCGTTGTTTCACTAACCTTCCATGTTTTTAAATACGTTTCACGTAAAAATTTCTCATCGTAGTTTGGGATTACCTTTTGCTCCGCTGTTTTTCAGTGACGTAAAATTCCTCAACATGGGGCTTACATGTAGAATTACGTCACTGCAAGTCCTAAATGAAGAATAATTACCCTTTTAAAGTAGAGTTTTTTTAAAAAATCATCTTGGATTTTTTAGAAAAGAACGAAAGAGATTTGCAAAGTTGTTTCTCGTTACGTTTAGAACTAATCATACTATGTTTTATTTTTTTTTAAAAAGTAGCAACAATAAAAAAATATACGTAAAAGAATATGACACTGCAAAGAAAAGAAATACTACTGATATAAATGCCATTCTAATCACAGATAAGAAAATATAGTATTTTTTGAATTTGAGTATAATTTTATAATTATTTTATTTATTTAGATAAACTTATTCAAGGAATATAATTTACAGGATAATTATTTGTAGCATTTCTTTGAAAAAAAATCCATCAAAACCATCTCTGTAAAAAGGCCAAGTTCTAAACACAAAAAGGGCTGGTCATAAAAAGTAGTGAAATTTAATATATGGCAAAGTTTAATGACAATAGAAATTGATGCTATTAAAACAAAATTATCTGTTCTATTAGTATTTTTTTTTAACTTGGCCATAACATTTTTTGAAAATATAATTAAACCTGTGTTGAAGCTAATTGTCCATGGATTTTAAGCCTTTCTAGAAAAAACCTTAAACGTAAATTTATAAGAATATTCGACGTTGTATTGTTTTTGATAAACGATTTTACATAGAAAATAAATTTACAAATTTGACATTTGGTCAGAAGGTTAAAACTACGCAGTCCTCTTGTTGTTTTGCATCAATTAAGTATATTTTCTTCAAATAATAATATTAAAAAAATATTTGGTTTTGATGACCCAGGTCAAGATGAGTGGAAAATCGGTGTATTTCTAATTTTATTTATTTACATTTAACAGAATACAGGTTTGTTTAAATAGCGTCTTCGTCATTGACTTCGGATGTTAATGGCCCATAATTTTGTAAAATTTTCATTTGACTAATAATTATATGAATCACCATATCTCTTTCAGTGGTTAAAAACAGTTTTTTCAGTGACGTTCATTTAACCTTTTTCATAAAATATATATATCATTATTATATGATGATCAATCATTCAAATGATATTTCTTTATAAAAAAAACGTTATGGCCAAGCTTTTGTGTTTAGAAGTTGGCCTTTTTTTACATAGATTTCTTTTAGTGGGATTCCACTTCTTGTAGGTGTTCTATTTTGTACTCCCGTATTTGAAAATGTGCACTCGTAGCAGCCATGGCACGTAGTGTATTTTAATACTCCGTATTAAACCCCGTACCTCTGCTCTCCGTTCGGTCAATGAACCTAACAAAAATCTGGCTACTATTAATTTAGCAAATTTCGTCATTCTAGCACACTTGAAAACTCAATTTCTATATTTTATAAGTCAATGAAAAAACGAATTGAACAAAACCTCCAAATCAAACAAATCCAATAAAATGAACGATTCGAACGAAACATTTGACAAATTTTGACATTAATTTTATAATTTTGACACGAATTGATGCCATTTTGATGATATTTTTACATATATGACTATATTTTAGTTCATGTGGCGATATTTTAGAGTATTTACCGACTTTTTCATCCATTCGGTGAAATTTTAATTCATTTGGCTACATTTTATTCATTTGAAGACATATTTATTCGGCAACATTTTGGTGGTATCGTCGATGTTTACTCATCAGATAATCATGATATATTGTTTATATGTTTTTATTTGTTTGTTTGGTACTTGTATAAGTATGCCGAACATAAACATAGATATTCCCATTTATTCCAATCTAGAACTTAGGTAACAATCAAGAGATTTAACGAAAAACAAGTTTTAAGAATCATCATATCTAAATAACTTCTATTAGATGTCTACTAGCAAAAGCCATTTCCCTTTTCATTTGTCGACTACCAACAATACGCTAAGACAACATGCTATGACTTCTTAATGCGTGTTGTGTTTTAATACTGAAAATTTATGTAAAAAACGTCGCCGAACGATTTTTAAAACTTCCATGTGCAAAATTCTCGATTTTTAGATTTTCCTTTGTTTGTATGGTGAACCATATATGTGTACCGAATTTCAACATTGTAGAACAACTGGAACTATCCTAGAGGTTTTGATGTTGAGTCAGTGAGTCAGTCAGTGAGTGAGTTTCATAACTGGGCATTTCCAAGTTCGATTTTCTCGGTTATGAAAAGAGATAAAACACTGAAAACTTTTTTCTGCCTTAGTAACCGCCTTTAAACAAAGAATAAAGGACTTATACTTATACTTGGGATAAATAGAACGATGCACTACTGTGCATCCAGATTTACATATTACTTTTGAGGAAACATTTGTGAAATTAGTATAAATAAGTTTTAAAAAATGCATTGAATATTTTATAAAATTTTCTACAAATTAAATGACGTTAATTAGATGTATTTGTAGATATAAAATGTTTTTATAATTTAGATATTTATTAAAATATTTATTTACCGAAAATAAAAAAGAAATGAGATATTTATTAAGATATTTATTTACCCCAAATAAGAAAGAAATTAAGATATTTATTTTAACAAGCAAGAAATTGAGATATTTATTTAAGATAATTAAGTTTTTATTTATCCAAAACAAGCAAGAAATGGTTAAATAATAATAGTTTGATAGACAAAGAAGTATTTATTTACTATCCATTTAAAATCTTTTACTCAACAAAGTAACTTAATTTATAAATTGCTAAGAAGTAATTTTATTTACTTTACTAGATGAAACATTTTTTTTTTGCCGCGTGCATGTATTTTTTTTACTGTCCAAGGATATTAATATCCCGATTGAGTTGTCAAACTTCAGACTCATCTTCCATTACTAAAATCAACAAAAAATTAAAGAAAAAATATCCCCAACATTCTTCGAAAGATTCACACAAAGTTCTTTAATTAAATCCCGCACATTCCATCACGCCTGGGTTGAGTGGTACTCCTCCTACTCAGAAAAAAAAAGAAGTCCTTGTTTTTCGGATGCTGCCGACAAGCGCTTTTGTCTAAACTAATTGACGAACATAGAAAGTAAACTACTTCAACTGTCAAAGATAGTTGAATGCTTTCCGGGTATTTTGCAGAAGTTGTGAGAAACGTGAGCGAGAGAAGTTTTTAGGAAATTTCAAAACAATTTTGCTATAGAATGACACTTGCGATTATTGAGTCCAAGAACAGATCCAATAGTGATTTATTTTTGATATTTTGATTGAGATACATTTGCTTTAGTGTAATAAATCCATTATTTTTAACCGACTTAGCGCGCTAATCAAAACCAGCATTATCAATTCGACTGTTATGTATTTTTTAAAAAATGTATGTTCACATAAGATTTCTGTTTAAATTCGGATATTCGGAAAATTCTTTTTTTTGTTGGATAGGGGATGTCTCACTTCGGCACCTTTGGAAAAATATCCGGTTATCCGTTATTTAACTATCCGGAATTCTCAATTAACCAGACCGTTTTAAAAAAATATTGTTCGACTTTTCGAAAATTATTTTTTTGTTGGATAAAGAAAAATCCACTTTTTCAAGAAATTAAAAAAAAAATCGGTTATCCGGCTCTTATATATCCGAAAATATTAATTAACCGCACTTTTTTTAAAAATAATTTCTCCGATTTCAATATAAATTGTTGAATACTGTACAACAATGACATTTGATTCACCCGGCTTTTACTTGGTGAGTTGTAAAGGTCAACAGAGTTACATATATGAGTTTCCTATTGTTAGATAAGTGAATTTCCTTTCTCATTCAAATGAAATTAAATTTCCAATTTTTATAAAAAAAACCACACACAATATATTTTATTTTGTTTAAGAAACGTAAATTTTTATAAAATAATTTCAGCTCTATTACATGAATTTGCACAAAAAGTGTGATATTATCTTTCTTTGCATATTTAAGTACTAATTTTACATTTAAATAAATCCCATTTGAAAAAAATCTTCAACTTATGAATTATAATTTCTTTTAAATAAGTCAATTTATTTACAATAGACGCATCATGGATTTTAATAAACTTTATAAATTTAAAGAATATTTTAAAGTTATATATATATTTTTAAAAGTTAAGATAGTTACATAATTTATATTTTATAAATTTATTATAACATTTCATGTTTTTCGCCATTGAAAACTTAATTACTTAGCTTTGTATTTGCACATTTTTATTACATTACAGAAAATATCCTTTCCTGCTCTAAAAGTATCTTTTGAATTATTTTGATCTAATTTCTAAAGATTAGTTTTCATAAAAAATAAAAAATTGTCCGCAAAATACAATTTTTGTAATAATTCAGATTTCACGTTAAATTGGTTAATTTTAAATTTCCAATGAATAAATATTGCCGACGTTTAAGCATCGTAATTTATTTTCTTATATGGAATTTTTAAAACATATTTTCTGTGTATTACTGAAAGGAAAAGTTAATGATGTCGCTTTTAAAAATTTCAAAGTTTATATTAAAATATTTTTTTATTCTTTTGAGCTGATATCTGGTAAGATTTTATTTTCGAATATCGTTAGAAAATTTTTAATAATTACGATTTACTAAGAAATTTTGAAATTTTCCACGAACAGCATAGGGTTTACAAACTAAAAATAGTCAATAAAATTGTCCCATATGATTTTATTAAAAACATTTTTGAAAAACATGGTACATTTATTTGAATTGCATAGTTTTGTTAATGCTTTTAAGCATCTTGCAGAAAATTATATTTTCAATTATTATACTTCATATTGAATAATTAAAATAAGGAGATTAAATATTTTCCCTTTGGGGCTACATAGATCTTGACAATAATTGTAAATTTTCCGAATAACTTCACTTTCTAATAAAAATGTACTAAAATGTAAATCATTATTAACTATTAATTTTCAATAACAACTTATTAAAGAGATTTTAGAAGTAATTTATCTTATAAGTCATAAAAATAATACAAATGAAAAAAAATCATGAGTTTTTTTAGTTTTGCGCCCCTTTAAGATATTTTTCTAGATCAGCACTAAAGACTGCCTTTTTAATGAACATTTTATTCGATAAAAAATTGTCATTGTTAAAATTCGTTTAATTTACACTTATGCTTAATTTTTATCTCAAACATTTCTTTCTTACACTTTCTTAATCTTTTCTCCAATTTCAAAAATTTAAATGTCAGCTGCTAACTTAGTGACGAAAAATACTGATTTTTAAAAAAAAAAATCTTTTATTCTGTTACTCTTTTTCTCTCATGAATGTATAAATATGAAAACTGTGTATCTACAGATTCACTAGTGAGTCTTTATATACCCTAATCTGTTCAGTTTAGCTGCGGAATCATCTAAAAATTAAGAGTTTTTTGCACTTACACTAGGGAATTTTGCAGATTCACGTATTCCGAATCGTGAAAATGCGAAACGCTCTATTCCAAATGTTATTAAACATAACCACAGCTCGCCGAAAAGAGAGGACATCTATTTGTTCAGTTAATTTGATACATGGAGACGGTTTTAAATTGAAGGGGAGGACAGTTAGAAGTCTATTACATAAACATTAGTATAAATATTTAGGTTTACCATTTGAAAAAAAGCTGCAGTGAGATACTTGAATGTATTAGATGAGATATTTCAATATGGTTGTTAGTTGAATTAAATGTCAAACTAGAGCTGCGCATTAGGCTATTCACGACGGTTCAAAGTCTATCCTGTTATTAAAAGACCCGGGAATAATGCCTCGGAATTCCGAATAGTTGGTTTTGGTATTCAAACAGTCGTTTTGAGAATCTCGTATAATAATAACTGTTCAAAAACAGATGGTACCTCCTTTGAGCAGTCGTTTTGGGCTTGTCATTCACCTCCGTCCTTTGGCATCTAACCATCAAAAATCACTACAAAATCTGCAAATTCACTTGTGCATGTGCAATTTTTTTTTTTGCAGTTATAGGTATCGATATAGTGAGAGTTAGTAGTGAATTTGCAGATACACTCTCTGATTTTCGGAATCTAATAATTATTTTACTTTTACGGCAATATAAATATTAGATTTCCTTTATTTTCATACGCGGGTTTACAAAAATATTTTTTTTGTTATGTTTAAATTTTGAAGTGTTCCACAAAGAATTCTTAACAATACCAAACCATTTTTGTTTATAGTTATCTTAATATTTTCACTCTCTAACATCCTAAGGCTATTCTAATACTTCTATTATATTACTATTACTTTTTTCTAAAAACTCCTGAGCAATGTCTGTTTATTTAAAAATATTTGAAATTGAGATGACAAGTGGGTAAAGAAGTTTTTCAAAATCTGTTAGATTTTTTAAAGCATATTAAAATAGAATAATAGAAAATGTTTTAACCGTAAATATATTGAAGAAATAATATTTACAGAATTTTTAAAGCATTTTTGAAACTAAAATATTTGTGTTAAGGATATTATACATTTTAATGTAGCTTAAGAGTGCCTCTATTATGTATAGTACTCGTATTAGTTTACTAGAGTGGAAATCACGTAACATTTGTTGTTCCAAAAAGAAAGACCATATTTGTTAGGGTACTATTGTACGCATGCGCGCGATATTTGCGAAACTTTTATGCTTTGAAGATTAAAAGTTTAATTTGAAGATTAATCGCTTTCTAGCATAGACTTCAGTAGTTTTAATACCGAATCATCGCAATAAACAGGACATTTGGTAAGCAAAAACAAATTTTAATTGTAATGTTAAGTAAAGAATAAAACAAAAAAAGCTAATTAAATATTTTTTAATAAATCGACAATTAATTTGTAGTTCACTTTTATTAATAATCTGAATCCATTTTAATATGCAAATTTAACGACCGGCATCGCAATGAATGTCGTCATTTTGAAAATTTACATTTTAAAAAACATTTTACAGTTTTAAATCAATTAAATTGTAAGCTTTCAAATAATACCTTATTTAGTAATATTTTTATTATTTTAGTAGAAACGGAAAATAGACAGTAATATTAGAATAAACTTTTCCTTAGAATATATATTCCTTAAATATATTTTTATATTATTATCTCTATTGTAAAAAAAAGTAACTGCATCTAACAAACGGTGACTCTCTTTTCCGTTTCCATATTTTGAGTCTCTACTCAAGAAAAATCAGAAAATAACCAAATTTACTGAGTTTTTTTTAGAATTGTTAAGAGAGTACCATGACGGAATTTTTATTGTAATCGAACACTTTTGTTAGAAGATATTTTATGTTAAACTTTTCCTTAGAATATATATTCCTTAAATATATTTTTATATTATTATCTCTATTGTAAAAAAAAGTAACTGCATCTAACAAACGGTGACTCTCTTTTACGTTTCCATATTTTGAGTCTCTACTCAAGAAGAATCAGAAAATAACCAAATTTACTGGGTTTTTTTTTAGAATTGTTAAGAGAGTACCATGACGGAATTTTTATTGTAATCGAACACTTTTGTTAGAAGATATTTTATGTTAAACTTTTCCTTAGAATATATATTCCTTAAATATATTTTTATATTATT